>CM028383.1:2219814-2358584 GCA_013146195.2 Codonopsis lanceolata | reverse complement strand
GAGAGCAAGCTAACATATGCTTAATAGCTCATGATCTGAGCCCTACATATGACTCGAAAATGAAGTCGAAGTTTCACCTAATCCTTTAGACAAAAATGAAACCAACAAGGATGTTTTCACTAAGGAAGAACTTCTCAAGGATAATCAAGATATGCTTGAAGAATTTAATTCCTTTAGAGTAGCCTATGTTAAACTTGCTAAGAACTAGGAGAAACTTACATACCGAGAAATCTATGATGGCAAATGAGATTCAAACTCTCAATAGTCACAACAAGAGAGTATCAAACTCAAGGAAGAAAACAAATTTCTTTGTGACAAAATTGATTGTCTATCCGAGCACATCAAAGGACTTGATCTAGAGAAAAATTGCAAAAGACAATTGACTCCCCGAATTCCAAGGATGCATTCGAAGAAATCCTTTCAAGCCAAAATCTAGTAATGATAAACCGGCATAGGATATTCGGGGATGTGCCTCTTCCGACAATCTCTTCGCCATGAGAAAGGTGAATCCTCCGAGACCGCTAATGATATATCTTTCTCTAAATGCAGACATTCGGAAATATAAGGAAACAAGGCCTTGGTTATTCAAGTGTTCCTTACATTTACCCTAAAGTTCTAAAGGTAAAGCCAAAATGACTCGACTCAAATGAGAAACTTGAAAAGGTAAGCTCACCAGAGAAAGTGAAGTCCGCCACAACAACTATGCTAAGGCAAAGTCCGGCTCACTCGGTAGACCTACTAAACCTCTACCCAGTAACTATCAAGTTTGTCTATGAAACAGCAAAGCTCTTTACTGTTGAAGGTAAACTTAAAGGTATTCTACCAAATCCTCCCCGAAAGGTAATCAACGTAAAAGCTAAAGCTAAGTCCGCTTGGTAACCTACCTAGGAAGATTCGAAAGAAACCAATTAAGTCTACCATCAACAAGCAAGTTGAACCAAAATGGATGTCAAGAAAAGGAATGATCACAAGCACTCTTCGCTTAAAGACACTAATGCTTCTGCTGTGGAATTTCCATTTATGTCATTCTTGCAATTGCCTAGGCCATCCGGCCCCTGCTGCTAAGGTTCACTCCAAGATCGAGAGACCTAGTTCTCTCAAGGTCAATGTGATATGGGTTCCAAAAGGTTGCTAATCCTTAGGACCCAAAGAAAATAAAGGGTACTGTTACTTTAATTTTTTCGTGAATGCTTCATGGCTATAGAATCGAGAAAACAAAGACATCCGGTACCTCTGACAAGGGTCAAGACACATGATCGGGAACGTAAGTCTTCTTACGTAAATAGCCGAAGCAAAAGGACCCACTCGTTATTTTAGGAGATAATGCAAGAGGAAAGACAATTGATATGGCTCAATCACTAGAGGAAGTCTCTCCATCAACAAAGTCTCTAGTGAGTGGTTTAAAGCACAATCTTCTCGAGCATATCTCAATTTTATGACAAAGGACTTCTATGCCAATTCAACTCCAACCCGTGCCTCATCAAAGAGTGAATCCTCGCTCTACAATACCGATACCGGCAATAGACAAGGAAACGCCTATGTCGTGGACTTAAATCTTCTAGGGAGATTCTCAAACTTGTGCTTAGTAGCCAACAACCTTCGTGACAACAAATTGGCTATGGCACAAGCCGTCTCGCCCACCACCTCAACTTCAAGCACCTCTCCAAGCTCTCCAAAAACGAGCTTGTCAAAGGTCTCCGCCTATGGTGTCCGCCGACCATGACGTAGTTGTAAAGCTTGTCAACTAGAAAACTCTCCAAGTCTTCCTTCAAAAGAAATGTCTCTGCTTTTGTCAACAAACGTACCTCTTCAACTTCTCGCGTGATATGGATCTCTTTGGACCAATCACAACAACCAAGATTTCAGAGACAAGTATACACTTGTAGTAGTTGATGACTACTCTAGATTCACTTGATTGAAACAATGACATCTAAAGATGAAACGATGATCTAGTCAACGCTCTTTTCGAAGACTTCAAACTCAAAAGCTTGAAGACATTAGCGACATAAGATCGTAATAACCAAGCATCAATTCAAGAACAATGGTGTAGAAAAGTACTGCGATGACCACGGGATCGACACAACCTCTTCGGTACCTCAACAAAAACGGTGTAGCTGAAGCCGAAGAACGTAACACCGATTGAAGCAAAGAAGAACAATGCCGGGCGGCTAAACTTCCCAAGTATTTCTCGCGTAGTCGTCAACACCGCATGTTTCACCTGCACGTATCCCTCGGTAAACAAGTTTCATAACAAAACTCCATATGAAATATGGAGAGGAAGATCCCCAACATAGGATTTCTTAAAATCTTCGGCAGTAAATGTTTTATTCTTTATAATGGAAAAGAATATAGAGGAAAATTTGATGCAAAATCGACGAAGGAATTTTTCTGGGTATTCCAAACATTCAAAAGCATTTCGCATTTTCAAGAAAACTAATTTAAAAATTTTAGAATCTGCATGTTTCTTTTGATGAATATGACTTGTTAGAGCCTAGAAAGGCCCGAACGTTGCTAATGATTCCGATAATGATGAGACAGTACAAATACAAAGATCTACTTCCACTCCTAATCGTAAAACGGCAATCGCAGACCCTTCAAGTACCGATAACCCTTCACCTAGAGACGAGAACTCTACCGATACCGATTACAACTCTTCTCGTTGACCTCGAACCCATCTCTTCTGCGTTTTACCCCAAGCACCTTTACGATCACTCATCCTTCTTGTTCACCGTAAAATGAAAGTTTTGAAGATCCTATGTCTTCGAACTGCATTTTGGTGAATCTCCCTCAACCTACTCCGAATTCGAAGAACCCACCGTAAGTGATCTTCCTCCAACCATTATTGAAGCAAGAGATCATCCCATTTCTCAAATCATTGGTGATCTCAACACGTGAGTTCGCACGAGAAATAAAGTTCGAGAAGAAACCTATGTTTGCTTATGCATTTGTATCGAACTCGAGCCAAAGAAGATTGATGAAGCTATCGAAGATCATAATCTGGATTGAAGCTATGCAAGAAGAGTTGAACCAGTTTGAAAGATGTAAGGTGTGGAGCTTAGTTCAAAGGCCGATCATCCAATCATCGGCACTAAATGGGTTTTCAGAAACAAAAGAGATGAAGATGGAAATGTCACCGTAAACAAAGCTAGGCTGGTTGCGTGGCTACCGACAGAAGAAGGAATTGACTTTGATGAAACTTTTGCTCTTGTTGCTAGACTAGAGGCAATCGAATCTTTCTAGCCTATGCATCGCTCATGGACTTCAAAGTGTATCGATGGATGTAAAGAGTGCCTTTTCTCGAATGGTGATCTTCAAGAAACGATATACGTGAACGACCTCCGTGATTTGTCATTTCGCACAACCGATCACGTCTACCGACTCAAGAAAGCTCTCTACGGCCTGAAGCAAGCTCCTAGAGCTTGGTATGAAACTCTATCCAAGTTCTTAATAGAACAAGGATTCGTGAGAGGAAGAATAGACACTACTTTATTCATCCTCAAGCACAAAGGCCATTCTCTTCTGGTACAAATCTATGTGGACGACATCATCTTTGGATCAACTAACCAAAGCCTGTGTAAAAGATTCGAGAAGCCGATGCAAAGCAAGTTCGAGATGAGCATGATGGGTGAACTTACCTACTTTCTAGGATCGCAGATACAATGACTTCGACGGAATCTTCATCACCAAACCAAATATGCAAAGGAACTAATCAAGAAGTTCGGTCTTGATTCAGCTAAAGGATTCGAAACTCCAATGTCTACCGACTGCCATCTTGACAAAGATGAGAAGGGAAAGCAAGAGAACATGACCAAGTACCGAGGAATCATAGGTTCACTTCTTTATCTTACTGCTAGTAGACCTGACATTATGTTTGATGTTTGTGTTTGTGCAAGATTTCAGGCAGACCCAAAGGAGTCACATTTGCTTGTTGCCAAACGTATCATCATATATGTTTCAAAAACAACAAATCTAGGCATATGGTACTCCAAAAACAACAATTTCGATCTAGTTGATACTCGATGCAGATTATGCGACTGAAAGTGAGCGTAAGAAGCACCAGGTGGGACTTGTCAATTTCCTTGAAATAGACTTGTCTCATGGTCTTGCAAGAAACAAGGATCGCTTGCAAACTCAACCACGTAAAGAATACATAGCCGCAAGCAAGTTGTTGCTCTCAACTCCTATGGATGAAGCAACAACTAGTGGACTACAACATCAAGACTGCAAACTGCCCAATCATGTGTGACAACACATCAGCAATTTCAGTCTCCAAAAATCCAGTGATGCACTCCAAGACTAAGCACATTGATATCCGTTATCACTTCCTCAAAGATCATGTGGAGAAAGGTAACATCAATTTGGAATATGTTCCAACTGAGCATCAATTGGCTGACATTCTCACAAAACCACTGGATGCCACCAGGTTTGCTTATTTAAGGAGAAATCTTGGTATGATTGATCCTACTGCTTAATTTCAAAGTTATTTGTTAATGTTTCTTTCATACCGATAGACTTAGTTTTAGACTAATCGGAAGACGTAAGTTCTCCTTTACCGGAAGACTTAAAGGTTAGTATTTTTACTTAGTCTATTTTTTGCTAAAGAGGTTTCTAAAGCAATAAAGGGGGTCAAGGATAAAATTTGGTACTTAAGAAAATATCTTAAGTTCCCGCTTTCTCAAATTTTCTCGCCTTTAAATAGACCTTGAACCGCCTTTTGCCAAACTTTACGGAACCCCTTTGACAAAAATATTTCTCTCTCTATTCATACTCTCTCTCTGTGTAACTGCTTTCTGCAAATCCAAATTCTTCTTGTTTCTTCTTCTCATCGACAGCAATGGTATGTTTTTCTACATTCTCTACTTGAAACTTATTGTTTTCCGTTTTGCATTTCATTTCATAACCTAAAATTATTTTGGAATTCAAACGGTCATTTTCGAGTTTCATACGCTCGCCATTGTTGTTCTTAAAAACCTAGAAAACTAACAGTCGTTTATGAATATTCATCGTTTATCCTTGTGAAAAACTTCTGTTATACATTTCTTTGGTTTGGACTCTCTAAACATTCTAGGGTTTCAAGTTTTCTCTTCAAAAATTCCAAATATTTTTAGAAAACCTTGAAATTTCTGCTTGTTTAAACTCTTGAGGTGAAAAGCCCTAATTTTTATTTGTATTTCTTTCAGGCAAGAACTTCAAAATCGAAGCTGAACCCAGAGACCGCCATTCCTCCTAGTAAGGATGTCAACCTTCCGGGATATCCTAACTTTCCCGCCTCTCATGACATCATAGTCGCTCTGGACCCGAAGCTATACATTCCAGGAATGTGCATTGACCTTCAATCAATCAGCACAATAGCTGCAGGCGTCAAAGCTTGCGAGGATATGAACGCCTTTGGTATTCTACCCCTCTTCTGCCTCAACGACAAAAATTAGAGCATCTTTCTGGCAGAAGAATTCTATCAGAGAATGGAGCTCATGAACAAGACCGCTCTACGAGGGTGGATTCGAGGCCGTCCCATCTCCATTACCGCTAAATCAATTTCTACCATCATCGGCGTGCATTATGGTGGACCTCTTGCAGCAACCATTGCTGAGGCTGTAATTGCCTGGGAAGCAATGAGGGGAGTAGATACCTATAGGGAACCTCAAGGGAAAATGCTCAGGAATCTTTTCCCTCTGGATGTATACTACTCCAGCCACCTCATTGACAAGGGGCTTCTATTCAAGAGTGGAGCACACGATATGTTTACGGCCCAACAAATTAACTTGGCAAGTGCCGTATTTCTTCAACTCCGCCTCAACTAGGGGGCCATCATCTTCAACGAATTAAAACAGTGGGTGGAGAAAGCCAAGAACAACCCCACTTGCAAGCGCCCCTTCGTTAGGCTGATCAATGCCCTTCTAAGGGATGATGCTAATGTCAACTCTTCCTTAAAGGAAGATGAACTGATTGCAGTGGCCAAGGAGAAGCAGCTAACCGCTTCGTTCTTCAGCAAATACTCAGAATATGAGAACAAGCGAAGACTGCAAAAGGGTCTACCGCCCATCTCCATAGACAAAGTGGCCAAGCCTGCACCTATCTTGGTCACACGCTTCAACATGGAAGCTCATGACGCTGCCAGCAGAACCTTCAAGAAGGCCTCTGCAAAATTTGACGATCAAGTGGCCGCGTCCCTCCATCAAAAGGCCAAAGACTTGGCTGATGAGGCAGAGCAGCTGCTTCGAACAAAGATGGCTGCCAAGGGCAAAGCAAAGCAGACAAGGCCAGTAGAGGCCACTCCAACTGAAGAGGAGCAGGTCAAATGGGTTAGGAGAGAGATGAAGGAAGGCCAAAAGAACCAGCCTACAGCCAGACCAACCCCTTCCTCTACCCAAGCCCAGCCAACCTCTCAACCTCAACAAACCACTTCCTCACAGCCACCTACCCAGACCAGTCAATCAACCTCACCCTCTCCTGCACCCACTCCCAAACCAAAACGAAGGAGACTTCGTAAAACCTTTGAAGACCAGCCACCGGCAGACACTCTTGCCACTACCGATGAAGCAGTTGAGCCTCCTACTCAGCCGCTGAGAAAGAAAATGAGAGCTGCCGGTCCCAAACCAACTACCGACGCCCAACCAACTACCGACGCCCAACCAACTACCACTACCTCTACCACCTCACCTACCTAACAACCCATTCCTCCTGAGTCATCTACTCGTGAGGAATTCACCACCTCCTGAGGAGCCTATCCCTCGAAGGAGCCTAAAACTCGTGAGGAGCCACCTAACCCCACTCCTCCTCCTCCTTCACCTTTTAACTACTCACCTGATCCATCTACCCCTTCCTCACCTCCCCAATCCCAACCAACTTCATCAACCACAACACAACAAACTCACATCCCTCCTACTCAGCCAATAGACTCTCCTGCCGCCAAGTTCCTTTTCGAACTATCGTCAGTAGCAGACCTATTTATCCCTACCCTTCAACCTCCTCAATCTTCCCTTAGAAAACCAAAATCCCTCTTCTACCCTCGCCTTCTTTCTCGGGTTTTCTACCGAACTCCCCTACCGATCCTCCCATATCGCTGACAATTCGACACCGATATGGAACCGATTCCCCACCAACCCCTCCTCCACCTCCACCTTTAACCCTATCTTCCTCTACCTCCTCTTCCGACTCTTCCTCTTCCGACTCCTCTCCCCCGTCCACTGCAACTCCCTGGCC
This sequence comes from Codonopsis lanceolata, assembly GCA_013146195.2. Taxonomy (NCBI): domain Eukaryota; kingdom Viridiplantae; phylum Streptophyta; class Magnoliopsida; order Asterales; family Campanulaceae; genus Codonopsis; species Codonopsis lanceolata. The sequence continues at coordinate 2,351,381 of CM028383.1, read as the reverse complement.
TCCATCTCCGGAAGAAGTTATTCATATTGGCCAGGCTTCCACGTCAACTCAACCAGTCAATGATGAAATTTTGTCATGGCTGGACGCTATATACGAAAGACTAGACGCTCTCACTAGCATCTCTACCGCTACCGCTGAGATAGCCACTGCCGCGTCCAAAGCCAATGACCGAACTGCCGCTCTTTTACGACAATTCCAAGAGGATGTCTGGACTCGCTTTGGACAGATACGACACGACTTCACAGATGTCAAGATCAACGTTGAAGCTCAACGAGATGAGTGTGTCCGTATCTGCTCCTCCCTTTTCTATGAGCTTTTCCATGCCATCACTCTCCATCTCGGCAATGGCCGCCTCTCGTTCTAGAGCTCAACCGCATTGCTCGCGACTCGCTCACAACGTTATGAATGCTAATCGTGATCGTGATCGTGCCATCACGAGAAGAAGCAAATGAGGTCAATCAACGTATCGCCGATGGAAAGAAACAACCCTTCGTGAAGAACTAGACTACCGTCTCGCTCCACCGCACTCCTATTGATGCAGATGACGAGTACGAACGCAGAATGGAAGAGCTAGAGCGAGAACGAAGAGAAAAAGAGGCTGCAGACAAAGGCAAAGGGAAAAGACCTTGGTAGTTCTATTAGTTCCTTACAATTGAGGTGCTCTTCTGTCTGATAGAGGCATGTCTTCTGCTACATTATATATAAATTTCTCAGACATGCTATTATCTATCACATAGTCCTGCTTTTTAGCCCTCATTTGTAGTAATGATGACCGATATAAATAGGAGGAGATTGTTGATTATTTTGTTAGATTTATATCTGCTCAAGACATTACATTAGTTTTATACTTCGCTGGCTAATCGGTCGCGTATCGATTAGCGTGGCAACCGTGTATAGAACTTTGCCAAGTATAGTTTTTATAGGACTTTACTGTGTTCAATGAAGACCTCTTCTCAGCTTCACCTAAGACGCTCGCCAAAACCTAAAACTAGACCTCTGGTCCACCGGTCTCTTATGACGTGTCCTGTCCAAAGAATGACTCATTGATTAATTCAATCTAATCTTATCGAGTTTGAATTAATCCAAAGACATTCCCTGACATATCAAACCGCCGAAAGCAACTTTCCGAAAAGCAGGAAGACTTTTCGTCCTGAACAATGAAAGTGAAAAAGGCATCGTCTCCTACTTTCTCGCAACAACTCTCGATCGACACCTAAAATCGCCCACCTTTTGAAGATCTCGAAATCATTCCCCGCTCTAGATATCTGTGGAAGACGAAAATCCTTGATCGACAAATTCCCATGCATTTAATGCATTATTGAAAAGAGCCGTTGAAGTATTCGCCTTCTCCAACGGATCTTTGAAGTGCACCTCGCTATAAATGCCATTGAAGACCTGGAAAACAAGCAACCCCATGTAATCAATCGAATACTTAAAGGATTGCTCAAACTTCATAAACTCCAAGTCTTTCAACTCAAGCAATCAAGAGATCCTCAACAGATCTAGAAGTCCTCGTCAACAACAAGAAGTCGCTCCTCAACACTTATTGTTTTTAACTTCTTGTTGTTTACATTCATTTACTATATTTCATCTAATTAAATATCTTGTATTTACAGATATTTAATTCCATAGACCCCAAACACAAGTCAATATTTTGTACACGATCCATTAGGGATATTCTTTGTAATTGATTTAAGTGGAAAACATAGTGCACAATTTAAATCCAAGGTTGACTGCCTTGGTGGTGGACGTAGCACTCTTTATAGTGTGAACCATCCCAAAATACTTGTGTTATTTCTTATCGTTTGTTTGTCATTTGATCTAGTCATTACTTTGATTATCTTTATCCATTTACGAGAACTTAAGTATCTTGTAAAAGGTCTACCGGTAGTCCTTATCGGCGACATTCGAACAACTATCTTGAAGGTCTTCCGCTACTTCATTCTCTTCAATAGATTGCAAGTATCCTTCAAAGAATTTACTTAAAAGTTTTAAGTGTTTAATAAACTATTCAACCCCCCTTCTAGCTTATTATTGTGCCCGTTGGGACCCACACCCCCCCCCCCCGATCTCCAGATTCTTAGCGAGGCGCCAGTTATTTAAAAATGGCTTGTAAAAAGGAAATTTTTTCTGTTTTTGTTGATTTTCAATTCAAAACTTTATATAAGAAATATTTCCATGGCTATCAATTATATGCGATTGAATTCCAGGTCCAAGTAGGTGCTAGTGCTTCCATTAACTTTATAGTCTTTATTGTTCGGGTTTTATGTGGATTACACTAAGTGGTACTGTGAATTTGAATAGGCGAGGGAGAACATGATTGAAGTTTGGTAGATTTATCATTGGCTTGTTAATGAATTGGGTACGAGCTATACCCGGTCTTGAATTTGATCTACGATAGTGAAATCATAGTTGTGGATCAACTTTATGCTATATGTTTGTGGTATTGATGAAACTGATGTGAAATGGGAAAACTCATTGATTATACAATGTTGAAATGAGCTAATTTATGATGTGTTGCTCTTGTGTTCTTTCCTTTGATTGCGGTCATGAAATCTTTTTCATCTGATTGTTGCTCTAATTTATTTGTGTTATTCTCATTCCACCTTTTCTGAGCCTTGGTGTTATTACATGTATTGCAATGAGCTCTGTTTGGAGGTTGTTTTATTATCCTATAAGCAAATGTCATTTTGGATGTCAATACTCTTATGTTTCTTGTGTTGGATCTAGAATGTCGATGAACCATAACCAGAAGTAGTTGAAGATTGGGAATTTTTCATATAGTTCTCAGTGCAACGTGATCCCTTAGCTACTATTCATCTGTTTGTTGTTGCTAATTTACGTGTGTTATTCACTATTCCACCAATGGTGTGTTTTATTATACCTGATCTGAAGCTATAGCTAATTATTCTAGTCAAGTAAGCCATCAACTATTTGGAAGCAGGGTGCAAAGGATTGGAAACACATGAAAACATTAAATTTTAGATTGCTTAGATAATTTTTCTTCAAGTGATATTATGCAAATCACATTAGGTTGTTGCCTTGCCAATGTGATGTAAGGTATCAATCCTGTTGTTTGCTTGCTCAATGATTCTTTGTTTCTTTTCCACACTAGGAATGTCATCTGTTGCTGCTAAGGATGCTGATCTCTATTATTGATTCTTGAATTTATGGCTTTTTGAGTATATGTTATGTTGAACACAGAATGAAAAAACTTGTGGATTTCTTTCATGGACAATACAAATATCTGAACAAGCCTAAATTCAAATGCATCATTGGGAGATTTGAAAAATCACCACAACAAAATGACTACACAAAAGATTGTGGTGTTTTTGTATGTTTTTTAATTGAATGTTTGTTAAGAGGACAAATGATTCCTAGTAGTATTGATGTTGATAAATATATGGTAAAGATGGCTGAAACATTTATTTTGAAAGGGATAACAAAAAACAATGACAAATTTGTCTGAAAATATAATAATTTAATGTTTATGTTTATTGCATATTTGTTTTAGTGTATTTTGTTCTATCATCGTAAAATGTTGAGGTTTTTTTGTCCTGAATAAACTGTGAAAGCAGTTCTGATGCCAAGCCTTGACATCAGCATTTTTGATTTTTTTTGTCCTTAAAAAACTGTCAAAACAGTTCTGATGCCAAGCTTTGGCATCGGCATTTTTGAATTTTTTTTAGGCTTGAATAAACTGTTAAAACAGTCCTGATGCCAAGACTTGACATCAGCATTTTAAAAAAAAAAGTGTCCTTAAAAAACTGTCAAAGCAGTGCTGATGCCAAGACTTGGCATCAGTATTTTTTTGATTTTTTTTTGTTATGAAAAAACTGTAAAACCAATCATGATGTCAAGCCTTGGTATCAGCATTTTTGGGTTTTTTTGTCCTGAAAAATATGTCAAAGCAATGCTGATGCCAAGACTTGACATCATCATTTTTTAGTTTTTTTTTTTTAATGAAAAAACTATAAAAACAATCCTGATGCTTGGCATCAACATTTTTTTGTTTTTTTTGTCCTGAAAAATATGTCAAAGCAGTGCTAATGCCAAGACTTGGCATCAGCATTTTTTGGTTTTTTTTTGTTATGAAAAAATTGTAAAAACAATCATGACGCCAAGCCCTGACATCATCATTTTTTGTTTTTTTTTCTTTAAAAAATTGTAAAAACAATCATGATGTCAAGACTTGACATCAGCATTTTTTTGTTTTTATGAAAAAACTGTGAAAACAATCCTGATGCCAAGTCTTGGCATCGATTTTTTGTCCATCAAGCGATCTTGATGCCAAGACTTGACATCAGCATTTTTTGGTTTTTTTTTTTGTCCTTAAAAAACTGTCAAAACTTGGCATCAACTTTTTTTAGTTTTTTTTTTTTTGTTATGAAAAAACTGTAAAAATAATCATGATGCCAAGCCTTGGCATCAGCATTTTTGGTTTTTTTTTTTGTCCTGAAAAATCTGTCAAAGCAGTGCTGATGCCAAAGACTTGACATCAGCATTTTTGGTTTTTTTAGGCCGGATGACTTTTGTCTTAATTAATGGTATTTTTGTCATTTGACAACCAATTTGTAGTTATATGAAATGTCTAAAATATTGATGGTCCTAGATGAAAACATGTTTATAAAATTATACACACTTGAAATTTGCCCAAATATTTATGTTTCTATATGGAAATAAGAAGGAAACATTTGTCAATATGTATTCTAATTTCTACGAGCAGTTTTACATGCAGAAAAAATATATTCCCTTCGTTCCAAAATTATTGTCTTATTTTCTTTTTTCGTCCGTTAAAAAATAATTGTCTTTTTTGAAAAATTTCTTTTTAGGATATCACTTTGGGTAAATTTCTAACCGGTCATTTTTTTAAAGTTTTTAACCCCAAAAGTCCACCATTTTTTTTTTTCAACCGTAAAAGACCACTTTTCGAAATATTGTTTAAAAAATGTCACTATCTTCTTCAAGAGCTCCGACAATACACTTTGGATTCGAAAATCACGATTGTGTACAACGAAACAGGGATCATGTCGTGGGGCCGAAAGGTAAACGAGTTTTTTAATTAATGAAATACGAAGCTATAATGGATTAATACTGCGTTGAAAGATTTTTCAGTTTGGACGAAGGCGGAGAAAGAGGAGGAAGAAAAAAGCTTACGACGGAGGAGATAGAAGAAGAAGATTGAGGACGTAAACTAGTTATTTATGCTTTTGTATCACGGTGCAAAAATGAATTAGATAATATTTTTGCACCGCAGTTAAAAATTTAATTTCCTAGTCTATTTTTGAATCGCGGTTCATAAATTTCATTGCATTAATTTTTGCACCGCGGTTCAAAGTTTAATTTCTTAATCTATTTTTGTATCGTGGTTCATAAATTTCATTGTATTAATTTTTGCACTGCGGTTCAATAGTTTAATTTTATAGTCTAATTGCACCGCGGTTCATAAATTTAACCCGATATTTTTAAACTGCGATACAAAAACGTAACACGCCTCAGACTCACTAAGGGTATCGCAATCATTTCGCCGTCAAAAGTGTAATTTTCTGGTTGAAAAAAAAAAAACTGGATTAGAGGGGTTATAAACTTTAAAAAGTGGCCTGACCCACAATTTTATCTCTCACTTTTATTATTTTATCCTTACTTTTTCTTCTTACTTTAATTTTGGGTTATATATTTATAGGTTTTAAATGAAACCACACACTATTTCAATATTAATAATTTATTCAAATGTATTTTCTAAAACTGTACCTCAAGTCAATTCAAATAATAATTTTGGAACGAATGAAGTAAATGTCGGATTATATCTGAAAGTTAAGTGTAACGTAGCAAAAACTTGATGTAACGGTAATAATCATATGACATGATATCATTACGTCACTAACTTAACAATAAGCATCAAATCAATAATTTTGTTGATTTTGTATCAAATCAGCAACCTTATTGATTTATTTGATACAATTTTATTTGATGGGTAATATAACTGCATTGGTATCATTATTACGTTCAATTATTGAACGCAATTGTGATATCTTACTACTAATGTAGATGGTCGAACGAAGTTATTCAAACATTAACCATATGCTTCTTATTCCAATCATGAGAATCTATATTACAATACAATTTGGATTATACATGTGTAATTGATAAAGAATTAAATATTAATTTGGTCCCTGGACATGTCGAAAATCAATGTTTTGATCCCCGGACAAAAAAACAATAGAATTTGGTCCCTGGACATGTATTTTTGGACCAATTTGCCCCCAACCACCGTTAGCGTTAGTTTTGCAGTTTGTTTTCTTTTTAATTGACGATAATGCCCTTGGTCATTGAATGGATGTATATAACTAAATTGCAGATGTATATCGACGGTTAGATAGAAGCCCTAACTATGATTCTCCTCCTTAGCTAGAAGGACCTCACACCACTTCCCTTTCCAGCCTCCTACACATGGTACTCTTGGACTGGAGGCTTTCTCCACCATTTGAGACCTAAAGAGCTTCGCTTGCAGAGAATAATGCGTCATGACATATACCTATATACCTTCCAAACTTTTGGAAACTCGATTACCATTCCCTCTAAAAGACGACCTCAAATGACTTCCTTCCCGCTCGAAAAAAGTCGTCGCTTCACCATGCCTAAAATAAAAAATTGCTCCGGATAACATGAAACCACACATCAAGACAAGGCCGACAACCCTAAAATTCCGTGATCGGAGCTCGGCGACGGAATGGTACCAGACTCGCCTGCAGTCGGCGAACATTACGTGTGGCGTGACGGACTGCAAGATGGCTGAAGGCCGGATCTGTGAAGTCCCTCTCGACACACCCTCTATGACGAACCCTTCACCGGATAGACTATCGCCATCATCGACTATAGGTAAACCTTGGGTCTGTGGTCCGTATGTTGCCTAACGCAATGAAAACGAAGCCTTGGACGTATCGTTGATGGAGAGGGAGAAAGATAGCCAATTTAGGGTTTGACTGATTTAGGGTCGAACTAATTTTTTGCAATCGAATTTAGGGTTTAACTACCGTTAGGGTCGAAAAGGGTCTTTATTTCCCGCTTGTTTAGACCAAGGACATTATCGTCAATTAAAAAGAAAACAAACTGCAAAACTAACGCTAACGGTGGGAGGGGTCAAATTGGACCAAAAATACATGTCCAGGGACCAAATTCTATTGTTTTTTTGTCCGGGGACCAAAACATTGATTTTCGACATGTCCAGGGACCAAACAGTATATTAATCCATTGATAAATGTTAATGAGGGGTTGAGATCAATTCATTTACTGAGATCCTACGGTCCCAATTTCGTCTAGATTTCACATGTGCGAAGGGCGGTTGAGCAACCCCTACACACTCATTCTCACATGTTCTCTCTACCTCCTCTCTTTGAATCGGTATAATTCCAACTGGTATTGTTGTCCTATTTAAGAATAAAAATAATTATTTACAAAGTTAAGAAAAATACTAAAATTTTAAATTGAAAAATAGTCAATTTAAATCAATAGAAGTGATAATAATAATTTAAATTGAGTGTATAAAATATTCTTCCGATTTTTAATGTTGTTAAGAAGGGTGGATTCATCTTTTTTTTTTGTTTAACCATTTTTTTAAAAATGTCTAAAACACAATTTATTGAGTTTTTCTTTAGGTGGTTTGGGTTTTAAAATGGGTATTATCTTTTTTGGAAATTTTTTTGGTTTAACTAAGAATATGTATAACCATTAAGACCACTCTAAAAGATAAACTGTTTTTTGTTTATTTTTTAAAAATAAGAATAAGTAATAATATGTATAATTACTAATTTGGAATTCTTCCGATTTTTTACGTTCTTAATAATATGTATAAAATATAAAATACACTTTTCATTAAATAAAACAGGTTACGCAGTTAAAAAAAATTAAAAAAATTAATACCCTTGGTGTACGTGTTAAAAAAAAGTTTATATTTTAACGAAAGATTATTAATTGTATAAGGGCAAAGCTGGTTGTCCTCCTCAAAATCTAACAAGGTATCGCCTCTGTTTCCTTAAAAAAAATTACAAATAAATAAAATATAACAAGGTACCGCATCTGTTTTTTTTAAATAAAATTACAAATAAATGTTTTAATTTTTTTCTCCACTGCTAACATCATCCCCTACTTGGGCCGTGCCATAGGTACGGGCACAAAGACTAGTTTTAATGTAAATATATATATATATATATATATATATATATATATATATATATATATATATATGTATATATATATATCCCTTTACAGTAAAATGCACATTAATCATTACTAATTCTACTAAATACTCCCTCCATCCCAAAATTATCGTCTGAGTTGACTTGGCGCATGGTTTAAGAAAATACATTTGAATGGATTATTAATATTAGTTTGATGTGTAATTTATTTTAAAGCTCGTGTGTATGTGGCTCATAATTAAAGTATTATAAAAAAGTAAGGGTAAAGTGGTAAAAGTGTTGTCTTAAAAATGAAAGTTTTAAAAAAGACAATTATTCTGAGACGGACGAAGAAAAAAAAACATAACAATAATTTTGGGACGGAGGGAGTATAAATTTAACAATGAGCTTTAATATCTTACTAACATTATTATTCATGTTTGTGTAAGCTAAAAGCTTGAATTTTTAATTTTATTCAACCATTGATTAAGAAAAAATACCTTAATATCAATTTTATTCAGTACTTTAATTAGGGGCGAATAAAATCTGAAATTTTCGGATATGGATCGAGCTTTTGAATATCTGAAAGACAATATGATCTTATCAAAGTCCGATAATTTCTTAACAAATCGGATAATGGATTTGACTGACCCGATCTGAATCTGTCAATTGACAAACCTACTCGCAAGACTTAACTCACTAGAATTAGCAAGGGGTGAATTCGGGCCGGTCTATTTTCAAAAGATTTCAATCGATCTAGTCTATCATGTTTTTTTTAAAACGAGAAAAACACACTTTTAGGTGTGAAAAGACTACGATACCCTTAATGAATCTAAGGCGCAATATCACTTACTCAATGTGCATCGCGCTACATCAATTTATGCATTGTGATGCATCAATTTAATTACTTAATTCAATTTATGCATCTCGCTGCATCAATTTTAATTACATGATCCTATTTATGCACCGCGATGCATCAATTCTAATTAACTAATCTAATTCATGCATCATACTATAAATTATAATGAACCAAACATTCATGTTCATTATTTCTTGAACACAATCAACAAATGATTTCAAATTAATGCATCTTTCTTGCATCTCAAATTCAAATTGATGCATTTTTCCTGCATCTCAAATTCAAATTGATATATCATGATTTAAAAATGATGCAAGGTCATTCAAAAAAGATATATCCAAATTGAAAAAAAAGTATTCAACATCGAACAAATTTCTATTAGGGCATTTCATCAAATAGTTTACATGGATAACAACACAATAAACAAACTGAATCTATTTTTAATCAAACACACAAATACAGTGAAAGAAGAAAGAAAAAGACAAGTGAAACTAAAGATTAATGGATGAAGAGTAAAGAGAATGTAAAGTTAGGGTGGTTGAGTAAAGTGAAGTTAAAAAATAAGCTTCAAATGAAAATGATGAGGGGTAAAAGACAAAGAGTGGGAAAGGGCAGAACCGTGAATAAGCTGTATGAACAACGTGTCAACAACAACAGCAAAGACAAACCGAAATTGGCGTAGACAGCATTATGCGCTCAAACGTTCCCCTCAAATGTAACGAACTTTCTTAGACTCTCTCGCCTTCTTCCTCGCTCCTAACCCCCACCTCTTTCCCACTTTCTCTCTCTTCCATTTTTCTCTCTTCTATCACTGATCATCATCATCCCTCTGTGTTTTGAATTCGAAAACTCGGCCAAAACCAAAAACACTGTACTATCTGCGGAAAACGAAAAAGAACAGAGAGCTTGGAGAAGACATCACTCATGTCATTTTCTGATTCGGAACTGTCCTCTCATGGAGGAGATTACAAAAATTTCCGTCAAATCAGCCGCGACCGTACGCCACCTTCTCTCTCTCTCGCTCGTATCTGTATTCCCTAATCTAGAATTGCATTGATCGGATTGTATCAAATTTTGGTGAAGGCAGAGAACATATTGCAATGATATGTCTCCGTGTGTGTATATATATATATGTACGAGTAGTGGCATATATACAAATTTTCTGTACAACTTTCTCCCATAAATCAAGGTGCAAGCACCTGACCGGTTAGATATCACGTAACTAATCATGTGATATCGCCCATTAACCAATCACATGCTTAACACCTAGGATTGTACTAGTAATTTGTGCAAAAATATTTGTGCTTTCGTCGGCAGATCCGCGCCCGTGAGTTATCTTTCACTTTTGTTTCCGTTGGACCCTTCCTCCGAGAATTCCCACGAACCCCTTAAGCATTACGAGGTCATTACTTGTTGAAATTTTCTTTGTTCCTCGACCTCGTGTTATTGATATCGTTTGACATTTGAGAGTTATTGACATCTCCTTTGTAGAGGTCCTTGCTGGTGACTCTTCATGATCAGGCAATCCACTATAGGTCTAGAAAAGTGTAGCAGTAGCAAATTAAGGGAATTGGTGTTTGGGCAATACATTGCTATGGATCAGTTCAAGTACTATGTCTGTCACATCCACTCGCATAGTCATTCATGTTAGCTAGATATTTCACCAGTAGTAATTGTTGTACTCAACACACTTCTCTTGATTTCTCGAGTGCTTTTCCTTCAAAAGATGGGCTGATCAGAGTTTGTACTGCATAAAAGCATGTCACATTTGCTATCAGTTCTGTGGTGCTCATGTTTACTCTGGTGAAGAGAACAACTAGGTTAAACTGATGGGGCAAATCATGAATGCATTAATATGAGTATCTACATTTTACGTATGCTTGACCAAACATGCTAAGAATGGTGTACAGACTGTACAGTATACCTTTAGCTTAATTTACCATTATCCTTTTGTGGAAGATAGTCAGGGGAATCTCTTTCCATTTATAACATACTGATGTTTTTAGCTATCAGGGTTATTGCATGAAATGCTCAGATCAGCCAAAACAGGGGATTCAAGATCGAGTTGGAAGGTAAGTTTGATTATTTCTATGAGATATGGATAGCAATTGTGTTTTTCCGTTTTAACCTTGATTTTCTGCTGCTACTTTCTGCAGTTGAAGATTGCTTGTTGCTTGTACTAAAGAGATGTTTTTAATATACTTTTTACGTCTATACCAGCATGTTTATATATGTACTGATGTTGGAGGATTTTAGTTGTTTTGAATATATGATTAATTGGCTTTGTTCCTAGAGAATACTACACATCCATGTTTATTAGTGCTGGATCTCAAAGATGCCTGCGCTGATATTACTTTATTGAAGTACTTGTATTTTATAAAACAATTAACTGATTGTTTTAAGATGGTGTAAATGAATAAAAAAATGACTAAGCATCACATGAAATGGTACTTTTGTCACTTCTTTTCAGAATGATGTATAAACCAATATGATCTATTTGTCTATGCAGTGTTCAACGATGTCTTGTATCCTTAATCTACATATTTTTCCAAAAGAATGTCCACGTACTTATTCAAGAATTTGATTTATCAGTTAATTCTGGCCTAGTCCAGAATGTTTCACTTCTGTCCCTGAATGACAAAAATGGCGAACTCTCACGGCAGCACAACCCCTTTTATTGGGTTAAGTACAATTCCCTATCAGGACTTGCACAACCTCCTGGTAATCGCTGAAATGCATGAGATGGATTCATGGTAGCCACAATTCCCAATAAATCTTTTTCTTAACTCACATGACTAAATTAGTCAGCACCTTAAACGAAACCTCCATCCTTCTTGCGAACCTGTCAGGGAGCTTAAGTGATAAGCACTCCAATCACACCCAACCCCATCAGCCAGTGTACCTTAAATTCATATTTATTCTATTTGGTTTTGAACTTAGTGGCTGCCACTTGTAACACTGCTACTGAACTTCAGTGATCTTCTCCAGGTACTTATCATGGATAAAGTTACTGTGAAGGTTATGTCTCATTCGTGTAAAATGGCAGATATCACCGATGAAGGAGTTTCATGTAAGAATCTAAATTGTCCATCGTAATTTGATCTGATTGTGTGCATCCTATTAGTCTTATGTCACTCTATAACTCTTTCTGCTATCAACATTTAAATGACAAATGGACATCTCTCCATCTTTTTTGAACTGATACCAAGCTTGAGACTTGTATGTCATTAATTCTTCTTCAGTAAACTTTTTGGGCATGCATTTATCTATTTATTTACTTTCTATCAAAAGCAATTATGTAAATATCTTTTGAAGTTTGTTTGTTTGATCCTCAGACTATTGGGTTAAGATAATTGTAGTTAGTTTCTGATCCTTGCTTTGACTAACATAAATACGTCTATTATACTCTTTTTTTCTGCAGTGGTGGAAGATCTTTTCAGGAGAAGGCAACCTTTGCCTTCTTTGGATGCAATATACTTCATTCAACCTTCAAAAGAGAAGTATATAACTACCTTTTCAAGCTGTTTTGTTCTGATCTCTAGCTTAGGAAGAGCAGTTTTATCTGCCACTTTCATTTCTGATTGAGTATTCCATCTTGTTTTCATGCTACAGTTTTCCTCCCCATGTTAGGTTTTCCATTTAATTTTGTGCAGCTTACTCCTGAGTCAAAGTCTATAACGAATTTGTCTCTCCTCTTTCTAATCTGCTGAATCATTTGTGATACTGATTCTTTTCACTCTTTTAATGTGCAGTGTCGTCATGTTTTTGTCCGACATGTCTGGAAGAGAACCTTTATACAGGAAGTAAGTGAATATGATAGTTTCTATGAGTCCACTTCTCTTCTTCTTCTTTCTTTCTTTTTTTTTTCTTTTTTTTTTTTAAATCATCTATTCTCCATGTAGTAAAATTCTTGCTTTTCTGAGTTCTTTTCTTTTTGCTGCAGGGCGTATGTATTCTTTAGTTCACCTATTCCAAAGGATTTGGTTAGTCGCATCAAGAATGATATGAGTGTTTTACCCCGTATAGGTGCATTACGAGAGGTTAAGATTATAATTTATTTGCACAGAACTTTTGGTAGATGAATTCAAATGGATTTTACTTTTCAGTTCACCTTTTTTATTCAATTCTTATTGCACATTGCAGATGAATTTGGAATACTTTTCTACAGACAGCCAGGTAACTGTCAATCACTTACATTTTTCCTTTCTGTTGATGGCTTATTGTTTGAAATTTATGCTCCTTTAGATTTCCAGTTTTATTTCTTACACGTCATATTTTTGCAGTATCTTATACATGCATCTGATTTTTGGGCATCTCTAATGAGTTCTCTATCTTTATAGCTTCTGTTATCCTCCTTTCATTTTTGAATAATGCATAATGGTAGCCTCTATTCCACCCTGGATATTATGGTAGGGATATATCACTGATCATGAAAGAGCACTTGAAGACCTCTTTGGTGAAGGTGCAACAAATTCTCGCAAGTTTGATGCTATTTTGAATGAAATGGCTACCCGCATTGCAACTGTTTTTGCTTCGCTAAAGGTAAGGATTTAAGACCTCAAAATGCTGATTCAGTGCTTAGGTTTCTTCATGTAAATATATATCATGTATTATTTCCTAGAAATTAATCATGATATTAGTCTGGTTAAATGAGCAACTCACTTTATTCATGGACATCTTCATATTATTGAAACAGATTCATTTGTGAGAATTGAACAATAGGGTCAGTGAAACAAAAATATGTGCTTTTGAGGTTAATCTATCGAAAGTCTAAACATGTTTGTATCCTTCTCAGGAGTTACCTTATGTCCGGTATCGTGCCCCAAAGGGGATGGATGAATCTACAGACGCAACATTTCGCGACTTAGTTCCCACAAAGCTTGCTGCTGCTGTTTGGAACCAAATCACTACGTATAAATCTACTATTCCTAACTTCCCTCAGACCGAAACATGCGAGTTTCTCATTCTGGATAGATCTATTGACCAAGTAAGATCACTTGAGCTTTATTATTTATTTAAAGTTATGTATAATCCGTGACTTTTTTGACTCTTGTCAATATGATGATCTGCAAGTTTAGATTGCTCCTGTCATTCATGAATGGACTTATGATGCTATGTGCCACGATCTACTGGATATGGATGGAAATAAATATGTTCATGAGGTACATCTGCCCATTTCTGATTCTGCAACAAGTTATGATTAGATTTAACTTTTAAGTGGCTTCCAGTGAATATTGAAACATATTGTTCGTAGATCCCTAGCAAAACTGGTGGTGAGCCTGAGAAAAAAGAGGTCATTTTGGAAGATCATGATCCTGTTTGGCTTGAACTTCGCCATGCTCATATTGCAGATGTAAGTCTCATGCATAGGGGTGGAAATTGGGCGTTAATGAATAGCTTTGGGTTAGGCTATTCTCCATTATGCCAATGGATAATAGCCTAACCCAAAGCTATCCATTAACACCCAATTGCCACCCCTACTCATGCATTTCTTACCTGTTCCACTTTGATATATGTTTTAAGTTTGAATGCTTTCTCCTTATTCAGGCTAGTGAACGGTTGTCGGACAAGATGACAAATTTTGTTTCGAAAAATAAAGCGGCACAACTGCAAAGAAAGTAAGTTCAAGTGAATGAAGGACAGTTGATTTCCTTTCTTTCTTTTTCTACACACTCACACACACACACAGAGACACATCTGCAAAATGTATAAGTTACAAGTGAAGATGTATATTTTACAGGAGAATTTCTTGTCTTTTTCCTATGCCATTCTCATGATAAAAGTTGACTTTATGTAGAGACGGTGCTGAGTTATCTACCCGAGATTTGCAAAAAATGGTACAAGCATTGCCTCAATATAATGAACAAATGGAGAAGCTTTCACTCCATGTAGAGGTCCGTTTCTTTCTTTGCTAGTGCTGAGTTTCTTTATTATATCTTTCTACTTTCTTTTCTTTACTTCTAAGACGGAAACAGAAGCACTTTTAGCCATTTACTCTGGAGCCTGATTGAGTGCTCTCTTAGCCCACCCTACCTTCCAGCTTCCGACTTCTAGGAAGCCAAGGGCAGGGACAGCCATGGGATTTGGCCGGTAAGATTACACCCCCCCCCACCACACACAGACACACACACCTACACGGCTACACCCACCCCCGGCAAAGAAAGATAGTACTCCCTCCGTCCCTAAATTATCGTTCTCCTTTCCTTTTTCGTCCGTCCCAAAATAATTGTCCAGTTTGAAACTTACCTTTTTAGAACATCATTTTTACCACTTTACCCTTACTTTTTCACTCTACTTTAATTATGGGCCATATACACATGGGCTTTAAAAGAAACTACACATTAAACCTGTTGAAACTAATAAAAGTTTAGGAATAATGGCATAGCCTTTACATTGATATTGTGAACATATTTATAGGGTTACAATACTTGCTACACAAGTTAGTCTAAATACAAGAGGGATTAGGAAACCTAAATACAAGAGGGATTAGGAAACCTAAATACAAGAGGAACTAGGAAACCTAAATACAATTAAATTAGGAAAGTATCTAAAGATAATTATAATATATTCCAAATATATTATATTCACTAATACTCTAAATATAATATATATTAAATATATTATATTCTCTAATATGCTCCCGCAAGATGGATCACCGTTAGGAGAGACAAATCTTGTGAAGAATATATATGCGGACAGCGTGCGAGTGGAAAAATGAGAGGGTGATCGGCGGCGAGCTGGTGAGGGAGGGGTCGGCGAGCTGGGTCTTCCGAGGAAGACAAGTTGTTGAGTGAGGGGTCTTCGGCGAGCTGGTGAGAGCCTGGTTTGTTGAAGACATGGTTTGCTCGAGGAGCGAGCTGGTTGAGGGAGTGTCGTCGGCGAGCTGGCGAGAGCTGGGTTGGCCGAGGAGTCCTGAGTTGCTCGAGGAGCGAGCTGGTTGAGGGTCTTCGGCGAGCTGGTGAGAGCCTGGTTTGCCGAGGAGACATGGTTTGCTCGATGAGCGAGCTGGTGAGAGCCGTTTTTGCCGAAGAGTCCATGAGGTGCTCGAGGGGCGAGCTGTTGAGAGAGGACTGCAGCGAGCTGGTGAGAGCCGGGTTTGCTGAGGAGTCCGTAAGTTGCTCGAGGAGCGAGCTGTTGAGGGAGGGCCTCAACGAGCTGGTTAGGGCTGGGTTTGTTGAGGAATCCTTGAGATGCAGGAGAGGCAAGCAATGGAGGAAGGACACCGGCGAGCTGGTGAGAGCCGGGTTTTCCGAGTGGTCCGGAGTTGCTCGATAAGCGAGCTAGTGGAGGGAGGGCGGTGGCAAGCTTGCCTTCCGAAGAGGACGAGCTGGGTTTGCCAAGGATGCCAGAATTACTCGAGGAACGAGCGGGTTGAGGGAGGGCGTGTGGAGAGAGAGGGGCCTCGGCGAGCTGTTGAAGGAGGGAGTTGGCGAGCTTGCCTTCAGAGGAGGGCAAGCTGGGTTTGCCAAGGAATCGGGATTCTGCGCAAGGAGTAGGCTGGGTTAGGGAGGGCGTCGGCGAGCTGATCACAACTGGGTTTGCCGAGGAATCCTAGGGGGTGCTCGATTAACGTGAAGAGGGTTTTGACAGGTGGTGTGATAAGCAATGAGGTGCCAAGGTGTAGGAGGTGCGTGAGGTGTGGTGGAATGAAAGTTTATGGTTGCGGAAGGCTGAGGAAGGTCCGCGGCGAGCTCGGTAGAGCTTGGTTGGCCGAGGTGTCCTTTTTGTTGCTCAGGAGGGGGGGGCCTTGGCGTTACTAGGGTGATGGATGCCTGATCTGAGCGTTAGGTTTTGGTTGTCAGATCTGGGTTGGCAGCAGATTCGGTGGAAGGAAGATATATGGAGGCAGAAGGTTTGGTTAAGGGTGGCTGAGAGGAAGGTCCTCGGCGAGCTCGTCAGAGCTTGGTTGGCCGAGGTGTCCTTTTTGTTGCTCAGGAGGGGGCCTTGGCGTTACCAGGGTGATGGGTGCCGGATCTGAGCTTTGGGTTTGGTGGTCAGATCTGGGTTGGCAGCGGCTTTGGTGGGAGGAAGGTATAAGGAGGCGGAAGGTTGGTGGTTAGAGGTGCTAACGGAGAGGCGGCTGAGGAAGGACCAAGGCGAGCTTGTCAAAGCTTGGTTGGCCAAGGTGTCCTTTGGTTGCTCAAAGGGAGGGGGTGGAAACGGCTTGGCTGTGGAGAGTCGCCGGATCTGAACTTGGGATTGGGTTGGCGACGTCTGTATGAGAGGAAGTTTTAGGGTTGAGGAAGTCGTGGGTTTGCGGAAGATGGTGGTTGTAGGTTTTAAGAGCGAGGCTCTGATACCATGTTGAAACTAATAAACGTTTAGGAATAATGGCATAGCCTTTACATTGATATTGTGAACATATTTATAGGGTTACAATACTTGCTACACAAGTTAGTCTAAATACATTAGAAACCTAAATACAAGAGGGATTAGGAAACCTAAATACAAGAGGAACTAGGAAACCTAAATACAATTAAATTAGGAAAGTATCTAAAGATAATTATAATATATTACAAATATATTATATTCACTAATACTCTAAATATAATATATATTAAATATATTATATTCTCTAATAAAACCAATATAAATAATCAAGTCAATTGTTTTTTCTTAAACTGTGCGCCGGGTCAACCAGGACAATTATTAAGGGACGGAGGGAGTAATAATAATTGGACCTCAAACATCTTAATTTTAGGTATTTGCCTACAGTACACTGAGTGATTGCTTTTGATTTATTTATTTTTTCATTTAAGTGCTTGTTTGGTGGAGCGTTTTGGCCAAAACGTTAGTAAAAAACGTTGCGTTTTCTTTTTAAAAGTGTTTCAATGCAGCGTTTTAAAATAATGGAGCGTTTTAAAACGCTCCAATTTGTAGTGTTTTAAAAATGGGCAATGATAAGGCCACTTTCATTTTGCACCAAAATATGAGTACTTTATGATGTGGCATACTCTCATTGGTTGGACATTTTGTGGGTCCCAGCATTCCAGCCAATGAGAGTGTGTCACATCATAGAATACCTATATTTTGGTGCAAAATGAAAGTGGCCCAAACATTACCCTTTAAAAATATGCTACGTCTGTTTGTAAAAAATAGCGTTTTGAAATAATTTTTCAAACGTGTTTACAAAAATATAACTACGTTTTGAAAATGCTGTGTTTTCAAAACGCTGCACCAAACGAGGCTTAAAGTTGATAGATTATTTTTATTGCATTTTTTTATCCTTAGTTTAACTAAAAAAGGGATGAACCTGTCTAATTTTCATCTTTGTATTTAGACTATCTCCCACCTCCCCACTCCCCCATCCCCCTGGTGCGAGCACCCAGCACAAATAGTAACTGTTCACATGACATAAAGAGTAAGAAATTTATTAGTTACTTTTTGTATCAGAAGGATCAATATATTGTTCACGTTTACATTGTGAGAGCTTGTAGACGCTGGGTAACATGAACATGCAGTTAATTCTGCTGCTGATTACTTTACCTGCGTAATTTAATCAGATTGCTGGAAAACTTAACAGAATTATCAGAGAAGTGGGGCTCAGAGACCTTGGTCAACTTGAGCAGAACCTAGTCTTTGGTGATGCAGGAACAAAGGAAGTCATTAACTTTTTGAGGACGAACCAGGTGACTTTTCAAGTATTTGTAGCTAAATTGAAAAGGAAAAAAGACGATGGAGCTTATTCAGTGATGTTTCATCTCTCTGTATAACATTTTCTTTTGCCTCTTGCAGAAAGCAAGTACTGAAAATAAGTTGCGCTTAATGATGATTTACGCATCTGTCTATCCAGAAAAGTTTGAGGGTGACAAAGCAACAAAACTTATGCAGGTACCTAATGTGTCACGTTCTGCTTGTTTGGAAGGGTCTATTTCGTTATCAACAAGAATCATTTTGTGAAAATAATGTTGAAATATGTGAAATGAAAGCAGGGCCGGCCCTGAGTTTCGAGAGGCCCATGGCAAAAAAAAAAAAGAGGGGCTTTATAAAAAGGGAATCATTTAAAGTATTGGAAACCTAGGACCTCTATCTTAAATCAAGTGCATCTTAACCACGGGGTGAAACCAATCAATTATTAACCTATTTGACACTACAATATATATACTAAATATAAGGTAGTACCCAAACATTTGGGGCCCTAAAAATTGGGGGCCCATGGCGGTAGCCCCTCTTGCCACCCCCAGGCCGGCCCTGAATGAAAGTATAGAGCCAAATAAAAAGCAGTTTAACAGGCTTGTTAACAAGCTATGATACATTGAATCAAACCCCAAAGTACTGAAATGAAAGAAAAAGAAAGAGCAAACTTTGGCGTTAAGCAGCACTGTGAGTTTTCTTGGTGTGTGTACAAGATGGTGAGAGGTTTGAATTTTAAAAAGTAATAAAAAAGAAAAAAGAATCTTTAAATGTTACTCCCTCCGCTCCGGGCAAAGAGTCCACTATTCCATTTTGGGATGTTTCACTTAAAGAGTCCATTTTCAAAAATTAAGTCATTAAAGTGCTATCTTATTACTAATGAGTTACTAAAAGTGTTATTTTCTTAAAAAGTCTGACTTTCAAATGGTAACTCTTTGCTCGGAACGGAGGGAGTATTATGTTATTGACCTTTATCATGGTACTTCTGAATGTGTATATAAACTTAGATTGCATGAGGAAGTAGTGACCTGTGTTTTCCTTTCCCCCCTTCAGTTGGCGAAGTTATCCACAGAGGATATGAAGGTAGTGAAAAACATGAGAACGCTTGAAGGATCAAATAGCAGAAAGGCACAGAGTGGTAGTTTCTCCCTTAAGTTTGATTCACAAAAGGTAAATAGATGGATGAAACTAATTATAGTAACAATAAGTAGAGATCTCTTCGTACACAGTTTTAGAATGAAGATTTGACAGTTGCTAAAATTCATGTTTGATTATTAGAGGAAGCATGCAGCAAGAAAGGATCGAACTGGAGAAGAAGAAGAAACATGGCAACTATTTCGATTTTATCCCATGCTAGAGGTAGAATTATCAACTTCAACCATCTCTATATTTATTTCTAATAGCTGAACCCGTAATTAATGCTATTAGCCTATTAGAGCCTTCTTGTGATTGCAGGACTCAATGACAGCTTTAATTTACTTCTTTTCTACTTTTTTACTTGATATGCTTGATTACCTGTATATGAGACTGTCTCTCAGCATGGAATTATAACTCTCTCTCTCTCTCTCTTTCTCTCTCGTTTGGGAAAGAAACAAAAAAGGCCCACGGCAACATGGGATTTGAACTAGTAGAGAAGCAAGGCTAGATGGCTTCATTCTCTGTTTATTCCTAGTTACAATTTCCTCTTCCCAGATAAACCTTTAGGCATTGAGTACTGTCCAATTTCAGTAACTAAAGATGTCAAAATAGCTATTCGTTTTAACTAGTTGACCGCTGTCATAGTCTGTTCTAAGTAATTTTGTCAATGAAATGGGACAATGGCTTTGGTGTGTGTTATCTTTCAGGAGTTGATTGAAAAAGTTAGCAAAGGTGATTTACCAAAGGAAGAATATCAATGCATGAATGAACCCAAGCCAGCTGAACAAGCAGCCTCTCGGGGCCCACAAGGTGCACCATCAAGGAGCGGCAATCCACATTCAATGAGATCAAGACGGACAGCCACATGGGCACGGCCTCGTTGTTCAGATGATGGATATTCAAGGTGATGTTACAACTTCATCTCTGTTTATCTTAAGTATCTTGCTTCGTATGTATTCATCTTATCTTTCTAGCTTTCTCATCTGTTCCCACTGTTCCGTCCTAAATGTTCACCCTTAACAGTCAAACATTTTAAGGATAGAAAATCAAACTCCATGAGTACACATTTTTAATTTTAAGTTCGAAGTAACAAGGATAAATTTTGAACTCATGGTTAGTTTTATGAACAAAGGAGTATCATTCTTTCAGTTCTTTGACTATTTTTTTCTTTCTAAGTGATGGAGAAGCTTGTCTAAGAAACAATGGCTTCCAGTGAACAGGAGTGAATAGTGTCAAACCTGGCTCAGCTCATGTGTGGTATAAACGCATTGTGCAGAGACTAAATACTTTATTGGCCCAAGTAACCTGACCTCTTCTTGTTCAGGCTTTGGGACTCATTGAACAAAGTAACTTTGTAATGAGCCTGGGCATGGTTTATTGGCCTAATGAACCAGCTTGAGCCTGTCATCTAGCTATCACTGAACAACTGGGCTCATTGTTGTAGCCTTACGTAGATGAAACATTATCTTCGTGACCAACTGCTAATAGCTGCTGAGAAGTTATGTATCTCGTGAAAAGAATGTGCGTTGCTATGTTTTTCTCTCTGGAATTGGTGGGTTTTAAGTTATCTCTGTCTTCTTCTACCTTGTAGTGATTCTGTGCTGAGAAATGCATCTATGGATTTCAAGAACATGGGGCAGCGTATTTTTGTTTTCATTATTGGTGGGGCCACTAGATCCGAGGTAAATATGGGATATTGCTGTAGTACAAGTGGGAACTTGTTTAGGGCTCTAAGCTGATGACTTCTTGCTTTTGTTGTTTGTCATCAGCTTCGCGTTTGTCACAAGCTTACATCTAAATTCAGGAGGGAAGTAATACTTGGTTCAACTAGTATTGATGATCCACCAGTATACATCACGGTAGTACCTTTCTCACCCCTTTATGCTTTTCTGTCTTTACATTTTCTTGGTGTTTTCTTCCTCTTCTCTATGAACTAAGAAAGATTTTGTCATTTATCTTTAATGTTGCAGAAAGTGAAGATGCTGACGGAAAAAGAACTCTCAGTCGATGCTATTAGAATTTAAAAACAGAATGCACTAACGTACAACAATTTAATGCCATCTGTTTTCCGTATTTTCTGCATATATAACAGTTTTCGTTCTTACATAAAAGATGTTTGTTCATAGTGCTATTACCAACTCTGCAGGCTTTTTGTACAAGATGGAGGCCATATGTAAGACTACGAAAACCAGATTCAATGGTGGTTTCTCGATGATCCTAACCTTACTTGTTCGAATTCTTCCACGATTTCATAGAAACTATGACAAGGCAGTAAAGGAAAATGGGAAGTTAAGTGGTTATTGATATGACTGTCAATGTACTTTTCTTGGGTTTTTTTTGTTTTTAATTTTTACCTACGTAGATTTTGGAGTTAATTGTTTTTTGCTTGTAAATGTATGGAGTTAAAATTAAGGTCACGGCATATATACCAATGCCATAGGGTTAGCTCCATCTTGTTCATTTACAAATTTTGTGAATTCTTACCATAGGCCAGCTGGACAGTGTTAAGAAAGAAATGAAATGAGAGAAAAAAACGCCCACCGTGGGGCTCGAACCCACGACCACAAGGTTAAGAGCCTTGCGCTCTACCAACTGAGCTAGACGGGCTTGAATGACCCTTGTGGTTAAAACATTTATTTAGCATTACTAAATTTCTGCACAAAAAAATATATGTACCAAAGGAAATATAACTAATAGTCCCATATCCATTAATTTTTTAGTAAAATTTTCATCCATCGAAGGTATTTAATTTATTTTAAACAAGCGGCCTTGGGAATATGATAGGTTTCAATCATAATATTTATCTTGATTTTATATATATATTTTTGGTTGATAACATGTTTTCTAAAAATAACTTGTGTAAAAAATATCGTACACCGTCGATGGATTGAAAATTTAATCATTTATCTTTTCTTTAACATCATCCAATTACTTTGTCGGCATTTGATGTTTTTGTATCGATGAAGGTTGACCCGAGTACAATAAGTTTTCATTGTTTAAAGGGCAAATCTCAGCATTGGTCCCTCAATTATAAGTCGGTCACAGTAATAGTCCCTTAACAATTTTTTTTGTTAAATTTGGATCCTACGAGTATTAAATTTTTACAGCAACAATCCTTTTGATAGATGTCGTTAGCGAAATACCGTTAAGTTGCACATGTGTATTTAGTAAGGGCTCAAATGAATTTTTTTTCAAATTGAACTTATATCAAAATTTACAATAGAATCCCTAAAGTTTAAAAAATGGCCATAAGGCCTTCTTCCCCAAATTTTTGGAAACCAAGCAGGTTTTTTGGAAACCTATGCCAACCTTCACGAATTTCTTCTTTGTTGAATTTTCACCCATTTTTTTTTAACAAATTGAAATTACAAATTAAATCGATTAAGCTTCCATAGAAAAAGAAAAATAGCTAGTTTAGTAAGAAGCTGAACAAAGAGCATTGACGATATCTTAGACCCCTATATCCAAGAACAAACACACTAGAATGACCAAATATAGAAACATCATTTTTATTAATCAATCAATTTAATGATCCAACCACGACCTTGATATTTCTAGATCCCAATACGCCCAATGCTAGATAGCTGCTAAAAAGCACAAGCCAGAAAACACAATATGTGCTTCAACCACACACATTCGTAACTCCAAATACATGTATATGTTATAGTCCCTCCTGTGATACCTCAACTACCCCAGGAATTGATTATTCATAAACGAGTCATGAAGGGTATAATGAACATACCATGTCTCCACATTGGATCAAGAATGGGATCAGAAGGATAAAAAACTGCTAATTCATACAAAGCTATCGAACTGGCCCAACCAGCAACTAGAATTGTATGCATTATATGAACACCAAGCAATCGGCCGGGATCATTCAATACGATTGTATGAACACGATACCAAGGCAAACCCATGAAAATACCATTTATCAAAGACAAAAAAGGCATGCATAAATACAAATCAAGAAAAAGCACCACAAGAGAAATTTAAAAAATTAAAGGATCAATTTTGAGTGTGAAGACAAGAATTAATAAAGGAGCCATAGTCTTTTAAAAACATAATAGTAATTAACCTTTCGAAAGGTGGTGCTATCGGGAAGGACAACCTAGTCGGCTTCGGCGCAGAGAACTTTCAAGACCTCACTGTTATCGCAGCGTTTGGGGAGATTGTAATTGCCTCATGCTCTTAACCCATTGTAAATGTTAGCTGAAATGGCTCTCCTTCTCATCTCTCTCCTCGTGTTATTCTCTTTCTCTCTCCAAGATGGCTTCCTCCGCTCTCCTCCTCTCGTTGCTACCGAGGATGATGACCCTCCTTCCCACATCATCTCTCCCAAGATTAAAAAAATAGCACATGGTTGAAACCATCGAGTTCTTTTCGCTCACTAATTTCAATTTCCAACTTTTGTTAAAGAATGTGTGAAGATTCAAATAAGAAGAAATTTGTGCATGTTGGCATAGACGGGTTCTTGTTGGGTTTCCAAAAATTTGGGGAAGAAGGTCTTATGACCATTTTTTAAACTTTTAGGGATTCTATTGTAAATTTTGACATAAGTTCAATTTTAAAAAAAAATCATTTTACCTTAACGGTATTTCTCTAACGACATCCATCAAAAGGATTGCGATTGTGAAAAATTAATACACTAAGGACCCCATTTTGACAAAAAAAATATTAAGGGACTAATAGCAGAGAAGTCCAAAGTAAAGGGACCAATGGTGCGATTTGTCCTTGTTTAAACAAGTTTTGGCCTCAAAGTCTTGCAAGGAGTCTTCAATAGTTCATTCTCTCAAAATATTCTAGATTCAAATTTCAAACTTTGTCTATTGTCGAGTTATTGAAATGATTTTTATTTATTCATTTAGCATGGAACGCTTAAAGGATAGCAATTAATCAGATTATAAAGGAATTTTTATCTTTCGAATAACCATGCACCAATTTATGCCACAAGATACAACATTTCCTTTGACACATATTATTCCCACTACTGATAAAAAGTGTTTTATTTTGATTATTAAAATATGACTACTGTATATAATATAACTGTGTATCATTCTTGAAATGGAAATTTATGTTGATTTTGTTTAGTTTTGTGGATGGATAATTAACATACTATTTGTATCTATAACATAAATTACACATTTGACGAATGTGAACGAATATCGAGTATCTGGGTGTAAGAAGTTGAAGAATGGTGAAAATAATAAACTCATCTTCCATCATAGGTTTCATATCTATTAGTGGATATATCATACCTTTTTCTTTTAGAAATCGAGTACCCCCGAGCGTTATATAGTAATGCAAGTACTAAACATTGTCAAGAACGATATTATAATCGCTATTGGTCCAGTTTTGCTACCCCGAGACCTGGTTGTATATTCTTTTCCATACATTCAATCGTTTTAATCATTATTTTTGACCACATAGACATATCCTAACTAATATCGTGCGAACTAACTCGTTGGATCACAAAAGTGCTTTGATCCCAAATTGCACAATAAGATATAACGATGTCAAACAAACAATCAAATTACAATTTCAAGATGACCGGTCTAAATTATACTGTATAAAGAAAGGAATACAATAATATCGTCCTAATATTGTGCAACAAATATAAAAATATATATAAATGATATTTTTTTACCTTAAAATGACTATCATGTATAAGTAAAGTTAAATCAATGTAATATGTTAAACGTAAATAATAAGCAAACAATCAAATTCAACAACTTCATATTAGAAACTCCATGAATAAGATGATAATTTACTATTTTAGCACGAAAGCAAATCAATTATGGTCATAAGACCATCAATCGTATTGATATGACTTAAACGTACTATATTTGTTGATGGTTATATTTAATCATTTCACACTAACTTACATTAAAAGTTCACCTCACGTTCATGATATTTGCAAAGATGATTTCAATATGAAAGAATAGGGAATATCCAAAGATGAATAATCGAGACAAAATATGACGGTCATATGAGAATGAATGGGGCTTCATTGTGAATTATGAATAAATCAATCAAACTTATAATGAAGTTGTAATTTTGAAGTGGTAGATAAAAGATTGTATACAACTAAAGTTGTAAATAATTTATTTTTTTTGGAAAATATAGTTTCATTATAATGTTTTATATGAAAAACTAAATTTATATGTCAGATTTTAGAAATGTTGACTTATTTCCTAAGCCAAATTAAAAAAATAAGTATGGCCTTTTGTTTTGAAGCCGATCATATGAGCTTGAGCCGCGAACCTTTTGACCCAAACGAATGAACGATCCTATCGTCTTCACAGTTCACACCAACATCAAATTAAACATTTGAAAGTTGAAATTGCTGACAAAAATATCAATCAATTTCTCCAAGACGAACACAATGTATCCAGTTCTGCCAATTACTGTTCTGTCGTTAATCATCGGAGGTTTGATCGCTTTCGTAGCGTTCGGGAGTTACTTTCTCAAGAGAAAGACCGAAGTCGAATCAATCGTGAAGCCCGAGACAAACACTATTACTGCTAATCACAAGTCCTCGAAGCCTTCGCAGCCCAGTTCGAAGAAATCTCACTCCAAACCTCACTCGCATGCCGACAAGGTACTCATTTACAGCTCCATTTCTAGGGTTTATTCTTGGATTCTTGTTACATTTGTAATATTTAACTGTGAAATGAATTGGTGGAATTGCATAATGTATGAATGGACAATTGATTGAGCTGATTATGTTCTTTGGAAGTCTGCGAACTGCGATTAGATGAAGCATGAGTTGATTATGTTACTATCTGTTTAATTGTAATTGATGAATGATGATTAGGTGGAACAGTATAATTTAGAGGGTACATGAGTCGATTTTCTACCATCTGTTTAATTCTAATTGGTGATTAAATGAAACACTTTTTTTTCATTTCTGTTCCCACCCCACTTGATCCCATTCCCAGTCATTTAAAGAAAATGCTTAGAAGTGAAGATGGAAGATATATTTATTTTTTCTAATATATAACTAACTGGTGTTTTGGTTTACTGAATTCTTATTCACCTAAAACTAAGTTATCCATTAAAATAAAATGTAACATATTATGATAACTATTTCTTGGTTAAACAAATTTTATTACAACTTCAAAAATAAAAAAATATCATTAACATTTCAGCCATTACAACTATATGCCTTACAAAATAATACTATCTTCATCTATTGACAGTCAATAACTGACCTATCTCCAAAAGGTTCATCAGCGTGTGTACATATATATATGTGTGTGTGTGTGTGTGTACACACACACACACACATATATATATATATATTAAATGGTATCGGGTGTAAATTGGATAGAGCATGTCATTCACATCTCATCCCATTCTTGTTGGGAAATAGAAACGTTTTCGATTGTGTTGCGTTTGTCGTGTGTCTGGAAGATTTCAGGTTAAGGGTTTAATGTCAAGGTAAAACTTTTTTATTAGAAATTTGATTTACATTTTGCCCTTATTTCATTACTTTCACTTTGACAAGTAATTGATTATTTTTCCTTCAAAAGTTAATACATTTTAATTTGTGATATTTGTTGGCAAAAGCATGAGGGTCAACTGGTTTTCTCAAATTATTCAGGGGGGTTATGACACTAATATATTTTTCCCCGCCTTTACAAGGATCAATTAAGGACGAAAATGAGACTTTTCAAAGGATCACTAAAGCGCCCCCCCCCCCTTGGGCGCCACTTGGTATATTGGCCCCTGCACACAACTATCCGTGGAGGGTGACCTCATTAATAAACTTAACTTGTTACAACCTTTTTGTTTCAAATATAAGGGGCAAAGTCGGAGAATCGTAATAATCATAAATAAATATTTGTAAAAACTCTTTGAATGGAACATCTCAAAAAATGGAAACGAGACTTTGAGTGGAATGGAGGTAGTACTTTAATCTCCACTTTGGATCCAGTGCTCGCAGCCTCCTGATTGTTGAATGCATGTTGGTGTGGAGGATGGAACATAGTTTTTCATTTCGTTGGAGCAAACATTTCATCTCTCTCTCTTTCTCTCTCTTATTTTCTTATTCATGGTAGACATGATTGCATACACACCTTAAATTTTGTCTTCATTGAAATGCATATAAGAACAAGTTATTTTGTTGATTCTGATCCCTCATCTATATTTATATAGAGTAGTGCTTGGGATATGTCCAATTTGGATACTTAGGTTTGATTATCCATGATGTATTGAATAACAATCACTCATTTTATAGCTCCTACTAATTAATGGATTGACACTCATAAAATGAGTGGTTGCTATTAGTATGCATCATGAGGTATCCAAAGTCCAGTATTCAAATTGAGTATACCTAATGTAATGGTCCATATTCATGAACAATCAGCATCATAGGTGACTCGGGTGAGGATATCTGTCTCTGTCTCTCTCTGAGCGTGCATCAATCTGTTCTTGATTGTCTTAATAGAGAAATCTATGATCAAACCATATGATATATAATTTTCTCCATGTCTTAATTGTCATACTGTGAATGTAGGATTTGAACAAGCGGCACCACCCATTAGATTTGAATACTTTGAAAGGTCATGGGGATTCTGTCACGGGGCTGTGTTTTTCGCCTGATGGACGTAGTTTGGCAACAGGTGAACGTAGACACAAGTTTCTTACATTACAAATCACATTATAATCAGTGCAACTTTTAGTAGTTATGAATGCAGGTCACGCCAGTGCATGATATTTGCTTTGTTTCTGCATGAACCATTGAGTTATTGATTTTTTTCATACAATTGAAAATCATATCTTAACATCATTAAAACACTTGGGTGATGAAAACTTGAGGTTTTGAATCCGCTTCAAAATATTGTTCCCCCCCAGAAGTAGTGCAAATAGAGCATATTGTAGGCTAATCGGTATAGATAACATTTTGTACGGCATGCTGTATCTATAAACATTTGTCTTCCGCTCTCAGAATTTTCTTGTAGATCCTTTCGGATTTTAGGATCTGGATACCATTGTGCTAAACAGTTGTGTATAGAGGATATCCACAAAGTGTTATGCCTTCGGATTATGGGTGCTTGTTTATGGTTGTGTAAGTATATCTTTTGTAAGTGATGATATCTTCTGTTAAGATATTTCTTTAGGTGATTGATGACCAATGGTTATCTCGAATAATGAATCATCCAAGTGCACTGACTGCCAATTTATTGTATCATGATAAGGATTATGAGTTTTTATTCGTTGCAGCCTTCAGGAGTTTTAGTGCAATACTGATGGTAGCAACTTATTCCGTGATGTTGTCTCACTATAGGTGACTGTAGTGTTTGGTTAGTGTGTATGGAATTATGAGATGTTTTCACTCTCAGTGTACAGATGAATTACGACGTGATCGTTGTCACTATTTTGGAGTCTTCTCAGGAATGTCGTGCCCTTCATATTAGAGAGCTTCACTTGTACCTATGGGCATCAGTCATTAACTTTGGATTGAAAGACAATTCATAATATTGGAAATGATGTTGTAATACGTGAATTTATCATGGTGTTTAATTGCAGGATTTGATCGTTCAGGGAAACTTCCATCTCTATGTGGTAGGACATAAGAATTCTTTTAAATTGACTGGCCGTGATAGAAACAAGTGGCAGCGGCCACTCAAAACATACAAAAGGCGTGGAAAAGATGCCTCTAAGGCTCAAGCTCTGATTTGGGATGCCTTTGATGATATAGGGCCTAGTTGGGAGTTGGCATAATTACTTATGTTTGTTTTCTGAATTGAGTTAGTTTGTCGGTTAGTTAATTGCTGTTGTGGGGAAAGTAGAATTATTACATCATAAAGCACAACAAAGGATCTGACAAAGAGTAGTTATTTTGGGCAGTTATTTAGGCAGTTATTAGGTAGTTTTTGGGCTGTTAAATAGACATGGCTTTTCCTAGAGATGTTTCTAACTGATGTAACTGTTAATATTAGTGTCTTTTAAGTATTTTGAAGGCTTATAAATAGGCCTTCCTGTCTTTGTAACAAAAATTGATTAAAAGAGTTTAAATAAAAGTTTCCAGCAAATTCTTGCTTTTAAGTGTTGAGTCTGCGTGATTCAAAGTCTTGAGTGCGCTCAAGAAACCTAGGTGCGCCTAAGGTTGCCTCGGTGTGAAGCCAGGTTTTGTTTATCTTATTTTATCTTTTATTGTTTGTAATCAGAGTGTGCACACAAATTGCTTCCGTTCTGCATCATTTTGGTATCAGAGCTCGAATTAAACAATGACTACTCGATCCGGAAGACCTTACAGACATGAAGTCGCTGATGAACGCGATGCCATCCTTCTCCAGATCCTAGATCGCCTTGACCGCATTGATTTTCGTCTTGATGGTATAGAAGGAAGGAATCCAGTTGAGGGAGATAATCCAGGTGGAGTTGCCGGTAATGGTGAAATTCCAGATCCTGGAGAGGTTGAACAACCTGCAATACCGGATAATCCATTCGGTCATGAAGATTTGCAGCAAGGAGGAAGGCAACCAGGAAGAGGTGCTCGTATTCCAGAAGCAAGGGATCAACCTGCATTCAATTGGGCAAGGGAAGTTCTAGAGAGAGGTCGTTGTCAACCACGTGATACAGTTGGAGATATCACAAAGAAAGTGAAGACTGATGTCCCAAATTTTGAAGGAAAATTCGATCCTACAATATTTTCTAATTGGCTTGCTGCACTTGAAGAATATTTTGATTGGTTCGACATGTCGGACGAGCGACGAGTCAGGTTTACGAAGATGAAACTTGTTGGTTTGGCTAAAGTGTGGTGGCGTGGAATTGAAGAAAACATGAGGAGGTTGGGACAACAACCTATAGGAACATGGCAAGAGATGAAGACAAAGCTCCTCGAGAAGTACATGCCTATCAATTACCAAGACAAGCTGTGTGAACAACTTGTTAATCTAAAGCAAGGTACTTCGAGTGTAACAGAGTATATGCAGCGGTTTGATGAGATTAAAACTCGAAGTCAGATTGTTGAAGATCCTTGTCAAAGCCTAGCACGGTTCAAGGCTGGATTAAGGGCTGACATACGGCGAGAATTGCTTAGACAACTTGTTTATAGTATGGAAGATGCGTATCAAACAGCCGTTGAATTGGAGGAATACCTTAAGCCACTAACTAAAAGGTTTCCAGTAACTAATCAGAGTATGAGATCACCCTATACGCAACCAGCAAGTGGAGCAAGTGGTTCGAAGACAAAGGCAGATGATCAGAAGGGTAAGAATACCATGCCTCCTAGAGATACCAGAAAGTATAATGATGGTTGTTTCAAGTGTGGAGAACCAGGTCATATGAGTTACAATTGTCCAAAGAAAAATCTGCATATCGGTGCTGAAATAGAGACTGAAGAACAGCAACTAGAGAACGAGACTGATGGGGTTGATTATGATTTCGGGACATATAAGGCTGATGATTTAGAAGAACAAGAAGAGGACACTTCGCTTGCTACAGTAGTTAGGCGGATCCTAACAACTCCTAAAGTTCAAGAAGAGGATTGGTGGCGTACTGCAATCTTTCAAATGTTGGTCCGTTGTGGGACTCAAGCCAAGAAGCTCATAATAGATAGTGGAGGTTGCATGAATGTGGCTTCAGCATCAACAGTGGAACGTCTCAAACTTCCCGTTGAACCACATCCGCATCCCTATAAAGTGGCTTGGATTGACAACTCAACAATCCCGGTAACACAATGTTGTCTTGTTTCATTCTCATTTAAAAACTATCATGATTCAGTGTTGTGTGACATTGTACCCATGAAAGTTGCCCATATTCTACTGGGACGACCTTGGCTTTATGACCGAAGGTCAAACATTGTGGGGAGAGTAACACCTACAGCTTTTCCTATCAGAATAAGTGTGTAACTTTACTCCCGATGATTGATGCGGAGATCGATAAGCATAAGGAACCTTCACCAAAACGTCCCGTTACGAGTAAAAATACATTCCTCCAGATTTTGACGAAGAGGCCTTTCATAAGAGAGACTAAGAAGAATAAAGTGGTACTTGCTGTAGTAGTAAAACGCATTGAAGGATCTAAACTGCCCACTTGTGAAACACCTACTGAAGTCCCAACATTATTGACTGAATTCTCAGATGTATCACCCGAAGAGCTACCAAATGAGCTGCCCCCTTTGCGTAACATTCAACATGAGATAGAGTTTGTGCCGGGATCTCAATTACCTAACCTTCCAGCATATCGCATGAATCCTACCGAACATGCAGAGCTTAAGAGACAGGTGGAAGGGCTGCTAGCCAAAGGGTTTATTCGTGAAAGCTTAAGTCCATGTGCTGTACCGGCCTTACTAACGCCAAAGAAAGATGGAACTTGGCGTATGTGTGTTGATAGCCGAGCTATTAACAAGATTACTATCAAGTATAGGTTTCCTATACCTCGATTAGATGATATGCTAGACATGATGGCTGGTTCTATGGTCTTTTCAAAGATAAATTTGAAAAGTGGGTATCACCAAATTCGTATCAGACAAGGCGATGAATGGAAAACGGCATTTAAGACAAAAGATGGCCTCTACTAATGGCTTGTAATGCCATTTGGACTCTCAAATGCACCCATTAATCGCAGCCTAGGTAATCTCTTGCGCTGTCTTGTTGGTGATCATGTTTCCTCCTGGGATCTTGTACTCCCTATGGCTGAATTTGCATACAATAGTTCGGTAAACAAAACAACAGGTCGCAGCCCATTTGAAATTGTCACAGGCTTACAACCAAGAAAGCCTATTGATTTAGTCCCTCTACCCATCGAGGCACGCCCCTAGTGCTGAAGCGAGGAGTTTGCTGAACACATCCGCCGGTGCACAATGATGTTCGACGCAGGATAGCAATCAGCAATGAAGGGTACAAAGCACGCGCTGACCTTCACCGGAGATTTACTGATTTTAACGAAGGAGACATGGTAATGGTACGAGTTAGACCTGAACGTTATCCTAAGGGTACATACAAGAAACTTCACTCCAAAAGTGCTGGCCCATACAAGATCCTTAAGAAGATCAGTTCAAATGCTTATGTACTTGACTTACCGGCTGAGATGGATATTAGCAATGTGTTCAATGTTGAAGACCTCACTCTATATTCTGGTCATGACAATGATGAAACGGATGATCCTAACAAGGTTCGCTCTACCACCAGCTCCAAGATTAGCGTAAGAAATTGAAGATATTGTTGATCATCGTGGTTTCAACTCGGGGAGGTGGTTATCGAAGTTTCTAGTCAAATGGAAGGCGCGCCCACTTTCGAATGTACTTGGATTACCGATCAAGAGTTTCAACGCCTTAACCCTAAGCTTTATGAGCAGATCACGCCTTTAACTCGTCGGAGTCGAAGTTCTTTCAACCCGGGAGAGATGATAGAAACAAGTGGCAGCAGCCACTCAAAACATACAAAAGGCGTGGAAAAGATGCCTCTAAGGCTCAAGCTCGATTTGGGATGCCTTTGATGATATAGGGCCTAGTTGGGAGTTGGCATAATTACTTATGTTTGTTTTCTCGAATTGAGTTAGTTGGTCGGTTAGTTAATTGTTGTTAGTTAATTGCTGTTGTGGGGAAAGTAGAATTATTACATCATAAAGCACAACAAAGGATCTGACAAAGAGTAGTTATTTTGGGCAATTATTTAGGCAGTTATAGGCAGTTATTAGGTAGTTTTTGGGCTGTTAAATAGACATGGCTTTTCCTAGAGATGTTTCTAACTGATGTAACTGTTAATATTAGTGTCTTTTAAGTATTTTGAAGGCTTATAAATAGGCCTTCCCTGCCTTTGTAACAAAAATTGATTAAAAGAGTTTAAATAAAAGTTTCCAGCAAATTCTTGCTTTTAAGTGTTGAGTCTGCGTGATTCAAAGTCTTGAGTGCGCTCAAGAAACCTAGGTGCGCCTAAGGTTGCCTCGGTGTGAAGCCAGGTTTTGTTTATCTTATTTTATCTTTTATTGTTTGTAATCAGAGTGTGCACACAAATTGCTTCCGTTCTGCATTAGGCCGAGGTTTAGGTTGTTCCGCGAGCACTAGCTGAACAACACTAGGCTGTTCGGTCAACGAGGCTGAACACCATTAGTGAATCGGACGGGGAGGAGTTTACTTTACAAGGTGTGATAAGGAATTCTCATTGGTGTGCAATTTGGGGAAAATGGAATAGTACGAACTTTGAATCTGATTCAATGGTGGCTGTAGGATGGATTACAAATCACATGGATAGACATTGGAATTGGTGGAAGCTGTTTAATGAAATTGATGGATACATCGGAAATTGGAAATGTTGGAATAAGGCATATCTCCAGGAAGATCAATGGTTTTATAGATTCTATGGCTACATATGGACTGAACAGTGATTCACTATTTCAAGCTTGGTTTCCTGTGATGTAGTTAGTCTTTTTAGATCTGGGTATTCCTTTCTTGAATAAGAGATGTAGAGAGAGAGAGAGAGAGTTGGGAGAGTGGAAATGGGTTGGAAAAAAAAGGAGAGGGAGGGAGAGAGAGGGGGTGTATTTAGAAGGTGGTAGTCAACCTAGGGAATATTTTAAGATGGGTAAAATAGGAAATTTTGGGGGGGTGTATTTAGTATTTAGATAACTTAAAAATCAAGAGGGGTGGTGTATTTAGAGGAAAATAGGGTGTTATAGCTTCGCTCTTTAGTATATTGAGGTTAGTACTGTGACTTTGACTTTTGCTATTCCATTTTGATCATTCATAGTAAGTACAAACACCAAAACAGCAGAAGTGTTTGAAGATTCTTTGTCAATGGGGAAAATGAATACGAATCTCTTGTTACATGTCAATTAGCCATCAGATGTCTAGAATTTTGATAGAGAAAGTCTGCTTGCAGGGTTAAGATTAGGTATTAGACACCAAAAGGAGCAGAAGTGTTTGAAGATTCTTTGTCAATGGGGAAAATGAATTTGACTCTCTTGTTACATGTCAATTAGCCATCAGATGTCTACATTTTTGATTCAGAAAGTCTGCTAGAGGGTTACTTCCAATACCCCCTGACTAGGGGAGTCTCATGCACTCCGCCCCCTCCTTTCTTCTCTCTTCTTTTTGAGAGCTTAACTTACTCATGAATTGTGATTAGCAATTCATGATATATATATATATATATATGGTTAGGTTTATGCCCTTTACTCTTCTGTTGCCTTGTCTTTTTTAATTAGTCCTCCAGATAATTTCACATAACAGGTGCCCTGGCCCATGGCATGAGCAGGATTCACTTAGCATGCAAAATATATTTCAGTTGTTGGTTGAATTCCTTTTGAGAAGGTTATATCCGTTTTTGTTAACTGCTTGCATTGGGTGTGAAAGCATGTTAGGAAGGAAACTTTGTTTGTGTAATGTGAGTAAATACTTAAAAGAAAAAGTAGTGCCAGTAAATCTTCTTCTATAAAGGAAAAACTTCAATTTTCAGTCTTTTTTTGACCCAGTGTAATTCTGCATGAAATATGCTTATTAGATTGATGGATTTAGCCTTTTGGAACTTCACAAACTTTCAAACTCTAATTGGTGGAAGTTGTCTGAATTGATTAGATGGCACTTATGAGTTTCAAACTTATCAAGGTTTGCAATATGCCAATTCATGTCTTTCATTTACAACAATGAATTACTCTTCTTTGTCCTTTTATGTTCTTTCTTTGTCTTGATTGATGAATTTTAATAGACAGCCAGTAACCCTCAAATTATATTTCAGGGGATAGGAGGTACTTTGTATTAGTTATGTCTTTAAATTAAAGCGATGCGGGATGCAAGCACAAGAACAATGGGTTCCGGATTGTAACAATTCTTGGTTATTGTTATTTGGAGATAAATTGATTGTAATAGTTGGGGACTGCTACTTGTTAGTACTTACTACTAAGGTTATTGAATCCAAGTAGGAGTATTGCTGAAGTTATCCTAGTCTAATTATATTATCAGGATCATATTGGTATTTTGATTAATTAGTTTTAGTTCTTGTAACGTAAGATTCTTTTGTCTTGTACGTATCACCCCCAATCATTTAATCAGAGAGGAATTGCATGTTGCTGTGTATTGAGCCGTTGTGGCGTTCTGGCCCTTCGGATGTGGCTGATACCTTGCTAGGGTAGTATGATTACTTTGCTTACTCTCCATGTATCAGCTAGCCATGAAAAGTTTTGATTTTTGAAAGCTTAATTTACTAACATGACTGTTTTCCCCTTAAAGCCACATTTTTTTCCCTTGTTCAGGTAGATTAGTGTTTAGGTTTCAGTTACTGGCAAGTGAAGTTCAAGCTTTCTTATCGAAGTTTTATGTTTCCTACGGTTCAAGATGAAGAGATGCTTTTTATACTTGCTCTTAGATTCTTTTTTTGTTTTTTCGCCAACAGCCTGTGCGGACGGAGTGATAAGGGTTTTCAAGTTGGAAGATGCCTCGAGCAAAAGCTTTAAGTAAGAATCTCATGTCTTTGTGAGACCTTGCCATTTACCTTATGAATTTAAGGATGCATATTTCCTACATGTGTTCTTATTTCTAATCTTAAGTAATTCTTATGCAGATTTCTGAGAATTAACTTACCTGCTGGAGGTCATCCTACGGCACTCGCATTTGTTGATGACACTTCTTCAATTGTTGTGGCTTCTCAAGGTCTTTCTGGTTCTTCTTTGTATATGTATGGAGAGGACAAGCCCAAAGCATCTGCTGAATCAAACCAGCAGTCCAAGCTTCCTCTACCAGAAATCAAGTGGCAACATCATAAAGTCCATGATAAAAAAGCTATCCTCACCCTAGTTGGAACTAAAGCAACTTATGGCAGTGCTGATGGTAGTACAATTATTGCATCATGCTCAGAAGGTATTTGCTGTTTCTGGTTATATATGCATTGATTGGATGAAATGATTTAACATGCTTTGGAAAATAAAGTTTCTCCTTGATAATTTAGAGGTCTTTTTTAACCTGTAAGTAGGCTTCCTTGTGTATGAGACTTTTTTATATCCTTTAAGCCAATTAAGGGTTTTTAGTTACGAGGTCCCATGGAAGAGCAATTCCACTCAAGGAAGAGTATCTGTTTTGGTAGTGAAGTTTTTTGAGTTCTAAAGCCCCTTAGTAATTTTTCCAAAGCCCATTCAATATCACCTCATTGGTAATTATCCAGAGAGGCGCTCGTGCACGAGGAAAGATGTTAACATCTTGATTTTAAATTGCCCAAAAATCGTTAATAACATAATGATTCAGGTGATTGGTAGCATGAAATCCATCTTATGATAAATCAAGAAGTCTAATTTACCTAGAGCCTACTAATAAATCAACACAGTAAAGATGTCACATTACTTTACTTTTTTTTTTTTTTTTTTTTATAGCTTAAAGACATCTCATTCCTTTATATTCTGTCAATATCCACAATACCTCCATTTTACTACAGTTGATTGTGACGTAATTTGGCATTTTAGAAGTCCGAGTTTTTTAAGCTAACAGATGCTTTATCAACTAAAGTCAATATAAATGGAGAACATGTATTATGGGGTTATTTCTGGATTATGCGAAGAGATACAAAGAGATACTAAGATGTATTCAGTTGATCACCCTCTTTGAAATGTATATACTAAGCAATCAATGACTAGTAGTTGTTGTCGAGCATTTATGATGTCAAACATGTCTTGGACCAGGGCAGTATTTAAGTTGGTATAGTTTCCTTTTTATATAGCACTGTGGTTAATATGTCAAGCTTTCCCTGGATCATGCTACTATTTAAGTTGGTGCATTTGCCTTTTCATATCCCACTATGTTCTCGTAGTTTTGTTTTCCAACTTTTAGTTTCTTTTCGTGTCATTATCTTGGATTTGTGACAAAATGTTTCGCTTGAAACATTGCAGATGCCATGATTTTCTGGATACTATTTTCTTTTCTCATGACTTCTGTTCTTGTACTTTTAGGAACTGATATTATACTCTGGCATGGAAAATCTGGAAAGATCTTGGGCAATACTGACACAAATCAGCTCAAAAACAATATGGCGACCATATCTCCAAATGGACGTTTTATTGCTGCCGCCGCTTTCACGGCTGATGTGAAGGTGACAATCTCTAATAAATTCACTTGTCGATACAACAATAACTGACTTGAGAGGGATTTTTGAGGAAGTTTTATGTTTTTAAAATTTCGACCATTTTGGTTAGCACTGTTACTGAAGCACATGATATAGTTCACTGCTGAAGTTATATTTACAACTATTATGAAGGATGGATGCACAAAACTATCTTGCATGGATATTCTATAGTAAAAGACATGTGTGCAGGGGTCTCCATAACCCTGCCTGATGCAATAGACACCACATATGTTTGGAATAAGAGTTCATTTGGTGCAGCGTTTCCAAAACGCAGCGTTTTTAAAACTCATTTTTTTCATTATGAAAGCGTTTGGGATACCATTTCAAAACGTTATTTTTGTAATTTGAATATTTGTTAAAATGACGGTTTTATCCTTTTATACCATTACTTATCAAGCAAAAAATATTTTAAACTAAAAATATCAACTATAATAAAGTTCAAAAAATCTCTCATTTATCTCTCTAAAATAATGTTTTAAAAAAATATCTCCCAATAAGGCCAACAGCTAATAAAAATATAAACCACCCCTCCCACACCTTACTCCTTTGCAACATTGCCCTCCACTCACAGACTCAACTCCGGATCACCAGCGTCGTCGCCGCCAATCTCCCCTCCATCGCTGCCATGCTTGTCCCGAACGGCTGTGAAAATTGCTTGGATCTTCTCAACTGAAAATGGGCACTTCGAACTCCTATTCAGCTTCTCTTGTTGAATCAATTCCCCTCTCTTTAAAAATTAGATTTGGGGTTTTTGTGGATGAGATATTAGGGCTTCAAATTTCTTCATATTCTTAATTTATTTGAGAGTTATTTGAATGATGCTTAATTTCTTGTTCTGCACAACACAATGTTCTTCCTTTCCTTTTTCTGTTTTTAACAAGAGAGGGCAATTTTGGTCAAGAACTGAAGGCAACATTTCTGGTGGAGCGTTTTGTTAAAACGCTCCGAATTCTAGCGTTTCAAAATACATCCCCGTTATGTAAACGCAGCGTTTTGAAACAGATTGATAATGAAAACAGAGCATTTCGTGGCCAAACGCTCCACCAAACAAGCTCTTAGGCAAAGTCAGCTTTTGTTTCTATTGGAGAAATAGCCATCAAATATAATTAACGGGATTTGCTATGACGATGCACACAGTGGGGATGGTGGTAGGTTGTTTTCTAGATAAGGTTTAACTTGCGTGGAGCCTCTGGAGCATGCTATATTGGAACATTCTTTGCAGGAGGCATCTACTTTGCTTATATGGCCAATCATATAAATCCTGGAAAGGATGCCATATGACTAAATAGTTACCATGAAGATTTATAGTTATGTCATATATAGTGTATTTGAAGTAAATGTTGTGGTGGTTGTGGTCACTATTCTGTTGCTAGAATTCCCCAAAATTTTGAAAAAAAGAAAGAAACTTTAGTCGGTCAACCAACAAGGTTAGAAACTAGAGAGTGAAAACAAGTAGTTTAAAGTACTATGGCAGTGTTTCCATTTCAAATGTGAGATTCATGTGCCCTGAAAATACATTAAATTTTTTGTTATTACTTACTGCTTAGCGACTATCTTTAACTACCAATTGTTGTTCAAATGACTATTGGAGGGAAGGCAGAAAGGTTCACTGTAATCACGGACTCAAATGCTCCTTGTTTCTGTCTTATTACTAGTTGAGGGAAAATATAGGCAATTTAGCTTAGTAGGTGTGTGTTATCATTTACTGGATGACTGATGTTCTATGTCGCTCTATATTTACAGGTTTGGGAGATTGTATACTCAAAAGATGGTTCTGTTAAAGAGGTTTCAAAAGTTATGCAGCTCAAAGGCCACAAGGTAATAACTTTCTTGTCTTAATGATAAAAGTGTGTATGTGTCTGTGTGTGTGTGTATACGTATATCCTTTCTATATCTGATGCAAATACATGAAGTTTGAGTGGAGCTGTTGAAGAGGGATGCATTGAGGTGTCAAGGTTTTTAAAAATTTAAAGTATATTAAGGGAACATAAAGAAGTTGAGACTTGAGAGGGTCTGACTTTATGTGCTAAACTCAGCCTTTGTCCCAATTACTTAGGATGGGCCACATGAATTCTTTATGCCTCTCCTTCAGTTCAAAGTAGACTCACTCATATCCTTCTTATTATCATCCATGGTCCTCCCCTACCTAGCATTTCTATTGATATTATATCTCTTCCGATAGCGGTGGAGTGGGCATATCCCCTGCTTGTGAAGTAGCTTCAATCCATTCTTGAGCCTGTGTGTCCAGCTGTCAGATAGAGCTTTAACCCTCTGTAAAAAATTCACCTTAAACTTATCCCTCACACAAGTGTGCGGATGAGTGTGTGTGTGTGTTTGAGAGAGAGAGAGAGATGTTTGTGCTTATGTTCTCAGGTTTGTCCCAGTTTTGGTCTTGAATACTTGGACCAGTTCTTGGGTCATTTACGGCACGGCTGTATTGTGTTTTGTCCTGTTTGGCAATTTCTCTTTTCTGTTCATAGACTTGTACTTGTGAATGAGAATTTTCGTTCTGCAGTCATTTCACTTAAGTCTTCTCAAGCATTTCGAGTTCTTGACATTAGCTTTTGCCTAAATTCTATGCATTTCCTCGTGCTATTTTTCATTTGTTCCTTCTATTCTGTTTGGGTGTTCAGAGTGCTGTTACATGGTTGTGCTTCTCACGGAATTCGGATCAAATCATCACTGCGTCAAAGGATGGCTCTATGAGAGTATGGAATATCAATGGTATGTCTAATTTCAGCAATTGCCTGTCTTTTGCTAACTACTGTTCTGCATCTTCCTACTGAAGCAAATACTAAAGAACAATGGGATGTATTAAGATTATTTATATGAGCCAGTTGACATGGAGATGTCATAGAAGAAATTACTGAGGAGTTAATGAATGTCTAAATCCTAATGGACATGAACTTGCTTTTATATTTGATTTTGATAAGTTACCAACTCATTTGAAAGATTAAGCTTCTAGAGAGGGGCCCAACAATGTAAGCCAACACTCCTCTCGTGTGTGATCGACACGTGGAGAGATAAAAAAATATCCCTCACGGGGGCATCGCAAACCAAAGAGGGCGCTAATATATGCACTCACAATATTACGGGTAACATATGCTAGTGGGATGACTTGAACCCATGATTCAAGACCTTGTCAAACCAGAGTTCCAATACCGTGCTACCAACTCATCTAAAAGCTTACGCTTCTAGAGAGGGTCCCAACAATGTGTATCAAGCTAACAAATATGGCAATAGTTTCTAGTCATTATTGGACATAGTTACGTGTGTGGAACATAGTTGTCAAAGTCGAGAGGCGCCAAAAAGGCGATAGGTCCAAATTTGAGGCGAGAGGCGAGGCGCTCACGGAAAAAATACTAAGGAAAAATACTTTTTTTTTGATAAGTACTAAGGAAAAATACATATAAGTATATAACTTAACAAATGCCAACAAAGCATGTTATAAGCGAGCATAATACATGAAACTAAGTGTTGGAAAACTAGTGTTTTTAAATGAAGTAAATTGGGGCTTTGAGGCACTAATTTATTTGAGAGTCATTTATGTAATGACTAGGGTAATTGTAGAATTATGTTCTTCTCCATGAATACATAAGAATACTATATTTATTTGTCCAATTCAGATTTCAGATGAATAAGTTATAGAGGCTTAAAGCATGACATTGGAAGTGTTGGAAGTGGGTTATCCCACATTGGAAAAATATGAAAGGTTTGAATCCCTTGTGTTGGGTAAGCTTGTAAAGAAAGAACTATCCCTCCCGCGCCCGTCGGGGAATCAAGATCCAATTGTCCTTAGGCCAGCTTACTCGTGTGCCTGCACATGCGGACACGAATGTCAGACCAAATTGTGTGATCTTGACAAGTCCACCTTTGTTTATTTTTTGAATTCAATGTCTGCTTTAATTGGGCCACAGTTGACCTGTTTCCTGCATCTGAACCTAAGTCGTTTCCCACTTAAAAAGTACAAAAAAAACCAACGAGCGACTTTTTGGCGCCTCTCGCCTCAAAAAAGGTTGCCAAAGGCGTACGCCCAGCTTCTTGAGTCGCACATCGACTTCGCCCAGATCCTTTGAGACGCCAAAGGCGCTCGCCTTTGACAACTATGGTGTGGAATAGCCAAATAGCTGCAAGTAAATTGCAGCATGGTACCATGGATTTCTTC
The DNA here is from genome assembly GCA_013146195.2 of Codonopsis lanceolata. Lineage (NCBI taxonomy): Eukaryota > Viridiplantae > Streptophyta > Magnoliopsida > Asterales > Campanulaceae > Codonopsis > Codonopsis lanceolata. The sequence continues at coordinate 2,309,360 of CM028383.1, read as the reverse complement.
CACTTTAAGAGAGAACCTTAGAGAGAGCATTTGCAACTGGACTATGTGCCATTCAGATTTAACCATTCCTTAACCATCCTGATTTTAGACACATTCACCAGTGCAATAGTAGAAGCAATGGCTGGCATTTGTGAAGATATGTCGTGGTTTTCTGTTTTACGCTAACCCTTAACAGCCATCCTAGAGGAAAGCAGAAGGTTTGCAACTTGTAGTTGGTGTGACTTGAATATTTGTGTGGTGCGCACTGCTGTGAGGTCGGGGTTTGTGCTACCTTTGTTACCAGGCTTAAATGTGAAGATATGAGTTTGACAAGCATTTCTCTATGTTGATTAGAACTAACGAGTATGAGTGTTGTCAAAAACATGAATTTTGAGGATATTCAGAAGTTTTGGTTTTCGAGGATACTATCTATTTCAGCATAAGTTGTTCACCTACTCATCTGTGTTATTATGTTCCTCGGGTTTGGCAATTCTTTGATTTTCTTTTTCAATGATTAATAAACTTGTTCTTACTTTGTTCGCTCCTTGTTTTGAAGTTCGTTATCATATGGATGAGGACCCTAAGACTTTAAAGGTTTTTCCTATCCCACTTCATGATTCAAATGGCACTGCTTTGCACTATGATCGTCTCAGCATCTCCCCAGATGGAAAGATATTGGCAGCCACTCATGGTCCATCATTACAGTGGTTATGTGCTGAAACTGGGAAAGTGTTAGAAACAGCTAACAAAGCACATGATGGTATGTGTGTTTTCTTTCAGTCATTCTTCCTAATTGGTTCAGATCATTTCTGATTCTTTGGCTGCAAGAAAACTTCTCCTGCTCCTGAATTTTTTATATTAATGTTTGTCTAAAGGACTGATTAGTAACTTTGCATTCATAATTTGCATTTATCGTGGGCACTATTAGTGGTACAGCAGGTGTATCATTACTGATCCTCGACATATATGGATCTAGCTGTCTGAAACTGAAGATGTTGTCTATGAGCTTGATTTCTATTGATTAGTTTGTGACTTACTGACTTAACATGGTATTAGCATCTCAAGGTCTTCAGCCCCCCCTATGGTTTTTGTTCCTGCAACAAGTGTGGGCATTTTTCACTCTTTTAATTATGTTCGTGTTCTAGAGACCTATCTATGTTTTCTCTCAGCATGAGTTGGACTAGCAAGTGATGGGCAGTGCTAAAAGATGACATACATAGTTTGACTCTCTCGTTATAGCCTAAGTTTTTAGAGTAGTTGGTGAGTGGATCAGTTGACATCTTACTTGGAAAGTTATTTATATAATTTAAATAAAAACTTAAAAGATAAAAAATTATTGAGCTATACTAAAAACCATCATATATCCTTCACAAGGTCACTTTTCACTTCACCATTATGTATGCCTTCGTGAGAGTAATCATAGGCACCATTCTCTTATTGATTCTTGCAAAATATGAATCATTACTAGCCTTTTTACAGATGTCGTTGTTCAAAGCCATTGGGAGTCCATCTAAAGTATGGAAAGTGATCTGGTGAATTACCATCAGATGAGAGTACTACAAGTTTGTAGCATTTTGTAAACTATTGGTAGCGGGTACCCGGAAATATAATTTATCATCTGTATCCCCCAATATATTATGTTATCACGGACTTGTCTTTCTTTGTTTTTAAATTACGCATTACTTTGCTGTGGTACATGATGTAGGTTTCATGATTTAAGAATGCTCGCTGTGTTTATCATTTGTGACTCAGCAATCAACGTGATATCAATGTCAGTTTGTGGATGTTTGAATTTACAGACATTTAAGCGAATGTCACTTTTAAAGCATGAATTATACATGCAAGTGTTTGAATAGGGAGTGATAGCAAATATTTGCTTCTCAGGTTACATTACTTTTCTTTTTCTTATTGTTTTTTTCTCGGGTGCAAGCATCCTTACCTCTTCCAAGAACTTTACTTGTTATTGGCTGCGCAAGTCATGTTTTGTAATTACTCCCTCCGTTCCACCCAAAGAGTTCATGTTTGAAAGTTTAATAATTAGGGGATGTATAACTAGCATCAAGAGTTTGTCATAATTACAATAATGCTTGAGCATAATCAATATGTTAATATCAAATGTGGAGGTAAAGTTGAAATGTTATGGAGATTGTAGACATAATTTTGAAAATAGACTCTTTAAGTCAAATATCCCAAAATAATATAGTGGACTCTTTGCGTGTGATAGAGGGAGTATTTTTTTGTGAGGATTTTTATGTCAGTTCAATAGTTCTTCCACAGATCTATCTGGGCTAAGCAACAGGATGAGTGTTCTCAGTTCTGAACTACATGCTATAATTTAAAATGATTCTACTCTTAATAGAACACAAGATCATCATTACTGCTTTTGTTTATCTTTGTGCCGGTGGCTGCTTCCCTTGGGGCTGATTGTTTTGCATCGCTGCTTGATGCATCTGTATGTCCTTTTTCAGAATAACATTTTATGATAACTCTGCATTAACATACATCTACCATGCAGGTGATATCACAGACATTGTATGGGCACCTAGGACTATTCCATTGGGTAAATTTCTCTCTTCTAGAGTCTACCATTCCTTTTGTTGTCCGTTCAAGTTGGCGTATTCTTTGCTCTTTTGTTTCAATTTCTTTTTCCTTTTTCTTTTTTTTTCTTGCTGGGGTTGGTTTTTTTTGGGGGTGGGGGTGTTGTTGCTGGAAGTGTGCAAATATACATTTTTCGTATCCATTGACTATTTTTGTTACTTGCATTAGTTGACCACTTATGCAAGTGAGAGACACTCTAATTGGAACATTTTTGTGTCCAATAGGAGATAAGAAAATAATGACTTTGGCTACAGCAAGTGTTGACAAGAAAGTGAAGTTGTGGGCAGCTCCTGCCCTTGATGCATCATGAAGGAGTCAAGTTCATCGCTGTCAGATATCTGGAAGGAACCTCTTATTCTGACAGAAAATCTTACTTCACCAGAATTTTGGTCTCTATACCATCTCTGGTTTGATTTTCAGCCATTACTCTTGAGAGAGTTCACAAATGTTCTACGCGGAAGTCGAGAAAATGCTAAGATCAGAAAATGAGCAATGCTTCCTGTTTGTAGCTTTTCTTTAGATGCATAACATGTGTATGGAAGTTGGGGCTTTCCTCTTCTTTCTTTTCACTACTAATCTTGGTTGCTATAGAAGAAAATTTTGTTCTGCTTTGAAAAGAGGGTGGCTTTCGTAAGTGAGTTTTGAGACCAGTAATAGATGAAAAAGAGCTGTTAAAAATGGAGTTTTGCACCTAAATCCCAATCAACATATTGATATATGCACTGTTCCATGGTCTCTTATTAGAATTCGTTCAATTGGGGTTTCTTATTACTGTTTGTTTTGACGTTTGATTCAACCTAACAGGAATGAGCAAGTAAAAAAAATTGTGTTGCTTTTATGATTGCGAGGTGATCTTCAGAAATTTTCTAAGTGGTTATTACCATAAATATTTTATAGTTTTTGAGCACCACGTTATCAAAAAACAAATATAGTCTGTTCATGAAGATGTATATTTCATCCGTTTCTTAAAAAGTTTGACTTTTAAATAGAGATTTTTTGTTCGGAACGGAGGGAGTATATTTCAGCTATTGAACCTTGTTCTAATCTCAAACAATAAATACCGTGTTCCATTTGATTCCAGCCTCTGAATATGTTTAGAATTATACACGACATATAGGTTCTAGAAAATGATATTTGTGAAGACGATAGAAATTTTGCTCGTAATCTAAAGAAAAAAATTACTCTTTCCGTTTTGGGTAAAAAATTCCTGTTTAAAAGTTAATTGTTTTTAAAAAAATAACACTTTTAGTAGCTTATTAGTAATAAAATAATATTTTTATGTCTTAATTTTTAAAAGAGTAATGTTAGAGACACTAAATGTGTACTTAAATTTGTACATCAAATAATGTGATTTCCACTGTGTCATCCTATTTGATATTTTATGTGCTCCACTATGAATTAAAAAGTTATATTAACAATATGACACATAAGATGTCACATCATTTAGTACATAAATTTGAATACACATTGAGTGATTCTATAGCGTTACTTTTTTTAAAAAAAGTAGACTCTAAGTAAAACATTAAAAAAATAAAAAAAAAATAGTGAACTCTTTGTTTTCGGAAGGAGAGAGTATGATTTAATTTAATTTTTTAAAAATTCTATAATAACCATAGTCCAACAAAAAAGACAATAAAATCGCCCACCGTGGGGCTCGAACCCACGACCACAAGGTTAAGAGCCTTGCGCTCTACCAACTGAGCTAGACGGGCTGATGGTTCTTAGGGTCTTAACTTTCGTATCTGAATGTTTTATCTTCCAAATGATCGTATGCTGCAAGGTTGAATGTTTATCTAGAAATATGTTTGTTAGAAATCATGAATCATAAATTAAATAAGGTACGTACTAGATAACATATTATTTAATATATATACACACGCGAAGTTTCATGTTTATATTGAGTTATTAGTTACGTTGGGATATTATAGCTTAATTACTAAGTTACAAACACGATGATGATCGAAGATAAAATAAGAAAGGGAGAGAGGTATATATACTCCATTTAAAAAGATTAATTTATATACAATAAATTGCATTACACGTGAGTGTCAGTAAATAAATAAAAAGTAGGTACTTATACATAAGTCTAAGATTGGGAAGAATATAAGAAGAAAACAAAATTTTGTTAAAAGGTATAGTTTATGTACTAAAGTTTGAATAAGTTGATGGAGAGAATTGTTTGCTACATAACAAGGCATGCAGTTGCTTCAAACAAGTCTTCCCTCCTCCTCCTACTACCGATTGATGGATACTAATTAATAAAACTTGAACTTGACATCATTGCTGCCTCCATTTTCATTCATCATTCCATCCCTCCTTGCCTAATATAATTCCAAATAAATAAAGTCGATCAAGAGTATGTTTTTTGTAAGACTATTTTACCGATCGTAAATTGTAAGACGGGGGGCCTATTCACTCACAACCCAATCCACCAACACGAAGTCGGGTCAATGAGATCCGTCTTTACATAAAATACCCTTACGTAAGACCGTTTTTCTTAAATCTTTGCAAATAATAAATAATTAAATAAAGGATGTCGTGTAGGTTTGTTTTTCAATCTTACCTTTTCGAATACTTCCTTCTGGTACCGATATCCCTGTTCATCCAAGAAAGAAAATCAGATTTCCTGCTTTTATTAGTTAAAACAATTCTACTTACTGAATTGTATTGTTGCACGTCGTATAGATCAAAACATAAGACTAAGACCGACTAATTTTACTTGATTACTAACCTTGTCTGTTCCATAGATGTAATCACAGTAAGTGAAGACTGAAGCAAAGTTGCTCTGGCAGTTTCCACCAACGTAATGGTGATAATCATGGTAAACTGCTCCTCCGTAGAACGGAATGTATTTCGTTGGAAACCATGGGAAGTTATACCTGCAATATATATAATCAACACAATCTTTTAGTTAACTGAGAGAGAGAGAGAGAGAGAGAGAGAGAGAGAGAGAGATGTAGCTAGTACCCAGAATGAGTTTCAATGGCCTCAGCTTGCCTGAGGATCATCCATAACCAAAAGGTGAGCATGTGGCCAGGAACAATCAAAGGACCAAGAAATGAAGCAAATCCAAGGATGATAATCTCAGCCCAATGAGCATAAGGGGCTGCAAATCCAATTGGGGAGTTGTACTCATGGTGAACCTTATGGATTTTCTCATATCCCCATTTATTGTGTAGCAACCTGTGGAGCCAGTAGTTTGCATAGTCCTCAACAAGAAAATACACCAATAATTGCCAAAACACTTCTGACCATGATGGCAATCCCAAACTTGTTCTAATCCCAATCCTCTGCGCACGGGCAACAAATCAAAAACATAATTCTAATTGAGCTGATCATATCGAGCCTATAATCCTATATGTTAAATTATAGTCTTTATGTTAATTAGCAATAAAAAAAAGTTAAAATGATCAATACCTCGATGACCGGGAAAGACACGAGCTGAAGAGGAACTACAGCATAAACAAACGTCTTAATGCATTTCCAGTAACAATCCAACATCTCTGATAATTCATTCTTGATTCTTGGTTGAATCTTGAACTCATCGATTTTCTTGAACCGTGCTATGAGCACAAATGGCAATGGCATCAAAGTGTAGAAGATGAACAAGAAGATGGTGTTGTGACAATAAAGAAAATAATCCGATTTTTTAGCAGAGTAGTTGTACCACAGTGTCTCTGCAGTTGTTAGGTTCCTTCCAAGAGATAACTGAGCTTCCTCGAGGCTTTCGTAGGGCAACATTTTCGTACGTATGAAATCCTAGATCTGATCTTTTGCGTCAATAATATGTTTCGTTTAAAGGTTTTGAATTTTCCCTCTATATATATATATATATGTTGTTTATATATATATATATATATATATATATAGAGAGAGAGAGAGAGAGAGAGAGAGAAAGAGAGAATGGAGACACAAGAACAAGAAGAGCAAAATAGATGCAGAGATTTGTTTTGGTGGAGAATTTGGTTTTCTTTTGCAGTAAAAAAACGAAGGGGATGTGACAATCTGTGGTAGAGAGAAATATTAGGGGTACCCCTCCCTTTATTTAGCCTTTTCAAAGAGACTTTTGTTATTCACCGACGAACAAAAAAAAATAGTAAAAGAGAGCTTAGGGACCATATTCAACTAGCAGGTAACTTATATGATCAGTTGATGCCTATAATGAAGTTGATGGTCATGTCTACATTTATGTCGTCTCACCTTCTTATTTGTGGCAGCTTATTATGGATGCATGCTTGCATCCTACACAGCTATCCTAACAGAGTTGCTTACATACTAAGATACGTGTAGCGTTTTAAAAATGTAGTTTTTTATAAAACAACGTTTTTAAAACACAATATTTTCGAAACGTAATTTTTTTCTTATAAACACGTTTATGAAACTATTTCGAAATGTTATTGATATGCTCGGCCCAAGCCGGGTCACGAGCAAGGCACGAGCCACCATCACGTGCCAGTCACGAGCGCAATCAATGTGGACCCCGCCGACTTAGCGGGCAAAATAATGGAAGCATTGAGCAACATGCAATGTAGCTCCCGTCCAAACCTGGCCGGGCACAGGCCTTGCCTGTCCGACCAGGGGTCACGCCCGGGCACCGCACTCACACCTAGCAGAGGAACCAGATTCATCTCGTCCAAGCCTGATCGAGCATTGACCCTGCCTGCCCAACCAGGGGCCATCCCTTGAATCTATACTAACTTCCAAGCAGTGCACATCAAGCGACCAGGCAGAGCCTTGCTCGCCCGGATACACATCGAGTAGGAAACACCGGAGGCTTGCTCCTCAAGACAAGTCAAAGGTTTCCATGTTTGAACAGGGCACTTACCATATCTGCTCCTACATCTACGTGGCCAGCCGCCAATTATGCCTAAAATCAAGGGATTCTCTCATTTATTGATTGGATATCTAAGGAAACTGAATCCTAGACGGATTCAACCACATTGGGGCCTATAAATACCTCTCCATAAGCCATAAACAAGGTACACACACTTTCTTGAGCCTTGACACTCTGTCAAATTGCTTTCAGACCTACACACGATACTTACTCTCACGCCGGAGGAGTTTCGTGAGGCCCTGCCTTGCACTTCCACTCAGATTTTCTTGTGTTCTTAGACAGGCTCAAGGAAGGAGATTCAAGCCTAGATATCCTACCCAATATACGGACAACCCAAGCTGCGATTTTGCCACATCAGTTATTTTCATAACCAAAATAGTTGTAAATGCAACACATTTCTAAAACGCTGCATTAAAATACTTTTTAAAGAGAAAATTGCATTTTTTGTCAACGTTTTAGTCAAAATGCTCCACTAAACAAGCATTAATACACGGGTGGAAGAAAAAAATTACAACATTGCTAGGATTACCACTAAAGTTACCACTATGATGACAACTATGCTTTGAAGTGGCACATGCACCTCGCATGCACTTTGCCTTCAAGGCAAAGTTGTCACCAGGGTGGTAACTCTATCATTATTGAAAAATTATTCCCACCCTCCTTAAATAATTCTTATATTTGACATGATACACATATTAAAATAGTAAGAAAACGTAAGGTAAAATTGTAATAGAGCATTTCCTTCAAAGGAAACTTTCTATTTTTTTTTTTTGTTGAAACGAACGAAAAAAGAAAAAAAAAAACCCAATAATTTATGGCCAAAGAGAGTACTATTTTTCTTGACATTTCAAGTCATTATAAATATCCAAGTTATTAAGGTAAGCAAGCACATTTCCATATGTCGACTAGAAATCTTTGGGTATAACACACAGTCTCTCGCTGGCTGCCAACGATTTTCGGTAAGGGTGGGGATATTCACACCCCAAAAACTTATCTCTACACCCCATTAATTTCTCACATTTATCTAAACACCCACCTAATTACCTATTTTACCCTTTTTTATTTAAAACCAATTAATAACCACCAACGCCCAATTAATTACTAACCTACCCATTATAACCACCCAATTTATGAAACTGCCACCCTTCCCAATTCATTTACAATGGCCTATACTCCCAGACGCCAAAAAAAAGATGACGAGTTCTTCTTCTTCCTCACAACAACTTGTGCACTCTCGTTCATGGATCAAGCAACATATAGCAAGAGTTCAAGCAACATTCTCTCTTTCATTAAGAGTTCAAGCAACATACTACAATGTCTTCAAGCATAGGTATGAATTTTCATTCTCCTCCTACACTTGAATACTAGGTATATGTCAAATTTAAGTGTCAATAACAATGTAGGATTTTTTTCATTAATGATTTTTGGATTGCATTTGTTAAAAAATAGAAAAAAATTTGAAAACTTGAATACAAGGCTCGGTTCGGACCCGGTTAGATGAACACCATTTGTGGTGTTCGACCAGAACTAAGCGAACATCTTTAAGGCGTTCATCTTAGACTGGCCGAACGCGTGCCTATCTGTTCATCTCATGCTAGTCGCACTCACCGTAAGGCGTTCATCTAAGCCTGGTCGAACGCCCCTTTGCCTGTTCATCTCAGCCTGGCCGAACGCTCTTGTGCCTGTTCATCTCAGCCTAACCGAACAACCTATCTGTTCATCTCAGCATGGCCGAACAACCTATGATATGTTCATCTCATTTTTCAGAATTTGATTTTGTTTTATTGGAACAATAACCTAATTATGATTTATTTTATTTGGTGTTTACAGGAAAAATGTTTAGAAACGTTTATACAAGGAAAAAGGTGACGACATCCGCTAGGAAAGAAATGGAACAAGCATGCCAACAAGAACACAAGCATGGGGTCAGGGGCAGACTTTTGAGCATGAGCATGGGCAATGGCAGACTTTTGAGCATGAGCATTTTCAGCAGAGCCAAGAAGATGAACATTTTCAGCAGGACCAAGACCATTTTCAGTTTGAGCAGTCGCAGGGGCAGTTCCAGCAGACTTTTGAGCAGGATCAGGAGCCATTTCAGTTCGAGCAGTCGCAGGGGCAATTTCAGTAGACATATGAGCTTCGGATTGAGCTCAGATTTCATGGTGGTCCACGTGATACATCGTTGCTGACTTCATATGAGTCACACGTAGCTGTATATATTTGGGCTGGTAAAGAAGAGCGTGGTATTCTAAAATACCACAATCACACACAGAAGTTGCTTAATTGGGTCATTCCTAATGGCGAAGATTCGAGGGTCTTTCGGGGTATGGTCAGGGGCAGTGCGCTTAGTCGACTAAGGCATGTATGCTATGGTGATGTGAATAAGGTGTTAGTTTCTGCTTTCGTGGAACGATGGCATCCATATGCCTTTCGGGGAGATGACCATTACTTTAGACGATGTGTTTTGTCTGCTCGGTCTTCCGATTGTGGGTGATCCATTATCTTGTGTTAGGGATGTTGATGCCTCATATGTGAGTGAGATGTTGGGAGTGTCACTTGAAGAGCTTTTTGAGGGCATGGGAAATAAGAGGGGGGCTTCGGTGACATTAGAGTGGCTACGTGTGAGGTTTAATGATGATGTCACGTCTGAGGATAAGTTTAGGGTGAGTTGTGCTGTGAGGGCGTACTTCTTATTGGTCTTGGGCTGCACGATATTTGCTGATAAGAGCGGGACCCGTGTACCTATTGCATACTTAGAGTGGCTTGAGGATCTTTAAAATTTAGATACTTATGCGTGGGGAACTGCCACCCTTGCATATTTATATAGACAGCTAGGACAAGCATCTAGGTATAACACGAAGCTAAGCCGATAGCTGGTTCCATGACATTACTTGAGGTAATAATTATAATTATTTTATACTTTTATGTTGTGTATTTACTATTAAAGTTAAGATGTTTTATTTGATACTTTAATATTTTAAAATATATGTTTTATTGCTTTTAGGCGTGGATCTACTTGCGGTTTCCATATCTGAGGCCTCCACATAATGTTGATTACAAGTCCAGATACCCGCTTGTACGTAGGTGGATCCCGCAAGGGAATCATGGACGACGCGCTGATCGTTTGTTGGCATCACGTGAGCAGTTAGATTGACTGACGAGTCGTGACGTGAGTATACGTATTTTTCTATCAATTCAACAACATTTTAATATTAGGTTTCGTATTGAAAGTTTTTGACTTTTTGTTGGTCTATTGTTTTAGGTTGACTGGCTTCCTTACGACAGTAAGGTCATGGACCGGTTTGCATGGCATCAGATTGCCACGTATCTAGGATGCATACAGATGGGCTATATTGTCGAGCCATATCATCCAGACAGAGTCCTTCGACAGTTCGGGCATGTGCAAACGATTCCGAGGATAGTCATTGCTCCGAATTGCGGCCCTCGAGATAACTCGAAGGCATTGCCTCTGTGGCTAGGTTTTGTTGGGTACTGGTTGACGTCAGATAGCCATCTCCTATTTGAAGAACGTCTCGGCAAGCATGCACTACGTGCTTGGGATTGTGATCCTGGTTATTTAGACTGGTACCGGAGCGTTCACATGTAGTCATCCAGCCCCATGGTAGACGATCCAAATACGTTAACACCACTACGACTGACACCGTTGCAGCCGACTCAGATGACAGGATATTGGGAGTTGTGAGGACTATGATTGATCCCACAGTGCAGCGCTGGAGATCTGGTGACCGATCTATACCATATGAGGAGTTGGGCTCATTGCTTGATAGAGTTCACACAGTTATCAACGGTCCAGTTGATGACGTGGGACCGTCTCATAGGAGGCAATAGTGATCTGGACTATGTTTATGTTTTTTTAATGTTATGAATTGTAAAACAGTTTTTAGTATTTTTTGTGGTTATGAAATTTTTAGCAAACCTTTCATGAATTCATGTGGCTTGGTTTTAATGTTATTTTCTTATTGCAGACTTTGTATAGCATATGACATTTCATAGCAATATAAAAGAAGCATTAGCAGACGACGAATATCATACATAATTTAAATACACATAACCGAAGCATCATTAAAAATAGATAATTAACCAAAATGACACGTTCAAATACATGTTTTTAATATAATACAATCAGAATTACTCCAAATGTATACTATCAGAACTACTACCAACAACTCTAGCTGAGCCTACAGATTCACTATATGAAAGTTGTCGATTAATATAAAGTAATTTCCACGCATTAGCGCATCTAGCAATTTTGGTCCTGTGACTAGACACATTGCTAAAGGGTAACCATCACGTAAAAAACCTACAAATAAATTGAGATGCTGTCAATAAATAATTTAAACCAAATAATATGTCAATCAATTGTAAATAAGTGAAGTAAAGCAATCGAAAGTGATCAAACCTGAATAAAGTGATCACCGTTTACTCTTCCAATACAAATAATATGTGGATCATTTGGGGTGCGGTCCTCAATGGTAAGTAAGTGAAGCAATGTTTTTTATCTAATACCATGAAAGCAATGTTGTAATACGATGCCACCAAATGACCCATATGATTTGCATCAAACCAATATGCCTTGGGAGCACTAATGTCGTTGTATTGTAGACTCGCGTTCACTTTAGTAACATTTCAATTAAGATATGTGTGTACAACTCCTGGTTTGACATCAACTCCATCGACAAGTCTGCTCGAACCCTGCTCCATGACTCTTCACTTCTATACATAAACCCAACTACGGCACGAAAACCGCAATGACCGTCACCAATGATATTCGTTGTGCCCAATATGAAAGGCCGAAATTCCTTCGGGAATTGCTGAACGTAATTACCACTAGCTTTCCCGGCCCTCGTACGTGGTCGCACAACCTATTGAAAGTTAAAACATATTAAATTCATAATATATATATATATATATATATATATATATATATATATATATATATATATATATCGTATAGCAATCCTTGAAATAAAAGAAGATTAATACCGGAATCTTTTCGTTAAACTGGGGAACTGTAGAGAACATGGGAGGTTGCTGCGATTGACCAACCTCGTATAACAATCCTTGATCACAAGGGGATCAATTATCTATCATCTACTCCACATGCTCAAACAAACTTGGATCGCGCTTGGTTGATTTAACTTTTTTTACCTTCACAAGCTTCGGACGACCACGAGTGCGCACTTCATCCTGTGGAACAATCAAGGAGTTCGTTCTCGCGTCTTTCACCTCCATCATTCTTTTAATGATTAACAACTTTTCAGTCTCAGGAGCGTTCTCATAATATTCACGAATCTCATCATACGTGCTATTGAATCGATTGTCCATATCCAGCTTCACTGAAACTTCAACATTCTCAGGAGTAGGTAACATATCTAATTTCCTCCAAAATGAATCAACCTGATCAAGGGGAATTTGACAGTCATTTCTCATATACTCAGCAATCTCATGACGACAAGGCAACCCGCATGTTCTTCGAAGTACACAACCACATAACAACGGGTCTATATAACTATTTTCAGGTATATTAGTCATTTCATTGTATATCAGATTCAATGAATGAGTAGATACCAAACCTCGAAGTTGTTGAAATATAATCGATTTGTATTTCAGAAGAACTACTGTAAGGCTTTTCGTGAATGACACCTTGATTGCAATGTGAGATGTCTCAATCAGGGTGTGCAACTATCTCCAACATGTCTCAAACTCACATTGACTTGATTTCAACTGTCTTTTTAAAGCTGCATGTTGACTCTCCACCCTAAAATAAGATGCAATTAATATTTGTATTGCATGACAAAATTCATGGAAAACAATGAAATGTTGAAAACATTTAAATACATGCTTGTTGTGTTGTTGTCGAAGTGCATTACATTATTCGTCCAAACCGACACAAATCTTTCCTTGTACGGCCGTATCCATTGCTTCATGGCGTACTCAACCGCAGCGGGATAATCAATAAAATCCATCTGAAATCTCTTCAAGTATTTTTCATATATTTGCTCATTTTTTGCATCCACCAAAAAATTCCAACAGATGGTAAATTGATCCCATTGCACTTTTGTGCGAAAGTATTTCTTACAATTCGCAAGGATGTTTTTGTTGATATGCCATCGACAAAGTAAGTGTTGGGAAGTAGGAAAAGTTACCATAATTGCATTCATTAACGCAAGATCTCTATCAGTTACTATCACCGTTGGCAAGGAGGATTGATTCATCAAAGCTTTTAAGATACCAAGCGCCCAAATGTAGTTATCTTGTAACTCCAACCCCATATATGCAGCTCAAACCAAAAATGTCATATTTGTTGACGTGACACCAACAATCTCCAACAAGGGTAACTTATATTTGTTTGTCTTGTAAGTGCAATCCATGAAGAGAACCTTGGGAAAAGAACGTAATAGCTCAACGCTCGTTGGATGAGCCAAGAACAAATCTTGAACAGTGTTGGTTTTCTCATATCTCCTATGATGGTAGTAATATACATGCTCTATTAATTTTGCTACAAGCTGTTGCATTTGCGATCGACCATCACGATCGATAATTTTATTCTTGTTACGAGCATTGTAAATAGTTCGTATTGAAGACTTATTACTTTGAAACTTCTCGTGTAAACATTGCAAAATGTCCTTAGGCCTCGAATTGGCATGTGACATGTCAAGAACATAAGTTTTTTCCGGCTCTGATAATCGACCAACAAATGAGTGGCCATGCATGTGAGGGGCCTCAGCATGGTTATGCAACTCACATTCAACCTGAAGTTCTCATACTCCTTCACATAATTGTATGCCCTTCAAACGAAATAGACACCCACATTTTTTCAATCCACGTTCTCTTTTACTCTTCTTTGTTACTTTACTCGAATCATCACCATTTTTTTGACGAGGTTGCCCACCACGTTCACAACCTAAAGTCAACCGAGGTCCTCTATTTGTCGTACCACCATCAGACCTAGTAATTACTATCACAAATCCATTCTCCTTTCCGGTCGCACGCACCCAATCAAATAAGTCATCCCGGGATGAAAAATATGCGTGATTTACAAACACATTGTTGTAATATATAACAATCTGTTGTTAAAGAGGAATGATCGCATCATTTACATGACCAACAACACTGTGCTCAGTAGGAAACATGTTTGCTTCCTGAAAAAAACGTAAAAAAATATATATGTTAAAAATTCATGATTCTGCACTGTTCATGCACTGTCCGACCAGTGTGTGGATGTGAGTTTGTTTGGCCAGGATGAGATGAACAGAAGTGAGAGTGTTCGGCCTGCAGGCTGAGATGAACAGAGGTGAGCGTGTTCGGCCAGGATGAGATGAACAACAGTGAGAGTGTTCGGTCAGGCTGAGATGAACACAACTACTGGTGTTCGACCAGAGTGTGGTGAACACCTTTAAGGTTGTTCGTCCAGCACTGGCCGAACAACCTTAAGGGTGTTCATCACACCAGAGCCGAACAACCGTAATACACAGCTCAATTTTTTTGGGTAAAAAATCAAATTTTAATCGAAGAAAGTGAAAGAAATACTTACATTACCCGACCACATGACTTCTTTAAGCTCCTTATAATGTTATTTTTTAGAATGTGATTATGTTTTGTGTTGGTTTTGAGAGAGTTTTTTTAAGAAAAAAAAATTGAAAGAAGAAAAAACAATGAGGTCCCGTAAGCTTTTACATGTATTTGTGGTTTTGAGATTTGTGGTATAAATATAAAATAATGGGTGTATGGAGTATTATTTGTCTTTTAGTATAGTATTTGTGATTTTGAGATTTGAGGTGTAAATATAAAACAATGAGGTGTAGGGAGTATTATTTGTCTTTTAGTATAAGGGTATTATAGTTATTTCAATGGAGTGTAGAGATTAATTAATGAGGTGTAATATTTAAAAGGGCTTATTAGGTTATTTTACTTAATGACATTTATGTAGTTATTTTAAATGGGGTGTAGAAATAAGTTTTTGGGGTATAAATATCCCCACCTTTTTGATAATCCGTTTCAATGACAGCCGGTTGGATTAAAGATTGGTGTTTTAATCCCCCTTTGGTATATCACCAGAATATATAGTCTTTGTCTGGTGTTTTAAGTCTCTCAATGGGCCAAGCTTTTTCAAGATAAATGTTCCAAATCATCCAATAATTTCTAGTAAAAATTGTAGGTCAGTCCATTTTTTTTAGTTACTAATCGCTAAAGTACCTATTTTTTTAACTGAAAAAAGTTACTTTTGGTATCAAAATAACTGAGATACTCTTAATAAACCGTAGGAGCGCTACGGAAGTCATTATTTTTGTACTGTGGTTCATCAATTTTAT
Source organism: Codonopsis lanceolata (assembly GCA_013146195.2). Taxonomy (NCBI): domain Eukaryota; kingdom Viridiplantae; phylum Streptophyta; class Magnoliopsida; order Asterales; family Campanulaceae; genus Codonopsis; species Codonopsis lanceolata. The sequence goes on along the minus strand of CM028383.1, from coordinate 2,293,616 downwards.
TACATTATTTTTTATAACGCGGTTCAATAGTTTAATTACTTTGCAATTCGTTAATTTTATTGCATTATTTTTTGCATTCCGGTTCAATAATTTAATTGTCTATTTTAATTGCACCGCGATTCATCAATTTTATTACATTAATTTTGCACCGTGGTTCAATAGTTTAGATGTCTAGTTTAATTGTACTGCGGTTCATCAATTTTATTGCATTAATTTTTGCAATGTGATTCAATAGTTTAATTGTGTAGTCTAATTGTACCACGATTCATCAATGTTTGTACCACACTTCATCAATTTTATTGCATTATTTTTGCACCGCGGTTCAATAGTTTAATTGTGTAATCTAATTGTATCGCGATTCATCAATGTTTGTACCGCGATTCATCAATTTTATTTCATTATTTTTTGCATTGCGGTTCAATAGTGTAATTGACTAGTCTATTTGCACAGCGATTCATCAATTTAATCCGATATTTTTGCATTGCGATTCAAAATAGTTTAAATGCCTAGTCTAATTGCATCGCAGTTTAAAATTGTAATAAAACATACCATGTTCTCAGTCTTTTTCTTCCCTCTCTTCTGTCGTAAGCCTTCTTATTCCTCCTCCTTCGTTTTCGTCCCTATTGTGAAAATCTTCCAACTCAACACATTTTCATTAAAGTTTTTGTAGTTAATGATTCAGAAAACTCGTTTACCTTTCGGGGACATTGCCCCCGAACTCCCACGAAGGGGCGTTGCCTCATCGACCCTCGAGACGTCATTGGTCAGGTCGATCCCTGTAACGTTGCGCACCAATGGTGATTTTCGAATCCAAAGTGTGTTGTCAAAGCTATTGAAAGAGACGATGACATTTTCGAACAATATTTTGAAAAATGATCTTTTGCAATTTAAAAAAAAAGGGTGGACTTTTGTAGTTAAAAATTTTGAAAAGGGACTGACCAAAATTTTACCCTAATTTTAAGGAAGATAGATAGAAAATCTCACACCCCTATGTACATGATTAAAACATACTCCCTTTGTTTTCATATTATAGTCTTTGTTTTATTTTTCGTCTGTTTTAAAATAATTTTCTTTTTTTCAAAAATTCGATTTTATAAAAATATTTTTACCATTTTACCTTTATTTATTTTATTTGTTTTATCACCACACACTTAATGGTATTAAAGGAAACAACATGTTTCATTAATATTTATAATACAGTTAACTGTACTTTTTCTTAAACGATGTACCAATTAAAGCTAACAATAATTTAAAAATGGAAATCCAAAATTTTCCAAACGGTCATAATTTCACAATTAAAATACCGTAGAACCGAATCAGCCATAGTCAACTCCAAGTTCGTTTAATCGTTTACATGCTTGACATGACATCTATGTGAGCCAACAACAATGATCCGATGTCAACAAACTTTGCCAACTTCATCTATCACATATGATTTTGGTTATTTTTAGTAGAGATGAGTATGATCTAGTTCGATCTAGTATTCTGGGGAAAAAAAAAAGAAAATTGGAACCAAACCAATAATCTAGTTCTTAAAAAATTTAGAATCGAAAATCTAATATGTTTGAGAGCTAGCTAATACATTGGTCCGGTCTAGAACCAATCGAAGATGTATAATAAATTAGGATCGGACCAATAATATGATTTTTATTTTTTAATTGTTTAATACAAATACATAATAAAATTTTAAAGATTTAAACTTTATAAAAAAATAAAAAACATTTGATAAAAGTACATTCAACAATTAAAAATATCGAAATCATAGACTCAACTAATTGAGTCGGTTCGGTCCGATTTTTCGTGTTTTTTTGTTCGAGAATCGAGACCAACCAAAATGTTTGGTTCTATGAAAATTCAGAATCGAGGATCAAATCAAAGTATTGATCTGGTTTAGTTTTGATTGGCCTGGTCCAGATTCTTAAAAAACTCATGCACACCCCTAATTTTTGGAGTAAAATTTTGTTACATCGTCAATGTATTTTTACACAAGAGGCATATAAATATGTTTTTAGATAATGATTGGATTTTCATGTCCGTGCCTATGACACGATATCAGTATATCTGATTTCGTCAATCGAAATGATAATGCTTAAATAGAAGAACGATTTTTTTTAAAAAATATTACACTTGAGAGGTACATTTCTTCAAGTGATAGTTGATGGATTAATGTTTTATAAGAGGTGATTGTTCAGAAGATTAATCGCAGGGTGTGACTTTGTAATGTGAAAATAAAATATAAGGAGAAGAAAAAAGGGTGACTACTGATAATATTAATTGTAGAAGGTGGCTTGTAGTAGGGAAGTAAAAAATATGAAGTTAAAAATAGATAACTACTCACACATGTAAATGTGAGAGTGAATCTCAACCGTTAAATTTTTAAGATGATTTAATCTCAGATCTCTGAATAGCTCTAGTCAATTATCTAGTTGTTTTATAATATAGACTAGATCTTACGATGCCGGTATATTTGATTTCGTCAATTGAAATGACAGTGCCTAAATAGAATTTGTGATTTTAAAAAATGTTACAGTTGAAGGGTATATTGCTTCAAGTGATAGTTAATAGATTGATGTTTTATAAGGGGTGACTATTTAGAAGATTAATCGCATGATGTGACTTTGTAATATAAAGATAAAACATATGGAGAAGAAAAATAGGTGATTGCTCATAATATTAATTATTTAAATTATTTAAGACAATTTAATGTCAATTTCTAAATAGTACTAGTCAATTACATAACTGTTTTATAATATAGATTTTCTAAAATACAATCATGTTGACTCGTTATCACATATTAACTACATACTAGATTTTATGAGATTTTTAGACCTAAAACTAGATAGATAGTGAGTCAATATTATGTATGATATGAATCAAACAAATTTTTACTATTGTAGTGTTTTTCGAAACCGTGTAAATTTAAAATTTAAAATTTACATTACTGGTAGTGTCAAATTAAATCCTTATTTTGTAGACAAAGTTAAATTACTATATTATATACGGAGTATCAGGAAAAATCAACTAAGGTATCCTAAAAATAATGGTAAAACTAGGGCCGACAAAAGTCCCGATTTTCCCAATCCGTCCCGACACCCGACCTGATTCCGACTAATTTTTTTTTTAATTTTTAAAAATATTATGAGTGTGTATCGTTACCAAGCCAAGAAACAATCTTTCAAACAATGTCTATTTTGTGTTTGCTAAAATTACTTAATGGTATTTGTTAAATTTATTTTCACAATGTTGTGGGTAGGGGTGGCAATTGGGTGTTACCGGTTAATTTGGATATTATCCAATAACACCCATTAAGGTTAATGAGTAGTTTTGGATATTATCCAATAACACCCATTAACCTTAATGGGTGTTATTGGATAATATCAAATATTATCCATTAATAAATGAGTATTATCCGGATAATATCCAATAAGGAATATCATTTATTATTTTGAGTATTACTTGTCTACTTATATTATGATTCACTAAGCATAACATACACACACAAACTCACTCAAACACACACACATGCTAAAAAAAACACACACACATGACAAAAACACACACATACACACAATGATAAGTTAATAACTTAATATTCATAAATCATACTCCCTTCGTCCCTAAATTATCGTCCTCATTTCTTTTTTCGTCCGTCCCAAAATAATTGTCCACTTTGAAACTTACCTTTTTAGAACATCACTTTTACCACTTTACCCTTACTTTTTCACCATACTTTAATTATGGGCCACATACACATGGGCTTTAAAGGAAACTACACATTAAACCAATATTAATAATCCAGTCAAATAAGTTTTCTTAAACGGTGCGCCGGGTCAACCAGGACAATTAACTAGGGACGGAGGGAGTAATATTTTCACCAACTTTTCACATTTAATAAAAAATTAACGGGCCCCACGTTCAACAATAACCAAGATATTTTCTTAATTTTGATATTTATCTTTTCTTTCCTTTTTTTACACCTCAAATAAAAAGTGATATTTACAATGCGACACTATTTTTATCATCTTATATATATAAAGTTGTCAAAATTTTATAATACTCTTCATAGTTGTGAGATATAAAATATACGTGTTTATTGATTTGACACTAATAAATGATTATGTAAAAATAAGAAAAAATAAAAAATTCAAATACCTTATTAAAAAATTAAAAATTTATATTCATTATAATTATAAATTATAAATTATAAATAAAAAACAAATATTCTTAATCCAAAACAAATAACAAATACGTTCATAATAATCAATAATTTTATGATTACTTGTTTATATTTATATTAACTTTCAAATATATATCAAAAAGTGATCTAGTCTAGTGGTAATAAGCTTTGTTATAAGACAATTTGATTTAGGTTCGAATCTCGCTAATGGTAAGCTATGCATTTAATTTTTATTATTTTTAAGTAAAGGGCTGACGGTGGTGGGCAGCGGCGGGCGGTGGTGGTTGCCGGCTGGTGGCGGTTGGAGGCGGTGGCCAGTGGTGGGCAGCGGCGGTGGCAGTTGGAGGTGGTGGTCGGTGGTGGGCAGCGGTGGTTGCCGGCGGAGGGAAATGACGGCAGTGGATGGAGACTGTTGACGGTGGTGACATTAGTGGATAAATCCGATGGATAACCAGTTAATTATCCATAATTATCCATTTTGTTAATGGATAATAACCAATAGGTCTTTTATAATGGATATAATAGATAACCCATTGGGTTGGATAAATTTTTGCCACCCCTAGTTGTGGGGTTTTTTTTTTTTTTTTGTCTATCAAGCTTCTGCACTTAGTGTAACTCTTTTTCTGCAAGTAAGGAGTGCATTTTGTTCATAATGACAGATTCATCAATATTTAAATCTTAATAATCATGAAGACATTTAAAAAATATTTTAGTATCAGAGATATTGCTTATAAATATTATAATCAAGATTACGAGATTTTTATCTCCCAAACTGTTATGATCCCAACACGTCTAATCCCAACACTTAACAAAAACGGGATCAAAAAAAAAAATAAAATGTCAAATTTTATTAGAACGAAACCGGTATAAAACTAATCGGGACGGGTCCCGTTTCGACTCTACCTCAAGGTAAGACAACACATTAAAAAAAAAGTGTAGTATCGATTATAACTTGCATCAAAACCCCTCGAAACTCCCGCGCGAAGGACCTAGAACGGGATTGGACAGTCATTCTGGTTGGGCCCCCACACAAACCCGAGCTTCTTTCCATTTCCCAATTTCCGGTGACATATATATAATGATCTAGGGTTTAAGAGCGTTGGCAGATAGAGAGAGAGAGAGAGTCTACCTTGTCTAGGGTTTAAGGGACGTCTTTTGATCAGCTCGAGCCATGGCTTTCTGGGGTTAGCTCTCTCTTTTACAGATTAATTTTCCAGTAATTGTGAATTTCGTCTCATATAATATGTTCTGTTTGGTTTAATAGAAGTGTAATTAAAATAAAAAATCGTGTGAGAAAAAAATCAGCTTTACATTTTTGAAATCACTCAATTGTCATTATGAAAATTGTTCTTGATTGGAGTATATTTTTCTTCAGGGACTGAAGTCAAGCCCGGGAAACCCTATATTCATTCATTTGACAGAGTAAGGGGAAGGCTACACATTTCCCAGGTACTCTCTTTCTTTCTTTTCGGGTTTGAATTTAGCCTAATCTTTTAGGGTTTGAATACTTGAATTTACAATAATTTGAGGTTATAGATTGCATGTCCTTATCGAGCCTTTGAATATAATCAATCTAACCCCTCGACAAGGGCACCCAAGGCAAAGACCTTGAGGTCATTGGTTCCAATCCCTATATATATATATATATATATATGGGGATTTGAACCAAGAATATAATCAAGAATATGTATATATATATATATATATATCAAGAATATATTAAGAATATAGAATATATATATATATATATGAATATAGAATATATATATATATCAAGAATATATTAAGAATATAGAATATATATATATATATATATATATATATATATATATATATATATATATATATATATATACATATATATATGGGGATTTGAACCAAGAATATAATCAATCTTGTACAACTTATGAAAAATATTTGAGAATTCACTGAGGTAGTGTTTGGAAACAGGGTCTGGATTAGTGCCGTGAACATTCAAGCTGGTTTGATAATGTCTAAAACCTAATCTCAAACAAACTTTTATAGAACTAAACTGAACTGATGACGAGTCAAACTTGAGTAGCTTGGTTTGTTATTGCAACCCTAGTCTGGGTTGGAAAGGAGATTAGGCCCGATAAAGTTTAAAATTTCAGCTAGTTTTGCTTGGATTCCGATTCTAAATTATGCATTTCCATTCTCCGTAAGGTAGCATTATTGAAGATATTACGATAACTGAGAATTCATATTCTAAATTAGTACTGCTTTCTTTGAATAGTATATTATTGGGTTGGTTAATGGGTTAATACAATTTATTTGTATGAAAATTTTAGGCGACATTGGCTATTGGTACTTCAGCAAAGAAAAGTCTAGTTCAATGCAATGTTGGGGATAAGAGTCCTGTTCTGTTGTGTGCATTGTTGCCCGAAAAGACCGAGTCGTTGCAATTGGATTTGGAATTTGAGGAGACTGATGATGTAATTTTTTCTGTTATTGGCCCTCGAGGTGTTCATCTCACTGGCTACTATGTGGGTGGCTGCCGGAATTCAAATTTCCAAGACGATACGTATCCTTTTATTGATTTGAAAGATCATCTTTTGTTACCATTTATCTCTTCTTTGTCACAGTTTTAATTTCAATTTTTTTCCTTCTGTTTTTGGTCTTATGGGGTGGAGGTCTGAAGGAATGAACTTGATATGTCATGCTTGTAATGCTATGGTCAACCACTGGGCCATCCCTAGGATTTTACCACGGTTTTAGTGACCATGGGTCCAACAATATACTTCTTCATCTCTAGTATCAGATACTCAATTGAGTCTTCTTCACTCCCTCATATTATCATGTCAAAGTTGACTCTTTACAACCAGCTTTTCATTATCCTTTCTTTGTCATGTTTAATGGATGGACATAGCATTGCTTCAACATAAGTATTCTTTTCCTCCATTTAGCTGTGTCGGAATCTTTCTCTTTTCCTTTACTGTGATGGCAAAGAGAATCCTATGGGGAGGATATTAACTCTGATACCGAGGGCTCAAATCGATGTGCTGATGAAGAGGAAGATGAATACGATGATAGCTTTATTAATGATGGTGAACCAGAAGCTCTCACACCTTCTCCTGTTTCTAGTGATGGAGGTATATTTCAGTCTGGCTTCTTCAACCTGTTTACTAAAGAACATGAAATTCAATTTACTCCACTCTTCCGTGTACTAGCTCATACTATGCTCTTTACAGTAATTGACTTCTTTTTCCCTTCCAAACCACTTTTTTTTTCCCCGCAATGCTGGGATATGCGATCAGAGTTAATGACATTACTTGTTTTAGTGGATTATAACACATCCAAACTTGCTGTTTAGTTCAATCATAAAATGTTTTAACAAAATCCATGCACTGTTTTTCTGTGGTCTTGAATGACAAAATTTCGGAAATAAGTTTTGATGCCTAGTTTTGAAAACTTTTTTTTTTTATGTTTATTGTGACAATGGTCATGTAATTGAGTGGATAAAGGTATATGGATTGCGGAGAAAAATATCATGATCTGTGCGACGAAGATCCTGATTGTAGCTTCTGACAATTAGTAAAAGAGTTTAGTGATAAGATAAGTAGAGTAATTTGTGAAACAGTAATGGAGGGACAACGTGGGAATATCAATTATGATATGACTGAAAGTCAATATTCATTGTTTAATCTCCTATTATTCTGTCTATCACTGACTAACGCACAATAGTCCCTAGTCTGTTTATGGTAAAATCAGTATGGAGCGTCGAAGATCAATTTTGAAAGCGGAATTAGAAAAGATGTATTTTACTCCACTCCCATTTATAATAATCTTTCTTGTATGAGTGCATGATGACCTATATTGCTTACCTAAATATTTAAAGGAGTATGGTTTCTGAAGTTTTTGCTTTAAATATTGATTTGAGCAGTTGTGAATGAGGTATATATACAGAAGAGAAGAGATGGGAAAGGCGGTCGTAACCGACTAAAGAAGAGATATCAATTGGTTGAATCTGATGATGAAATGTGTTCACAGCAGAATATTGTAAATGGTTCTATTAGTATCCAAGAAAGTGACGATGATGACAAGTTCCCAGTCTCATCTGTACAGAAGAGTAAAACAGTTACAGCGAATATGAAACTCGAAGTAGCTGAAGAGAAGTCAAATGAGGTAACAGTTTTCACTCGTGAGGCAGGCAACAAAACGAAGGAAGGTGATGGCATCAACCCCAAAACAGAAACTGATGGTTCTCATGTTATTGATTTAAAAGAAAAAATTGATGTGCAGTTCACCAATGATGATGATGAGCCAAAAAGGTGAGTTTGGTTAGCTAATTGGTTATGTCAAATAATGTTATATAGACAATTTTTGCTTGTAAGATTGGAGCTTATTAGAGATCTTTGTGGTCTTTGCATGTAATCGTGTAGTATTTTCTCCTTTATGGTCTCTTAAGCAGAAAAGGAGACCCACTCTGCACTTCCTTGCTGCCTGCTTCTGAAGAAGTTCCTGAAATCCGGACAAAATCAAAGAAGAAACGAAAAGAACTCTCTAAGGAGGGGAAAAATATTGAAGATACTCTCAAAGCGGGCAAACCTCAGCCCAATGAGATAATTGCCCAAAAATCTGGCGAGTATCTGCTTGTTGATGACAAACCAGATCTTGTGGTAGCTACAGATAAGTGAGTATCATAGTTGCTTATGTTGATACTCTGAAACATATTGATCTTTCTATTTGTTGATTTCCATTCACTTTCATCCTATTATGCCTGAACAGGACATCTGCTGTGCCTTGTAATTCTCGGCGCGTCCTTTTGAAGCTGGTCTTGATAATGGTAAGAAGTTGAAGAAAAAAAGGCGAGGCCATTCTAAGAAGGGGGAAATCCATGAAGATGATGGTGGTCGCTACGTTGATTCCATCAAAGAGGATGATGGCCAGCAAGCTGAGGCAGAACCTGATAACATAGACCAAGATGTGCTTTCGAGAAACAAAGATGATCGGACAACTATTGAAATGTGAGATTGTTTCTTTGATTTGAAAGTTCAGATCTTATTTATCATGTAGAAATACAGAATTTGGTTTTGTAAAATTGACTCTTTCCTCGTGATCCTTGAGTTAACTTTATATCATTCAACTCAAGCAGGACAATCGACCATTCACACGAGTCCATGTTACCTTCTGTGGATATGGACCATGAAAGGAGCTCAAAGGTAAAGAAGAAAAGGAAAGAGCAGACAGAAGTCAAGGCTGAGTTCAGTGGCAGTGATCTGCCGATAAAAACTGAACTAGATCAGAAGTCAACTACTGATAAGTGAGCACTTCCATCTTCTTCACTGTAGTAAAATTCCTGTCTGTAATTTCCTTAGGTTGAAAATATCAATAGATGTACTACTCTTTACTTGGGAATTCATAACCAATTTCTCTTTTTAATCATGTGGTGTTGGCAAAGATATCTCATCCCGCTTACCAAGGAAATATCTTTCCCAAACTGATAATTGCCTATATATATATATATATATATATATATATATATATTTATTGTTAGAGTGAAAATGAAATCTTTTTAGAAGATCCGGTGCAAATGTTTTATCCTTGAGTGTTATCTATTTGTGAACGAGCATTCATTATCAACATCATTAGAAATCCTTCATTGTACTCGTTTAATATGCAAGAGTGGGCATTCCATTCACAGCCATTGTAGTGTGAAATTCACTCTGTGGGAGTGCAAATGGTATGGTATCAAATAAAATCACTGAAGCAAGCACTTAGGGCTTTAGCTGACCAATTGATGCGAAATATAGAGGGAAGTCTAATAGAATTGGAGTGGGAATTACGTTAAGTTATTATATACTCCATCCCTTCCAAAATGATTTATTATGAAGTTACTAATTTTTCCTTTGTCAACTATCATTTCCTAATATGATCCGGCAGTGTTATAAGGTGGACAACAAGGGTATTTATGTTATGTGATACTAAAATAGCTTAAAAGTCAACTTCCTTAATTTCCTTCACAAACCCAAAGTGGACACTCATTTCGGGATAAAGGGAGTATTATTCTTTAGACATACTCTGAATAGTAATTAGTTTATTTGGATAATAATAGTTTAGGATTTTTTTAATGTATTGTTTATTAGGGTCTTATAGTACTAGTTGAATTAGGGTTTTAGTTGGGATTTTAAACATTGATATACTTCTTTATGAATGAATTAAGCCTATGAATATTGGGCTTTGTAGCCCGTTGTGCATCACTAATACTTTTCCAATCTTCTAGAAGTGTTAACATATTAGTATAGATTTGAATTTCTTGGCTAATCGTTTATTTCTTCACTTTAAGAAGATTTTGATACCTTTTGCTGCCACAGTTTGTTACTCAATCTTTGTTATCCATTGATCGCCCAAGGGATTGCGCTTTGCTGTTGTGTCTTCTTTGTGCAGGAATTTCAACATTGTTTCAGACCAATTAGGTGATGGACAATCTGATGACAAGAAACCAAACAAGAAAAGGAGAAAGAAGAGTAAAACAGAGGGGAATGAGGAAAATGGGAACATGGAGGTGAAGGAAGAAAACAATAGGTCTGCTATGGAATCTGAGAAGAATGTGGATGCCAGGTCATCTGAAGTAAGGACGCTATCAAATGGATTAATAATTGAAGAGCTTGGAGTGAGGAACTCTAAAGGAAAAAAAGCCGCTCTGGGGAAGAAGGCAAGTCTGAATGTATTGAATAGTCTTTTCAAACTTGCAGCAGAAAGGAAAAAAAATAAAAAATAAAAAGACCTACTATTTCTCAATTAGATCAAGTATATCGTCATCTGATTAGGCTTTTGTTTGTTCCAGGTCAAGGTTCAGTACATAGTTAAGCTAAAAGAGAGTGGACATGTGATTGACTCAAACATTGGGAAGCCTCCCTATAAGTTCCGCCTTGGTACTAATACACTACCATGACTGAAAATTTTCCTTTTTTTATCAGATACATTTTACTTTCTATTTATGCACTATATATGTGCTTCATGCAGGTGATAATGAAGTTATAGAAGGATTGAATGTCGGTCTCGAAGGTATATATCCTTCAGAATGTTACTGTTTTTTCACCTAGATTTTCTGGTTTTGTGAAAAGTTCAAAATTTAAAATGTTTGTATTACCATTTGCCATTTTGCCTTATTGATGTGTTATTGTCAGGTATGCGAGTAGGTGATAAGAGAAGACTAATAATACCACCATCATTGAGGTATAATATCATTGAATCAGTTGGCAGATGCTACTTTTCTTTTTTCGTTTATTCTTCCCTGTCTTTCTCTTCTGGGATTAGTTTCCTTGCATTACAGGCTAACAGCTGCGATTATTTCTGTAACTCAGTTCTGGAAGTGAAGGAGCAGGTGAAAACATACCCCCGAATTCTTGGTTGGTATTTGACGTCGACTTGGTTGGTGTCCACTAACCACTGCTTCCACCTTTTCTTGGCTGGTATGACATTGAATTGGTTGGTGGCTATTGACGCTGCTTCTATCCCTTTGCTTTGACAAGCCGAATAATGATTACATTCTTGTGGTGTTCCATTTTTAAGATGTCTCCCCCATCCCCCGGTAAAAAATCTCTTTAGAAAAGAAGCTGAGCCGAAGAGATCAATGGTTCGTGTGGCTCAAATTTTGTTGTGATATAGCAAATCCCGAAGGGAATCTTGCCCTATTTTGGTCCTTCAGTATGCTCGTTATATGGTGTACTTTTGTAGTAACTGCTTGTTGAGCCATAGCTCAAAGACATCACCATACCTTTGAATATAATGGAAATTTTGTTAATGCAACTAATCATTCTGTTCACTGTGGGATACAGCACCATATGGCTGCATATAAATTGAAGACAAAAACTTGGATAAAATGATCCTACGGATATTTTTTATAAGATGGATCTTTCTTATCCGAACTATCACGTGTTGATGGGTTGAGTTGTGAGAGAGTAGAACTTTGTCTTACAAATTAAGATCTGTAAGACGGTCTTACAGAAGATCTACTCTAAATATGTTTAAGGGCTTGTTTGCCATCGTAAAAACTATGCAACTATATGATTAAAAAAGGTCCACCAATACAACGGTGGAAGAAAAGGCATACCCTCCTTTCTTTAGTCCTTTGGCCGCATGATTTGTGTAAGTAGACAAGGGAGCTCTTAATTCCATAAATAGAATCAGTCCTTACAAGAGAGAACTCGGTAAACCCAACAGGGTCATCCGCACTCAAAATCACAGCCTGGTGGGTATGTTAGATCACATTCTCCATTGCTTTGCGGATCACCCTTCTGTTCAACTGCCGATCCCTGCCACTCAATTTCAGGTCTCTTATTAATTTTGTCATTACAAGTAAGACGCAAGAAATTTGAGCTGCTCCAAGGAATAGACTTTTGCTGTTGGATGATAAGTACGCATGGTGACCAGACCGGAAGAAGGGAGCTTGGGGCAAAGACTGAAGCTTGCTTTCCACTACAGACAACGACGTGACCTTAGTTTTCCACAAATGACAATGATCTGGTACTTTTCATTAACGATGCCTTGCCTTGTCCAGAGGCCGACAAGAACCCAATATGAGCCTTGGGACCCAGGGCTAACCCTTGGGAGAGGTGAGGCCTGCTCATGGAGCACCCTTAAGTAAGGAACCTTCTCCTTGGCAAAAGAGAAGTTATTTACCCCTTTCAATCGCTTCTACTAAAGTATGACACGCTTCTAGCCAGCTTATCCAGCGTATCACATCCCGTCTACTGCAATCATTCACTTTGGGCAAGTCAAGTCCAACGATCTCCAGATCAAGCTTATATGCAATCTTGGGATCCTGAAATAAATTTCCACAATTCCCCATGGCCCGACTCCCCGAGGGAGCCGATGATAGGAAGATCCATGAAAGGAAAGACAAATCTGACATGACTGACTTTGGGGGAGTCGATGATAGGAAGATCGATGAAATGAGAGAGAATTCTGACATGACCGACTTTTCAACTAGATTTTTGGAGATTTCCTCATGTTTAAGGATCTGTTAGCTCTATTGACAATCCTACGGATCGAACTTATTTTCTAATTAATTTATCAAAAGCATTTACAAGAGAAAAATTGCATTCTAAAGAAAACTACATTTCGAATAAATTGCAAATAAGTGTCGCTTCTTGTTCCAAAGTTGCACAAAATAAAAGAATGTATTTCAAGTACAAATGTGCTTCCCTTATGCACGTAAGTGGTTTGTGAAAAATTCAACATAAATCCAATTAAAAAAAAAGACGGTTTTTCTTCCAAAAAATCATGGGTTTTCAAACTGACAAAGATTTCAAAGTCCTTCTACACACTCTCAAAGATTCATAACTCTAAAGCTGTCATATGTGTCACGCCCCAAATCAGTCCCTACGTGGAATTCAACTTAGAACGTGATCAACCTGTTGTATCTAAACTTGAAAATAAAACTTAAATCAAGGATAAGATAAAAACAAGCTGTTACACAAAAAAAAAAAGTTGTTATACAAAAAGCCTTCAAGAGACTATCAAAAGATTACACAAACCGAAAGTTAACAACTCATGATGTTCTATACAACAAAATAAGGAGACTAAAAGTCTTCAAGTACAAATGTTATACAAGCCTAGTACAAACAACTACAAGCCGAGAATGCTACCCCAAAAGTATAACCACCTCTAGCACTCCAACTTCCCTCTCCTACTTACGCTTGCTTCCCTGCCTGTGATCCAAGGAAAACAAATAGGAAAGGGTGAGTGAAACTCAGTAAGGTTTAACTATACTTATGCATGTATAGATCATAAAAAGTGTCATGATGCTACACAAGTCAAACATATGATTAAAATAAGTAACGAGATCTCATGTTGTTCACGTAGGACCTAAGCCCACACAATAAGTATACAAGGGTCGAGATTCATCTCCGACCATCCGCTTCCAACATCACTCTGGTTGTTTTTACAAACTATCACAATCATATTATTAACCAATTGTTTACTTGGGATTTGTCAACACGGACTAGGTCCCTACAACCCTAATAACTCGCGAGGACTACTCACAACACCAATGGTGAAGTGCTAGCCTCCATTATGGCCGTAATGGAGGACTCCACTGCTAACTACCCCAGCAACTCCGCCCCGGGATAATCAGGCGATCATCCTAAACCCCCTAAACTTGTTGTTCTAGCACATAAACATCACTTGGAGTTAAGGTCAATCATGTTATTCATTCTTATCAAGTCATGGAATTATCAACTTGTTCATAATTCAATTAAGTTCAACTATCAAGGTGGCAATGAGTTATTACGTAAACTCATTGATACCTTAAGTAAACTACAATGCATCTAACTCGAGATATTCATAAACACTCTCAATATTCGAGTAACGACCACAACCCAACCACACCACAAAACCCTACTTGTTCAACTAGGTTGGACATTTAAACCTTAGCAAGTTCACAAAGAAGGCCACAAAGTCTCCATAACTTAACTTAACTCTTCATAGTACATAGCCACTTAATCAAAGTATTCCAAGTTATTCCAAAGGCACAAACACAAGGAAATTGGCATGAATTTCATCTTGTTATCTTGCAATCATCAACCATAACATGAATTTAATGAACAAACATAAGCAAGTAAATCCCCTTACCTCTTGAAGTTCAAAACTACCGATAGAAGTTGATGATTGCAGGCTCAAAATGACCACCTAGGGGAACTCTACAAGTTCTATGAAGATTATTCTAGCAAAGGATGAAGTTTAAGCACTCACGTCCAAGAAATTCTCTCAAAAACCCTCCTTTCTTGTGCTCTCTCCCAACACCTACGAAAATGGCTGAAGTAAGGAGGTAACTGAACCTCATCCAAGGCTTAAAGGGCAGGAAAAAGGAGTAGGAGGTGGCTTGTAGACAGCCCTCACACAAATGAGTGTCAAAATCCAATTGGCCATCACTAATCTAGGGTTTAGGCTAATTAAACACACTTAAACTCTAACCGAAGTAGCTAATTCTTAATCCAACTTAATTAGGCCTAAACATAAGTTAACCGAGTGTTTAGGATAGGTTTAGGGCTAACTGATTAGGCTTAAGAGTTAATGTTAAGCAAAACAAGTCAACAAAAGAGGCAGGACAACGCGGTTGCCTTGCCAACTGAGACACGACAATGGCGTCTCCCTTGTTCCCAAAATTCTTCCAAACATGTCAAGGTAACCAAAAGATTTCTAAACCAATTCCAACTAATAACAAAGTCTCAACAACACAATATAGGGCGTAAACAACACCCGAAATTAGCTTAAAACTAGAACATAACTAATGCAAACCTACCAATTCAACTTTCACACAATTAAACTTAAAACTTAACCAACATTTTAACAACTCAAATACACATTAACATGCAATTATGATGCTATTAACAATAAGATGCATTTTTAAAACCCTTGGGTGTTACAATCTGTGCTACAACAAACAATAACCAGGTCTATATAAAGATGCCATTTATGTCAAAGTACCTTCCATTTGTGACTAGGTCGAAGCACAACTCATTACAAAGTTTTGGAATTACGCCAGGATACACAAGTAACTAGTAGTCATTGCTCGTGTTTGGGCTCTGTTTTCACGATAAAGCTTTTAGCTTCATCTTCTGTATATTCACTGCTCAAGAAAAACACAAAAAAAAAAAAAAAAAAACTAATTGCTCAAAAATTTACAACATGGTCAGCATCTTTCAACAAGGGATTGAAATCCAATAAGATCTTACCTGTCTATGGCCTCAGTCTAGGTGATCAAGGTGATGTTTTTGGAAGCAAGAAATTCACAAAAACTGGCAAGGTCTTTCTCCAAGAAAAATCTAGAAAGATATCGTATGAAATCATTGAACTGTTTCGGTTCCTGTGAAAAAAAAAGTTTTCATATATTAGTAATAACCTGTTATCTGGTTACCTATTTGTAATCATAAAAACATTTTGGGTGTAACCGTACTAGAGATTTCACATTTCAAAAATTTATCAGTCATTTGACCTTATGCCCAAAATAAACCAAATTATGGGCAAAGCAGAAATAAAAATGTACTTGTTCAAGGATGCAAGCCTTGCGGAGAGCAACTAAACATTCAAGTGCCTTCTGATAGATATCCCCTTCACAAGAATTCTCCACCATATCAAAAATTCTATTTTTCATATCCGTTATTGCTTTATTAACCCATTGTGGGCCATCTCTGCGAGATATCATGGCTTCAAAATCTTGGACAGGGGTCAAGTCCCCAATTTTCTCAATCTTGACTTCAGAAGTATTTTCCAGTAAATTGACAGGTTGGGCATCACTACCGACACCCTCTGCTTCTTCATTTGGTCCAGATGGTCTGTCTCTTATTAATCGCCTAGTTGATTTCTTCAGCTGAAAAGATGGGTCAAGTAACAGGTTCTGACCAATGTGTAAAAAGAAAATAATACTCCTCTCTGTCCCTAAATTATTGTCCTGTTTTTCTTTTTCGTCCGTCCCAAAATAATTGTCTTGTTTGAAACTTTCATTTTTTGACAACACTTTTACCACTTTACCCTTACTTTTTCATCCTACTTTAATCATGAGCCACATGCACATGAGTTTAAAGTAAACTACATATCAAACTAATATTGATAATCCAGTCAAATGTGTTTTCTTAAACCGTGCGTCAAGTCCACCAAGACGATAATTTAGGGACGGAAGGAGTAATAATTCATTTCAATGGAACAGTTTGATACCAAAACGTGATTCAGTAAAATAACCTTAGGATTTTCCTTAAGTTCAAAACGTCTTCGAAATTCATCAATGACATGCTTGTTTTGAGAAAGAAGTTCAGGAGCAGGTTCTGTTATCTACTTAAGAGTTTCATCAAGTGGTGGCACAGCTGCATCTGGATATTTTGATTTCAGCTCAAGATGGCGGTAGAAACACTAAATAGAGAAACAAGGAAATTAAGCAAGGCAAAAACAAAAACATAACCATTAGACATGAATGAAAGAGGTGGAGGACTGATGCATTGTAACTAACTTAACAAGATATATCAATGTAACACCAGATTCTTTCAACGGTCTTAGAAATGAAAAAATCCACATCAAATGTAATTTCTTCCATTACTGTATAAAGAACATATGTAAAACTTACTAACAGTTATAAAACAAAAAACTGAAAAAATCTTCAGTAAACTAATGAATTGTAATTATCAACAGAAAACATACAAAGACGCTGTATGGAATTGTTAGAAGAAGAGAAGAGGAGAAAAGGTTCCGGAAGCTATAACCTAAACTGGTCAGGCAAATACATACATACATTATACATATATATATATACATATATATATATATATATATATATATGTTAGGATAATACAATATACATCAAGACCCCTAAAGAGGACATAAACTGACTGCAAATGCAATATTTGGTCGGGTCACAGCAAGATAATTCAATTTCCCAACAAGCCGCCAATACCTCTCTGGCTCAACAAATGTTTCACCCCCTTCAGTTGTGAGTTTTGTATTCGGATCCATATAGTAGCCTCCCACCGATACCTCTCTGGCTTCGCTATTCGCTCCCAACATGCCTGCCTCACTCAACAAGTCACACACATATTTTCTCTGGGACAAGAAGATGCCTTGCTTGCACCGGGAAACCTCAATCCCTAGAACGTATCTCAAATTACCCAGATTCTTTGTTTGAAACCTTTCCTGGAGAAACCCTTTTAATGCACTAATACCTGCAATGTTACTTCCGGTGATGACAATATCATCCACATAGTCAACCAATGAAATGATTCGTTCACCACTGCGTTGATAAAATACTGAGTGATCACTCTGGCATCTCATAAGCCTAAACTCGAGCACTACCTCACAAAATCTCCCAAACCACGCGCGTGGAGATTGTTTTAACCCATATAATGATCGCTTTAATCTGCAAACCAACCCAGACTCCCCCAGAGCAACAAACCCCAAAGGTTGCTCCATGTAAACCTCTTCGTGTAAGTCACTATGAAGAAATGCATTTTTGACATCAAGCTGATAAAGAGACCAATGAGAAGATGCAACAAGAGATATAAGTAAACGAACAAATGTAAGTTTAGCAACCGGAGAGAAAGTATTAGCATAATCAACCCCATATGTCTCTGAGCATACCCCTTTGCAATAAGGCAAGCCAAAGAACCATTCGGATTAACCTTAACTGCATAGACCCACTTGCACCCAATAGCATGTTTACATGCGGCAATAAAACTAAATCCCAAGTTTGATTGTGTGTAAGGGCACTCATTTCCTCTTCAATAGCCGCCTTCCAGCCACGATGACCCACTACTTCAGACACACAGACTTGGGAATAGGAAAAGACTCAAGGAGACTCACAAAGGCACATAGAGCAGGAGATAAACCATTATAACTAACAAAGTTAGAAATATGATGTAACGTGCAACTACGTTTACCTTTTCTAAGAGCAACAGAAAAGGTACCTCAACAAGAGCTCGATCGGGTGACGGTGGTAGGACTAGCTCAGCAGGGGGCATATTCCCTTGAAAGCACATGCGACGGATGTAAACGTGCTGAATAGTTGGACGAGGTATCTCGTGGATAGGGAAAGATGCCGTCTCCACAGCACGATAGATAAGAAATTCATCATCGGTAACGGACTCCACTGGGGAATATCTAATGTAGGATAAAAAGAAACAGACTCATGAAAAGTAACATCTAACATCAGCAGAAACTAAATATTGAATTCAAGTAGGAAAGAAACATCGATATCCTTTTTGAGTACGAGAATAACCCAAAAAGATACATTTGAGAGCCTTAGGATCTAACTTGGTGACATGTGGGCGATGATCACGAACAAAGCCCACGCACCCAAATATCCTAGGAGACACCGTGAAGAGAGACTTAGATGGAAACAAGACTCGATGAGGAATATCTCTAGAAAGAACCGAAGATGGCATACGATCGATAAGATGACAAGAATCTGCCCAAATTTTTTTAGGGACATGAATCTGAAAAGAAAGAGCGCGAGATACCTTGAGGAGGTGACGATTTTCTCTCAGTAACATCATTTTGCTAAGGTGTATCAATACAAGATGACCGGTGAAGCATGCCATGAGTTGTAATAAATCTAGAGTAAACATTAGAGAAATACGACCTCTTCTGCAATGTGACCTCCTCTGTAATACGACCTCTGGCTAGCTTGAGTAATCTCCAAAAAAAAAAAACAAACAAACAGTCGCACTCTCTTGGCGACAATAACTCTCCTCAAAGTTTAACCAATTCCATTAAACCCACATGCTGGGCCTAAATAATGAAAAAAAGAAATAGAAGAAAGAAAGAAAAAAAAAGAGGAAAGATTAGATGAAATCGATCAGCACAGAATATTATTGAAGTTATTGTTGGATTTGGCTCAAGTTTGGTCCAAATACATTATCACATGTGATCATTATCTATGTGGTAAATGTATGGATGTTGTTTGAGTTTCCAATGAAACTCTTGGTGTTCTCTCTTCTCTTTGGATACATCCAGTTAGCATGGATGGTTTGTGCCTATATATAGGCTTGTCTAGGACTCATTCTAATATAGTGAAAATTGCAATTGTGTGAGAAACACTTTGAGAGAGAAACACATTTGTAGTGTGAGACGAGTGTGGGTGATACACTTTGTAAACACTTTGTAATCACTTTGATAATAGTGATTTTGTTTGGTTGCCGCCCGTGGACGTAGGAGGACTTCTCCGAACCACGTAAATATTGTGCCTCATTTGTTAGTAACTTAAGTGGGTGTGTGGGTTTGCAAAGATCTGTTCCGCATTTGTTTTTCAACAATTGGTATTAGAGCTTCGGCCGTGGCGATTGAGATTTTGGAATTTTCTCAAATAATTTTGAGATCGCAGTTGGACTGTTCTTCGTCGAACCAAAGGGAAGAACATTGGAATTAATCTCGGCGGTCACTTGAGGCTACTGCACACTCACAGAAAGCAAGATAAGTCATTCTCCAATTTTTTCTTCCTAAAGTTGGTTCTGCCTCTGTTTATTATGCGTTTCATTTAAGGCGAAAGACTTAGTTCGTTGGCCCATTGTAATATTTGAAAAAGAAAACTAGGCAGTAGGTGTTTTCTGAAAAAGAAAAAAAAGGGGAATACTAGGCAGTAAGTGGTTTATTCCTTGGTTGGGATAATTGTTTGGATTTTTGTTTGAAATGGCAGAAAAAGTTGAGTCTAGTACTAATACTAGTACTAAATCACAAAAAAGAGGGCCAAGGGTGTCTAGTACTAATCTTGAAGTTGAAAAGTTTGATGGCAAAAATAATTTTGGCATTTGGCAAGGTGAAGTTTTGGATCTTTTGGCTATGCAAGACCTCGAATTCACCCTCGAGGAAAAGCCCGAAGATATGGAAGATGTTGAATGGAATAAGCTTAATAGACAAGCTTGTGGAACTATTCGTTCCTGTCTTGGGACAGACCAAAAATATCCGTTCATGAGGGTGTCTTTGGCAAAGGAGTTATGGGACAAACTCGAGGCCAAATATATGCGAGAAAAGTGTAGAGAATAAACTCTACTTGAAAAGAAGCTCTTAGTTTTGATTACAAGAAAGGTAATTCGATGGTGAACATTTAAATGAATTTAACAAGATCATCACCGATTTGCAAAATCTTGATGTTGATGTTGTTGATGATGATAAAGCATTATTATTGTTAAATTCTTTGCCTGAGTCATATGAACATTTGACTACTACCTTGTTGCATGGAAAATCTGAACTTAGTTTTGATGATGTTTCTAATGCTTTGATGAATAACGAGGTACGGAGAAAGGACAAGGGAACCTTTAAAGACTCGGATTCAGATGCCTTAACTGTTCGTGATGGAAGGACCACTAGTAGAAACAATGGAAGACGTGGTCGTTCACAGTCAAAATCAAGGGACGATCGGTTGATCGAAAAAAAATTGGCAAAGACGAATGTGCTTATTGTCGTCAAAAAGGCCATTGGAAGAAAGATTGCCCCAAGATAATGAAAAAGAATGAATCAAAAGCAAATGTGGCTAGGAAAGATGATAGAGACACAGATGACGCTTTGACGGTCTCACTCTCACTTTCAGTCAGTCATGTTGATGAGTGGATCTTGGATTCCGGCTGCTCCTACCACATGTGCCCCTACAAAGAATTGTTCTCTAGCTTTGAAGAACTTGATGGTGGAGTTGTTTATATGGGCAACAACAACACTTGCAAAACAAGGGGATTGGTTACGTGCATTTGAAGATGTTTGATGGAGTTGTTCGTAAGCTCACCGAAGTTCGTTATGTCCACGATTTGAAGAAGAATTTGATTTCTCTTGGAGCCTTAGATGCAAAAGGCTATCGTGTCACTTTGGATGGAGGTCACCTAAAGGTAACTAAAGGCGTCTTGGTTGTTATGAAAAGGACTCGAAGAGGTAACTTGTATGACCTTGAAAGAAGCACAGCTGTTGAACAAGCAACCATTGCAAGCTCGAAAGAGTTAGATATGTAGACGTTATGGCACATGAGACTTGGACACATTGGAGAGCAGCCACTTCATACGTTGGTGAAACAAGGTGTACTCAAAGGTGCTAAAACTGGTAAAGTCAGATTTTGTGAACATTGTGTGTATGGCAAACATCGTAAAGTGAAATTTGATACTGCAATCCATAAAACCAAGGGTATATTGGATTATATTCACTCAGATGTATGGGGTCCCGCAAAAAATATTTCATTGGGTGGAAAAAGGTGGTTCGTCACCTTTATTGATGATTACTCTAGAAGAGTTTGGATGTACCCTATGAAGCACAATGATGAGGTCCTTAGAATTTTCCTTGAATGGAAGAAAATGGTGGAGAACCAAACGGGTCGGAAGATTAAGAAGTTGCGATCAGATAATGGTGGTGAGTACAAATATGACCCATTTTTGGAAGTTTGTCGAGAAGAGGGTATTGTTCGACACTTCACTGCATTCTGTAAACCACAAATGAATGGAGTCGCAGAAAGAATGAACGGACACCTGGTGCAAAGGTTCGATGCATGTTGTCCCAGCGGGGTTGAGTAAGGCATTTTGGGCGAAGCTCTCGGCTATGCAGCTTCACTTGGTGAATCGGTTGCCTGCTGCCTACGCTTGGAAATGGAGGAAGATACCTCTTGAAGTATGGTCTGAGAACATCACAGATTATGATCGCTGACGTATTTGGATGTCCCGCCTACTATCATGTTGATGACTCTAAGTTGGACCCTCGAGCAAAGAAAGCCAAGTTCATGGGCTTTAGTAGTAATGTCAAGGGTTTCGGATTGTGGTGCCCTCGAAACTAAGAAGATTGTTAAGAGTCGAGATGTGACATTTGATGAATGTGATGTCCTTGAAGAAAGAAAAGAAAGAGATTGATGCCCCCAAGGTAAAGTAAAGAAGGTAGCATTTACTCCCTCGTTTTTGAAGAATGTTGAACAAGTGGAAGAGAGTTCGAGAACTCCAATCGTGGAGCCAAGCCACATTGAGGTTGAAGAAGCAGAATAATGAACAAGAGTATTTTATTGCAAGAGATAGACCACGAAGGGAGATTCAAGACCTGCTTTCGCTTTTGATGACATGGTTGCATATGCTCTTCCTATGATTGAAGGTGTTCCCAGATAGCTATAGAGAAGCTATTCATAGTTCGATAGTTCGAAATGGCAAGAGGCTATGGACGAGGAAATGAAGTCCTTAAAGAAAAATCGACTTGGGATTTGGTGGAGCTTAGAGGGTAAGAAAGCAATTGGGTGCAAGTGGGTGTTTGCCAAGAAAGAAGACACTCCTAGTATTCACTACAAGGCTCGATTGGTAGCAAAAGGTTATGCACAAAGGAAGGGATAGATTACAATGAGATATTTTCTCCGGTTGTTAAGCATTCATCTATCAGGATATTGTTGGCATTAGTTGCTCAATTTGATCTTGAGCTTGCACAACTTGATGTGAAGACTTTCTTGCATGGAGATTTGGAGGAGGAGATCTATATGACCCAACCCGATGGTTTTCAAGTTCTTGGTAAGGAAAATTGGGCTTGCAAATTAAAGAAATCCTTGTATGGACTTAAGTCTCCTCGACAATGGTATAAGAGGTTTGATCGGTTCATGGTGGAGCATGACTACACTCGAAGCCAATTTGACCATTGTGTGTATTTTCACGCAAAGATGGTTCCTTCATTTATTTGCTCTTGTATGTTGATGACATGTTGATTGCATCCAAGAGCAAGGTGGAAATTAATAAATTGAAGGCCCAACTTTCGAAGGAGTTTGATATGAAGGACTTAGGTGAAGAAAGGATACTTGGGATGGAGATTAAGCGAGATCGAGAAAATGATATTGTTTGGTTGACTCGATCCACATTCTGAAGGTTTTGGCAAGATTTGGGATGAATGGCTCGACAAAACACGTTGGTACTCGCTTGCTCCTCATTTCAAGCTTAGTGCTTTGATGTGTCCTAGTTCGATGAGGAGAAAATTCATATGGCAAAGGTTCCTTATGCGAATCTTTGTTGGTGCTTTGATGTATGCTATGGTTTGTACCCGATATTCTCAAGCTTTAAGCAAAGTTAGTCGTTACATGCACAATCTGGAAAAGGGCATTGGCAAGTCAGTTAAGTGGATATTGAGGTACATTCATAGTGCTAGCAGTTGGTCTCAAGTTTGAAGTGGAAAAACTTGAGCTTGATAAACTTGTGGTTGGTTATGTTGATTCGACTATCTTTGGTGATTTGGACATGCAACGATCTACTACGGTTATGTGTTCACTATGGTGGTGGACCGGTTTGTTGGCGTTCTACGCCTGATTGCATTATCTACCACCGAGGCGAGTATATGGCGCTACCGAAGCTTTTAAGGAAGCTATTTGGATGCACCGTTTGGTGAATGACTTGGGGATTTTGCAGAAACACATTGATGTGTGCTGTGATAGCCGAGTGCTATTTGTTTATCGAAGAACCAAGTACACCATGCTCGCCGAAGCATATTAATGTTCGCTTTCATTTTGTTCTCGTGAAATTATTAATGAAGGTGACATTCGGTTATTGAAGATTGGGACTGGCGACAACCCCCGGCCGACATGTTAACGAAAGTGGTTACTCGAGATAAATTTGTGCATTGCTTGGAGTTGATCAACATTGGAAAGAAAGAGTAGTCGGTTCTGTGGCGGCAACCAAAACTGGCTATATGGTTTGGAACTTTCGCCAAGGTGGAGATTGTTGGATTTGGCTCAAGTTTGGTCCAAATACATTATCACATGTGATCATTATCTATGTGGTAAATGTATGGATGTTGTTTGAGTTTCCAATGAAACTCTTGGTGTTCTCTCTTCTCTTTGGATACATCCAGTTAGCATGGATGGTTTGTGCCTATATATAGGCTTCTCTAGGACTCATTCTAATATAGTGAAAATTGCAATTGTGTGAGAAACACTTTGAGAGATAAACACATTTGTAGTGTGAGACGAGTGTGAGTGATACACTTTGTAAACACTTTGTAATCACTTTGATAATAGTGATTTTGTTTGGGTCGCTTAGTGGACGTAGGAGGACTTCTCCGAACCACGTAAATATTGTGCCTCATTTGTTAATAACTTAAGTGGGTGTGTGGGTTTGCAAATATCTGTTCCGCATTTGTTTTTCAACAGTTATACCATGTTAGAAGAAGAGAAAAGGATCTGGAAGCCGTAACCTAAATTGATCAGACAAATACATATATATATATATATATATATATATATATATATATATATATATATATATATATATATATTATATATGTTAGGATAATACAATATACATCAAGACCCCTAAACATATATCTTAAACCCAAGAGATCCTCAATACTTCTAACACTCTAACATATATTGTGAGTGCATGTTGTCACTCTGTTTGGTTGTGATCCCCCTGGTGAGGCATGTTTGTGTAACTCTCCACGTGTGGACGGGTCACACGTGAGGGGGAGTGTTAAGCTTGATATGCATTGTTGAGCCTCTATCTAAAAGCTTAAGCTTTTAGATGAGTTGGTAACTTAACATGGTATCAGAACTCTGGTTTGGCAAGGTCGTGGTTCGAGTCATCCCACTTGCATTTGTTACCCGGAATATTGTGAGAGCATGTTGTCACTCTGTTTGGTTGTGATACCCCTAGTGAGGCATGTTTGTGTATCTCTCCACGTGTGGACGGGTCACACGTGAGGAGTGTTAAGCTTCATATACATTTTTGAGCCCCTATCTAAAAGCTTAACAGTAATTAACTTTAACTGCAATTGGACAAGCATGTTGTAGAGTCTAAATTGATGGACTTTGTACTCATATTAGTCGTTAAGGACAAGTATAATATTGGCTCCAAAGAAGTTCAGGCTAGCTCAGTCATGGAGTATGCTACTACAAATGCAAACCATATATACAAATATGGCCAAAATACAAATCCCCACCCCAAAGTATCCACTGAGAAAAGGGAAAATTAATGGCTGCCTCTGGATTGTAAGAGCCAAGCATCTGATACCATGTAAAGGATATCAAGAAGCTGTATAATGCCACATGCACTTTGACCTCATCTCTAGCCCTAGTTGCAAATTATAATTCTATCTACAAAGCTATGCCCCATCTCCTATTTCTTGTAAGACAAAAGAAAACATGAAACATAATCCCACTTAACCACCCCAATCGAAAATCATCCAACTTCGGCCCACACAACATCATTGCTCGGACGGGCGTAACAAAAGCAAACAGAAGGTAGCGTATCCTGCAGATTGCATGACAACAGAGCAATTGAATTGTAAACATACCTCCATATGACGAGTAACCTCACATCCTACACAATAAGATTCCTATAGGCACTCTTCGTCGAGTCTGGAGGGCATAAATTGTGTTTGCCTCCATATATTTTTCTCAACTAATTTCTTTTTTCCCACATCCTAGTTGGATATTCAAGTCCATGAGCTATTCAATGACCTATGCATATTCAAATCTACCAGATAATCATCTCAAATGCACATGAAGGAAATTATATATCAAAGCCATAGTGACACGTTCCTAGTTCTGCTTCTGTGCAACTGAGAGTATCTTTACCGAACAAACATCCAAGTAGAAAAGAAAGCAATTCCAATAAGTAGTGGGGTAAAAACAATATGCTCCTACATGGCAACGCAGTTAAACCAGTGAAACAAGAACATTTCTCATATAATTACCTCCAATATAGATTTGGTGTAAAGTCTGGCAACAACGCTTCCTCCTTTCCAGCCGGTGCTAGGTCAAGCATCTTTACAAAGTAATCTGCTGCCTCTTGCTGTTGTTCATTTGGCTGCATTGATGAAGGTAGATTGCTGAAGGATGGAAACTGAAATTCTCGAACATTCTCGGCAAAAGGAAGTACATTAAAGTAAAATGAATCTGGCTGTGCAATAAAAGCAATAAGTGTCAGTTAAGACAAATGCACCGTCGGGTCACATATAAATGATTCACTAAAATTGAATATATGAACTTACAATACCGTCCTTGTCAGATACATTAAGAGTCAAGACCCCTACAACTACATTTCCCTGTCCTTTTCTCCAAACACATCGCAAAATAGCTGCTTTTTTCATTTCTTTCATTGCTCTTGCTAATGCAGAAACTGCAAGATTAGCCTTTGCATTGTCTGATCGGCAATGAAGATGTTGACATCTTTCATGAACAATGTCTTTTGATACATGCGGTTTTGAGGTCGAAGAAGTGTGATTTACCGCATTATGTTTGAAGCATTTGTAAATCCTAAGAACTTCACACTCTTCTCTGGTTTGAATTTCACAGCTTCCCATTCTTCTGTTGAGATAGGAATAACTTGAGGTTCATATCGATAACCTTTTATCCTTTGCTCTGGAGGCACTACTTTCCCAGGATCTTCAACACTTCTGTACTCATAATCTACCTTAATTTCATGAGTGGCGTATTTAGCTGTTTGCAGGTGCTTTATCCAAATACTTCTTCAGAGTAGGAAACTTCTCTTCAGATGTTTTCTTGTACACCCATACCTGATCCTTAGCAAATATGAGAATCTGAAGCTAATACCAAGCCTAATAGATGCATCAAGTCTACAATTAATAAACACTTGGAATATATTCCTATACAAAATATGCCACATTATTAAACAACTAGCACAGCTAATAAACATTACTACGTGTGGTTTACAACTAAATAGGACACTATCGGTCACTGATCTGGGGAGACTCGGCTGCAGTAGCCAGAATTTGGTGGCAGAATTTGGGGAGACTCGACTTATCTAATCCATCAAAGAATTATCCAACTACGAATGCAGTAGTACTTTCAGCACAAAATGCACAGTGATCATAAGTGACACAATATATGCAGGCTGAGTCCACGTTCCAGTTGGCACTGGGTATGCCATAGGCACAGGTTCACATTACAAACACGATGGGGTTTCATCCTTTAAGATCTTTTTATATCTGCTTTATCTGATAGTTTCTTTTGCCAGTCACTGTAAAATATTCATTTTTCAACTCCGACCAAGGGCCTGCGCCTTCATTAAAGGATTCCATGTAGCAGAATCTAACTCATCAATGAGTCCATCATTTTCTTATGAAACCATTCAAAATTTCATAATCATTTGTGGAGCACGGATAGTTTACTAAATGAGGTCCCCGGTGTAGACAATTTATTAAAAACAATGCTCCACAGCACAACAATGTTCATAGTAGACTTTCACTCTGAAGATTATACTGACTGGAACTTATACTAAACCTTCAACTTAAACTGCAATGTATTAATTGGTAATATTACACAATCGTAACTTCACTAGAGCATTGGGGAAGGCAGGAGAGACCGGATTGGAAGAGAAAGGAGTAAAAGAACCAGAAAAAAACACGAGTGTTTACACACTGAAGCTGAACTCTCAACCCGAATATATATATAACTGATTCTAGTAAACCAAATGCAAGAATAAACTTACATAATAACACAGGTTATATGAACAAACAACATTAAGCAATAGCAAGAACATGTCATATATACCATTTATGATGAAAAAATCTTGTTTGAGAGTGGCTAACTTGACGGCCATGAATGCATGAAGCCTTATGAGAGGAAATTCCAACAATTTTATCCAAGTGACAGAAAATTAAAATTGAATGTTCAATGATATAAATACATGGAGAAACAAACTTCTAGAGAGCCATCATGAGCACACTTATGTGCAGTTATATAGCTTCTGAAATCGAGTGATGTATTTCCAATTGCAACAGAAGACCTAGACCCTAGCATTGAAGCATGAATTTTACACACATACACACACACAATATATAATATATATATATATATATATATATATATATATATATATATATATATATATATATATATATATATATATATATATATATATATATATATATATATGTACACATATTGAAAATATATACATACTGACGTGTAACCATTCCCAAATCGGAAATCAAACAGAGCAACCATTTTCTTCTTGAAATAATAAAATGTTTCTGACAAGGAAACAAAAATATATAGAAAATAACTATAGATGGAAACTACAGTAGCATTTCTCTAACCTTAATCTTCAATGTGTAGCTTACTTCAAGATCACCCCTAACTATAGTGACTGGAGCTATATTACGAGTTCTAAGTGCACCTAATAACGAAATTGAACTCTCAACATGTACTGCCCTGGCAGAAGTCCTCTTTGAAAATAGACTCAATAGCATATCTTTCTCTTCCATTTCTGTTTTATATGCATCCCAATCCTGTTTTCCCTTAAAAATTACTGCCTCGCACAGCCATCTGTTCGGCAATGGTTTTGACTTGATCTTCCTTTGTTCCTTCATAAGGATCTTTTATGGGATAGATAGCATTAGTAATGAGGCAAAGACGTTTTTTCCCGTTCATTGTTTCCTAATATTTTTTTATCATCATATCCATCCCAACAACAATGGCATCCATAACTTATTTTTAAGGTAAGGAAACAAGTATTCAAATTTCAATATGGGTTAACTTCACTGGTAGTCCCTGACTTAACTTTGCACACGGTTGGCTTAAGTAGGCCATTTTTGCATGTTGGTGGTCCCTGAAGCAAAAAAAAAATTCATTTAAAGGGATAACAACACATTGTAATCTCTCTCTCTCTCTCTGTTTTACTTGCTACCCTAACGATTTTTGGGGCATAACTTTTTGCTCGTTCATTCTATCGAAATGATTCAACATGTTGTGACTTTCTTTGTAGATGATTTAGGAATGGAGTGCATTATATATATATATATATATATATATATATATATATATATATATATATATATATATATATATATATATATATCGTACTCTAAAAATTATAACACTTTGAATCATTTTGATCGAGTGAACGAACAGGAAGTTATTCTCAAAAACTGATTAGGGTAGAGAGTAAAATGACACCAAAGAGAGAGAGAGATTATAACATGTTGTTAGCCCTTCATATATATATATATATATATATATATAGAGAGAGAGAGAGAGAGAATTTGGCATGTGTCTTTTTTAATAAGATGCTTGAGGACTAAAGCTAGTTTTTTTTTTTTTTTTGCATTCTGACCCTCAAAGATTCACTTGACGGCCAAGCATCTAATGGCTTACATCTCAAGAATCACTAGAATGCAAAAATGTTGTTTAGACCAAGTGCGTGCAATGTTACAAGGACTACTGACAGAAAAATGCAAAGTATAGGGACTACTGATGAAGTTAATCCTTTCATTAAGTTCACTTCCAGAAACAATTGCCTTCATAAAAAGATGTACAACCAGATTTGTCCAGAAGCAAAATACCTATATTCGTGGAGAGTCGTGGTATGGAAAGAGGTGAATGATTTTACTGAAACCAGATAGACTAAAATTGTGATCAACTGTGATGAACAAGCCTACCTTTTTATAAAGAAATTTCTATTCTCCATGAGGGAAAATTAATCTGCATAACATTATCCATATATAGGACATAAATTACATAGGATACAATTACCAGGAAAAGTTCCTCGAGGAAGCTGTTGGAGAGCTTCAACAAGTTCTCCATCAACAACTTTGATTTTCTCCAATACCATGACATGCTCATAACCACCCACCTCAATAGTCAACTCATTGTTAGTATCTGGAAATTTCAACAATAAATCGTTCAGTGATCATATCTTATACAGATCATGAACAGAAATATTCCACATCTTTAAGGTGACATGAATCACACATCATTTTTGACAGGATTGGAATGAGGTTTCAATATAGTTCCCTCACATTACAAGTGACAAACCATGACACTGAGGCTCCATTTGAACAAATGCATGCACATGAACGATGAAACTTAATGCAATATTAAGGAGTTAGTATTAAAAGGAATAGGGGAGGGATACAAAAGGTCTAGCAAGATCGTTGTGAAAATAAAGAAAATGTTATCATTATGCATTTCAAATGATTGTATTCATCATGTAGTTGCAAATGATTCAAAGCAAGGTTTAAAATCTCCTTAATTTGAAATTCAAACCAAAACTAAAACACCTGAACTAGCTTTTACAACTAAACTTGATGTTTGAATCCAGTCATAAGAAATTGTAAATCCAATGCAACCAAGTGTAATTTGTATGCCAGCAGCCAGCAAAGCATATACAACTCACAAGATTATATGCAGTAAGTTAGCAGTACTTTCAGTTCCAAATACAACAACTCGTACTTCATCATATTTGCTGTAAATTAGCTGCAAGCATTAAAAAGAAAGATAATTAAAACAAAATTAATAGATGCAAGACCTTCATGTTTACTACGAGAACACATTTACAAGTATTGAAGATATGCTAACAACGAAAAAAAAAACTAAGAGCAGAAATACAAGAAGGGTTTCAACCTTTAACACACACCCACCCATTCTCCACGCGCACGCACACACACACAGAAAATGCCAAAAAAGAATAATAAATAAATAAAAGGGATACTTGGTGTAGAAAAAGATCGATGAATAATGCTTGGGATACTCAATCTGGGTACCCATTTTAGTTGGTGGATTTGACTTGAACATTCACATCTAGCCACCTCATGGACTAGTCAAATTTGAGAATCCACATTTTGTATTGCTAGCACAACTTAGACATCCAATATGGTGAAATAAGTTCCAAAAGACTGAAAGAAAATACCTTCTTCTGAATAAGCATGGAACAAACTTTTTGAATCTCTGGCAAAACACTATGCATTGCAGGGCTAACATCCAACAATAACACCAATCCTTCCTGGTAACAAGTAAATAAATACTTCAAAATAAAAATAAAATAATATATATATATATATAACTTGTCACTGCTCATCAAACATTCCATTCATTCAGTTATAATGAATCAAACATTAACCTTATAAACTAGCCAACCCAAAAAGAAAGTACTTCCTTAGTTCCTAAATGAGTGTCGCTTTTTAGTTATTCATGTAAATTGAAGTAGTTGACTTTAAGAAAATTTATTAGCACATATACATAAACCCCCTTAGAGTATGTACAATGGCGGAGCAACATTAGCTACCCATTGATTAAAAAAGCATACACCCTAAGCTACCCAAAAAAAAAACTTCCAATGGTGGCACAAATTTCAATAACTTTATATTAATAAATAATTTTGTTTATGCAATTGTAGAAAAGTAATTTGATGTCTAAATGAAGCAAACCAACCCTATATTTATAAATAAAAATGTGTACTTTTTAAAAAAATAAAAAAAAAAACTTTTCTCTAGTGAAAAATGCCAAAAACCAGGGTAAAACAATTTTGGCCTTTTTCCCTTGCTAAGCAATGGTTGCAAATCATGCTCCCCAAACACCTTCCGCCTAAATAAGATATCCATATGCTCCCCCTATTGGATTAGATGATCCCCATTTTCTCCCCTTATGATACTCCATTGTACATGCTTCTAGGCTCCAGAATATAACACTCTTAATTCATATAATTGATAGATGAGGAAGGAAAGTTTATTAAAATTCATTAGAAAAAGAAAACTCATTCAGGGACAATTTTTCTGTGGCCAAACACCATTTTGCACCATCGAACTTAGAGGCTCGCATTCGACTTCAACAACTAAATCTTTTTGTGTTGCACTTTTACCATTGTCAATGTGACGCGACTTCAACCAAAGAAACATATTGTAACGTCCGTAAAAAAAAAATGGACGGAAAGTTGACGTGACAAGCCACACGTTTGTGCATCACTCAATTTCTTTCCAATTTGTGATCCTCAGGATATAAGCGCAGAAATTACTCCCAAATCAGGGTTCGAAACCTATTTTCATATCTAAGTTGTCATGTATGCAAATCAATTTGAATATTGTATGGTGAAGTAGGTAAATGAGGGTTTCAAAAAGGGTCTTCCTCCCACCTTCAAATTGATGTGAATAATAGGTTTCTGCACCTTAATTTGGGAGCAACTTTTGTGATAATGTCTTGAGGATCAAAAAAGATTGGAAAGAAATTGAATGGTGCATAAACCCTAGGCTTGCCACATCAGCTTTCCGTCCCTTTTTTATTTATGAAGGCTATAATTTGTCTTTGGTCAAAGTCGAGTACTCGAGTCACACTGACAATGGTAAAAGAGCATAAAAAGAAAGGGTATAGTGGTTGAAGTCGAATTTGGGCCTAAGCGAATGGTGCAAAATGGCGATTGGCCTTTTTCTTTCAAGGAAATGACACTTATTTAGGGACAAAGGGAGTACTGCAAACTATGGTTTTACAGTTTTAAGAAAATAAGTGAACAAAAATTGAATCCAATTTCAAAAAAGAGTCAAATTGACTTTGAAAAATCGAACTCTTGAGTAATATAAAAGAAAACTTCTTATATAGACAAGAAAAAAAATAAGAATTCAATTTACCCTAGGTTGGTAAATATTCTTTCTACAAATTTTCCAAAAACGTAGCTAAATTGGTGGGCCGTTTGACTTCTTTTTGCCCTAAGGAACAATTTAGAGTAGTAAATTTAGTTACTCCATGTTTACAATGAAACTATATTTTGGTCAGAGTTGACTGATTGTTGGATTATTGACGAACTACGAGAGAATGCATGAATTAGCCAGTAATAAAATAGTCGACGAGTATACATTGTGAAAGTTTACCTTGTTTCGAGCCATTCTTAGAGAGAGAGGATTCTGGGGGAAGCTTTGTATGACGTTTCTTCCCACCCCGAAATTTAACTAGGTGGTTCTTTGGTCAAAGTTCAAACTAGTGAATGGTTCGAGACCTGGCAATTTCTGCAAAGTACTTTGGGAACAACACCCAAAAATTTACTTTCTAGCCCCCAATTTCTAACACCTAAATGCAAAAAAATAGCATGTAAAGAGTAAGTTTTAGGTTGTGATTAGCCTCCACCGACCACCGGTCTCATTTACATGTTCATTTTGATACTTCATTAGCTAGTTCTTTGGAAATATGGGGAGTTGGTCCCCTTTTATAAACTTTTAACCACTTAGTTAAGTCGTTTAAGTTTTTTTTAATTGGAAAAAATATTTTTGGGGGGCAAAAAAACGATTATGTCAAAGATTCGCTAAAGATCAATTTATGCATCG
Organism: Codonopsis lanceolata; assembly: GCA_013146195.2. Lineage (NCBI taxonomy): Eukaryota > Viridiplantae > Streptophyta > Magnoliopsida > Asterales > Campanulaceae > Codonopsis > Codonopsis lanceolata. The sequence goes on along the minus strand of CM028383.1, from coordinate 2,259,958 downwards.
CAAGATATCAATTTGTCCCTCTGCATTAATTTGAATCGCAATGCAAAAAATTAGATTTGCGATGTAAAAATTAGATTGACGATGCACAAATTGGATTCTCGATATATAATTGGATTCATGAGGCACATATTAGATTCCCGATGCAAAAATCTCGATGCACAAATTAGATTCAATTTTGTGCATCACAATAAAATCGATGATGCAGAAAATCCCGATGCGCAAATTTGATTTGATTTGTGCATTACGGTGCAAAATCGATACATGAACTGATACTTTTGCACGCGCGTGTTCAATTTATTAAGGATATCGTAGTCTTTTCGTCTACAAAAAGTTTTTTTTTGGTTAAAAAAAACATGATGAACTTTAGTGGTTGAAAACTTTTGAAAAAAAATTGGCCCAAATTTCACCCCAAAAATGAATTCTTACGCCCATTTTTAGCCTTTTGGTCTAGCTAGATTAATTTTTTTATAAGTAAATACTTATAAGAAACAAATTTACTTGTCTTTTTACTCCTTTGCTCTCATATCTGTTTTTAGAATTATTTTTTGAGGAATCATAAGGTGCTAAAACTCTCCCCGTAGCCTTCTTATGTACAAAAAAAAAAAAAGTAACTCGAAATCTACACATTCTAATGCGTCGACTTCTTTTAAATTATAAATTATTTGAAATAAGTTAAGGTTTAATAGAACAATGCCATATTTTGCCCTTCATTTGTATTTACGAGGAAATATCATGAGAGCCCTAAAGTGTGCTAGCAATTCTAATGGCTTTATTTTCCTTTTGCTACTTTTTTGTGGTTAGGTATGTATAATTTTGTTGACTACAAACAAATAAAAAAAAATTATACTTGAATAAAAAGACCCATAATCATTATAGGGTTACATATCAAGGGTTTGATAACTTGTATTAGTAGATGATGAATTTAATCAAGAATAACTCTCATAAATATCAATTAATGAGCTAGTTTTGATATAAATAGTCCTTCAAATCTATTAAGTTGTCTCAATGGTTTGACTATTGTTGAGTTCTTGTGTGAAACAAACCATATAATGAAATATTATATGTTTTGTTCAAATTATTTTTGACCAGCAACTAACTCAATATTGCGACTATAAAATCAGTTTCAAACCCAACATAGTCTGGAAGACAAAAGAAAAGTATAGTTTTTTTGAAAAAGATATAACCAATAACAATTGAGATTCACACAAATAGTTTTCAAATTTTTTTTTTTTTGAAAAAGTATAACACATTATCTCAATCTAGATACCAATTTTTTTTTTTTTAAACTTAATCCACCTCCTTCACCTTTATATTCGAGAAATACCTAGATGCAAAGATAAACATCAGGTTTTATTAGATTGTTTGGAAAACAAATTAAAGGTAAAATTAAAAAATCATCTTATGAATTATTCTTATAGTATAAAATGGATCTATTTGACCCAATTCACTATCTGATAGTTGGTTGAATTGCGGGAGAACATTTTCCTAATTAATTATGATTTCATAACACGATATTGCTCTAATTGTTGCGTGGAGTGATTTTTCTTTTGAAAAGTCATATTTAAAGTGTTTGTTTTTATAAGCCAAAAGCCAATAAGATCCTTTATGCGTTGAAGCCAAAAACCAAAATTTTAAGCTTTTTGGTTTTTTTGAAGACAATCATTAATAAATATTTGATTGTCCTCATTTCATCCTTTTATGAAATATACATAAAAATATGAATCTAATTTTCAAGTTTTTATTTTTAACAAATAATTATCATCGATATTCGCTCATAAGTTATCCGCCACAACAAACGAGCCCTAAATCAAATTAGGACTGCCTAACGGGTGAGAAAACAAGAAAAGAAAAACGATCAGCTCGGGGGAGATAAATGTAAATTATCCACTAAAGTAAGTGGACAGTGGAGTCCATGAAACACCAGCACTATCAAATACACAAATGGCTCCATCCAACAAAGAGAGTGAAGGAAGAATTCAGAGATTCCATCAATGGCGGCCTCACCAACTTCTTCCTACACTTATTACTCCACCAATCACAAACTAAGCCTCAATCCTTCTCCTCGTTCCCTCACCATTGTATCTCAGCATCAACAGCAACAGCCGCAGCAGACCAAATCCACCAATCAAGTCACTCGAAGGGAAGTAATACTGAGGAGCAGCGAGATTGCCGTGCTTGGTGCCATCTTTAGCTTCAGGTGCATTCGTGTTTTCCTTTCTTTTTAGTTACTACGATCTTTTTATCCTTGTGTATTTCTCATCTTGTTTTTGAAACCTTTGTACTCACTTTGTTCCATAAAAAGAGTCTTATTTTGTCTTTTTCAAAATCGATTTGATTGTTTTTTAATAAAATTTTCAGATGGAGTACTTGTTAGGTTATAAATGTTCTGTATTTTTTAATTCTTCATTTATAACTAAATTAAGAAATGTCTGTCGATTACATTCCAAAAAAGGGGGTCGAATTGACTTCGAAAAGTCGAAATCAATCTAGTTTTTTTTTTTTTTTTGATAATTAAGTAAGTATTATAAATATGCTAGCGTCCTCCTCCGTACACAGGGAGTATACAAGAAGAAAATTAATTGCAAGCTATGCTATATTGCTATCCACAAGCTCTACAAAAGGGGAAACGACTCATGGCACCAAAACGGCAGAGTATGTAGAATAAGCTCCTTAATCTTCTCTAAGGTTCTCTCCACGTTCTCGAAAATTCTGGTATTTCTTTTCAACCAAATAATCCAGCATATCGCCAAAGGGGCAACCTCCCACAAGTGATTTCTCCGTTGCCGTTTATACAGGGACCATGATCTCATCAATTCCTTCACCAAATTGGGCATAACCCACTCCACTTTAAACAGATTGAACACAAAGTCCCAACACCTCCTAGCAAAATGGCAATGAAGTAACAAATGATTTACACTTTCCCCATCACATTTGCATAGGCTGCACCTATTGACAGAGACTTTACCACGACGTTGGAGATTATCGCATGTTAACAAAGCTTCATTTACTGCTTCCCACATAAAAAAACCCACCGTTGAAGGGGCCTTTGTCCTCCACACATTTTTCCAAGGGAACGAACCATTACTACCCAAGATCTTTTGATAACAGGATTTAATCGAGAATTCCCTGTTCTTTCCACTTTTCCACACAACAATATCTTCTCTATTTTCTATCTACCTTTTGATTGTAAAGCAGCTCGAAGAGTCGCCCTAGAGAGTCCAACTCCCAATCATGCAGGTTCCTTCTAAAAGAGGGATTCCAAGTAACAGTATCTCCATTAAAATGCAGAACATAGCTCACAGTTTCCTCCTTATTGTTGGCCAGGGTGTAAAGCAAAGTAAAGTCCATCCGCAGCTCCGTATCTCCACACCAAATGTCATTCCAAAACTTAACCAAATTTCCATTACCGACAGCATAGGCTATGAATCTCTTCATGATATCCCACCTCTTTCTAATTCCTTTCCACACTCCCACCCCATAAGAAAAGTGTACCTCATTCGGCTCCCACAAGTGATCTCCTTTGCCATATTTGCTCAACACCACCTTCTTCCAAAGGGTATATTTGTCATGCGAATATCTCCAAACCCACCTACCCAACAAAGCCACATTGAACAGTTTAAGCCTTTTAATCCCTAGACCTCCCTCTCTCTTGCTAGAACAAACCACCTCCCATCTAATCAAATGGTACTTCCTATCCACCGCTTGTCCCTCCCGTAAGAAATCCCTTTCCAATTTTTGGAGTCTCTGCACCACCGAAACTGGCATAGCAAACAGCGACATAAAATAAGTAGGCAAACCAGAAAGAGTACTGTTTATGAGAGTTAATCTACCACCCTTTGAGAGATTGTTTTTTCCACCCTACTAACCTACACTCGAACCTTGCTATAATTAGATTCCACAGCTCCTTATTTCTAGGATTTGCACCCAACGGGAGCCCAAGATAAGTCGTCGGAAAACCACCCGCTTTGCATCCAAAAAACGCAGCCAACTCATCCACCTCCTTGACCTCACACACGGCAAGCAACTCACTTTTCAGAATATTCACCCTCAAACCGGAGGCTGGCTGGAAGAAAAGCAGGATCATCCTAAGATAGCCCAGCTATCTGTCTTCGCTTCGCAAAAAACTAGAGAGTCGTCTGCAAAAAGCAAATGTGAGACCAACACCCGACATCCTTCCTCCCTACCAATAGAAAAGCCACGAATCAGGCCCTTAGAAACAGCAGCCTCAATTATCCGACTAAGGGCTTCCATAACGATGATGAATAGAAAAGGGGACAAGGGATCTCCTTGACGTAGACCTCTCGAACGGCAAAAACTCCGCTGGCTCACTATTGACTAGGACTGAATATTTCACCGAAGAGATACAAAACTTGATCCATTCCCTCCATCGATTCCCAAAGCCCATCTTACCCAAGATATACAACAGAAAGTCCCAATTCACGTGATTGTATGCCTTCTCAATGTCCAGTTTAACAAGCACACAAGCAATTTCTTCAATCGGCAAGCAAGAATCTTTGCAATTATCTTATACACCCCCCTACAAGACTGATTGGCCTAAACTCTTTAATGTCCTCCGCCCCTATATGTTTAGGGATTAGGGCAATAAATGTAGAATTAAGACTTATCTTGAATTTCTTAAACTCAAAGAAAGATTGCAACAGATCCATCAACTCCCCCTGCACTAAATCCCAACCATGCTGAAAAAATGCCATCGGAAAACCATCCGGTCCCGGAGCCTTATCCCACTTCAAAATGAGCACTGCTGCTTTCACCTCATCTACAGTGAAAGGTAATTCCAAATTATCTCTATCCACTGGATCAAGGAGGCTGAAAGTAACACCCTCTAGTTTAGGATGCCAGCTATTATCCTCCGAGAATAACCCCTTGTAAAAATCTGCAATACCAACTTTTATTTCAGCTCCGTCTTCCAGTAATATACCATTAATCTGGATCTTTGATATCTGATTTACTTGCTTGTGGGCCTTTGCTACCTGATGGAAAAATCTCGTGTTATTATCTCCCTACTTTAACCACTTGATGCGAGCTTTTTGCCTCCAACAGATTTACTCACTCCGAAGCAACCTCAGAATTTCTATTTGAAGAAAATTCCGTCTGGTCAGATCTTCATCACCCCAAACTCCGGTCCCTTCCCAAGCATCCAGGTTCTTAATTTCCTCCATCAACCTATCCAATTTCAATCTAACGTTTCCAACAGTGTCCTTATTCCACTTCTTTAAATCCTTCTTCAGCATCTTCAACTTTTTAGCTAACTGAAAACCAGGATTTCCCTCCACTTCATAAGCTTGCCATTTTTCTTTAAACCAATTCATGAAACCTGGTTCTTCTAACCACATCAGTTCAAACCGAAAAGGAGATTTCCCTTTGTTCAAACGACCGCATTCCAAACGCAGCGGAACATGGTCCGACGTCACCCTTGGCAAAACAGATTGAGAAATACCCCCAAATTTTTCCATCCAACAAGTTGACGCTAGAAACCAATCTATTCTCGAGCACTGAGACCTCTCACTGTTTCTGGTCCACGTGAACTCCCCACCTTCTAAAGGGAGATTCATCAAACTTGAATCGTTAATAAACTCATTGAATTCCATCATAGCCTGTGTATTTACTCTGGCCCCTTTACGCTCTGCGGGAAATCTGACAACGTTAAAATCTCCCCCAATACACCACGGAAGCTGCCATCTTGCAGATACTGCTCTAAGCTCAGCCCATAGTTTCTGACGAGCCAAATCTGCACAAGGACCATACACTCCTGTAAAATCCATCTGAAATCATTGTCCAGACCCTCAAAAACGCAAGAGACAAAATGAGATCCAACCAAACAGTCCTTCCTGGAGACCACCCTACTATCCCACATAACCAAAATACCTCCGGCCGACCCAATAGCATCATGTTCCCAATTCGTCCACCACCGACACTCATAACCAGCTTTCTGTTCATACTATCCACTTTGGTTTCTTGTAGACAAATCACATGAGGATTCCATTTGCGCACTGAACACTTGACACTTCGACTCATCATTTATACCCGCACATTCCATGATATAATTCTGATATGCATAATTAAACATTAAGATTTGACTCCTCCCCCTGCCCTCCCTTCCCATCAACAATGTCAAAATTAATGCTACATTGCAAAATTTTCAGTTCCCTGTTACTTCTTACCTGACGCTTTTTGCTACTAATACTGCTATTCTTTCCCACGGACTTCCAGCATTTATCCATTTCCATCAGCAAGTTCAAAATTTGATCTTCAAATCCTGCACACGATACCCCTAGGACCTTCCCGAAACCCTTCACCCTCCTTTTAACCCACAGCGAAATATCTTCCTTTTCTTTAGCATCCATCAGTAGCTCAAAGCCTTGAAAATCCTCAGGTCTGACCACTGACAAAGGCGAACACGCTAAAGGTTCTTCTAAATCTTTCGCACACTCCTCCTGAACTGACATCAAAACCTTCGTATTCTCACCCATAATCTGAACTGAGTCTGCCTCTAACCGGTTTTTCTCCTTTAAAATGTATCCTCGCGACGAGCTTGAAGCAATGTTTGCCGGTTCTAACAGAGCCCCTGAGTACCCTTTCGAGACAGATCCCTTCTCCCTACTGAGACTCTGACTCTCTTCCTCAATTTCAACTTCATCCTCCGATTCGACTTCCGAAATCAAGCCATCAATGAGAGGAGTCAAAACAGTCTTCTTTTCAGACCCCTTTACCTAAGAATTGTTCGCTACTTGCGCCTCCTCTCTACAGTGGTTTTGATTCACTTCTTCATTCTCGATTACAACTTCCGGTTCAACTTCCGTAGCCACTCCGTCAACCATGTAGGATGTATCTGTCTTTTTATGGACTCCCTGTTTTGAGGAATTGGATCAGCCTTCTCCAAGGGCCCATTACCATGGGCTTCAAGTTAGATGGATTATTGGAAGTTGTTGTGCACAGCGGAAGACTTTGCAAACAATTAACTGAGTAATGCAAGATGTATCAAAGAGAAGAGAGAGAGAGAGATAGGGCGACTCTTAAAATTTTATTATGTCAACTTTGTACACGTTTTAGGGTTACAACTATATATGGTGATACAATAAACATAGAATCAAACAAGGAAACATGAAAAACAAATTTGCCGCACGGAAGCGGTTGCTTTGCTCCATGGAATGCGACCACTCTGTCAATGGATGCGGTCGCCTTCCTTCCTAAGAGCAACCGCATTGCCGACAGAAACTTCCTCCAGATTTCTGCCGAACCTTTGAGAACGTATTGGATTGTGCCTACAAAAGCTCCTATTTCAATTTGAGTTTCTGAATTTCACATAATCAAACACAACTCAACCACCTTTTATGGTTTACCGTATGCTTCAATGTGAGAGCACGGAATCCTTATCCCCTAGGATTGGAACTTGAGTACTTTGAAATCCGAACCATCGGAGCTTTAGTTATGTTTATGAGGCTTGGATTTAGTGCTCCCAAACACTGCACTAACCAAGACGTGAATTTTATAGTAAATTTTTTATTTAATGTTTGTGATGCAGCGGAACTAAACCCAAGTATCTTGGAGTGCAGAAGAATACACCTGCTCTAGCATTGTGTCCTGCCACAAAAAATTGTATTTCAACTTCTGAGAGTATCAGTGATACCATCCACTATGCACCACCTTGGTATGATATTTTTACTTCTAACTTACTGTCAAATTGCTTAAACATATTCGTTTATCATTAGTAGAAGTCACTTGTTGTGCACCTTTGGGATGACATTGCTTAAGGGAGCATGGTACTCTCAATGTTGACTGGGCATCTAAGTGCTTTTTGGCCTGAAATCTGGTCCATATTTGATATGTCCAGCCTTAACTGTTTAACTAGCTCTCTAGCCAACAAACCATGTTTGTGTTACCTGTATTTATTTCCTATGAGTCGAGCTCAATCCATTTAACCTTATGTATGAAAAATATTGCTATTTAATACACCGAGTCACCTTTAAAAAGTAAAATCTTTTTAAAATGGTATCTCTTCATCTACATCTTAGGTTCAAATTGCACTAAAAGTTATACAGTGTTTTTGTATGAAACATTAGAAATATGATGTTTACTAGAAAAAATAATGAAAAGTTAAATTTGGAAATACTATTTTTTGAGGACAAACTTTAATGGAAAGTAGGACACTTTTCTTGGGACGGAGGGAGTATATTTTTGGTATTTACTTAGCTTACATTGAGACAAGCCGAGCTTGGCTTGGTTCTTATCTTGTTATACTTCACCAGTCAAGCAACCTGTCTTGGATCATTAACTTTCTTAGAGTGAGTGCGGAGATGATCATCTATGCTCATGCCTTTCATGGTCAAAACTCAAAAGCACATGCTCATATGATGGTAAGCATTAGCATTCGTTTGTGTTGCTTTTCCTTTACTAGTTTTAGTAATGGCAGTGTTCCGTTTTGATTGAAGCATATGCAACTAATTTTTGAAAGCGTAATAGACCTATAAATGTCCTTTTGCACTAGAAAGACATGAGAACTGCAGACCTACTTTCTTTTAACGTCTACCTTGTTTTAAAACTTAAACATTCATTTCGAAAAGGGAAAACAAGCAAAAAAGAAACATCCTTTTCCAACCTCCCCCCCTCCCCATTCCACAGTCCACACTATCACTGAAAAATGAGAATGGTCAATGTTTGTATTAGGCTCATTTTTTGATCTCTGAAATCAGCGTCAACTCATGCCTCCAGAGGGTTAGACTATTCCCATGAGACCCAAATCCCATTAAACTTGTGGAGTTACGCAGCAGTGGAAAATTTACCCAAGAGTAAAGGAGAAAGGTTAGCTGTGCGAAATGAGTAGTTGTGTATTCTTCTACAGGAACTACAATCCTGAACAAGGTCGAGGAACTAAGCAACCTGTGAGTCAACAAGTGGCTATGGAGGAGCTTCTTCAAGTGGTAGGAAGTTTATTAAGATACAGTTTAACTTTAAAACAAATAGTCACATCTTTAGTTTGGCTCCGCAAGTTTCCTTACCCTCGCAACCAAAAAGCTTTCTACTTTTTCTGTGTCTGAAACAATATGGTTGAAGTAAAGTTCAAGTCTCTCGTATTGCAGATAAAATCTACAAAACCAGACAAGTTTACACCACAAATAGTGGAGAAGAAAGATGATTATTTACACGTGGAATACAAAAGCCCTATTTTGGGGGTAAATTCAATGAACATTGTTATCTGGATTTAATTTGGTTTGGTGACATTAAAGATGGTGCTGAATTACCTTCCAATCCCCTTTGTCAGTTTGTAGATGATGTCGAGTTTTGGTTCCCACCAGGTAAGAAATCCCTTGTAGAGTATCGATCAGCATCTCGCTTAGGCAACTTTGATTTTGACGTGAATAGAAAGAGAATCAAGGTAAAGTCCACTCCTTACCATGTTATGTTATTCAGCAAATGCAAAATTAGTTTTCGGCAAGTAACTAGTTTTGCCATTCTGTATCAGGCATTACGGCTAGCATTGGAGAAGAAGGGATGGGCTTCAGAGGATAACTTTTGAGAAGTTTTGGTTGCAGAAATCATATTTCATTCAAAGAGGAGGGGTGGAAAGATACATTATATTGACTCACTTGCTAGGGAGGCTTCTCTCGACAAGCATTACCAGTGTTGACTTCCATCACAATTCACAAATCAATTTGGAGGCCTTTAAGCCATGGGTTGTTGAGCTGACTGAACATTCCAGTTTCACCTAACAAGATGTTTTAAATGTTATCAAACGATGTAACTCATAGTTTCTGTACCTTTATATTCCATGAAGACTAATTATCTGGTAGGGGGAGCCCCTGACATTTGAATCTTAGCGAAGAACAAGAATTATGAGCCCATGATAACGAGTTCATGACTTCAATTGGTTTATACTCGATGATCATTGAAATGCAAAACGTAAATTTGGTTTCAGACAGGGGTATTGGTAAGCCACGTAAGTGTTGAGCTAAAGTCCGGTGTGCAGGTCATTTAGGAGGTTGTGTTCTTGCAACTCAGAACACTTGCAAACCAATATTGCACATCAGAACAAAGACATGTTGCGGGAGGAACGCAACTAGAGTTGATGAATACTACACCCTCCGTTTCAAAATTATTGTCTTGTTTGATTCGGCACATGAATTAAAAAAAACAATTGACTTGATTATAAATATTGAAATAGTGTGTGGTTTCTATTAAATCCTAAGAATATATGGTCCAAAATTAAAGTAAGAAAAAAAAAAGGATAAAGTGGTAAAAATGATTTCTTAAAAATGAAACTTTTAAACAAAGCAATTATTTTGGGACATACGAAAAATGAAAGTAAGACAATAATTTTAGGACAGAGGGACTAATAGAGTAGATTAGTTGTGATTAGTTGTTCACTAACTGACGTAGAGCAGGTAGCTGATGCATTTCTTACCTAGTTGGAAGTCTCAAAAAGTTTTGGTCACAAATCAGGAAGGAAGGGAGCAAAGTGTAGAAATCAAAAGTTTTTGGCTTGCCCCATGGGTCTAACTGTCTTTAAAGTAAAGGAAAAATATTGTCAAATTGCAACAAATATAACAAGAAATTGGTGATAATCAAAATTGGTTTTTGACGAGGGAGAGTGAAAGAGAAAGAGAGTATCTACAACTTAATGTTTTTGGTGTTGAGTTTGATGCCACATGAAGCAAAGAAATCGGAGGGGAGTCAGGGCCGAAGCCAATAAGGATTAGATGTCGTATATTGCGATGAGATGTAAGAGAATCACAATGGCATTCGACGAAGTTGCTCGAGCACGGTTGAGCGAGAGTAGTGGCAAAAACACTCGACAGTAGAGGACTACGTGACGACTCTTCCAGATTGATATCAGTTACATGGAAGTCATCACCACATATACGTGGAGTTTTAGGTAAATTCACATAGCCCTTTGTTTTTATGATATTACAAACCCCCCTCAATTAAAGTTAATCCTTTAATTTTTATAAGTTAATGAAGACATTTATAGCTTTTTAAGCATTTTCATCCAACCTAACTAACAAAAATAATTCACAGTGACCTAATTGTCACCAAATGCCAAATATAGTGATTAAAGTAAAGAAAAAAAAGTATAATGAGCTAAATTTTGCAAAGGTAAGGTGACCACGTTACAATTTAATCTTATTAAGTTTGATCTGTCAAATTATATTCCCTCTGTTCTAAACAAAGAATCCTCTATTTTATTTTAAGATGTTTTACATAATGAATCCACTTTAAAATATTATACTTACAATTTCCATAGCATCTCATCTTTACCTTCCACTTGGATTGAAAACATATTGGTTGAGCTTCAACATTTTTGTAAATATAACCAACTCTAACAACATTAATATATATTTTTCAAGCGTGAATTCTTTGGCAGGACGAAGGAGACTTTTTTTTAGATTGAGTGAGCATGTTACTACGCCCTACAAATATCAATCAAATCGACCCCAATTGTTGAAGATGCAATAATTGCAACATAGCGACCAAACCCACTCTTAATCATAAGGACATCAAGTATTCTCAAGAACTGAACTCATGCTGCAAATGGAAGTGGAAGTAGCACGAATTTATGCATAATGGAATTCAGACCCAATATCTAAAAATTAAGCTTGTTTTAAATTTAAACCTTACATAAATAGTCAAAACGGAAAAAAGGAGCTATGATCCAAGCAAGTGATTGAGACATACAGTACAGAATCATAATTGCAACAATTTCATTAGCAAGAAAGAGCTCAAGCATGAAGGGGACTGACAATCCTTGCGATGAAAGAAGGGAATGCATCCACAAGCCCCCAGGATCCGAAAACCTTAATACCATAAACAACAGCAGGGGTGGGAGCGATTAATCTTTACGGAGTTCCACATAATCACGACGACTACCGTCAGCAGTTAAGATTACTATTTCAAGCTTGTCTCCCTGCAGGAACATAGATGATGATCTCAGTAAAATAAAAAAAAATAGACGAAATGCCTGGTTCAAGATGCTACAATGATATTTCTTCAAATCAAGGAGGAAGCGAGTTCTATAGTTTCAAGCACCACTGCCTTACAAGAGTGGGTCAGTTTTTCCCACAAATAATTGGAGAACCGAAGTGTGTGTGTGTGTGTGTGTGTGTGTAGAGAGAGAGAGAGAGAGAGAGAGAGGTAATGAAACAGGAAATAGAATAATTGTGCCTTTGGCGGGTTGGAGGTCAGACTGTCAACGCACTTCACTTAAAGGGATGTATAGAGGGGGGTTGTTCTGCATATGTTGAGTAGCTTTCTTGATGCAGAGCTCGAAGATGAGGCTTCACTTACATTCCATCCTAAACTTAGAATCTACATTTATTTGAAGATGTGATATAGAGAAGAACAAAAAACTTACAGTGTAAATATCTCTCTCAGTTGCTGATACAAAACAAGTCTTCACCAAATCAATTGCTTCTGCTTCTGAAAGTGGAGTAACAGCATCCTGCACAGTACATTGGGCCTTCTTTGAACAGATTGAAGATAAATAGCTAAAGAAGATTTATAAAACACAAAGCAAAAGTATCTATTGAATCTGAGGTCAGACCTTTGCTGGTAATAAAAGAGGGCTTGGGGATTTCAGCTGGTTGTCCAGAAATGGAGTGATAAGCGTGGCACCAGAACCTTGAGCACTGTATCCAACCCTCTCATAAGATCCAACAGCATCATATGTGAAGACACAACCCTTTCCTAAAAATTGCGAAGAATTTGTAAGTACCAATGAAAAGCTAGCCCTGCACCTAGAAGCACATGACAGCATACCTTCACTATCGAGGCCACCTAAAACATTGAATGCGTAATATGGGAAGAAACGCTTGTAGTAGAGGGTGTTTGATAGAAGCTGAGCCATTGCAGGGCAGCTCATCTGCTTGTTGTGCTGATGCTGATAAATCTATGTTCCCAAAAACACAAATGGACAAAGAACAAAAGAGAATCAGTTTCACTATAAGGAACCACAAAATACAAAGTTAAATTAAGTAAACATGATGTCAGAAGATATTATAATTGTTAATGAATCTCCTCTCACTTCCCAGTCCATTCTCTTCTAGCCTTTTCATTGGCATGGTTCTTGTTTGCATACCCATATTCTATATACAATAAAACTTCCATAATCTAGATGCTGTGCCAGCTCCTTATTTAAACAAGACGCATAAATGTTTTTTTGATTCTTACCCTCTGATGTTATGTTTATGACGAAAACAATTGCAATTATTTTCATCTTTGGACTATTGGCCAGGGGTTTACTTTTGTGGTTTGTACTAGTCTTGTTGTTTTACGCAATTACTCCCTTCGTCCGCCCAAAAAAGCCACACTTTCCTTTCTGGTTATTCCAAAAAAAGAATTGGCACTTACAAAATTTAAGGATCAAATCTTCATTTTTTATTATTTTTCTTTCTTTTTGCATACACAGGGTGTTCTGTACTGATCTAGATATGTGATTGTACAGGAATATAACAACATCAAATATTCCTCACTTTCAACAACAGGCTATTTGTAATTTCTAATTTTCATAGCAATGCCATAATTTCCTGTCACTGTCAGTGAAGCACAGTGAGTTATGGACTTATTGGTTTAGCTTTAAGAGATGAAAAGGCAGCCGGATGAGTCCAATAGTCCAGACGAACAACCTTAATGTTATCCCACGGTCTGTCCTGACAAATTGCAACATACTGTCAGCAGCAAGTTAGCTAAAGGACTGTTTATTGCACACCCTAGTTTTAAGGAATAGATATTAGTTGCAGCTACAAACTTTAGCTTGATATCTGCTCTATCTTGTCATTTGCAAGGAGTAGTAGCAACGCATACAGACACATGATATGAGTTTGACGTAACATGGATGAGCGGACAGTGGCTTAGGGGGCATCAAAGTATTGAGAATTTTCACTTGGATCTCTACTTATTCCCTAATGAAAATCTCAAAATAAATCCTCCCATACGAAAATTGTCCCTTTTCCAAAGAGAATTTATATGTTCTCTTCGGGGATATCATGCACAAAGTACAAACGATGAGAAAGATATAAACCTAACAGCTGATATACTAAGTTCATCCTCCTCTTATCATCAAGATCTATGCCTACAGATAAGCATTTAGAGATCACAGTAGAGTCTTCGCTAAATATGTGTACTGGAATTCAGGGAACATCAAGCAATACTATAATTTGGTCCTTCCACCACAGTGTTGCTGCAGCCAAGCAAAAGTTTACTAGTTGGTCAACAAAACAGCTAAACAATAGTAGTTGAGATGACAGTAGTATCAGCCAAGTATCAACGTTCAACTTACTTATAGTGTACTAAAAGAAAAATCTACCAGAACCTTACCAAGTGCCTAGAAGCCAAGACCTTTTGCAAAGCTTTCACGTCTGCCTGGAACCCTGAAGAGGCCATGAAAGATTTGTCCGCTCTGAGAAATCAACAGTCAGACAATCAAAAATACATACTATTTCAGCATGAATAGGGAAGCATTGTTTCAAAGACCTTCAATACATGCACAATCAAGCTAAGGAGAGAGTATGCTGGCGCTGCTACGTCGCAAAAAGACATACTGAAGTCAAATAACTTTAAACATCAGTAAAAGAAACTTTTCCCCTTCTGTATTACGAAGCTACTTTCTTTTTTCCGTTCAAATAACAATTGAATCAGCTAAAAAACCTTTTCCTTAACATATTGACTGGATATACATGTGTCATTCATCAAATAAAAACTTTATGAACATGTCCATGGAGAGAAACCAGAGAACTCGTAACTGGGCTTGTATACATTCCTTAATCCTAATTAATGAGTAAAGAGGACTCCAATTTCTCATAGCAAACAATCAGGGCACAAAAATCCACACTGAATTAGGTTTAACCTAAGGTCAAAGTAACTAGTTATATTCTTTTATCCTTAAACAAACTGTAGTACCATCCACAAATTGGCACAACCTAGTTTCCAGAACGACATAAATATTCTATCTTCATCCAATTAACCTCATTTTTGTGCTTACATTATCAATCTTTATTCAATTAACCTCATTTTTACTTGAATAAATTTCAAATAGCAAATTGGATCTCATTCAAATTTGAATGACTATTTTCTAGCCCTAAGCTAGTACCATATTGTGAAATAATACGATTAACCAATAAAGTAGACTAAATAACAGTTCAAAATGAACAAAACTAGCTAATACTCTATTAACGAATCAATTCAACAAATAATCGAATAAAATAGTACGAATCGAGCAGGAAAAAATAGGGGGGTACAATTGAGCGATTTTGGAGTAATCGCGGGTGAGAATACTGTAGCCAGTTGACATACGAGTGTCGGCTGCAATAACACAGTAATCGGCTCCCGCAATCGCAACGCATGTTCTGCAAACACACACATACACACAGTGTGAGCC
The DNA here is from genome assembly GCA_013146195.2 of Codonopsis lanceolata. Lineage (NCBI taxonomy): Eukaryota > Viridiplantae > Streptophyta > Magnoliopsida > Asterales > Campanulaceae > Codonopsis > Codonopsis lanceolata. The sequence continues at coordinate 2,244,570 of CM028383.1, read as the reverse complement.
CATCGGTAAAACCTAGACGGGAGCGATAAATAGAGGAATTAATCAGGGGTTTACCCTCCATTGTTATCGTAAGGAGACCAATTTGCGTGTTGCTTCGCCATGGGGTAAGATTTAGTGATTCAGATCAATGACACGAAGAATTTTGAGCGAGAGAGAGAGAGAGAGAGAGAGCTGAAGCTCAAGACTACTATTTGAGGTCTAAGTAACCTTTTCCGGTTCTAATTTTCTTCTCTCTCAAGACAACACGATGCCTAAAACGAGGTCGTTTGCTCTTGTATAATTTGCCTAAAAGTGAATTTCTTATGGATTACGATATCGGGAAAAATACTACAAATCCCCACTTAAAACAACTAGGAACGCCGTTATATTAAAAGCTTTCATTTGACTATTTTTTTCTTCTTATTTTGACAATGATGATAAAATTATATTGAATTTATTATTATTATTGTTATTATTATTATATAAAAATAATACTATTATTATAATAGTAATATTATTCTTCATTATGTAACATTATTAGTATTAAATACCAAAAGTCTATTTAAAATTAATTTCACAATGATCTCAAAACAATTATTCAATTTATAAAATCTAAATTAATCTTTTCATATTACGATTTAAAAAGTTAACCTTTACACTTTTATGAAATTGTGGTAGTAATATTAATGTTATTAATAATATTATTATTTATTAATAATAATAACATTATTAATAGCAATAATAATATTAATATCAAAATTTTAATATTAGTATTACTATTAACAGTACAGTAAGTTATTTGTTGTCGTTGTTTCTTTTATTACTATTATTAATTTTATTATTATTCATTTTCATTTTATTATTATTTTATCTAAAATATTGAATAATTAAAATCATTGAAGTTAAAAATAAGTTTTTTTTTCAAATAAAATGTCATACTCTAACAATGTTAAAAGAAGCACTAAGTTTTAGATTTTTTGGTATTAAGAGTTTAACTTTGAGACTTTTTAAATAGAATAATACTTTTTGAGATTTTTTGGATATGAATTTTTTTTAGTGGGACTTTTTGGTATTTTTCCCTAGGATATAAGACGGTCTCACAAAGAGGATAAACAGTATTATTAATTTAGTACTATTAGTACCCTCGTTATTAATCATCACTTGTATATCAGGGGTAATTTTGTGATAAAAAAAGTTAGTTACAATTTTTTTTAGCGAGGACGCTAATAATTCCTCCCCCTCTCTTAGTATTAATAGTGAGGGATAATGATTTATCCGGATAACTCATGTTATTAGTCCCGATCATTTATTGTGTACCAAACATCATATAATTTGGCTTATTAATCATATATAATCTTAATCCTAACTATCAAACGACACATTATTCTTTTTTTATTCTCCTACTGTTCCTAAATGATATTTTTGTTTGACTAAACACATAAATAGAATAAAATTAACTGACTCTTATCAAAGAAATTGATATAATATGTAGTTTCTTTTAAAACTCATATACATGCACCCTACATTAAAATGAGGTAGAAAAAATAAAGGAGAAATGATAAAAGAGTTTTTCCTATAAGAAAAGTTTGAAAACAAGACAATTTTCTTGAAACAAACGAAAAATAAAAACTTAACAATTATTTAAATAACATAGGAATACTATTTGATGTCAACACTTTAAAATAGGTTTTCTTTACTAATGGTTCAAAGAACGTAAAAATACCATATTTTATGTACACTTTAGTGCATATTAGCAATACCCTTTTGAAGAGAGTGACGGTACGAGTTCTCAAAGAGGGCACTAACCGCCCGTCTGGTAGCACGTTTTGTGCAAAAACGCTCGAGCGTTTTCATAAAAATTGTAACAATGCCTCGTTTTTTGCTTAAAATTGGCCACTAAGAAACGCCTCAGGAAAGCGGCTTCCTCTTGGATTGTTGATTGTTGATGGACAAAAATATCCATAATCCTCCTCTGCCCTCTCTTCCATACACCTGCAGAGTCGAGAGTGTCATGCGTATTTGATGGCATCGCTTCACCGATGACGGTGGCTTCTTCGAATCGCGGATACATGAGTTTCGCAATTGTTGCGATGGCAAGGACGCAGGGAGAAGAAAAGAATTTGTCAATCCTTGCAAGTGAACCTGCAGAAATCTAGAACTTGAAATCGAACGCTGGGGCTAGGGATTCAATCTAATAATTGGGACAAATATTTTTGTTCAAGAGAAGCAGGGGAGAGGAAGAAAATGTAAAGCAAAGAGTGAGGTGTATAAGGATTTCTCCCTTATAAAAATGGGTTTGGGTTTGGGTTTGGGGGAAATGAATGAGGGGTTGGATTGAGAGAGAGAGAAATCGGAGGAGGAGCAAGACTTTGAAGCTTTGATTTGATAAAAAAAACTAATCTATAGAGAGTGAGAGGCGAGAGACCTCACCTGATACATTGAGTGTTAAAATGGGTTTGAAGAGATGAGGGTGGGATAACTATTTGGATATAATTATTAAATGTGGACCAAAAAATAAAATTTATGCTCATTTTTTATACTTTTTAATACAACAATCACTCATCCAAATAAATTAATAAGTTTAATTTTTTAAAACTTTATTATAATTGATGTTTTGATTTTAAAATTATTTTTGCTTGATAAATAATTATATAAAAGGATAAAACCGTCATTTTAACAAATATTCAGATTACAAAATAACGTTTTGAAATTGTATCTCAAACGTGTTTTTAAGAAAAAATATGCGTTTTAAAAAAGCTGCGTTTTAAAAACTCTGCGTTTTAAAAAAGTTGCGTTTTGAAACCGCTGCACCAAACGGACCCTAAATTTGCGCCCAAAGTCCTTTTTGCTTTTTCTTGTTGGTTTAAGAAAGTACTAGTTATTTAGCCTGTGCTATGCACGGGTACAATGTGGGATATATATTTTTGTAATAATAATATAACTTTTAGACATTATAATTAGATTGTTAATCTCTTCCATGGTTATAGTTTTTTTTATATTGTTAATATTATTAAACGATTTTTTTTACTTAAATACTTTTAAAATTAATATAAGTTTCTAGCTAACGTGAGATACATATTTTGTATTAATAATAATATTAATTTTTTTTATCTAAAGATTTTTAAAATTAACATATAACTTGATAATAATATTAGAAGTCATTTTATTAAAACCTTTTAAAATCATAATTCATTTTTAAACAATGTAAGATACACATCTTCTATTGATAATAATGGTAGAAGTTTTTTATCAAAAAACTTTGAAAACCAACATCACTTTATCACAAATGTATGCTACATCTTTTCAATTAGTAATTAATAATACTCCCTCCGTCCCTAAATAATCGTCTGGGTTGACCCGGCGTACAGTTTAAGAAAAAGTAATTGACTTGATTTTTTATATTGGTTTAATGTGTAGTTTCCTTTAATGTCCATGTATATGTGGCTCATAATTAAAGTAGAGTGAAAAAGTAAGGGTAAAGCGGTAAAAGTGATGTTCTAAAAAGGTAAGTTTCAAAGTGGACAATTATTTTGGGACGGACGAAAAATGAAAGGAAGACGATAATTTAGGGACGGAGGGAGTAGTATTTTTAATACAAACATCAATTTCTAATCAATGTGTGATACATCTCTTCTATTGATAATAATAGTAGAATATTTTGTAACCATGTGAAATACATCTCTTGTAAAAGTAAAAGTCTTTAGTCTAAAGACTTTAAAATCTAACATTTTCTTTTTAAACAATGTGTTATACATCTCTTTTATTGGTAATAATATAAAATAATTTAAACTCAACATCATTTTCTAGCCAATGTGAGATATATATCTTCTAATGGTAATAATGGTAAAAATATTTTATCAAATGTGTATAAGTAAAAATCATTTTCTATGGTTCTGCCACCTTACCACCTTTGGATAAATCTTCATTCTAAAGCATCCATGTGGAAGCTTTAAAAACTTTTGGTTTTCTAGTGACTTTGAAAATCAACATCACTTTCCAACTAATGTAAGATGTATTTCTTATATTGGTACTTAATAATATAATTTTTAAAACTAACATCAATTTCTAACAAATGTGGGATACATCTCATCTATTGTTGAAAAATTAGTGTTTTTAGTGAAATAAATTGTGCAACTTGAGGCACGAATTTCTTTATGTGTCATTTGTTTGTTGACGAAGGTAATTGCGCAAATGTGTTCTACTCGATGAAAGCATCAAAATGATATATTTATTTGTCCAAATTGAGTTTTGGATAATATGATATCAAGACTTAAAGTATAATACTTGTTAAAACAATTAATGTTTTTAGTGAGAGAAATTGTGCAACTTGATGCACGAATTTCTTTACGTGTCATTTGTTTGTTGGTGAAGGTAATTACGCAAATGTGCTCTACTCGGTGAGAACATCGAAATGATATATTTATTTGTCCAAATCGAGTTTTGGATGAATAAGATATCAAGAGTTAAAGCATATTACTTATTAAAAAAATGAGTGTTTTTAGTGAAAGAAATTGTGCAACTTGAGACACAAATTTCTTTACGTGTCATTTGTTTGTTGACAAGAGTAATTGTGCAAATGTGTTCTACTCATCAAGAACATTGAAATGATATATTTATTTGTCTAAATCAAGTTTTGGATGAATAAAATATCAAAGCTTAAAGTATGATGTTAAATGTGAGTCATTAGAAGTAATATCTAATCTTGAAGGGCTTGTTTGGTAGTCAGATAAGGATAAGCAGTATTATTACTCCCAGTACTATTAGTGCCCTCGCTATTAATCCTTACTTGTATATCGGGGGTAATTTTGAGATTACAAATGTTAATCCCAATTTTTTCTAGGGAGGGCGCTAATAATACCACCCTCCTCCTTGGTATTAATAGTGTGGCAATAATGATTTAATCCGGATAACTCGTGTTATTAGTCCAACCACCTATTATTTACCAAACATCGGACACATCGGCTTATTAATCCTATCAAGTATATCTAAACCTTGAAGAGTTTTATATCACATTAGTTAGAAGTAATGTTAGCCGTAAATTTTTTTAAATATAAGTCGTCTACTAATAACAATAGAATAAGTTATATATACTAATACTAATACCCCTTATCATATTGATTATTATTATGTATTATTATTAGCTAATGGTTAGAAAAGCAAAAATATATATATATCTTGTATTGCTAATAATAGTAAGTTTTTTATATAATCTAAAATAAAATAATTAAAAATCAACATTATTTTTTAACCAATGTGAGATATATACATCTTCTATTGGTAATAATGGTAGAAGTTTTTTTATCAAAACACTTTGAAAACAAACATCACTTTATTACAAATGTATTATACATCTTTTCAATTAGTAATTAATAATAGAATTTTTAATATAAACATCAATTTCTAACAAATGTGTGACACATCTCTTCTATTGGTAATAATAGTAGAATATTTTGTAACCATGTGAGATACATCTCTTGTAAAAGTGAAAGTCTTTAGTCTAAAGACTTTAAAATCTAACATTTTCTTTTTAAACAATATGTTATACATCTCTTTTATTGGTAATAATATAAAATAATTTAAACGCAACATTATTTTCTAGCCAATGTGAGATATACATCTTCTATTGGTAATAATGGTAAATATATATATATATATATATATATATATATATATATATATATATATATATATATATATATATATATATATATATATATATATATAAAGTTGGTGAGAAGCACTATGGTTGTGTCACCTCACCACCTTTGGATAAATTTTTATTCTAAAGCATCCATGTGGAAGCTTTAAATTTTTTTGGTTTTCTAGTGACTTTGAAATCAACATCACTTTCCACCCAATGTATGATACATTTCTTCTATTGATACTTAATAATAGAATTTGTAAAACCAACATCAATTTCTAACCAATGTGGGATACATCTTTTCTATTGTTGAAAAATTAGTGTTTTTAGTAAAATAAATTGTGCAACTTGAGGCACGAATTTCTTTACGTGTCATTTGTTTGTTAACGAATGTAATTGCACAAATGTATTCTACTCGGTGAGGGCATCAAAATGATATATTTATTTGTCCAAATCGAGTTTTGAATAATAAGATATCAAGACTTAAAGTATAATACTTGTTAAAAAATAGTATTTTTAGTGAGAGAAATTGTGCACCTTGAGGCACGAATTTCTTTACTTGTTATTTGTTTGTTGGTAAAGGTAATTGCGCAATTGTGTTCTACTCGGTGAAAGCATCAAAATGATATATTTATTTGTCCAAATCGAGTTTTGGATGAATAAGATATCAAGAGTTAAAGTATAATACTTATTAAAAAATTAGTATTTTAGTGAAAGAAATTGGCAACTTGAGGCACAAAATTCTTTACGTGTCATTTGTTTGTTGACAAAAGTAATTGTGCAAATGTGTTCTACCCGTCAAGAACATCGAAATGATATATTTATTTGTCCAAATCAAGTTTTGGATGAATAAGATATCAAAGCTTAAAGTATGATGTTAAAAGTGAGTCATTAGAAGTAATATCTAACCTTGAAGAGTTTTATCCCACATTGGTTAGAAGTAATGTTAGTTGTAAAAGTTTTTAAATATAAGTCTTCTACTATTGACAATAGAAGAAGTTATATATATTAATACTAATACCCATTATCATATTGATTATTATTATGTATTATTATTAGCTAATGGCTAGAAACCAAAAGTTTTTAAAACTTTCCACATGGATGCAAAAGTTTTTAAAACTTTTCACATAGATGCTTTAGAATGAAGATTTATCTAAAGGTGGTGAGGTGGCACAACCATAATACTCCTCATCAACTTTAAATATATATATATAGATTTAGTGGTTGAAGACACAAATTACTTAATTAAGTAGAACATGACAATGGAGATTTGAGTGCACATAACAAAAATAATAGTGTTATGTGCATTTAAAGTGTGTGCTAAAAGTTCGTGCCGGCTTCTTGTAGTTGGTTAAGCAATTCACTAGTGATGGGATCCGAACTTTATTAATCAACCAAAACATGACGATGAAGATTTGAGTTCACATTATTTTGTGGTTCTCTGCCTTTATTATGGTTAATAAAAAAAGATTGGACTAGTTTGAATGAGTTATATTCATCGATATAAGCACTCGGAGTAAAATAGTAAAAGTGTTTTTTAAAAAGAAAGTTTGAAAATATGCAGATAATCATACTCTCTCTGTTCCGAGCAAAGAGTCCTACTATTTCATTTGAAATGTTTCACTTAAAGAGTTCATTTTCAAATATTAATGCATAAAAGTGTCATTTGATTACTAACGAGCTACTAAAAATATCATTTTCTTAAAAAAAACTAATTTTTAAATGAGTACTCTTTGCCCCGAACAAATGGAGTATTTAGGAAAGGTGAGGAGTATATTGGTCGCGGTTTTGGTTCAATATATTATACTTTTAACAAAAAGTGAATCACGAACTCCTGTAGAAACACATAACACTGCTAAATAAAGTAGTTTTTCGCCTAAAATGAAAATGTGCACGACTTTTTATGTCTCTAAAATCTAAATAACATTTAACCTATTAATAAAAAAACATAAAACATTAATTTATTGATTAGTCAAAAACTTTTCGAATTCACGAAATGTCTTTATATTTAGTTTTTACTTTTCATTTATTTGAAACAAATTAATTATATATTTAATACATGGTAAATGAGCATAGAAGTTGAAGCATTTCTTAGGTTGTTGAAATCACTTCCATTGATCTATTTTCCTATTCATTTTGCTTATGTATAGATTAGTTGAAAAATATATATACGGATGCAAAAGCTAGTTATAATATAATATAGACTTAAATCGTAATTTGGTCACCCTACTTTCTCACTTTTTGCAATAAGGTGACTCTATAAATTATTTTTTCAATTTAATCATTGGACTTGACAACATATAACACGTTCATCACTCCATCTAATTTTTTGGATGGAAAGCTTAAAACATTTGTAGAAACCCAAAAATACCCTTGCATGCATTATCAATCAATCTTCAACCATGATAACACCTATCGCTCTAATGTCAACAACATCAGCAAAGATACTCAGAGGGGCCAAATGGGTCAAGGTTGGAATAGAATTTAGACCTAATTGAAAAAGGAAAACACCCCTAGATGAGCATAGATTTGGGGGTCAAGTTCATGGTCAAACTCGACGATTGAGGGTTGATTTGATTGGGGGAGAGATTGAAGATGAGGCTAATGTGGTGGCGATGAAGATGAGGTAGTTGATGCAGATTCCGTCTTGGGAAAGGACAATCATGGAATCAACGGCGAACCAATCGGGGGACCCACAAACAAAGTAACCCAGATCACCGAATGAATCAGTTTTTGGGGGTTAAGATTGCGACGAGTTTGGATTAGTAGCATCATACGCTGATAAGTGAGGGCGGCGATGGAGAAGATGATAAGGGAGCCCATGAGCCAGGCGGTTTTCTTAAAGGTGTAAGGGAGGCCTAAGATGCCGGTACCGACGATGGAGATGAAAATGTTGGCGAAGGTTTTGAACTGGGAGGATAGAGGTCGGTGGTTGGGTTTTCTCTTATAGGTAGGACATTTCAGATTTTCTTCTCTTAGGAAATTTTCAGCAATGATTGAAGGTAGGGTCAGTTCCATTCTTTAAAATAGATCACACATCTTCTTCAAGAAAGAACATATGAAGATTCAAAGCAATTAGACTTCTTTCCCTCTGTCATCGGAAAAGGGATCCAAACCAATGATCCCAACGAGAGTCAGAATCCCACGAGGACTCCCTAGAAATATAATCTCTAAATGATTTCCTAACTTCCTATAATTTTGTCAAACACCATTTCTTCCCACTTCATCTCTCAATCTCTCTCTGTGTAATCTTTAATTTTTCAAAAATACAAAGTAATGGCGATGGTGGAATGAAGGGTGAAATAGGGTTACAAGAAATGGGATTTAAAAAACAATTTGATTTTGTTCAAAGAGTATTTTAGTCTTTTTAACTATTTTCATCTAATATAACGGACGGAAATGACTTGAGTGACCTTACTGAATGTCCAAATCAAGTATAATGTCTAAATTGATATATTTTTTTGTAGAGTCACCTTATTGCAAAAAAGTGGGAAAGTAGGATAACCAAATTGCGATTTAAGCCTATAATATACCAGTAGTATCTCAAATTTTCAATCCTAATTTCAAACTTAAGAAATTGAGCCAATAAATTTTTAAAACATAAAATAAACCAAAAATAAAAAAAGTTGGGTTGTGATATACCCGGCCCAAATCCGACCATGTGCACGTCACGTGAACCTTCACGTACAGATCACGAGCCTCACTATCAGGACAAGAAAATCATCCCCGGTGAGGAAGCCTCAAAGGACATCAGCTTACCCTGGTCGTACAAAGCCATACCATCCAAGTAGGATGCCTCGACTAAGAAGTAGGGTATTCACCACCTCGACATTCGAGCCGAGCTGGACCAGGTCCATCCGAGCACGACCAAAGGCCGTAACGTTCATGTCCGAAGATTTAAGTCATTACACTGTTATGCGGTCAACTCACATTAAGGGCCATAAAGGTCTAAGATCTCGCCAAGATCATCATTCAAGCTGGATTTCACTCCCCTGTGGCTATATATACCCCATGAAATCACATTTGAAAGGTAGGCTCACATTATACACCGAAATTCTTTCAATTTGCTTACAAAAGCTTATTACTTAAGGCCTTGTTTTCTTGACAAGTTACATAAGATCGTAGCTTTACATAAGCCCATATAACCTAAGTTCCACTTCGTACAGCCCATTACCAAATTGTTGTTGCATCAGGTTGGCGTGTTACACCTTTTAGGCCGGAAGAAGCGGGTTCACCGGTGATCTCAACAACGACTCAACGAGACTTTTTCTCTTCACCAAGGTATGAAAAAAGAGAAAAAATAATCAAATTATCGAGGAGGAGGAGCATCAGAAGGTCAAGGGGATTTATAACAGTTAATTTAAGCAAGGCTTTATGGAGGACCTATTCGCATGGCTGCTTTCTTTCTTCCTAAACGTAGCTTTATTCTTTAGGGAGGGGATATTCACACCCCAAAAAGCTATCTCTACACCCCACTTAAAATAATTACATAAATGCCATCGAGTGAAATGACTTAAAAGGCCCCTTTAAACATTACACCCCATTAATTAATCTCTACACCCCATTGAAATAACTATAATACCCTTATACTAAAATACAAATAATACTCCCTACACCCCATTGTTTTATATTTACACCCCATATTTTAAAAATCACAAATATTATACTAAAAACAAATAACGGTCTGTGTAGTGTTCGGCCACCTTGAGATGAAACTAGTGTTCGGCCACCTTGAGATACGTGTAGTGTTCGGCCAATGTGTGAGCGGCATAGTGTTCGGCTTTATTTTGCCAGTTCACCCAAATTCAATTTTTTTTTATATTTTTTAAAGAAAATTCAACACAAATTAATGCATTTCATACATTTGATAGTGGCTGAGATAATGTAGACATTGTTGATGACTTTCAAAATGAAAGAATCAAATTCATTTGCACACAATGTTGGATTTTTGAATTTTTAGTTTTCATAGGAGGAATTTCGAAGAGGAAATACATCTCACCGTTTACAAGTCTTGCCTCTTCTTCCCCGGCGATGGCTTCGTCGTACCAAGTTGAAATTGAATATGGGAGGAGGGGGTGTGATTGTAGATGAGGAATTAATTAGGTTGGTTATTAATTAGGTTGGTTGGGGAAAAGGGTATAATAGGTTTTTAGTTGGGGTGTAGAGAAATAAGTGAGAATGAAGTGGGGTGTAGAGAATAATGGGGTGTAGAGCTATGTTTTTGGGGTGTGAATATCCCCACCCTATTCTTTATTGTTCTCTACCAGGTTATCCAACCCTCACTTTTTTCTCTCTTCTTCTTCTTTAATATATGTGTGTGTATATATGTGTGTGTATGTGTATGTGTATGTGTATGTATATTTGTGAGTGCTCTGCTACACCTAGCTACTTTGTTCATGGTTTGTTTTTCTTCACATAATTAATAAGGGTTTAATGGGTTTGGCTATATAGGAGCTGCAGTTATTTTCTCACAAGTCACAACGCCTTCAATACAAAGAGTCCACTTTTTGTTTTATGATCTTTTGGTTAAATAGTCGACTATAAAATATTATGCCTACAAGTCATACTCGATAAATTTTTGACTTTGCCATCCACTTGCTTCATAAGTATCTTGACTGCTCTCATTTTTTTTTTGTAATTATAACAAACTAATAATTCTTATATTTCACTTAATTATTAGACTTTTCAAATGGAATATATGGATGGAACGGGTCACAAGACAATTGTGGTGGGGTATATTGAGGCAAAAATTGTTATAATTAGGTGCTTAGCCCTAAATATAATAAGGTTGTGGCATCGTGCTTATAAGTGCTCTAGAATACATGGTTACAAATGTTTTGCATTGGGAAGGCGAAGGACCATGTAAAACATCTTGGAAAATTGTATTCTTAATAGCTTTGTAATTGAGTTTTGTTGTAGTTGGCGCAATTCACAGTTTGGATGAAGCCACCACAATAATGAAAAGCACCTCACTTATGCAATTATAAACACAAAAAGTGAAATTAAACTTACAAATTTATATGAAATTCTAATTTACTTTTCATTAGTTAGATACTAGAAAGCCAATTTTGTAGCATAATGGTAAATGGTTAGGTCCCTTAAATATATACCTTTCAAACAGGGGCTCCCCGAGCACAAGGGAAGGAGTATTTGTTTGAATTTATCTGTCATTTGCATAATTGCATATACATGTTTGCCAGTAGTGATATTAAATTAGGGAATTTGAAGGAACTTGGGCAGGGAAGAAGCATAAAGTTCGAGCATTTTATTGGAATTGGACTTGAGGCTCATGTAGTTAAAGCACATAAGCTAATTTTGCTGAACTCTGGTTCTACGATATAGACTTGGATTATTCTATTGACTTGTAATGCGGATTTTTTAAATTGGAATTTAGATGATGGAATCTTGTGATGTAGCTTAAGAATATACTCCCTCCGTTTCACCCAAATAGTCCAAAAAGTCTAATAATTAAGGAATATATAACTAGTGTTAGAGTTGCTTATAAATACAAAAATGTTTGAGCATAACCAATATGTTAATATCATATGTGAAGGGTAAAGTTAAAATGTTATGGAGATTGTGGACATAATTTTTGAAAGTGAACTCTTGAAGGGAAACATCTCAAAATAGTATAGTGAACTATTTGCTTGTAACGGAGGGAGGTGGGAGTATGTATCTAGAAAGCTTTCATCCTTGACTATCTACTGCAAGTTTATAAAAGAAAATCTTCAGAAACAAGGTGCTTAGCATTGGCTTATGTTCTACATACTTATAAGTGTCTTCTTTCTAGTTTCTTTTTGATAACCAAAGAATCTTCTGTTACTGTTTATTGCAGCTTATGTGTTTGTTAGACTTAGAGGCAGATTATAAGAATCCTCATGATACTGCAGCTCAAGTAAACAACGTTGTTCGACTTGAGTTTACTATACAAGGATCACTTTGCTTTCTTCACCTCGTTACAAGACATTGGCTCACATTGCTGCTCTGCCTCCCCTACGTATATTATAATGTGTATTTGTAAGTTTCTTTGCAATCATAACTCCTTGAGTATTACTCAGCTTGTAGATTTACTTGGCATTAGGATTTTTTTAGATAGTGGAGAGGCATAAATATATATCATTGAAGTGTAGTACTGTACAACAAAATTTGTTTATGCCTTCAGTTTTTTTGTTTTTTCTGCATATATATATATATTTACATCTATCATTTCTCTAAAATAATTCTGCAAGATTTAGTGTACTTGTACAAATTCCATGATCAGGTATACTCGGGGATGGCATCTAGTGGATGTTACAGAAATATTTGTTCAGCTGCCCCAGGAAAAGAAGCAACGAATATGTAAACTTGCATATCTGGCCAGCTTTCTCTTCTATTCCGTACTCTGGTATGGTTAGACTTGGACTCACTGTCTCGATTTTGAAGATATTGGATGGATAACACTCTCTTTATTGTTGTAGGATGATCTATAGCGTTGCGGTTATAGAGTAAGGAAGTGGCCCTGCGTCAGGTATTCCACGGTGAGTAGTAGATGCATTTCATATATGAAATATCGTGCTTATATGCAACCTATAGGTTGCAGACGCTGCTTCTATCATTATATTTCAATTTCAGGTCACTTAGGGAAATAAAAGAACGTATATATTTTAATTATATCTACAACAAATTTCAGCCGACCATCCTGAAGGAAATTTAGGTATTATATTATAATAGTGAATAATCATTTGTCAAGAAGTTTCTTTTGGATGAAAAGCTCCAATTTCTGGTATATATTAGGTTAAGATTTTTTGATTTCTCCCAGCGTGGGGTGAAAAGCTCCAACAAGCATCAATTTTGGAGCAAAAGCTCACCCCAAAAGGTTCATAAGACAGACAGGCCCTTAGCTTCTTGCCTTTAAAGGTGGGGCATACAACCAAAGTTTGAACTCAACCCTTCCAGGATTATGATTTAAACCCAGATCTAACTACCATCGTCATCCCTGCAATCACTGCCATTTCCGCCACCAAGAAATGTTCTCATTACCTCTTATCTCTATTTTTGTAATACGGAAGAAAGGTTAGTGAATTCTTTTTAGTGGAATTGGTTTTAAGAACCATAAAGTAATGGAGTGTTGTGCATATTTAGCTATAGTAGCAAACTCATAATCATCAAATAAGAACAACAGATATGCAAATTTACTAGAAAAGAACACTTATCAAGAAGTATGTACAAACAAAGAAATAAGTAAAAAAAGATTTGATTATTGAATTCAGGAAACAACAATGATTTGATAACATGAGCGGATCAAGTCATCAAAATCAAGTTTTAAAGTGACGAGGACATGAGTGGATCATCGTCTTCAATGCCACCCTTTTTAAATCAGTTTCTATGCTGCTGAAGTTAGTTTAAATACCTTGGTGTCCACACCATGGCAATCTGAATTGCGCAATTAATTTGCTTGTCTGGTGGTCACTGTGATTGACTATGTCGCGATGTTCGTGAAGACACTGATATTATGTACTCTAATATTTCCTTCTGTTTCATATCATGTTCACCTTGTTTCTTTTGTTTGTTCATTTCTAGCTTATTTGTAACATAAATTTTGTTCAGTTTCTACCTTTAGGAGTACGCAAGGTTCCTCTCTCTCTCTCTCTCTCTCTATATATATATATATATATATATATATACTTTTAGTATGAATATCAACCTTTCTTCCTTTTTATAATCAAGGATTGTGCTGAAGACACTCCATTTTGAATTCAAATTTATCTTGATCCCTTAGTTGTTTGTCATAGAAATGAAATGATAACAGATTGGGGCCTAATTGCCTAGGAAGATTTGTCAAAGCCTTGCACACATAGTTAATCACAAATTCATTTCATTGATCATTTCCACTTCAAATATTGTAAGAACTTAACTGCAGCAACCCACCTAACAAAATCAAGTCTTTTGCAGAAAACTATCTTATTAAAATCAATCACAAGTAGTTTGTCGTACCAAGGTACGGAATGTCGAAAATTTTGCGCTCGTAAAGTATTTACAGGCTAATTTCAACATACCAAATTAATATATCCAAGAGAAAGATGGTATTCAGGGCTGGTCTGTTGAGCAACGCCACCAATATATATATATATATATATATAATAAAATTTCATATTAAAATGTGACCATCTATCTCTGTTGGGTTGGAATGTGTTGTAATTAAGCTGTTGATGGCAAAGAGCAAATGTCTTAAACAACTTGATTTTTCAATTAATCATAGAGGATTAAAGAAACCAAAGTTCCTCTTTGACTATGGCATGTCTTGCCCTCTTTAGGTACAAGGTCAACCCACCCCATGTGTAGGAATTCTCACTTTTTTGCCTCACTTGGTTGGTTTTCGGCTTTCCACTTCAAAATTTGGTGTTATATTTGTTTGTGTTTCTACTTACTACTATAGCTTAATTATCGAAAAATTAAGCATTTGTGAGTAATTATTAATCAGTGACGTTCGAATTAGGTCATCCATAATCCAAGTTTTGAGCTCTTGTAAATCTGTACTAAATTTTGTTTACTAAGCCAATAATTATCATGGCTATAAGGTGCCAACTCGATCCTCCATGACAAAGTACGTAAAACGGCCAAATTAAAGGGAATTCTCCAATCCAAGTTGCCTCAGCTTACCTATATAACCAAACTAGTACTACTGTTTCATAACATTTCACTTCAAAGAAGAACAACACCAGATTCATCAGAATAGTTCTCTCTTTGAAGGCAAATGGCTCTTCTAAAGCTTCTCCCACTACTCTTTCTTCGGCTAATGATCATTGCTCCTTTGGTGTTTGACATGGCTAATGCCCAAGGCTTGAAACTTGGGTTCTACAAGAAATCATGTCCTTCTGCAGAGGCCATCATAAAGAGGATAACTCGTCAAAAGATTTCCCTCGCACCATCTCTAGCTGCTCCTCTGTTACGAATGCATTTTCATGATTGCTTCATCAGGGTAATATTATTTCTTCTTCTTTTTTGTGTCTCTAGTTGAAGTGTTAGTTCTAAAGCTGTTAAAATCACTTTTTATCATTCCCGTTAGGTTAAATGTTTGTCTGATTTAGTTGGGACGTGATAAGCCTCTAGTATTTATATGCATTAGGGAAAACTCATTCACATCCCTATGATGGTTTTCAATAGAATGTCATTTGTTTATAATGACACCATTTTCTTCTGGCTTGCTTATTATGCTCGTTAGTTAATTTTGTACCGAAATGGGAAAGGCAAAGAACTTGAGAACATTATATATGTGTTACATAACATTGCATGAGTTGACAATATTAAGAGAAGTTCTTTAATCAAAAATGAGTTTTGTTTTCAGGGATGTGATGGTTCTGTGCTGATAAACTCTACGAGCAATAATGTAGCCGAAAAATCTGCACCCCCTAATTTAAGCCTCAGAGGATTCCAAGTCATTGATGCTGTGAAATCTGCAGTTGAGAAAAAGTGCCCAGGTGTTGTTTCTTGCGCTGATATCCTTGCGTTAGTAGCTCGAGATGCAGTTGCCTAGGTACAACATGTTATGTTCCTAGAAATTTTGGAAGATGATAGTTACAATTATTATATTTTTACTTTTGTTAAGAAAGTGTTAGGACATTGACCCAGTTAATAAAAATCAAGTCATATTCTTGTAGATCCACGGACCATCTTGGTCGGTCCCCTTAGGACGAAGAGACGGAAGAGTATCACTTGCTTTAGATACCAGAGGCCTACCATCCCCTACTGCCAATATTACACAATTACAATCAATTTTCGCCTCCAAGGGTTTGAATCTTAAGACCTTGCCGTTCTCTCAGGTAGAGTACATGCAGTGTTAAATCATTGAAAAATACAACATAACGACCTTCTTTTGTCGGAAATAATACATATTATCATATATAGGTGGACACACCATAGGGACCTCTCACTGCAGTTCATTTACAAACCGCTTGTACAACTTAACTGGCAAAGTCGATAGTGACCCAACAATGGATCCGAACTACATGGCTCGTTTGAAGAATAAATGTAAGGCAGGTGATGCTACTACCCGAGTTGAGATGGACCCTGGAAGCTTCAAAACATTTGACACCAAATATTACCAACTTCTTAGCAAAAGAAGAGGTCTGTTTACTTCAGACCAGGCCCTTCTCGCCGACAGTATGTCTAGAGCTTATGTAAAACGTCAACAAGGTTCTAGCAGTTCCACCTTCTTGAAAGATTTTGAAGTGTCCATGATGAAGATGGGTAAAATTGGAGTGTTCACTGGAAACTTGGGCGAAATCAGGAAACATTGTGCTATCATCAACTAGATTGATGCTTTTGGTTGAAGGTATTTTCCATTTTCTCTGTTATGCTATATGTTAGAGATTTCCTTCGCGGAAAAGAGTTGTAATTAGACGGTTGTAAAAAGTTTATATTGCATTTTGGGTTTAATAATGTAACGTAATTCTTTCGTTCATTTGTTCTATTGTTGAATTTTATAATTTGATATTGTACCATTTATCTGTGAAACATTATGGTTAGGCCCGACAATTATAACAAACTAGTTTTTTTAACCCGTGTGTTAAACGCACGTCAACTAAATCGTACATAAACAAAATAAGAAAGATCGGTTTATTAACAATTACACATAAGTATATCACTAATCATTATAGATTCTAAAAAAAATTCTTATACACAACATTAGTTGTCTTATTAATTGGTTTTTCATCTTTATCGCATATCAATATCTTCAAACAAAATAATTTGTTTATTCTAGAAATTACGACATATAATTGTCCATGGCTAAATACTGGTTTTTTTTCCTTCAAAAAGAGACCTACGTGCAATTATTGACTTTTGTACTTGTTAATTGTCATTACATACGATACCAGCAACGGAAATTGTATTCTCTGGAACTTGAAAGACAGTCTTACATCGGATAGAGTTAATGACAATATTTTAGGATAAAAACATTTTCTCCAATATTGCTTCCGTTCAAAAAATTTGTTTTAAAAATGTGATCCCCAAGATTTATGATGATTAGTCTTGTTCCATTGCACAACCCTACAGCATGGCCAATCTTTCTCAATAACATTATTGGAATACTAATTTTAAGTGTCAATTCATGGCCTGACAACCTCGAACACTTTATACTATTCAAAAACTCTGTATAATAAATGTATTCGAACAAACTTGAATTTTTTCCGCCCTACAAATAGAATCTGAACTCAAATAAGTTCTTCCTTTTGAATGGTTAATTTTATTAAATTATATTTGTATTTTTTGAATAAAGAAATTTTTGAGAAGATAATAAACTAAAATCAAAATAACGAAATTATTTTTACCGTTAACTATTATTTTTGTTTTGTAAATTATTTTGATTTTAATAACTTCCTTTATATTTTTTTATTGACTTCGTAACTTTTTTTATTTTTAAGAATTAGTTTTATGGAAAACTTTTGTTCCGTATTTTTTTTATTATTTTGCTAACCCCAGTTTAAATTATTTTGTTTTATTGACTCTGTAACTATTATTTTTGTTCCATCAAATATTTTTATTTTACTAACGTATTTTTGTTTTACATAACTATTTTTAAGAATTTGTTTTAAAATTTTACTCCGTAAATTATTTTTATAATTTTACTAACCGCAGTTTAAATTATTTTTGTTTTATTGACTCCGTAACTATTATTTTTGTTCCATCAAATACTTTAATTTAGCTAATGTATTTTTGTTTTACATAGATATTTTAAAGAATTTGTTTTAAAAAATTTCCGTAAATTATTTTTATTATTTTAGTAACCTCGGTTTAAATTGTTTTTTGTTTTTATTGACTTTGTAACTATTATTTTTGTTTTATCAAATATTTTTATTTTAGTAATGTATTTTTATTTTACATGTATATTTTTAAAATTTTGTTTTAAACTTTTTCCATAAATTATTTTATTTTAGTAACCTCCGCATTAAATTATTTTTATTTTGTTGATTCTATAACTTTTATTTTTATAGTGACTTGTTCCATAAATTATTTTTATTTTACTAACCTCTTATATTTTTGTTTTCTTGACTCCGGAACTATTATTTTTGTTTTAGTTACTATTTTTTTTATGTTTAAAAAGAGAAAAATATTTAAAAATAATTAAAAGAGATGAGATGGTAGTGATGAGAGAGAAAATAGGGAGTAGATGGGAGAGAGAAAAAGAAATACAACCTAAAAAGATAGGAAGGAGAAAGAGTGAAATGATAACTCAAAAGTTAATAATTCAAAAGGGAGATTTTGGAGGGAGAAATCTACCCTTGCCATTATATATATATATATATATATATATATATATATATATATATATATATATATATATATTTGTTTTGTTGATTCTATAACTTTTATTTTTATAGTGGCTTGTTCCATAAATTATTTTTATTCTACTAACCTCTTATATTTTTGTTTTCTTGACTCCGGAACTATTATTTTTGTTTTAGTTACTATTTTTATGTTTAAAAAGAGAAAAATATTTAAAAATAATTAAAAGAGATGAGAGAGAAAATAGGGAGTAGACGGGAGAGATAAAGAAACATACATGGTGAGAAGATAGGAAGGAGAAAGAGTAAAATGGTAACTCAAAAGTCAATAATTCAAAGTGAGATTTTGGAGGGAGAAATCTACACTTGCCATTATATATATATATATATGATTACCCATTAATCCACCTAAGTCAACACATTAATATTTTTGGGTTGAAGCGGGTAACCCGTTTCATCTCAATAATATTAACAAGTTAGGTCGAGTTAAAGCGAATCGGACCCGTTACTCATTTTAACCCGTGCCTTTTTATGTTATGAATTTATGTTTTTTTGGGGGAGAAAGTTGCGCTGAGATGGGGTAACCCGCTTTAACCTGTTACCCGTTTTTACCCAAACAATTTCAACTCATTTGACATGTGGGTTCTAACGGATTCCGACTCATTTTAGTCATTACTCATTCCAACTCAACTCAATTGCTAGGTCTAATTATGGTCTTCCACTTATATGCTATGATTTCACGTAAAATAAGTATTTTTGATATATTGGTGGTACTGTGGGTGCCCTGGAGTGCGGCCCGCGGCCCGCGCATCCTAAATTTTAACTTTACTCAAGCGGTTCAAAAAATATCATTATATAATGAAATAACACAAAAAATTGTTTGATTCATATCATACGTGATACTAATTGATGTTTTACCTTTTTGTGGGTATGAAAATCAAGTATCTAGTTATTTAAAAGGGTTAAATAGTTAATTTTGCCACTTTAGGGAGATGTTCTATACCTTTTGGGGTCAAATAGCATATAATTCGTCATTATTTCTAATTATCATCTAACTTCGAACAGAAATAATTTTAGTTACAGCCGCTAAGGTTTTTTCAAATATTGGAAGATTCTTAATGATAATTGATGTTATAAAGTAGAGACTTTTTTGTTATTAACTTATTAGGTTTTTTTTTTCTTTTAGGGGTTTAAAAAAAGTTATTTGTTGAACAAAAAAGAATGAATTAAATATATATAAACACAAAAATAAGAAGGAAAAATTAATGGCCTAAATTTAAAAATACGGCAGAAAAATCTAAATTAATTACTATATTCAATTTGTCTTATTGAACGTATTATAATAAAATTATAATGATAAAGAAAATAAAAAATATATTAAGTTTAAAAGAAATCTAATCAATTAACAAATTCTGAAAGAGAATTGACTGAAAAACTATGAAGTCAAAATTAATTTATGGAATCTAGTTGTTAACAGTCATTGAATGAAATTTTTTTGTTGTAAAGAGAATTGACTAAAAAACTATAACTTGTTTTTGTATATATTAATGTTTTTTTTTTAAATCATGCTATAAATGAGCTTATAAAGATAAGATTAGAAGAGAAATAAACTTTTTTAACTCAACATATAAAGTGTGTTGTGTTAAAAAAATCCCCTTTTTTCATGAATAATTCTCCTTTTTCATAGGAACTAATTTTTAACAATGTTTTATTTTGTTTTAATTTTTATTGATAATTATGTCAATATTACCTTAAAGTAAAAGTTCGTTTGGCGAGTTTCATTTTAAAAATTGACATCCTTCATTAACTTTAGCTTCAACCCTATTGAAACTTTAGGGGAGGGGATTGAAATTTATATTGTTAAGAATTAGATAACAATTAAGCTTCGATTGGTACACGGAAATGAAATCAATTATGTATAATTGATTACTAGTAATAAGATTCCACAAAAATTGATGAGAATATGATTTATAAAAAGTGTTTGGTAACATACGTAATGTGATTACTAATATAGTACAAATTTCTATTATATTGTTTAATACGAAACAAAACAACTTGAAATACAATGAAAATTAAGGCAGTTGACAACAAACCCCAAAGTGTACAAGTATTTGTTAACGACTATAAAAACTAAACATTAACGTTATTACTGCTCCATAAAATAACACGTTGTTCCTTTTATTTTCAAATTTAGTGAAAATTTTAAATTATCTAACATTAATATAGCAAGAAAAATATATTAGATTAAAAATAAAAAAACAAGCTAATGTTGTAATGAAACTAATTCAAATAAAAATAACTTAAATATTTTAAACAATTCGATAAAAATATGTGTTACTATTTAGATAAGATAATTACGATTTTATTCCTATATGTAAAGCGGATACTTAACCAAATAGAATGATATAATTGTTCTTAAATTTTAGTCATCATTTCCAAGATCTCAGCACCAAAATGCTTTCATTTAATTCCATGCAATCACTTTTCGCGTAATTGATTCCATTTTCGTATGCTGATCAAGACCTTAGAGATAATGACAAAATTATAACCTTCATTGAAACTACCATGATAAAACATAAAGATTGATCACAATATAATGTCAAAATTAATCATTTTTCCTATTTTAAAGATAGCGTTCATTTCAATATCAATCAAATGTTTTATAATAAAATGTTAGTCATTTTAAATTCAAAAATTGATTTGTGTCCACAAAAGCTACAGTTAATATGAGATTAATAATCAATATGATTGTATATTGAAGGAGATCGACATGGGCCGATCTATGACCCACCACTACTGAGCTGGCTTGGTGGAAAGACCCGGTGATCCTGGAAAGAAGGTTCTTCGACTTACCATAAGCCGAGTCAAAATTCGCTTGCAACATCCATCCACTCCTTTTCCATTCGAGCCGAAGGCTAGGGTCCGATCCCAGCAACGACCCTATCGACTCGGCCTAAAGCCGAACTTATCACGAAAAGGCCATAGCACTGTAGCTCCGCCCAAAGCCCGATCATACAATAAAAAGTGCTGCCACACAGCCAACAACCTCCATGACAGACATGCAGTCTTCTCACATCACTCACCTAACTTAGCATCAGAACAATGATATGAAAGGCCGCCCTGCTCTAGCAATGAGAAATCGCCACCTCACGGTCAATGTCAACAATGCGACAGTCAGAAATGGTATATAAGGGCCTCCAGAGTTACTCAAAGAGATAAGAGACCTGGAAGAAAAACAATCCCTACTTTCTACCCTTCATCTTCACCATTGATAGAAAATCAAGATTTATCTTCTTACTAAATCCAGCTCCACACCAACACCACCTTACACAAGTCTTCTAAATCATTATCATGAACAACTTCAACGCACAAATATTTCTCTCAACCCTTTAGCATCAAACCCCTTGAACGGTAACAGCAGCAACCTCGGTCATTTCCCAACGTCTTAGGGCATGTTTAATTGTACTAGTCCAATGACGCAGTAGCAAGTATCACTTAGGTGTTAGAGAGAGTTTGTTAATGTTTGGAATCATATAAGCCATATATCCTCATTAGCTTCATTGCCTATGTAGACATAAGACAAGATCACCACATTTTTGGCGTGATCATATGTTAAAAAAAATTCTTATCAAAAAATGTATTTTGTAAAATTGTTTATGTAAAAAACGCAATTACACTATCGACGTACTAAAATTTGACTCTTTTTAATATAGTGGTCGTAAGTTTGAGTTTGGTGGGATTGAAAGAAATTGCTCAGGAAATAGACTATTAATCGGGTTGACCCTATCCCTATAGGGTCAAACATATAGGGTTGTGATCCTATAATTAAGGCTAGCCATATTAGCTCTAAATTTAATAAAGTCACATTTTCTCGACCCTAACCTTTTTCGGTTTTGGTTTAACAGGGTCGGTCATGTGGTCCTCGTCCCTTTGAACATCTCTATTTAAATATATTAATTGGGTTGACCCTACCTCTATAGGGTTGTGATCCTACAGGACTGACCCTATTAGCTCTGAATTTAATACGATTATCTTTTTTGGCCATAACTCTTTTCGGTTACGGTTTAACAGAGTGAGCCATGTGATCATCGACCCTTTTAACATCTCTACCAGGGAAGCATAGGGCTACCTACACTCCTAATTAGTCTATTAAACATTTCCATTTCCAATATGAAAAAGTGAAGAAAAAACTACGATATAAGATATATTCCTCAGTTTTCAAATTATTGTCATCTTTGACCCAACATATCGTTTAAGAAAAATATTTGACTTTTTTTAATATAGTGGTCGTAAGTTTGAGTTTGGTGGGATTGAAAGAAATTGCCCAGGGAAGCATAGGGCTACATACACTCCATAGCCTATTAAACATTTCCAATATGGAAAAGTGAAGAAAAAATTACGGTATAAGATATACTCCCTCAATTTTTAAATTATGGTTATCTTTGACCCAGTATGCCATTTAAGAAAAATAATTAATATTATAAACATTGGTAAATGTGTGATTTTCTTTAATGTTATTGAGCATGTGGTCATAATTAAATAATATAAAAAATAATGATAAAAATATTTTCCTTAAAGGAAAAGTTTTGAAAGAGGACAATTATTTTATAATAGAAGAAAAAAGAAAGGATGTCGGTAATTTGAAAAAGGCGGGAATATAAACTTTAATAGAAAAGCTTGTACTATAATCTTTAGGTTCAGGATTATCCAAGCATCTTCTTTTTTTATTGGTAAAGTAAAATATTTATTATATTCATAGTTTCGATGAAAGAGTCTATTATTTAATTTTTGGATATTTTACTTAAAAAATTTATTTTAAATAATTAAGACATAAAAGTATTATTTTATTATTAAAGAACTAATAAAAATATCAATTTATGAAAAAGTTTGACTTTTGAATATGAACTCTAATCCGAAACGAAAGGAGTAATAATTAAAGTGATTACAAATGCCATGTGGTTTTATTCCATTTTTTACTTTTTTGGCTTCCTTTATAGGTTAAAAAATTGTTAAAAGTTTTATTTGTTTCCAGGGGCCGTGCGGTAACACACCATGTATACGTAATATTGAATATAAAATGGGACTTTCCATGTAAATATGACATGGAGTACACAATTATTAAATATTTTTATAATCAATCAATTACTCCATGTCATATTTACAGATAACGGAGGGACTATTTAATTCCTTAACTTCCACCACTACTTTTTCTATGAAATTTCCCACAATTGTTGGTAATTATTAATGAATCTACTCGACTATTACTAATGCTTCCTTAATTCTAATGCAACTCCCTATGCTTTAAGTTAAGTTATTGCTGGTCCTTCTTGTTTCAATTTGTCCGTTCCGATTCTTTCAAAGACACTTGGAAACTCTTGTTACTTGATCGAATAGAGACAGACTATCATGACCAACTTGTATGCCTGACAATTGGATGTGTTAGGTTGGGTATTGATCGGGCTGAGACGAGTACCAGGTCGAAATCCATTAGAATCTCAAGTATTAAACGGATAAAAATGGGTCATGTTAAAAACGAATAACTGGTCGACCCATCTTCACCTGAATTTCCCCCCAAAAAATATGCATTAATAGAGTGAAAACTATCGGGTCAAAATAAATAACGGTCTGACCAGTTTTAGCCTGACCTGACACGTTAATATTAACATGTTGGGTCAGGTAATTTTTAAGTCGAGTTGCGTAGGTTAACAGGTTTTGGATTTTAATTGTCAGACCTACACCTACCAACTTACTTTTCAATGTGTATATATATATATATATATATATATATATATATATATATATATATATATATATATATTATCATCATCACAGGCCATTTGGTGTTAAAACTTTATGTCAGTGACACTGGTCATT
>CM028383.1:2076799-2219714 GCA_013146195.2 Codonopsis lanceolata | reverse complement strand
CGTCATGGCTTTGTCAAGTCACGTCTTTCCCATGTCACACCGGTCACTAGTCACCTTTCGGGCCGAAACATATGATAGTACCTCTTGGCTACCCCCTCATGATCTGCTTTCGGTCACTTTACACACCTGTCGGTGCTCGCTCTAGTGCCTCCGCCGATTGCTCCTCGCACTAATCGAGAATGTGGTTGATCTCACCCATACCCCGCCTTCGGCTCTGCGCTGCAGTCTTTATTACTGGTGCCTACTCAACCTTCTAGGCTACCAACTTTTCGCAGGATGAACTCCACTTCCCGCTTGCACCATGCCAGCTCGATCCTTTTTGCACGTGCCTGCGATCTGTTCACGTGCCGGCTCACAGGTCTTATTCTGATGCTCGTGTCCGTGACCGCTCCCGTACTTGCTCTGGATCCTCGACCATAGTTACTCGATCTAAAAACAATATGCAAACCCGTTAGCAAAGCGAGTCTTTCGGCTCAGCGGCGTGAGACGGTGAACCAACAAGTGTCACTCGAGGCTCACGAAGATGGGAAGTGGCGTCGGGCCATGTCGAGAATTTGATGCACTTGCTCGCAATGGAACTTGGGAACTTGCCTGCGGCGGATGCTCATAATATTGTCGGTTGCAAGTGGATCTACCGTATCAAACGCGACATCTTGATGGAACCATTGACGCCATAAAAGCTCGCCTCGTGGCAAGGATTTCATCGGCGACTTTGATGACTATCACGAGACTTTCGGCCCGTAATGATTAAGCGACTCTTGTTCGTCTTGTTCTCTCTCTGTTAGTCAAGGCTGGGATATTCGCCAATGGATGTTAACAATGCCTTTCTTCAAGGCCAATCGAGGAGGTATTCATGGCTCAACCACACAGGTTCATAGATCGGGACAAACCTCATCATGTGTGTCGTAATGAAAGAAACTCTCAAGCAATTGGTATAATGAGTTGCGTCGGTTTCTTCTTGCCTGGTTTTAAAAACTTCGGTGGGTGACACATCTCTTGTTCATCCTTAAATGCTGCGAGCACCATCATCTATCTTCTCATATGTGGATGACATTGTAACTTGGAACCGGCCACTATGATTGAGACCTTCATCTCTCTCACCACCAATCGCTTCTCTCAAGGATCTTGGTGATCTTCACTACTTTCTTTGGGTTGAGGTTGTCAAGCGTCCAGTGGTCACCGCTCTCCCAGCGTGGGTACATAGGCGATCTCCTTTTCCCTTGCGGCATGACCGATGCTCGCCCGGTGGCTACGCCTCTTGCTACCTCTCCCGCCTTGACTCTTCACGCGGCTACACGGCTCATGATCCGACGAAATTTCGAGCATTGGTGGGAGTCTGCATCCGTCTCTTACTCGACTGTTTGCCGTCAACAAACTCTCCGGTTCATGCATCGACCCCCGAGGACCGGAATGCGGTTAAGAGTTCTTGTTATCTCTTTGGTACTATCAATGCGGGCATCCTCCTTCATCGTAAGTCTCCTCCTGCTCTTCATGCCTTTACTGATGCGGACTGGGCTGGCAACAAGGATGACTACACATCCACCAGTGCCTATATTGTCTATCTAGGCGACCGATCTCTTGGAGCTCCAAGAAACAACGCCGCAGTTCGTTCTGGCCGAATAAGGGCGTGGGCGCTCTTTGTTCTGTGTGTTTCGGGTCTTACGTCCTCGACTCAACCGGTTATTTACTGCGACAATGTGGGTGCCACGAGTCTCTGCTCGAACCCGGTGTTTCATACTCGCATAAAGCATGTGGCTCTGGACTTTCACTTCATTCGGCAACAAGTTCAAGATGGGCTTCTACGAGTATGTCATGTCTCTTCGGCTGATCAATTGGCCGATGCCTTGACCAAGCCTCTTGCTCGCCAGCGGTTTCATCAATTACTTCACAAGATTGGTCTCTTCTCTCGAACGTCCATCTTGCGGGGGCATATTAGAGAATAATATCTTTTTATTATTCTTGTTTATTTGTAATTAGTAATTAGTGGTAATTACCTTGTAGAGTTCTTTCCTTATTTTGTTTCCTTCCTTGTATAGGTTTCTTGTACCCTACTCCAAGTGTAACTCTAATTGTATCTCTCCCTATAAATAGGTGATTCAATCAATGAATTGACTATGCCATTATTCCTAAACTTTATTAGTTTCTACATGGTTATCACTTTGTC
This sequence comes from Codonopsis lanceolata, assembly GCA_013146195.2. Lineage (NCBI taxonomy): Eukaryota > Viridiplantae > Streptophyta > Magnoliopsida > Asterales > Campanulaceae > Codonopsis > Codonopsis lanceolata. The sequence goes on along the minus strand of CM028383.1, from coordinate 2,217,550 downwards.
CCATAGAAATGATTTTCTCTGAACAATGAGCGGTTGTATTATCTTGACCCAAAACACAACTTTATGTACATTATAAATAGACGTATTGATCCACTCTGCTTTCAGTAACTCAAAACACTTACAATATGTCTATTTAAGCTCTCAATGGATCGAATTTTGATCCGATTTCGATCCGAATTTAATGTTATTTTTAGGATATGAATTTAGTTTTTAAATCCGATTACCCGATTTTGATCCGAATCCGAAAATTTGAAAGCTTAACTAATCAATTATGGATTAAGGTGTTCCGATCCATTAACAATCCGATCTGATCCAACATAAAAAATATATTAATATTATACATATAAAAGTTACTAATAATTTGTTTAAAGTCATTATTCATTACTAATTTTACTAAATATAAATTTTTCAACGAACTCTAAGATATTAGTAACATTATTATTCATGTTTGTGTAACCTAAAAACATGAACTTTTAATTTTATTCAACCTTTAGTTAATAAAAAATATCTCAATATTAATTTTTGATTACTTTAATTAGGGCGAATAAAATCCGAATCCGAAAATTTAGGATATGGATCGAGCTTTTGAATATACGAAAGATAATCCGATCTGATCCAAGTCCGATGATTTCTTAACAAATCGGATAATGGATATGACAGATCCGATTCGAATCTGGTCCATTGACAGACCTGTATCCATCCATCTCTAATAAAGGGACTCAAGAGAGAGAAACAATGTTTTATCAGATTATCTTTATTCTTGTATAATATATTTTCAGCATTCTTGAAATTTTCTTAGATTTATGTTATGATAAAATGTTGATAGGTTCCGAGGACTGGCGACAAGGGAATGAAAAGTTTCGAAACAAGGGGAAGGTCTACATTTCAAAAACAAGTCCACGATGTTTTGAATGCTTACTTAAGACAATACGAGAGATTTTGCTTTGTTTGAAGTCGCGATCGGAGGAAATTGTTCTGGAGGTCGCATGGTGTTAATGTTTCGTGGGAGAGTTGAAGATCCTTGCCATGAAGAGAGTTGTTTGTTGTGGGATCTCTTAGGACAGGCCTTCCAAGATATGGTTTCACAGGTTTGTGACTATCCACTTTTCTATTTCCTACATGTCAAATTTATTATGAAAATTATGAACGTAATTTTTGAAAATGGACACTTGAAATTTCCCAAGATATGGTTGGGTGGCATTTGCCTGTGCCGAAAAAGACGATGCTCATGGCCTAGGTTTATGGGGGTTGGAAATTATTTTTAGGAAAAAACTGACTGATTACTCTTTTTGATTAACTAGTTAGGTACACGTGCCTTGCACGTGTTCTTAATGATTTTTGCGAAATGTTGTCTTTATTTTTTTGTTTACTTTTAATTATTATTTTATATCTGAGAAAAAAACTATATATATTTCTGAAAATTGTCCTTTATGAAATTTTAATGTATATTTTTCACCAGAAATAATAAATATTTATATATTTATATATATGTGTAAATATATACATACATACATATATGACCTTAGTTATTTAACATTATTCAATGGGGAGTGATTTATTAAACATTATTTTTGTACAAATATTATTTTTTTTATCATGATAAATTTACTTGTTTGTCCTTAAATAAATGGTGGATGATTTATTAGATGAAAGGTTAATATTGTCCATCCATTAATATCTAAGAGACAACTCACATTTTTATAGTAAAGAAGATAAATTTACTTGTTTGTCCTTAAATAAATGGTGGATGATTTATTTGATGAAATGTTAATTTTTTCCATACATTAATTTCTAAAAGACAACTCATACTTTTATAGTAAAGAAGATTTTAATTTTATTAATTAGCTTTAAATTAACTAATGTTTAGTTAGTAACTAAGTAAAAGATAAGGACTCACTAAAGCTACATGATGTGTCATTTGGTGCTGAGAAAAACATAAGTAAGACGGTCGTGCGATCATTTTTTAAAGATGGATCTTTCATACCCGACCCATAGTGTGTTGGTGAGTTGAGGCTTGAGAGAGTGAGTTAGTGTTATGAATTAAAATCTGTAACACCGTCTTAAAGAAGTCTTACTCTTTGGTGCTTAGTTTGAGTACTTTTAGAGTGTCCCTAGCATTACTCCTACTAAATTTGTCCCAAAGTAAGTGCTTCTATATTTAGCTAATTGCCTTCAAATATTTTCTTAAAATACGGAAACACTTATTTTGAGGCGTCGCAAAAGAATAAGGAACACTTTTTAGTTACCGGTGAGGAATTTTACATTTTAGCATATCCCTCTTTCGTACACTTATTTCTATATACCCTCTTGTAAACTAATAGAGTCAATTCAAAGATCTGAGCTACATCTTGTACACTAGTTATATACATCTATTGTATAATGGTAGGGTCTCATCGGGAGGAGATGCTGGAGATTACTACAATACGCCATATTATGAACCCTTATGGAGGATATCATATCTGAGGTACAAAAAGGATCATTTATCATGCATCGACTAGAGACCATTGCAATACCTTGGTGGTGTTCTTGAAGAAAACAAGCGTAGTAGGTTGACAACGAAAAAAACATTGGCAAAGGCCATAGAGACATCGAGGAATCCATGATTCGAATCACTTTGGTACAAAAGTAATTGATCCTCTATTTACAAGGCTCCAAGAGATCATTCTTTGTGATAAAGGGAAGTAGAGCATGTGAGCCTTATTGTTTCATTGATTAGAAAGGCTTGACATATGTAATTGAGCAACATAATTTTCATAAATTTCCTGTTTTATATTACATTGTTATTCTATTGGATTATTGTTATAAAAACGGAGAAATTTTTGGATTAATAATTTCAAGTTTCTATCTTCAATGTGGAAGCGAATTGGTCGAAAGTAATAGTACCAAGTATTTAGATGAATAATGATAAGATAATAGAAAATATAACGGAATAAAGTAAAAGGGAACAAAGGATTTTACGTGGTTTAATCCACTCTAAGGCAAACAACAACTTCATTGTAAAAGATGAAGAATTATAATAGAGAGTTTTCAATGTACTCACCCTACATAGGCTAAGGGTTATAAAGATTGACACGATCCCATAGAGTACCACCTCTCTCACTGCCCAAAATAGTCATGCACTGTTTTGTCTAACAACGTCAAGACCTCGTGACCCTTGACCAACAATTGTGTTGTGTCTTCCGTCTCTGATTTATATCAATTGTTTTCGGCTTCGACACACTTTCTATGAGGCATATAACATGCCCTTATATAGGTCATGTTCACATCAATTATCCATCACTAATTAAGATTAACATACTTCTAATCCTTTAACAATTTATCAATCCTAATTTTAAAAGGATTTGAGACATATTTTTAACAAATCTCCACATTGGCTCAAATTCCATCCATCGTCTATCCACGTTGTTGCTCGTCCATCATGCACCCTACCATGGGTGCCTAGAGTTGATCTCGAACACACGAGTCCAAACTTGGCTCTTAACTCGCTCCATGAAATACTACCAAACCGGATACTTCCAAAATCTTCTTATTTGTCATTTTTACTTTGAAACATAATATGAGTTCCACCTTGAATGATACTCTCTTGTAGCAAATATAAGTTTTCCCTTTTGTTTCCACCCATGAGAAAACAACCACAACGAAAGATTTTCATCTTTCTATCACGAACATTGTAATTGCAACTTTTCAAATCCAAGTAGCTCAAATAAATTAAATTCTTCCTCAAGCTAAGAATATGACGAACTTTCATTAGCGTATTTACTCCACCTTGATTCTTGAATTTTATTGTTCCAACACCTTCAATATTGTAAGAAGAAGCATTCACTAAAAATATATCGCTGTGAGAACCTCGTCTCGACCCTTTCTCGTAATGAAAATGAGTGATTTCAAAATTTAAGCGTGTGGCATACGTTCGACCTCGTTGTGAACCCTAAAAATATATATACATAGCCGCTACCTTTGTTTTAAGGTTAAACAGAGAAAAACCAAAAATACAAAAAATATAGGTCCGGGGGCTAAGTTACGAGTTGGAAAGTGGTTAGGCGGCACCCAACTTATGCCTGTTCTATTTTATATACATTTTAGTTCAGAAAAAAACACACACACACACACACACACACACACACACACACATATATATATATATATATATATATATAGAAAAGAAAAAGAATGTTTAATTTATTTAACAAAAGCAAAAGAAAATAAAATAAAATGAATAATGAAACAAAGAAGTAATAATGGACATTATATAGACTATTTTATAAACAAGACTATACTTAAAATAAAAGAAACCAATTGTTTACATTAAAATTTTAAAAAATTAAACAGAACAAAACAGAACATTAGTGATGCGTCCAAGATAATCTGGACCCACTAAACAGCCCAATCTAAACACCTGGCTTTCAACGTGTTTGTAGATCCTCTGAGCCCAACTCTGAAACACAAAAGAACAAACGTGAACTGGGCAGGGGCACTCCCTGCAAAAGCCCTCCGGCGTGTGAATTAGCACAATAGGGTTCACAATTCAGCAGAGTTTAGGCTAGAGAAATAAGATTGCGCATACCTCTCTCCAAATTTTGACAAGGTTTTTATATGTGCCGGAGGCATAACTGCCCATGATCATGGATAACCGCCCATGATTGGCATTAACTGCCCATAATTGGCATTAACTGCCCATGATTGGCATTAACCGCCCATGATTGGCATTAACTGCCCATGACGAGTATCAACTCCTAGGCATACTGTCATGGCTTATAGTCGGGACTATTGCTCGGGTGTAACCACCCTCAACTGTTTATCTTGATCTTTTCCGAACATCAATGCCCTCAACTGTTTGTAACTTACTTGGTGCAATCGAGCAATGTTGCCCGCTCATCAATGTTGCTCGCATAATTAAGCCCCCATCTCAAGTATTTATCCTGGCCAAAACAGAGATTTTACATGATTACTCGCATAACATTTTTGCTCGCTTGCTCGGAAGATACACACGGTTGACACGTGGCCACTGGCTTGGGCCTATTTGGGCCGAGCAGCTCAGTAGCCCCCAACTCCTTGTCTTATCGAGTATTCATGCTCTTGACGAGGAGGATCCCAAAAATTTCAAAGCAGCTCCCTCCAAAATTTCAAAAACCCAAAAACTACATGAGCAATAATTCACGAAACGTCTTGAACAAGCGTCTCTTAAAAGTACGAAACGTCAACCGTCAGCCGCCAGCCGCCAGTCTAAGCTGCAGGTCCAACTTCCTATGCCCATTAAATGCGGCGCTCGTGCTTCGGGCCCAATGATTCAACTTTCAAACGGCGGCTTCATTGCGTATAAAAGGCAGGATTCAATTCCTTTTACCACTTTACGCCCTTGCAATTCAGAAAACCATTCAAGCAGATAGACGAAACAGGCAGAGCTCTCTGCAAATCTTCACCAAGAACCACTTCCCAGGTTGCATCTTTGTCGCACTTCGACAACAAAATCAAGATCTTCATCAAATCATCCAGGTATTTCACTGCCCCATCCTCATCATCTCCTTGCATTAAACTCTTTTAAGTTCTGAGTTAGGGTTTACACTATGTGAACCCCCTTTTCGATTTTCTGTAAGGTATTTACCCAAAACTCAATCGCCTTCGTCTTTTACCAATTACCAACCCAAACTCAAGGAATCGAGAAAACCTGGGTCAGTACCTTGTTTACTGATCTCGCAACCCATATGCTGCAACCAACTTTTTTGCCACACTTTACCCAGTCAATATTTAACCTATAATTCTCGATTCCTTTTCCTGTAGGATGTCTAGCGAAGGAACCGTTTCTGAAATTGAAGGCCAGAACTACGACCATAGAGCTCAAGTAGAGAGGCCTCCGTCCTCATCTTCTTCCGAAGGAAGCGAGCAAGACGTGGTACCATTGGTCACGCGCCGACGAAAACCCTCACAAGCGAGCAGGCAACAGATCGATAACGAACAAACGAGCAATCGTCCTCGCCCAAACGAGCAACTACCCGGACCAAGCCAAACCCCCGTTTGTCCTCGCCCCTCCTTTTCCTCTCCTCAATCGATGGGAAGATTTGAACTTCGAGGACGAGGTCAGTACCTGGTTCTACTCGCTAGGTATAGACCCCAAACTGTACCGTGTTCGTGCTTTCAATTTAGACCTAGAAAAGGAAGGCCACAATTTCCAAGGAGACAGGATGGTATTTTATTTTGACTTTTTCCAAGTCGGACTCCGACTTCCCCTTGACCCATTCATCGTTGAACTAATGAATGCTTCTAACACCCTTCCCTAATTAAAACAGCGGCTACCGCCTGCTCGGTAGCTGCCAGATAAACATATAATTTTTCCCCAAATACCGGGCTACTCAACAAGGGTGGACTTCCTAAATATTCCACCAATTCCTTGAACGCTTTCTGGCATTCAGGAGTCCATTCAAACCCTTTATTACCCCGCAAAACCTTGAAGAAAGGCAAGCAACGCTCTGCCGACCTCGAGATGAACCTTCCTAAAGCAATCACCCTGCCATTTAGCCTCTGCACGTCCTTAACACAGCGAGGAAGCTTCATAGTGACTAATGCCTCTATCTTCTCAGGATTAGCCTCAATTCCTCTCTCAGTAACCATGAAACCGAGGAATTTGCCAGCTTTCACTCCGAACACACATTTGCTCGGATTCAACTTCATGTTGTTCCTCCTGAGATTAGCAAAAGTTTCTCCCAGATCCTCTGTGTGCTCGCGCCCCTTGGTCTTAACCACCATATCATCAATGTAAGCTTCAACATTTCTCCCGATCTGCGAGCTAAACACCTTGTTGACCATCCTTTGATAAGTGGCCCCAGCATTCTTCAAACCAAAAGGCATCATCTTATAACAATACAGCCCCCCTGCTGCTCGGAAAGCTGTTAGAGCCTTATCTGATTCAGCCATCTTCACTTGATGATACCCGGAGTAAGCATCTATAAAACTTAGCAGCTCGAACCCTGCAATGGCGTCGACCAGCTTGTCGATTCTCGGCAGAGGATAACAATCTTTCGGGCAAGCCTTGTTCAAATCCGTGAAGTCAACACACATCCGCCACTTGCCATTTGACTTTTTCACCATAACCACATTAGCCAACCAGGTTGGATAATGTATCTCCTCAATGATATCAGCTTTGAGCAATTTCTCGACTTCCTCCTTGATCGCTTGATCCTTTTCTACCGAATAAACCGTGTCGCCGCTGGATTGGCCTTAAACCGATCAACATTCAACCGATCGATGGGCCAGGCCATCCTCGCTTACCCTCAGCATGTCCTTCGGTATAGCGAAGATATCGAGCGCATCTGCGGTTGCTTAACTAGACTTTCTCTTGCCTCTACCGTCAAAGCTCGACCAATCTTAATCTTCTGCTCGGGATAGTCTGGATTGATGACTATCTCTTCTAGCTCGTCTTGAGCCGTAAACTCTGGCTCATCTCGCATTTGGAGCGTATCACACTCCACCTTTTTCATCCTTCTCGGCTCGATCCTCAACTTTATCGAAATTTGGTCTACCTCCATAGCCTCAAGCGGCTCCTCGGACATGGATCTTTGGCAAAGATTCATCTACAAGGTCAACGACCTCATCGACTCGTCAAATCCCCCCGACGTCAATGTCGGCAAAGGATTGCTAATACCTTCCTCGGCCATCTCTCGCTCAGCTTGTGCCGACAACTGTACTGACGGTAAATATGGAACCTCCATATTTGTTCGAGCAGCGACCACTGTTGTATCCTCTTCATTTTCACTTTTCTCCCCCGACTTCAATGTCGGCATGGAGCTTGCATCCATTTCCAAATTCTCCTGTACCATCGCTACCACCGATGGTCTTACAGTCACATGAGAAGTTTCCTTGGTACTGATAGTAACCTTCTGCTCGCCATCCTCCAAGGTCAACTTTTGCTTCTTTCTCTGCGTATCCCGAACATATTCAAGCACTGCTCGCGGTTGACTCCCAATACTCCCACTCCTTGATCGGTATAAAACTTGGCTCTCAGTGCGGGATTGGCGCGACCATACGAAACTTAGTCATGCTCGATGCGCCCAAAATAATGTTGTATGGAGATTTCAAGTCAATTACCATGAAGGTAATCTTTTCGGCCGGGTTACGAGTCCTCGCCAATAAATACCTCGGCTTCGATAGTACCCTTCACTTTGGGACCTTATGATTTGTGAAACCCTCCAAAGCCCCAGCATACGGCTTCAGGCGATCATCATTCAATTCCAAACCTTGGAAACAGGAGTAATACATCACATCCCGACATGCTCCAGTGTCCACCAAGATTACGTACGACCCAACGCCGAAACAATCGGCGACGCTCTCGGCAACCGCTCGCCAACTCATGCGAGTAAAGCGTATAGCCTGTTCTCCATCCTGCAAGGTGTAGACACCCCAAATTCGTACCCCTATTTTATATTGTCCAATAAATATTACAAAATAGACTACTAATTATTTCTTGTATGTTTCAGAACAAAGGTACAAAAAAATCAAGAAAATAAATAAAACAAAAGAAAAACAAAAAGAAATCAAAAGAAAAGAAAAAGACAAAAGAAACAAAGAAAGAAACAAAAAGGAAAAAGAAAATCAAAAAGAAACGAAAAACAAAAGAAAAACAAACAAAAAAGAGAAAAGAAAATCAGCCGCCCTACTCTCACCCCCTTTCCATTCCCTTAATCACTAAGTTTTCCCCACTATATACATATAAATACTCCCTCACTCCCAGCTCTCTCAATTTTTTCCCTCACCCTGCGAAAGCTCCCAATCTATTCCACCCGCCCCTCCCTCATTCTCTCACTCACACTCTACACTCACCCACATAATATACTCCTCACTCTCACTCCCCACTTTATCTCGCACACACACATATACTCTCTCTCTACCTCACACACACACAGCGCACACACACACAATAAGTACAAAAACACATACACGAAAAATACACATAAACACATACCCCGCCGTTACTCCGCCCAAGTAACGAGCTAAAAAGCCAAAATTTAAGTCTAGGTTCCGCCCACTAAAAAGGCCAAACCAACCCAAATAAAGCAGTCACTGCGCCCGGGAGTTGACAAGCCCCGACCTCAAATCAGTTCAAAATCCAGTTCAAATCCGGTTCAAATTCGGTTCAAATCGGTTCAAATTCAGTCCAATTCAAAAAAAAAAGACTCCTCTCCGCAGAGGACAGAGCGAGCACACCACCGCTCTAAAAGGTAATACCTTTAAGGCGTATTTTTTATTATTCCATTTGTATTTTTTCTTTTATTTATTTTCAAAAGTTGTATTTTAAATCCGCACAATGTAGCCAATATAAGCCGTTGTCGCCGGATTAGATTAGAAAATATTTTGTAAAGAGCCATTATAATGGCCAAATATTCTTAAATGTGTTTGTAATTATTGGAAGGAGGCGGTGCGAGTCCAGAATAATGTAGCCACGAATGTATCTGCTTAATTTTCCCTTGTCAAAATAAGACCTTATTTATTTGCTAGATTAATATAACAATGAGCATATTTCAGCCAAAAACGCTTTGAGACCGAAAGGGCGAGTTGGGTGCCTAGCACCTTCCCGACTAAATAACTTAGCCCCGAACCCGCTTTCTAAAATCTCGGTTTTCTCTTACGGTTTTCCTTTATTTTTGCCTTAAAATAAAGGTGGCGACTCTAAAAACTTTCAGATCCGGGGCCACGCAACATTCCCTCTTTGCACTTCCTCGTTTCTCCCCTAAAAAGGGAGATACGGGAATGGAGGGAGTGATGTATTCCCATATCCCTGGTATCCCCTAAACAAGGGATAACTTGATGCGAAAACCATAGCTCCCATAGCGATCGATTGGGCCATAAGGCTATTTTAATAAATCCATAAGTGGGGCGTCGCAATATCTTTTCTTGCACTTCTCATTATCCCACGTAAAAAAGGGAGAATGAGAATGGAAAGGTAATGCATTCCCATATCCCTGTTATCCACTTAAATAAGGGATAACCTCGACATGAGGAAACCCTTAGTTCCCATTTTGGATACAAAATCCACTCAAGGCAACCGAGGCACATTCCAACGTGCTAATATAGACACTCTCTCGCACTTGGATTTCGTCTTCCCCAAACAAGGGAGGGTGGAACGAGCAAGCGGTGGTGTCCCGCATCCGCACGCGCGCACCCCTAAACAAGCGCGGGCGGCGGGCACATCCCTGAACCTCACGATGGCGACTCTGGCTGGGGAGTTGTTTATTTTTAATAAAATGGAGGCTAGACTCATAAAATAAAACCTTTTTTTGGCTTTTCTTTGTTTCGGCTGCAATATGCTCGTTATATTAATTTACGCATTTCAATAAAGTGTTCCCATTACGAGTGGCTATATTTGTGGATATGATCCTCCATCGGCGCAAGCCTCTCGTTCGATATCCTTACATTACAGGCATGTTCGAGTATTAAAAAAATCAATCAAATAAAAAAAAAATTTCAAAAAAAAATAATATATATATATATATGTATATATAAGGCGGTCTAAGTATATTGGCCGGAAACTCCATTGATACCCTTAAAGCATTCTCGAATAGAGTGCGGTATCGTCGAGCACTACGCGCCGCGTACTTGGCCGATCAAAAGCCTTCAAACACTATTATATATATATACATAAAAAAAAAATTCAAAAATAAAAAAAAAAATATATGTATATATTATATATTTTACAAATAAATTCTGGGCGGCAAAGACAACAAAAAGGGGCTTTACTTCGGCTCTATTTTCTTTCATTTATTTCTTTCAGCCTTTTTTTCTTTTTCACTTTATTCGTCAGAATCAGTATATTTGTACATCTCGCATTCATTATGTCATTTTATTTTTGGGGGCATAGGACCAAAATTTGTAATTAATAGGGATAGATAGTTTCCACTTTTCTTTCTATTTCTTAATGTGATGTGCTTGCTTGCTCGCGCTCAAACTAAAAAGCCGAGAAAATCCACACAAGACAAAGAAGAGCCATAACATTTTATTTTTCTACTATATCCAGAAAATAAATAAAGGCTTTATCGCTTTCTAGATACCGCACACACGTGCACGCATGTAAATATATTCGAATTACCCTACACCATGGCCACCTACCCCGCATAAGCCAACGTTAGAATGCATATAGTTTTTCAGACACTTGCGACGACCGGTTTTTGCATTTTTGAATTGTGGGTCAGCCCCAAAAAAAAAAAAATCATCAAAAAAAATCAGGAAAAATATATATGTCAAAAAAAAAAATGCGCAAGTTCAAAAAAAATACATAGTAAGTGCGACAAAAAAAAAAAAGACAATAAACAATAAAGGGGCCGACTTATAATTCTCAAATGCTCGACCTAGACCATTTCGAATGGTGGATCCCTGAAGAGTATAGTGCCCTTCGCCTCCAGCCCCTGGGAGTCGAAAGGTGTGGAATACGTTGGTCCTATACTTAGAGAAAGAATCCACTATTCCAGAAAAGTCCCGAGACGTCAAAATAAAGCGTGTGCTTATCCTGGCCAACCTGTAGGGAACATGAAAATAAATAATAATAAATATACTAATAAAGCACGCACGCAGATCAAGCCCAAAAGCCTTCACCACCTCTCCGATACCTCCAACAACCCACTTTCCTCAAATCGGCCCAAATTTGGAAAGGCAAAAATAGTAATCGCCGATTGATAAGGAAAACAAGTGCGTAAATCGAACGTAGGTATCACTATCATATCGCAAGGGCGCAGATCATGTAAATATGATCCAAGCAAGATGGCAAGACAAAATGAACAAATAGTCCCCAAGAAGCATCAACCTTCCATGTTCCTCCAAATCCAATTTCCCAGCCAAACACCAACCCACCCAAATGCCTATTATTACCAAAAATTTAACTCTTTTTCATCACACCCTCCTTATCCTACCCAGAATCCTTATCCAACCCAACATCCATATCCTGCCCAAAATCCAGCTACCAAAAATCCACAATCCAAAATCCTTATCCAATTCAATATCCATATCCAGCCCAATATCCCTATCCATTTTATCCTTAACCAAAATCCATATCCCCGCCCAAAATTCATATCCAAATTTCAAAAATCCTTATCCAAACCAAAATCCCTATATTATCCAAAACCCAATAACCCCAGACCTTTATCCAACCCAATACCCATATCCAGCCCAGAATCCTTATAATGCCCAAATTCCATTAACCCAGAACCCATACACCGGCCCAAAATCCACCATTTTAATCCCTACCTTCAACCGTAAAATAACCCACCAAATTTTCCTAAATCCAAACCAACATATACCAAAACCCAACTTTCCCGTCTGCCAAATTGGAGACTGACATCGAAGATGTGAAAACCATGTTGCTTAAAGCTCTAAACCAGGGAGTTTCTAATGAAAATTTGGGGGACAACTTCCTGGGTATGATGGATAAGGGCACTTCTAAAAAAAAAAAAAAAAAAGCTCCCTGCTGAGTTTGAGTCAATTTCTAATAAACCTCTGCAGAACTAGTATACTACGACCGACCCACTTTTGACGCCCAGATCCGTGGACTACTTTGGATATATTACCCCTATTCCTTTTCCTAGCCTTACTGATTTGGTCATCTACCAACCAATCCGCCTCCCTAAAATTGAGTACCCCTATTCCTTTCCTAGCCTTACTGATTGGTCATCTACCAATCCGCCTTGAGGATCTCAAACCCTGTGTCCTCAACAATGTAATAACCCCTGTACAATGTGCTTTTAATAATAATATGGATGTCTTTGCTTATTCCTTAGTTGCACCTAATTTAAAAGACACATTAAATAATAATCATGATAATGAGTCATTTAATAAAATGGACCCAAAAGATAAAAATTATCTGCTTGAGCTTGCAAAGTCGGGCCGAGTACTGTGAACAAAGCCACTCATCAAGAATATCAAGACTGGCTCCACCATCAACCTCGGGCCGACCATGAAATCAAAGAAATCGGAATCGGCTACCTCCAAGGTCCGTAAAGAAAGGCACTCATTGATCTCCTTAAAGAATACGTAGACATCTTTGCTTGGTCCTACGAAGATATGCCCGCCTAGATCCAATTTATAGTCGAGCACCGGATTCCCACATACCCTGATGCTCGCCTGGCCAAACAAAGCTCCGCCGCATCAAGCCGTAATGGTCACTACAAGTCAAAGAAGAAATTATGAAAAACAACAAGGCCAACTTCATCCGGTAGTTGAATACCCGACTGGCCGTCCAATATAGTGACTGCTCCCAAGCCCAACTGAAAGTCGAATCGTGTAGACTTCCGCGACCTCAACAAAGCGTCGCCCAAAGATGACTTCCCTCTGCCCAACATTGACATTGTGGTAGATGCCGTCGCAGCTCACAAAGTCCGATCCTTCGTCGACGGCATGCTGGGCTACAACCAAATCAAAATGGCAGAAGACCGTGAGAAGACTTCATTCACTACTCCTCGGGGACTTATCGTTAATGTCATGCCATTTGGATTAAAGAATGCCGAGCCACTTACCGTAGGTCGCCACCACCCTCTTCCATGACATGATCCACAAAGAGATGGAGGTCTATGTCGATGATATGATCGTGCATTCCAAATGACGCCTATGGTGCTCACATTAAAGATCTCCAAAGTTCTTCGAAAGACTCGTAAAGCACCGATGAAGCTTAACCCCACCAAATGCACATTCGGGTTACAGAGGCAAAGTCCCGATTTCTAGTAATCGAACAAGGCATCGAGATCGAGCCAAAGAAAATCAAAGCCATCCTTGAAATGCCACACCAAAAACTCCCACTGAAGTAAAAGGCTTCCTAGGCCGCAAGACATCACCGCTTTCATCGCATACCGGTGACTACCACCGTGAGCCCCTCTTTAAACTTCTCAAAAGAATATCTTGATCAAGTCTGGGACGCCGCCTAGCCTTCGAAAAATAAAAGCCTACCTTACCAATCCCCCCATTGCTAGCTCCACCTCATACCCATAAACCTCTCCTCATATACTTAACCGTCCACACCTCGGAGGGGCTATGCTCGCCCAGAGAAGTTAAGATTCCTACATTGAAAATGCCATATATTTCATAAGTAGGAAGCTACAAGGAAGCGAGCTAAACTATTCTAAAAAAGCCGGCCTAGTCGGGCCACTCAAAGGCTCAAAACCTATCTCCGTGGAAGGTCCATCAAGCTCATATCCGGGATGGACCCTATCAAATACATCTTCGGTAAGCCATCACCGGCCCAGCCAGACTAGCCAAGTGGTCTTTTCTTCTAAATGAGTTTGACATAACCTATGTCACTCTCAAGTCTATCAAAGGGAGCGCGTCATTGCACCACTTAGCCGATCTACCTCGAAGACCGAAGATGCAAGCGAGCCCGGTTTCCCAGACGAAGGTATCCTGGAAATCACCGACCGGGACACTGTTGGCAAATGTTCTTTGACTGAGCCGCAAACAAAAGAGGCTTTGGCATAGGAATCTTGTTAATCGATCCTCGCCGACTCTCATACTCCGTGGCTATAAGGTCGAGTTCGAATGTTCAAATAATACGGAGTATGAAGCCCGTATTGTATTCGGCTTAGAAGAAGCTCTCAAAGGGAGCTAAAGATCTCGAAGTCTACGGAGACTCGGCCACGATTATAAATCAAGTCGAAGGAAGGTGGAAGACCCGGGATCCTCTACCGCAACTCTATCATGCCAAGCTAATAACGGTTGCCGCCCGATTTGGTTCTATCTCGTTCCATTACCCGCCACGAGATAGAAATCAATTCGCCGATGCTCGGCCACTCTGGGCATCACTAGTCGATTCAGCGAAACTAAAGTCCGACCATTCATAGTCGGGAAAAAGGTCACTCCCTATCTTGTTTCAAAATCAACGCAGCCTCGGCGGATCACGAGCCACGGTATCGACATCTTAAATGCTGAAAAATCTTTATCCCCAGGTTAGACAAAGGGGAAGAGTCTCCCGAGAAGATGGGCCTCCGTTCGTACTCGGCGGTGGCGGCTTGTATAAGAGGCACTATCAAGGCCTCAACTTACTATGTGTCGATCGGGCTAAAGGCGAGCAAGTTATGGATCAAGCTGCATGGTGGTACTGTGGGCCCCACATGAGCGACCATATGTTATCAAAGAAAGTCATTCGGCGAGGTACTATTAGATGCGCCGCGATCAGTATTCGGTGGAGTGCGACATTGCGACAAATGTCAGCGCTTTGCCAATCTACATGCATGTGCCCCCACACGTCTATACAACTCCACGGCCCCGGCCCTTCTCAACATGGGGTATCGGCGTCATAGGCCAAATTCACCGAAGGGATCTAATGGCCATGAATATGTCTTAGTAGCCGTCGATTACTTCACAAAGTGGGTAGAAGCTTCTTCCTACAAGGTCTTAAATGCCTGAAGGTATCCAGAATTCATTAAGGCCAATATCATATACCGCTACGGGGTACCTTTCGAGATCATCTCCGACAACGGCTCTCATTTTGAAGGGGCGTGAACCGTCTGGCCGGATGAGTTCAAGATCCGAGACACAAATCCTCCCCTACAGGCCACAAGCTAATGGTGCCGTTAGGCGACCAATAAAACCCTCGAGAACATCATCGGAAAAATGGGCGTCTGAGGAAGAGGCGGCGGAAAAATTGCCACTAGCCTGCGGGGCTACCGCGACGAGCACCCAGGGGCTACCCCTACTCTTTAGCATATGGCATGGGGCGGTACTACCAATAGAGGTGGAAGTTCCATCATTGAGAGTGATGATGGAAGGCGATATATCGAAATTGATCGGGTCAAAGGGCGCACGATTGATGAGCGACGCCTCTAGCCTTGGAGCATACCGGGCATATCAAAGCGTATCGCCCGAGCCTTCAACAAGAAAGTCAAAGGCCGAGATATTCAAGTCGGAGACCTTGTGCCGAGAAAAACCCCTAGTTATGTTGATACTAGGGGAAAATGGAAGTCTCCTGGATGGGACCATACATCGTTAAGGAGATCCGGGGAGGTGCCGTATTTCTCACAAACCAAGGCGGAGAAGATCTTGTCCGACCTTTCAACCTCGACAAACTCAAAAGGTACTACGCTGAGCCATCGGAAATGCTTCTCTCCACCGCTAGGCGAAAACCGAAAGGGCGGTCTAGGCAAAATTAGGGCATAAAAAAATAAAAAAA
Source organism: Codonopsis lanceolata (assembly GCA_013146195.2). Lineage (NCBI taxonomy): Eukaryota > Viridiplantae > Streptophyta > Magnoliopsida > Asterales > Campanulaceae > Codonopsis > Codonopsis lanceolata. The sequence goes on along the minus strand of CM028383.1, from coordinate 2,201,418 downwards.
AAAAGCTCGCTAGGCTGAAAACCCGAAAGGGCGGTCTAGGCAAAAATTAGAGCATATAAAAAAAAAAAAAAAAAAGCTCGCTAGGTTGAAAACCCGAAAGGCGGCCTAGGCAAAAGTTAGAGCACAACAAAAAAATGAAAAGGAAAAGAAAAAAAAAAGGAGAGGGAAAGCATTATTTGAAGCCATCAGCGAACTACCTCCGGTCTTCAGCACATCAAAGACCCGACTGACAAAAGAGAAAAACCACGACGAAGCAGCTCACATTAAAACATTAAAATATAAATTTTACGGGTCTAAGGTGCAACTTAGGAATACTTATTAAGACATTTATGTTATACATTACTTGCATTCGTACATATCTATATCTTGCCTATACCCCGTTGTTTTCCCGAAACTATCCTTCATTTGCGGCTTAAGCCGGGCTTGATCCATCAATGTACGTGGCACCCGCGGTCCCATATACTTCTTACGCAAGGCTCGAGAAAAAGCTCGATCTCATCGGGATGAGAAACACGAAAGTATCCGCGCCCTATTCATCATCACGTTGCCATTGTCACGGCTTATTTCGATGACTTGGATCCCGATCATTCACCGCCGCCTGCAATCGATTATGAAGAAAATGCGAGGAATGCGAGAATAGCCATATGTCAAGTATAGCCACGCAACAATTATATGGCCAAGCAAGGTGGTTGTCTTCTCCTTTCCCCGCATATACTCATAAAAAAAAAAAAAAAAGAAAGCCGCTCGAGCAGAAGGTATACCCCTTTAAGACTCATTTAAAATCGTTACCCATTAGGTCGGTATAGCTTTGCTTTGTGCGTGTGTTTTGAGTGCACGTGTTTTATTTCATTTTACATCATATAAAATTAGGCGCTTGTAAATATTTGTTGGGTTTTCAAAAAAAAAAAAACAAAAACAAAAAAAAACAAAAAAAAAACAAACAAAAAAAACAAAAAGCAGAAAATAAAAAAATTGGGAGAAAAAAATGTATGCACGGAAGAAAAAATTTCGGTACATGCAACAAAGGAAAATGCGGCGAAGAAGAAATTTTCGATGAAGCTAGAAAATGGAACGAAAAGAAAACAACAGCAAAGAAAAGATGACATCAGCTGATACCAAAAGATGCTACAGCAAGAGAAAAAAGGAGCTTCTGACCAAGGTTAGAAGGAGCAACAAGAACAAATGTAGCAGCATCAAGAAAATTTTCCAGCTAAAGCCGAAAACAAAGTGGGACAAGAGAAAAGACTTTCCAGCGAAGGCCGGAACAGTGATAAAAAGAAAAATCCCCAGCAGATCAAAAAAAAAAAGAAAAAAAAAAAAGCAAGCAAGAATAAGATTCTCAGCTCAGGCCGAACTACGTTTGGTCTGATTCCTTGAAAAAGGATACGTAGGCAGCCTACATCAGTAGGTCCGACCATCACAATAAAAAGAAGAAGGAAAATTCCCCAGCAAAGAGTGGCAAAAAGGTCGAATCGGTGAATCCTGCGGAGCCACCCCAAAAAGTAAGTCAGTGATATTCTACCGCGACTTTAGAATAATTTCCTTTTAGGAAAATTTGTTTTATTTTCAAATAAAAGAAAAACTCTTTTTCAAAATGAGTTTTGATTTCAAAAAAAAAAAAAAAAAAGGAATATTTCAAAAAATACAAAAAAAGAGGAATATTTGAAAAAAAAAAAACAAAAAAAAAAAAAGGGAAGGGAAAAGAATGTTTTCCACTGCACAATTTTCGAAAATACTTGAAGAATGATCAATTCGTCGTGTTCGGCGACGGATTTTTAGTCAAGCACAATTTTCTGATATCTGAAAATTTTCGAGTTATGTCTGGAAACAAGACAGCGATCAAGGCCCAGACATACCTAGAAAGTTTTCTTAACACATTTCAATGCCAAGGTATTGACCGGTTGAAATTGTGGTAACGAAAAAATGCTCGACAACGATCTTTAGTCAAACACAATTTTCGATATTTGAAAGTTTTCGGATTATGTCGGAAACAAGACAAGGCGATCAAGGCCGGACATAATTAGAAAATTTTTCTTAACACGTTTCAACAAGGTATTGACCGGTTGAAAGGTGGTAACAGAAAAACATTCAAATCTTCATACCGTATTTGACAACGGTTTCGGACCGGAAGAATACGACTTTTTCGAAAACACAAAAATCTTTTTCCATTGTAGTTTAAGGTTTTGGCCTGAACTACGCTTGGTCTGATTCCTTGAAAAAGGATACGTAGGCAGCCTACATCAGTAGGTCCGACCATTGCAACATAAAAATATTTTCTTATCTCGAATTTGGGAGTCTATCTTATCAACGATGTTCGTTTACTTGGTAAGCTTCGGGTTACCCGTAAACTCCATCGTTGAGGGGCTCTGTAGACACCCCAAATTGCACACTCTATTTTATATTGTCTAAATAAATATTGCAAAATAGACTACTAATTATCTCTTGTATGTTTCGAGAAATAAAATACAAAAAGATAAATAAAACAAAATCAAAAAAAAAGAAAAGAAAATAAACAAAGAAAAAAAAATAAAATAAAAAGACAAAAGAAATCACAAAAAGAAAGAAAATCAAAAAGAAAAGAAAAACAAAAGAAAGAAAATCAAAAAGAAAGTAAAAGCAAAGAATAAAAAAAAAAAAAGAAAAGAAAGAAAAAATGGCCGCCCGCCCACCCCACTTCCTTAACCCACTAAACAACCCTCACATGTATAAATACTCCCTTTCTCTCATTATTATTTCACTCTCTCTCCCTCATTTTAAAAGGCCGACCCAGCTCTCTCTCTCCCCTCGATCACTCTCTCTCTCCCCTCAAGAAGATCCACTCTCTCTCTTTCTCTCAATCAAAAACCTCCCTCGCCCACTCACCCATAAATACTCCCTCACTCAGCACGCACACACATATACTCCCTTCATTTCGTCCACACACTCATTCACTTAATCCGCACAATATACCCTCTCTCACCCGCGCACACACACACAAATATATAAAAACGCACGCACAAAAATACACATAAACATACACCCTGTCGTTACTCTGCCCGAGTAACGAGCTAAAAAAGCCAAAACTTAAGTCTAGATTCTGTCCAACTAAAAAGGCCAAAACCAACCCAAATAAAGCGTCACTCGCCTCGAGTTGACAAGCCCGACCTCAAATCGGTTCAAAATCCAAATCCGGTTCAAATTCGGTTCAAATCGGTTCAATTCAGTCAATTCAAAAAAAAAAGACTCCTCTCCCGCAGAGGACAGAGCGAGCACACTACCGCTCTAAAAGGTAATACCTTTAAGGGCGTATTTTTTTATTATTCCATTTGTATTTTTTTCTTTTATTTATTTTCAAAAAGTTGTATTTTAAATCCGGCACAATGTAGCCAATATAAGCCGTTGTGCTGCCCGGATTAGATTAGAAAATATTTTGTAAAAGAGCCGTTATAATGGCCAAATATTCTTAAATGTGTTTGTAATTATTGGAAGGAGGCGCTGCGAGTCAGTAAATAATGTAGCCACGAATGTATCGTTTAATTTTCCCTTGTCAAAATAAGACCTTATTTATTTGCTAGATTAATATAACAATGAGCATATTTCAGCCAAAAACGCTTTGAGACCGAAAGGGCGAGTTGGGTGCCTAGCACCTTCCCAACTCGTAACTTAGCCCCGAACCCGTTTTCTAAAATCTCCTGTTTTCTACGGTTTTCCTTTATTTTTGCCTTAAAATAAAGGTGGCGACTCTAAAAACTTTCGGATCCGGTGGGGCCACGCAACATTCCTCTCTTTGCACTTTCCTGTTCTCCCTAAAAAAGGGAGATACGGGGAATGGAGGGGTGATGTATTCCCATATCCTCGGTATCCCCTAAACAAGGGATAACTTGACGCGGAAACCCATAGCTCCCATACGATCGATTGGGCCATAAGGCCATTTTAATAAATCCATAAGTGGGGGCGTCGCAATATCTTTTCTTGCACTTCTCTATTATCCCCTGACAGAAAAAAGGGGAGAATGAGAATGGAAAGGTAATGCATTCCCATATCCTGTTATCCACGAAATAAGGGATAACCTGACATGTGGAAACCTTTAGTTCCCATTTTGGATACAAAATCCACTCAAGGCAACCGAGGCACATTCCAACGTGCTAACATAGACAAAGACTCCTCTCGCACTTTGGATTTCGCTCTTCCCTAAACAAGGGAGGGTGGAACGAGAGCAAGTGGTGTCCCGCATCCGCACGCAGCACCCCTAAAAGGCGGCGGGCGCGAGTCGCACCAGGAACCTCACACATGTTAGGTTTCTTACGGAATAGTGTAGATGGTTGAACCAACATCTAACAAGCCAGGAAAGGCAGTTGTAATTGTTTCTGAGTCAAAAACGATAGGGACTCCTCTGATTGATCCATTAAGGGAGAAGGGATTAGCTGGGTTTTCTTCCATTGACATGAAGAATTCCTCAGTCAACTGGCAACTATACGTTCTGATGTTGAAAGAGAGAAGAGGAATCAACCCAGAAGCTGTTAGAAGATGGATAAGTTCAAGCCCTAAGGGTTCGTTGTTAAGAGACACCACATCCAAGAGACATCCTAATGTAGTGTTGGTTGCCATTTCCTGAAGTAAACACAGAAAAACAAGGTTAAAAAAAAAAAAGAAAAAAAAAGAGAGAGAAGACAGAATGAGAAAGTGAAAGAGAGAGAATGGGTACCAGAAAAGCTAGGGTTAGGGTTTGAAAACGTAAGAGTTCGAAGAAGAAGAAGAAGAAGAAGAGTGAAGTGAAGGAGTAGTTTGCAAATGGCGAGTATATATATAAGTGGGGTTTTATAAGTACAGACACTTATAAAAAGGTGAGTGAGTGGGTTTTAAAAGCGAAGATATGGTGTGTAGTGAAAAAGTACACAAAATTTTAGTTTTTGATAAAAAGGTGATTTGTGGCAGAAGGTTATTTTCATAATGATGAGCCGTTTTTGTGTAAGCACGTCACTTCAACCGCCAGTGTTGGTGGGATAGTGGAGGAGTCGTTTTGGCTTCTCAAGGAAGCTTCGCGAGTTCCAAGGAGAAATAAAAAGACGGGAAATAAATAAGGGAATTTATAATTATTTAAATTTAATATAAATCTTAGCTGAGATACGATCAGCTTTGATTAAGGATAAGAAGCTACCTGAACAGTGACTATAGTGTCAGTCACTGTATTGTCAGCTGTTAAAGTTTTGTCGGCTAGAGAATAGAAAAGTGTCAGCTGATCAAATTTTGACAATGGTGAGATGTCAACTGTTGGCTGAATAATGTCAGCTGATGACTACAGGTCGTCAGCTGAGGATTTGTTCAGAAGCTTAGACCCGAACAGATATGAGTTAAAGATTGTCAGCTAATGACTGACCATATTTGTCAGCTTTGCAATGTCAGCTATTGACTTGAAGAATATTAGCAGAAGGTTGAAAAGTGTCAGCTGAATGATGTCAGTTGATATAATTTGTTAGCTAGATGAGTGTCAGATGACAAACTGAAGGGCACTGTTGATTTTCTTTTACAACTGATCTAATTACCTACAAAGATTAGGAATACAAAGTATTTCTCCATGACATTATAAGCATTCCCAATTCACCTCTTATGAATTCAAATCTATCTGATTTTAGAGCTTTTGTAAATATGTCAGCTAATTGAAATTCTGTAGGAACATATTCTAGCTGAACATTACCTTTCTCAACATGATCTTTTAAGAAGTGATATCTTATGTCTATATGTTTGGTTTTAGAATGCATAACATGATTTTTAGAAACAGAAATAGCAGAGTATTATCACAATAAATAGGACATGTTCCCATTTGCATCTCATAGTCCAATAGTTGTTGTTTCATCCAAGAATTTGTGAACAGCAACTACCAGCAGCAATGTATTCAGCTTTTGTAGTTGAGGTGGAAACTGATGCCTGTTTTTTGCATGCCCAAGATTTCAGTCTGTTACCAAGAAACTGACATGTTCCACTGGTGCTTTTTGTGTTAACTCTACAAGCTGCAAGGTCAGCATCTGAATAACCAATTAAATTAAAAGAAGAATATCTAGGATACCAAATACCAAATTTTTCAGTATCAATCAAGTATCTAATAATTCTTTTTGCAGCAATCATAAGAGATTCCTTTGGATTAGCTTGAAAACGTGCACATATACACATAGCAAACATAATGTCTGGTCTACTAGCAGTTAAATATAGGAGAGATCCAACTATACCTCTGTATTCAGTTGTATTAACTAGTTTACCTTTTTCATCAGTGAGCAAGTGACATTCAACTCCCATTGGAGTGCTTGCTGAATTTGCTTCTTGTAGGTTGCATTTCTTGATCAGCTCTCTCATATATTTTGATTGATGAATAAAAATTCCTTCTTCAGCTTGCTTAATTTGCAAACCTAGAAAGTAAGTGAGTTCTCCCATCATGCTCATCTCAAATTTTCCTTTCATGAGATTCTCAAATCTTTTACACAAAACTTCATTAGTAGATCCAAAAATAATATCATCAATATAAATTTGAACTAGTAAGATATTATCTTTTTGCTTTAAGGAGAAAAGAATAGTATCAATTTTACCTCTTTGAAACCCTTTTTCCATAAGGAATTTTGATAGAGTTTCATACCATGCTCTTGGAGCTTGTTTGAGACAATAGAGAGTCTTTCTTAGCTTGTATTCATGATCCTTCTTTTTGATATCAAGAAATCCAGGAGGTTGTTCAACAAAAACTTGTTCTTGTAGATCACCATTTAGAAATGCACTCTTTACATCCATTTGATAGACCTTGAAGTCCTTGAAAGTTGCATAGGCAAGAAATAATCTAATAGCTTCTAACCTGGCAACAGGAGCAAATGTTTGATCATAGTCAATACCCTCCTCCTGTCTATAGCCTTGGGCTACCAACCTTGCTTTGTTCCTTGTGACATTTCCATCTTCATCCAACTTGTTCCTAAACACCCATTTTGTTCCAATAACTTGTTGATCTGAGGGTCTTGGAACAAGTTCCCATACTTGACATCTTTCAAACTGATTTAATTCTTCTTGCATCGCCTCAATCCATTGAGGATCCTCTAAAGCTTCATCAACCTTTTTGGGTTCAATGGAGGAGACAAAAGCATGTGAATCAAGAGTTTCATTTCTGGAACTGCTTCTTGTCCTTAGACCAGTAAATTGATCTCCAATGATGTTTGAAACTGGATGGTGTTTAGCTTCTCCGATTTTTCTAGGAAGATCTGGAAGGGGTTCAGTTAATAATGGTGATGAAGAAGATGTGTCAGTTGTCTGAAGAATTTTAATAGGAAATGTGTCGACGGTCGCCTATAACAATGATATCTAGTGGGATTTAGAATGTCGGTAATTTGGGAGTTGTCGACCTGCTTTGAAGCTCATTCTGAATATCTAAGGTTACACCTGGAGGAATGGAAGATGAAGGATTATTCTGAGTTGACCTATCATTGTTTCCTGCCTCAAAAATCTCAAAATTGTCAGTAACATCAGGAGCCTCAGTAGACTCAAGTAAATTAAATTCATCAAATGTAACATGCATAGATTCAACAATTACTTGAGTTTTTCTATTATAAACTCTATTAGCTCTACTATGTTTGACATAACTAACAAAAATACCTTCATCAGCTTTTTCATCAAATTTACCTCTGTGGTCACTACCATTGTAGTGAATGAAACATTTACACCCAAAATTTTTAAAGTAAGCAATGTTGGGTGTTCTTCCTCTCCATAATTCATATGGAGTCTTTTCATGAAACTTGTTTATGAGAGATCTGTTTTGAGTAAAACAGGTTGTGTTGACAGCTTCTGCCTAAAAATACTTTTGCAGCTTCGCTTCAGCTAGCATTGTTTTACTTGCTTCAATTAGTGTCCTGTTCTTCCTTTCAGCTACATCATTTTGCTAGGTGTTCTAACTGCTGAAAAATTACGATCAATACCATGATCACCACAGTATGTATCCATGCCAAGATTCTTGAATTCTGTACCATTATCAGATCTTATACTTATGATCTCACATTCTTTTTGAGTTTGAAGATTTCTGAACAAGGAAGTGAGAATGCCATAAGTTTCATCATTGGATTGCATCATTTCAGCCCATGTGTACCTTGAGTAATCATCCACAACTACCAGAGTATATCTATTTCCTCCCAAGCTTGTAGTTGTAATGGGACCAAACAAATCCATATGAAGAAGTTCAAGAATTCTTTTGGTTGAAAGACATGGTTTGGGTTTGAAAGAAGCTTTTGTTATTTTTCCTAAAATGCAAGCATCACATTTTTTGTCAGAAGGAAAGTTTATAGATGGCAGACCTTTCACTAAGTCTCCTTTTGAAAGTTTTGAAAGATATTTAAAATTTAAATGTGAAAGTCTTTTGTGTCAAAGCCATGAAGTTTTTGAAGTATTATTTACCACTAAACATATTTGAGTATTATTAGTTAAGGCAAGTAAATCAATAGCAAAAACATTTCTTTTTTTAGAACCAGTAAGTAAAACTTCATTTATGATGCAGTTTTTGATAAAGCAGTGAGTTGTAGAGAAAGTGCAACTCATACCTTTGTCACATAATTGTGAAATGCTAAGAAGATTGTGTTTCAAACCTTGTACTAAAGAGACTTTTTCAATTTTTATAGATCCTCTAATAATGGATCCATAACCTATAGTCTTTCGTTTTGAGTTGTCTCCAAAAATGACAGAAGGTCCTTTGGCTGAGATAATGTTAGTAAGGAGTTTAGATGACCCAGTCATGTGTCTAGAGTATCCACTATCTAATATCCATATGTCAATTGGTTAATCATCTGCCATTAAGCACACTTGAAATATGAATATTTAAATCATGGTACCCTTTATATCTTTGGGTCCACATGTGTAGACACCCAAATTTCGTACCCCTGGTATGTGACATGACATAAAATATCAAGACCTGTTAAAACATTAACAAATGTCAAGTTACAGGGTCAAAAGTGCAAAAGGACAAAGCAGGATGCACAAAAGGATGAACTGCAGGGACCAAAGTGCACAAAATGGAAACTTTGAAAAATTGGGCATGGCCACCGCAAGAATTGGGTGTGGCGCCCAATTTGGTGGGTTGCGCCCAGTTTTGTGCTCTGCTGCGCCCATTTTTCTCATTCATTTGCCACAAAGTGCAATTCTCTCAGCGCAGTGTACAAGCGGCTGATGCGCAAGGAAGGAATTTTAATTTCGTCGATGTCCTCGTTCAAACCTATAAATCTGCCCCTGGCTCTTCATTCAAAGACACCTTATCATCGATAAAAATTCTCCGCATTCTCGTTATCGGAGAAATAGAGAGAGAGTGAGATAGCGGCGATCACCTCAAAAAGCCTCGAAACTCTGCCAAACCTCCTCCAAACATAAAACCAACCGGTAGAAGTGAGCCTTAGCCCCCCAGCTAGGTATCCACCCTATTTCCCTGGCCCAAAAACCATAAAGTAAGCCGTTACTCTGCCCGAGTAATAGGCTGAAAAACAACCCATATAAGCCGTTATTCCGCCCAACCAAATAAGCCAAAACCACAAAAACTAAGCCGTCATTCTGCCCGAGTGAGTGAGCCAAAAACCATATACAAGCCGCCACTGCCCGGCCTAAATCACATCAAGAAGAAGCAATAAAAGTCTCCCTCTCCCGAGAAGGACAGAGCGAGCACACCCCGTTCTAAAAGGTAAAAACCTTTAAGGGCGTTATTTTATTAATCCATTAACTTTTCCGCTTATTTATTATTTAAAGTTGTATTTAAAATCCGGCCCAATGTAGTCAATATAATCCGTTGTGCTGCCCGGATTAGATTAGGAAATATTATGTAATAGAGCCGTTATTATGACCAAATATTTTCAAGTATATCTGTAATTATTTGTAAAGAGACGCTTTGCAAGCAGTAAATAATGTAGACAAATGGATGTATTTGTAGGCGGTTAATGCTTTATTTATCCGTTAAATAAATATAACAAGAAGCATACTTTAGCCAAAACCGTTTTGAGACCGAAAGGGCGAGTTGGGTGCCTAGCACCTTCCCAACTCGTAACTTAGCCTCCGAACCCGTTTCATTATCTCTGATTTTCTTTTTGGTTTTGCTTTATTTATTCCTTAAAATAAAGATGACGACTCTAAAACATTTTGGATCCAGTGGGGCCTCGCAACATCTTTACTTGCACTTTTCCGTTCTCCCCTAAAAAAGGGAGAATGAGAATGGAAAGGTGATGTATTCCTATGTCCTGGTATCCCCTAAAAAGGAATAACTTGACGTAGAAAACTCAAAGCACCCATAGTGATCTGAGATAGGCCATAAGGCTATTTTCATAAAATCCATAGTGGGCGCCGCAACATTCCTTCCTTGCACTTTCACGCTTTTCCCTAAAAGGGAGAATGGGAATAGAAGGGTGATGCATTCCTATATCCCCGGTATCCCTAAAAAGGGATAACTTGACATAGAAAACCCAAAGCTCCCATATTGGATCAAAATCCACTAAAGGCAACTGAGGCGCATTCCAACGCGTTATTCCGACAACACTTCTCTCGCACTTTTGATTTCGTCTTCCCCTAGACAAGGGAGGGTGGAACGAGAGCGTGGATGTCACCGCATCCGCCCCTGGGCGCTGGGCGTGGGAGCATGTTTCCTGAACCCAAAAGGGCGACTATCTTTGGGAGATCGTTTTATTTTAATAAATAAAAATGGAGGGCTAGACTCAGTAACCAAAACTTTTTTTTCTTTTGTTTTTGGCTAAAGTATGCTTGTTATATTAATTTAAACAGTTGAATATTGTGTTCCTTTAACATCCGTGTCTATATTTGTGGATATGATCCTCCATCTTGCAGCAGTTTCATTTCAAACTCTGTTACGGATATACTTGAAAATATTCGTATTTTATTTTTCAAAAAAATTGCAAAAAAAAAAAAAAAAAAAATATATATATGTATTTTATGTGCACAATTCAGCGACAACGAAAAGGGGGGCTTTATTTTATTTTCGGCTCTATATTATTATTTCCTTCTGTTCATTTTTCTTTTTTATTCTGTACATTTGTACATATTTGCATGCATTCTGTCATTTTATTTTGGGGATTAGGACTCATTTGTAATTAATAAGGATAGATAGATTCCCCGCTTTTCTTTCTATTTCTTGATGGTATGCTTGTTTGCTCGTGCTCAAAATAAAAAGCCGAGAAAATCAACAAATAACAGCAAGACAGACTATATCTGTTTTATTTTCTATTTCTATATCTGAAAAAAAAACTTTTTTGCTTTTTAGATGCCACACACACGCGCACATGCATATAAATATATTCCAAATTGCTACCCTACACTATGGCCAGCCTACCCCATGCATAAGCCAACGTTAGACTGCATATAGATTCTCAGGACACTTCAAAGACCGACCGGTTCTTGCATTTTAAATTGTGGGTCAGCCCCTGTCAAAAAATTGTGCGCAAGTCAAAAAAAATGTGTGCGCAAGTCAAAAAATGCGCAAGTCAAAAAAAATACACTAGGGCTGATTTATTATTTTTTTAATGTTCGACCTAGACCATTTCGAATGGTGGATCCCGAAAAGAGTATAGGCCCTTCGAATGGGATCAGTCCGATCTCGGGGAGTCGAAAGGCAAGTAGAATACGTTGGTCCTATACTCTTGAGAAAGAATCCACTCTTCCAGGAAAAGTCCTGAGACTGTCAAAATTAAGCAGGTGCTTATCCGGTCAATTTGTAGGAAAAATAATAAATAATAAAATATATTAATAAAGACACGCTGTACTCCAAGCCCAGAAAGCCTTCAGCCAGCCTCCTGATACCTCTATAACCCATTTTCCTCATAAACCTGGCCCGAATTGGAAAGCCAGAGATAGTACTGGCCGGTTGATACGGGAAATAAGTGCAGAAATCAGAACATAAGGTATCGATGTCGATCGGCGCGAGAATCGTAGAAAATACTCCGAGCGGATGGCGGAAAGTGATGTAATCTCTTCCCCTGCAGTCCCCCAAGAAGCATCAACCTTCCATGTTCCTCCAAATCCAACTTCCCAGCCACACACCAACCCACCAAATACCTATTATTACCAAAATTTTAACCATTTTTTCATCACACCCTCCATATCCAGCCCATAATCCTTATCCAACCCAGTATCCCTATCCAGCCTAGTATCCATATCCTACCCAAAATCCATATTCTATCCAATATCTGTATCCAGCCTAAAATACACCAGCCCAATATCAATATCCAGCCCAAAGCCCTTACCAGGTACCGCAGCTAGAAATTAACCCAACCTTCCCTAACCCAGCCAGCATCTACCAAAACCCAACTCTCTCACCCGCCAAAATGGAGGTTGACATCGAAAATTTGAAAACCGTGATGCTTAAAATTCTAAACCAAGAAGTTTCTAAATGAAAATTTGGGGGACAGCTTCCTGGGTATGATGGATGAAGGCACTTATTATAAAAAAAGTTCCCTGCTGAGTTTGAGTCTATTTCTAATAAACCTCTGTAGAACTAGTATACTACGACCGGCCCACTTTTGACACCCGCAGATCTGGTGGACCGCTTCGTATATATTATCCATATTCCTTTCCCTAGCTTTACGGATTGGTCATCTACCGATCCGTTCCATAAAATTGAGGATCTCAAACCCCAGGTCTTCAATAATGTAATAAACCCTGTACTGTGTGCTTTTAATAATAATCTAAATGTCTTTGTTTATTCCTTGTTGCACCTATATTAAAAGACGCATTAAATAATTATAATAATGAGTCATTTAATAGGACCCAAAAGATAAAAGATAAAAAGAATTATTTGCTTGAGCTTGTAAAGTCAGTCGAGCACCAAGGACATCATCATTCATCAACAGCAACTGAAAACTGATCCACTATCAATCTGGGGCTGGACAATGAAATCAAAGGAATCAAAAATCGGCAACTCCCTGCAAGGTTCTGAAAAGGATAACACTCATGGATCTCCTCAAAGAGTTCGTGGACATGTTTGCCTGGTCCTACGAAGATATGCTGGGGCTAGACCCAGCCATAGTCGAACACCGGATCCCCACATGTCCGGATGCTCAGCAGATCAAGCAAAAGCTCCACCGCATCAAGCCAGAATGGTCACTACAAGCTAAAAAAAAAAGAAGAAGCATGAAACAGCCGCACGTCAACTTCATTCGGGTAAAAAAAAACACAAGAAAAAAAGAGAAAGGAAAGTAAAAAAAAAGAGTAAAAATAAAAAAATAAAAAAAAGAAGAGAGAAAAATACCCGATTTGGCTGTCAAATACAGTGACCATTCCCAAGCCCAACAGGAAGGTCTGGATTTGCGTAAACTTACGCGACCTCAACAAGGCGTCACCCAAAGATAATTTCCCTCTACTCAATATCAATATTGTGGTAGTCGCAGTTGCTGCTCACAAAGTCAGATCCTTCGTCGACAGCATGCTGGGCCATAGTCAAATCAAAGGCAGCAGGAGACCAAGAAAGGACCTCATTCACCACCCCTTGGGGGAACTTATTGCTATCATGCATGCCGTCTGGGCTAAAAAATGCTGGGGCTACTTATCAAAAGGCTGCTACCACTCTCTTCCACGATGTGCCGTATATTGTCAAAGAGATCCGATCAGGAGATGTCGTACTCCTCACAAGCCCGGAAAGAAGACTTTGTTCAGCCCTCCAATCTCAACGAGCTTCAAAGGTATTTTGCTTGAACCACCTTATCTGGCAAGTGCTTCCCTCTCCAGCCCGCTAGGCTGAAAACCCGAAAGGGCGGCCTAGGCAAAAATTAGAGCAAATAAAAAAATGAAAATAAAAAGGAGAAATAAGGGCTCGCTAGGCTGAAAACCCAAAAGGGCGGCCTAGGCAAAAATTAGAGCAAGTAAAAAATAATAATAAAAAAATAAAGGCTCGCTAGGTTGAAAACCCGAAAGGGCGGCTTAGGCAAAAGTTAGAGGCAAATAAAAAATATATATCAGGAGAATAAGGAGAGGGAAAACACTTTTTGAAACCTCAGCATCCTACCTCCAGATCTTCAGCAGGCAAATGGGCTCGACTGACAGAAGAAAAAAAACCACGACAGGAAGCTTGCAATAAAACACTAAAATATAAAATTTTCGGGTCCTAAGGTGCAACTTAGGAATAATTGCTAAAGAAATTTAGATTATACATTAATTGCCTGTACATATCTATTATTGCCTATACCCCCTTTGTTTCCCCCAGAAACTATCCCTTCTTTTGCAGCTTAAGCCCCAAGGTGGTCCATCAGTACCTGCGACGTCCGCCCAGCCAGGCCAATATACTTCTTCTGCAAGGCACATAAAAGGCTCAGTCTCATCAGAATGAGAAGCACCAGAAGTGTCATCGTCCTATTCATCATCTGCGTGGCCATTGTCCTGAAGCAATCAGACGACTCAGACTCCGATCATTCATTGCTGCCATGTCTGATTTCGAAGGAAAATGCATGGGCTATGAGAATAGCCTTATGCCAAGAATAGCCCTGCAACAATGGTATGGCCGAGAACATGAGGAAGTGACTGCCTTTTCCTCTCCCCGCATATCATAAAATAAAAAAAAAAGAGAAAAAGGGAAGCCCGCTCGAGCCCGAAGGTATATTCCTTTAAAATCCGTTTTAGAAATACAGCGTGCCATTACCTGTTAGGTTGGTATAGCTTTGCTTTGTGCGTGAGTTTTGAGTCTGCATGTGTTTTTTTTTATTTTTTTTGCATCATATAAAATTAGATTGCATTATAAATGTTTGTACAGATTCTTTTAAAAAAAACAAAACAAAAAAACAAAAAAGCAAAAAAAAAAAATTGTATTGTTTTGCATCTAGATAAACGTTTTTGCATTATAGGCATTGTAAAAATGTATTTTGCATCTTAAAGATATGTACTACATTTTGCATTATTGCATTCATAATAGAATAAAAAATATCCATGCATCATGTTAATAAATATCCCATAATTTTTAGGCATCATATTTGCATCAAATAAGGTAGTACATATATCCATCATGTGCATTCAGTATCCAATAAGCTGCATTAGAGGTGCGCTAAAAAGAAAATAAAATGCTCGCAATCATGAAAATAAATATTCCCATGGCATTCACTATATCCCTGCAGCATAAGCATGCATCATGTAGCCCCATCTGCATTTATAGTATAAATCATGCATAGTAAGGTCAAGTAGTGACCACTAGTTTAATCATGCATCATAAAAATAAATCATATAAATTTCATGCATCATTACTTAATTACATCATTTAGGCATAAATAGGACATGCATAAGCATTATTAATAAAGTCAGGAATGCTTCAAAAGTGCCAAACAGTGCCAAAATCTAGCAAGATCAGAAGTATTTCCAAGCGGACCAAAAAAAAAAGAAAAAAAGAAAAAAAAGAGGTAATAAGCATGCAAATAAAGAAAAATGGCGAGCATGCAAAATAAAGAAAACAAAACAAAACAACATTAAAAAAACAAACAACAAAAAAAATCGGGAGAGGGAAAATGCATGTACAAGAAAGAAAAATTTTCAGGTACATGTAACAAGAAAAATGACGCGGCAGAAGAAATTTTTTTTCGGCTGAAGCTAGAGAATGGAGCGAAAAGAAAACAGCAGCAAAGAAAAAATGATCTCAGCTGGTACCAAGAGATCTTTGCGGCGAAGAAAAAAAGAAAATTTCTGACCAAGGCTAGAAGGAGCAGTAAAGAAAAATGCAGCAGCATCAAGAAAATTTTTCCATCTAAAGCCGAAAACATAGCGGGACAGGGGAAGAGATTTTCCAGCAAAGGCTGGAACAGTGATCAAAAGAAGAATCCCCAACAAAGTGCAGCAAAGAACAGCGTAAAGCAGCAAGCAACAGCAAAGCAATAGCATCAGCAATTTGCCGCACGGACACGGCAAATGTAAAGGAAAGGAAGGTAGTTTCCTTTTTAGCAGTGCATTTGTTTGATGTTTGGAAACTTTCCTTTAAAGGGTACACAGCCCCGGATTAATAGGGAAAGGTCTTGTTCTCCGTTGAAGGCTGAGTTCCTGAGGAGGCAATGCATTCCATACATTTTGGCTGTGTGGGAAACTTTCCTTTAAAGTGCAGCCGGATTTATAGGGAAAGGTCTTGTTCTCCAAGAGAGGCCGAGTTCCTAGGAAACAATTCATGCCGCAGCACAGCGCGAGCTACGATTGGTCTGATTCCTTGGCTAAGGATACGTAGGCAGTCTATCTCGGTAGATGCGACCAAACACAGCACGATATTTACCTTTGCAACACTCATTTGATAAAGCTTTGCATGCACTTGCTCATTTAGCATTGCCGCACTTGCACCACCGCAACACTTGCACCACAGCATTTGGTCCCCAGCTTGAATGAACCACGTCCTCGATTCCTTG
The DNA here is from genome assembly GCA_013146195.2 of Codonopsis lanceolata. Lineage (NCBI taxonomy): Eukaryota > Viridiplantae > Streptophyta > Magnoliopsida > Asterales > Campanulaceae > Codonopsis > Codonopsis lanceolata. The sequence goes on along the minus strand of CM028383.1, from coordinate 2,185,075 downwards.
TATAAGGATACGTAGGCGACCTATTTCGGCACGACCGCTGCATGAATGATGGTTTAGGTTTTGGCCGAACTACGCTTGGTCCGATTTCCTTTATTAAGGAATACGTAGGCAGCCTACATTAGTAGGTCCGACCATCAGAGCACTTAATTTGCATATCTGCTTAAAAACTGCGATAACCTGCTATAACTGACTAAAGATGTCTAGGATATGGAGGTTTGTCTCACATTATAAATTGCTACATCATAACTGCTACCTATTGCATCTTTCTCCCTCGTTTTGTAATTGAACGAAATTGGAAAGTCTATTCTTATCAACGATGTTCGTCTACTCGAAGTCGCTGGGTTACCCGTAGACTCCATCGCTGAGGGGCTCAGAGACACCCCAATTTCGTACCTCGCTATGTGACATGACATAAAATATCAAGACACTGTTAAAACATTAACAAATGTCAAGTTACAGGGTCAAAAGTGCAAAAGGACAAAGCAGGATGCACAAAAGGATGAACTGCAGGGACCAAAGTGCACAAAATGGAAACTTTGAAAATTGGGCATGGCCACCACAAGAATTGGGTATGGCGCCCAGTTTTGTGCTGTGCTGCGCCCATGTTTCTCATTCATTTGCCGCAAAGTGCAATTCTCTCCGCGCAGTGTACAAGCCGGCTGATGCGCAAGGAATGAATTTTAATTTCGTCGATGTCCTCAATTCCTCCTATAAATACAGGTCCCCGACTCTTCATTCAGCACACCTTATCATCGATAAAAATTCTCCGCGTTCTCGTTACGCTGGAGAAATAGAGAGAGAAGTGGGATAGCGAGCGATCACCTCAAAAAGCCTCGAAACTCTGCCAAACCTCCTCCAAACATAAAACCAACCGGTAGAAGTGAGCCTTAGCCCCCCAGCTAGGTATCCACCCTATTTCCCCGGCCCAAAAACCATAAAGTAAGCCGTTACTCGCCGAGTAATAGGCTGAAAAACAACTCATATAAGCCGTTATTCCGCCCAACCAAATAAGCCAAAACCACAAAAACTAAGTCATTCGCCTGAGTGAGTGAGCCAAAAACACCATATACAAGCCGCCACTCGCCCAAATCACATCGAAAGAATAAAAGTCTCCTCTTCCAGAAGGACGAGCGAGCACACCCCGCTCTAAAAGGTAAAAACCTTTAAGGGCGTTATTTTATTTATCCATTTACTTTTCCGCTCATTTATTATTTAAAGTTGTATTTAAAATCCAGCCCAATGTAGTCAATATAAGCCGTTGTGCTGCCCGGATTAGATTAGGAAATATTATGTAATAGAGCCGTTATTATGGCCAAATATTTTCAAGTATATCTGTAATTATTTGTAAAGAGACAGTTGCAAGTCTGTAAATAATGTAGACAAATGGATGTATTTGTAGGCAGTTAATGCTTTATTTATCTGTTAAATAAATATAACAAGAAGCATACTTTAGCCAAAAAACTGTTTTGAGACCGAAAGGGCAAGTTGGGTGCCTAGCACCTTCCCAACTCGTAACTTAGCCTCTGAACCCGTTTTCATTATCTCTGGTTTTCTTTTTGGTTTTGCTTTATTTATTCCTTAAAATAAAAATGGCGACTCTAAAACATTTTGGATCCAGTGGGGCCTCGCAACATCTTTCCTTGCATTTTTCTGTTTTTCCCTAAAAAAGGGAGAATGTGAATGAAAAGGTGATGTATTCCTATGTCCTGGTATCCCCTAAAAAAGGGATAACTTGACGTAGAAAACCCAAAGCACCCATAGTGATCCGAGATAGGCCATAAAGCTATTTTCATAAAATCCATAGTGGGGGCGCTGCAACATTCCTTCCTTACACTTTCACGTTTTCCCCTAAAAAGGGAGAATGGGAATAGAAGGGTGATGCATTCATATATCCTGGTATCCCCTAAAAAAGGGATAACTTGACGTAGAAAACCCAAAGCTCCCATATTGGATCAAAATCCACTAAAGGCAACTGAGGCGCATTCCAACGCGCTATTCCGACAGCACTCCTCTCGCACTTTTGATTTCGTCTTCCCCTAGACAAGGGAGGGTGGAACGAGAGCAGTGGATGTCACCGCATCCGCACGTACGCGCACCCCTATCCAAGGGCGCGCGGGGCGTGGGAGCACGTTTCCCGGGAACCCACAACAGGGTTAGTTTTCTTTGGAAGCCAAACTTGCCTAAAATTAGGCATTTTGACTTTGTCAGTAGGTTTAAATCTGAACAGACATTCATGAGACTGATGACCAAAAGTAAAGCAAATATTACATTTGTGATAACCTGATTTATTAGTCATTGAAGGTGAATTATTTGATTCATTTTGATTTAGTTTAGAAGTCTTAGCAGAAAAAAAATTGATTGGCTTGAACTTGTCAGTTGTCTTCCTTCTGATTCCTCCTCTTTTGTCAGCTGGCTGACATTAATTAGTTGTTACATTAGCTGGTAATTTTTTAGGCTTATAACCAGAAGATTGACAGCTGTCATTGTTTAGCTTATTCTTTTTGTTAATGGACTTCTTAAGCTGATTCATGCTTTTGGGATATTTGAAAGGTACACTATTATAAGCTAATCCCTTATCCTTTTTTAGCAGAATCTTAGCTCCACTATTTGACTGTCTGATCTCTCAGTTTCCATCATTTTTTGAATATCCAAGACCATGTTGGTCTTCATGATTTTTCTGTTGATTTATGATGGTCTCAACATCAGCTTTTGACTTTGAGTAAGTATCAACAACATTGGTTAGTCGAAGATTTCTTTCTACAAGGTCAGCAATCTGGGCATCTGAGATTTTTTCTTGAATCTCATGTTTTTCATTGATGCTTTTAAGTTGCAGTATTTCATTTTGCTGTACTTTATAAAGCTCATTGATTTTTTGAAGCTCACAGTTTTCATCAGAGATTCTTTTGAAGTCACCAGATAAAGAAACATGAATTCTTTTGAGTGTTTCAAACTTGGAATACATTTCTTGCATTTGTTCCAGTAGATCATCAACACTTGTGTCAATAGCCTTCTCTTCCTGCCTTTTTGACATATTGCTTATTTTGATGTCAGCAGTCCTTGGAGAAGTTGACTTGATTTTCCTTTCTGGCTGACTTATGATTCCTTGTCCATAAAAACCATTTCCTATTTTCTTAACCATAAACTGATCAGGTTTGATGACATTTGCTAGCTTGGGGTTTTTAATAGGTGAGCTTGGTAGCTCATTATCAGACATATTTGAATATTTTGTAAAAGGAGAGTTTGATGCAAGATGACCTGGTTTTCTATAATTGAAACACAACAACTTTTCTTTCTCATCCTTGTCTTTATTTTTTTTTTTGAAATAAGGCTTTTAAAAATTTGAAGAAGAAGGTGTGGGTCCCCGGACCCCGCACGCCCTTTTCTAGGGGAGCGTGGCATGCGAAAGGACATCACGCTTTCCATTTCATCCTCCCTTGTTTAGGGAAAGACGAATTTAAAAATGCGGAAAGAGTGTTGTCAAAAAGCGCGTTGAATACGCCTCGGTCACCGAGTGAGCTTTGGTCCATTGTGAGAGCTTTGGATTTTCCGTATCTCACCCTCCCTTGTTTAGGGGAAAATAAGATACAGAAAACGCATCACCCTTTTCAGTCTCATTGTCCCTTGTTTAGGGGAAAACGGAAAAATGCAAAAAAAGAATGTTGCGAAGGCGCGTGGGAACACGCCCTGCCTCACTGTGGACTTTTGAAAATCGCCTTAGGTCATTATGAGTGCATTGGTTTTCTCTGTATCTCACCCTCCCTTGTTTAGGGGAAAACAAGATACAAAAAATACATCACCCTTTTCATTCTCATCGTCCCTTGTTTAGGGGAAAACGGAAAAGTGCAAAAAAAAAGATGTTGCGAGCCTCACCATGACCTTAAGCTTATTTTGGATCGCTATGAGTGCATTGGGCTTCCCCGTATCTCATCCTCCCTTGTTTAGGGGAAAACAAGATGCAAGAAATGCATCACCCTTTTCATTCCCATCATCCCTTTTTAGGGAAAAACGGAAAAGTGCAAAAAAAAAGATGTTGCGGGCGTCACTGTGATCCAAAATGTTTAAACAGAGTCGCCATCTTTATTTTAAGGAAAAATAAAGAAAAACTAAAAATAACCAGAGTTTGTAAAAAGGGGTTCGGAGGCTAAGTTACGAGGTGGGAAGGTGTTAGGCACCCAACTCGCCCTTTCGGTCTCAAAAATGGTTTTTGGCTAAAATATGTTTTTATTATATTTATCTAGCAAATGAAATAAAACATTAAAAGCAGATATATCGGTATCTACATTATTTACAGACTTGCAGCCGCCTCCTTCCAGTAATTACAAATACATTTAAAAATATTTGGTCATAATAATGTCTCTTTTTAATGCTATTTTCTATATAAATCCGAGCAGCATAACTGCTTATATTTTTTATATTGGGCCAGATGAAAATAGCATTTTTATATAAAAACTCTTAAAGGTTTACCTTTAAAAGCGTAAGGTGCGCTCGCTCTGTCCTTCCGGGAGAAGGAGTCTTTTACTGCTACTGCGATTCGGGCAGAATAAATGATTTCGAAAGTTGCTTTCAGGCACCGTAAAACGGGCGGAGTAACTACTTGCGTTTTTGCTATTGTTTGCTTGCTACTGGCGGAAATCGGGTAGAGCAACTGCTTGCTTCTGGCGGATTTGGCCTCTGGATTCGGGCAAAGCAACTGCTCTTTTTGGAATTTTTGGACCGGGGAAATAAGGTGGAATCCTAGCTGGAAGGCTAAGGTTCACTTTGACCGGTTGGGTTTGTGTTTGGAGGAGATTTGACAGAGGTTCGAGGCTTATAGGAGGAGGGGACTCTCTCTATCTCATGATCGCTCTCTACTGCGTAAAATAAACGCTGAACAGTATGAGTGAGAATTTATCGGCCCTCAATTCTGAAGCCGAGCACTCGTATTTATAGGCTGAAGAAGGGACTCCTTCGGCATTTGCAATTTTCTTCTGTGCTTCATCAGCTAGTACCGCGCGCTTGAGAGTTTGTACTAATTCCCAAATCGGAAAGCACTATTGGGCTCTGGGCGCCGACCTCATGGGATCTAGGCGCCGCGCCCTCTTTGAATGTTGGCAGCGCCTGTGTCCAATTTTAGCCTCCTTTTTGACACTCTGTCCCTTGCATTTCACTGTTTTACGCATCCTGCTTTGTCTTTTGTATTTTTAAACCCTGTAACTTAACATTTGTTAAGTTTTAACAGGTCTTGATATCGCATGTCATGTTACATACCAGGGGGTATGAAATTGGGGTGTCTACAGAAGGTCTTTGAGAGCTTGAGGAAGGTTTTTGAAGATTTGAGGAAGATTTTTGAAAACTTGCAGAAGGTTTTTGGAAGTTCCTTTTAAAAGATTTAAACTTTCTAAATTGTCTAGCAAAAGCAGCAAATTCATCTTCATCAAAATCATCATCCGACAGAGATGTAGAAGTTTTAGGTGTCTCTTCTTCAGCTTGCAAAGAGATACCTTTAAAGTTTTTCTCAATTTCTTGAGTTTTAAGAACTTCCTTTTCATAAATTTTTAGACTTGCAACAAGACTACGTATGTGAGTTTTGTTCAAATCTCTTGCTTCCTTTATGGCTGTGACCTTTACATGCCATCTACTTCCCAAGCTACTAAGAAAACGCATATTCAAATCTTTCATGCTATAAACTTTGCCAAGAGAAGAGTATCTATTACTTACCTCGAGAAATCTATCCTAAGCATTCTTCAATGATTCTTTTGGGTCCTTTTTGAAGGCATCAAACTCTTGTATACAGTCATAGAGTTTGTTGTCCTTGGTGTTTTGGTCTCTTTCGACGTATTCAACGAGAGCATCCCAAATTTCTTTGGCAGTAACACAATCATATATTTGTTTGTAGTTTTCATCAGGAACAACACTTGATAGAATGTTTACAGCTCTAGCATCTAGTCTGTCAGTAATTTTATCTTCCTCAGTCCATTTTGATTGAGGCTTGAGGACATATTCTTCAATATCAGGGGCAAGAGGATTTATGGTATCATCATCTGCAGTAGAAGATTTGCCAACTTTAGTATTGATTTTCATTGGTTGCATAGGACCACCTCTTACACATTCCATTAATCGTTTATCTATATTGTTCATATATCTTGTAATTCTTTCTTTCAAAATATCAAAGTGATCTTCATTAAAAATAGGTACTTGAGTAACATTGTTTGATTGAAAAGCTTTTATGGTTGCCATGATCGAGCTTTCAAGTTGTTAAACTTGGAAAAATAATAATTTTTCGAAAAAGTTTGGCTCTGATACCAATTGTAAGTCCCGTTGGCAACTGACAAGGCTAGAGAGGGGGGGGGGGGGGAGTGAATAGCCTTCCAAAAACTTTGAGTGTTGATTTGAAAAACTTTAAAAGTTTGCAGCAGAATATGTAAATTGTCAGTCAGCTAATAATGTGTCAGCTGGCTGATGATTTAAAGAGGATGAAGCTGAAAAATATTGGTCAGCTGACTGACACAATTGTTTTAGAAAATTTCTGTTTAAAAATAGATCACTGAGTACAAAGAAGGAATTGAAGAACAATGTATCAAAACAAATAATTAAACAATTTGTGTAAGTAACTAGCTGACACTTAAGTAGATCAAGAATTCTTAAGTTTTAGATCATTTTGTAAGAGCTGATGAAATTAACTGACAAATAAATTGAAGTGGTTCACAGTAAAACTACTACGTCCACTACCAAGTTGGTCAAACTTGGATTTTTGAGGTGTACTAATTTTATTAAAAATCTAAGTGATCTCTAATGGATCAGTGTACAACAAAAGACCAGTATTTATGGAGTATGATTGAAATCTAATCACACTCGTGAGACAAACAGATTGATTTCTAATGAATATGAAGTAAATCACTCAGTGTTTGTCTAAACAATAACTAGAAGGAAATTTTCAAAGTATCTAACTAAAGTTTAAGAAGGCTAAGGCACATAGAGAATTTCTTTTAGAGTAAAATGCTTCAGACTTCTGTTTTTCTTCAATTGATTCCTGAGGGTATTTATAGTGGATCTTGAAGAGTGGCCCGTTAGGAACACATTTGAATTTGAAATGTGTTAAGCAATTCATACGTATCTTTTTACAAGATCATAGGGATCATGTTGAATATAATATCTATCAAAACACAAATTAGGAAAGTGTCAGTACCAAGGAATGTTCAAGTAAAAGAGGTAAACAAACTGACACTTTAAAACTATGGTCAGTTGATACAAACTGTCTGACAAAATAATTATCTCAAGCTAACCAAAAAATATCATATAAGTTCTTGGTTGACAAATGGTAGAATGATTTTAAGCAAATTTAATTTAAGACAAGATTCAACAAGACACTAGATCTTCGTGCCCGTGCCTATGGCACGTGCCAATACATATGATGTCGAATTGAAACGCCAACGTCTAAATAAAAGGTGCGATTTTTAAAAAAATATTACAGTTGAGGGGTACATTACTTCAAGTGGTAATTGAGCTCTATTGTGAGATTATATTAATGTCAGGTAAATGTTTTGTAAGGGGTGATGGTTTAGAAGATTAATCTCATGGTGTGACTGCTCATAATATTAATTGTATGAGGTAACTTTGTAACAGGGTGAGAGAAAATCGAAAGTTAAAAGTGGATAACTACTCTCACACATGTGAATGTGAGAGTGTATCTCAACCATTAAATTTTTTAAGATGATTTAATCTCAACCTCTAAATAGCTTTAGCCAATTGCACATATGTGAGAATGAGCTCTATTGTAATATAGATAATATTACATGTGAATTAGATTTATTTTGATTTGTTTTATTTTTTCTTTTCAATTACGAACAAAAAATCATTGATTTGTATTTTTTTTTCCGATTTCGGACAAAATATCCGCTACACACTAGCAGATGTTTTATAAAACATCGCAAGTGTGTAGCGGATGTTTTATAAAACATCCGCTAATATGTAGCGAATGTTTATAAAACATCCGCAAGTGTGTACCGCAAGTAAGTATCTATTAAATATTAAAAGGGATACTTAGATCATTTTATGCATTAAATGGTGTTACGTTTAGAGATTTGAGTATTACGTTTAGGGTCTCTCTATTTGAAATTGTGTTGAGATCGGATAAATGTACACTACATAATGAAAATTGAAAAGAGGATAAAACTTAATTAGACATTTATTTCATAAGAAAACGAATAATCAAATATTGTAATTATAATTATAAATAAAATTGACATGTAGAAAGAAAATTTTATTATTTTCTCAATAACGACAATTTAGTCTTATTTGGAAGCTCTTGTTTCACAATAATGGTCAGTTTAGAAACGTGAGATACAATTATTTTGTCCATTATTTTCACATACACATGAGATAAAGAAATTTTGGACACATTTAGTTAATCATATTTTATGCGTTGAAGTTGTTTAATTAAAATATAAAAAAAACATACTGCTTCATCTACATAAAAAATGTATGTGAGCCTTGTCTCTAGACAACCCTTTCAGAAGGGAAGGAGAGGGGATGTCACACTTTCTACTTAGTGACATTTTGAAATATAGGGCTTGTGGGTAGAATCGTCAAAATGGGTCAATCCCGCTGAGTTAGTTCGCCTCGCCATTTTAAAAAGGTTAGTTGGGTTTTAAAAATATGAACCCGCTTAATGGCGGGCTTTATGGGTTAGAGTCGCATAAGTCGCGGGTTGAAGCATGGCAATGTGGGTTGGTCCACCAATTTACATACACACATAGGGGTTAACTGGTGGCTCAGATCGAATTGTGTAAAACACAACTGACAATCCATGTCCATATTAATTCATAAATATGTGAGTTACATATAAACTCCATCTGTTATGAGTTTTGTTTGAATTATCTCCTCTACAACCAATAAATAATAACCCCTCAGTTATATATATTTTTGAATTATCCTCTCCACAACCAATTACAGTTACAAGAATGTTTTCCTCTTAACATATTTTTTTAACCACATCCTTCCGTTTGAGTTGACGAGGTGGTTATCTATAATTTATCTCGAGCATCAATTGAGTTGTTTTAATATGATACTCCCTTCGTTCCTAAATTATCATCTTAGTTGATCCGACCCACATATTAAGAAAAAACAATTGACTTAATTATTTATATTGGTTTAATGTGTAGCTTCTTTTAATGTCCATGTGTATGTGGTTCATAATTAAAGTAAGGTGAAAAAGTAAGGGTAAAGTGGTAAAAGTGATGTTCTAAAAAGGTAAGTTTCAAACTGGACAATTATTTTGGGACGAACGAATAAGGAAATGAGGACGATAATTTAGGGACGGAGTGAGTATTTGTTTGTAAGTTTTGTAATTAATTTTTGCAATTTTAAATATTTGTATTTTAATTTTATTATTAATATTTAGTTTGTAGTTTCTTAATTAATTGTTATCGTAATCAACTGAATCTCAATTTAATTTTTGTCCGACCTAGATTTATTTAAAAAAAAAAAACAGTTGTTTGTAAGTTTTGTAATTTTAAATATTTGTATTTTAATTTCTTTCTCTTTTTAAAAATGTGTGCTAAGTTTTCCTTAATAGTCTGAAATATTTGTGATTTCAAAATAGTCTTTTGTTAGTTCACTCCATCTCATTCAATTTATTTTATATTTTTTGTTTACTGTAATTTTCATTTTTAAGTTTATTTCAATTAACAAGTGTTATGTTGGTGTGTGTAAGAGGTAATGTTTTTAGATGATTAATTTTACTCTTTTTTGGATAAGTTGCAAAATTTTACAGTGAATAAAATGTTTTATTTCTTTAATTTTCGAAAATTCGTTTTTTTTTTGTAGTGTACATTGATCCGACTCCTACAAAATCTCAAATATATACTAATTTATTCGCATCATGCTAGCTTCATATATTGATCACGTCTATACTGATATCGTGCCTATGGCCCGAACACGTATACAATCACATAATCAATATTTTCTCAAACCAATCTCAACTAGAACTCACACTCAACAACTCGACACCGTCATTGAGCAACTAGAATTAGAAAGATTTTTAAATCAACAAAAGACTCAATTTTGATTAACTACAAAGTTTTTTGGCTGATTTGTAGTTGATCTGTTTGAAGATGGTTGGGTTAACCAATAGCGATACCAATTAAGTTAATGGGTGTTATCCAATATTTAATATACAATAGAGCTCATATTCACACATGTGCAATTGACTAAAGCTATTTACATGTTGAGATTAAATTATTTTTAAAAATTTAATGGTTGTGATTCACCATCACATTCACATGTGTGAGAGTAGTTATCTACTTTTAACTCACTATTACAAAGTTACCCTCTACAGTTAATATTATGAGTAGTCATCCCTTATAAAACATCACTTTTACATTAATATATCTAATATACAATAGAGCTCATACTCACACATGTGAAATTGACTAAAGCTATTTAGAGGTTGAGATTAAATTATTTTAAAAAATTTAACGATTGTGATTTACTATCACATTCACATGTGTGAGGGTAGTTATCTACTTTTAACTTACTATTACAAAGTTACCCCTACAGTAATATTATGAGCAGTCACCCCTTATAAAATATCACTTTTACCAAGGTTCTAAAAATCGTTAGACGGCCGCTAGGCGGCACACTAGCGCCTAGCGCCTAGGAGATTAGTCGGGGCGTTATCGGGGCCTAGGCGGACCTAGAATTAAGGCATAATTACTATTTTTTTATAATTTATATTAAAGATCAAACACATTGACTACAATTTTTTTTTATGTTTGTCATTTTATCAAACACTTGTCTATATTTGTAAAATGAACAAAAATATACAAACCTACCATTAATCTCAATTCTCAATAACCCCAAAGCAATAAACTAGCTAAGTTTAGAACTAAAAAAAAAAAAAAATTACTTCACCTACCTACTGCCCCAACAACCCACAGTCTAACATATCCTCCCTAATCCATTCTCATTCTAAATTCCGAGTCTCGAGACAGCACCCTTCTTCTTCATCATTTTTTTTCTTCTTTTTTCTATCTATATGGCAGACCGGCAACCCTTTTTTCTTCATTTCTTTTTTTTTCTTCTCTCTCTCTCCGGCAGACCGACTCTCCTCATTTTTTCATCCTCCAATCATTTTCCTCCTAGATCTAACCCTTTAATCTATTCCCTCTCTCATCCCACTGAATATCCACAAAATCAATCTTTTTATCTCCCTCTATGCCTCACCATTACCACCCCCTTCCTTCTTCAGTTCGCCCCCTTCCTTCTCCGGTCACCGCATGCCACAAAATCAAAGCTACAAAAATAAATTAAGGTCGGCGAGGTTTGGCGTAGGCGTCGACTTGGTCGATTAGGCAGCGACTAAGAAAGTCATGGCGGTAGAGAGGGGCCTAGGCGGAGCTAGGCGGGAGTTTTAGAACACTGACTTTTACATTAATATATAATCTTACAATAGAACTCAGTTGATTGACTAAGGCTATCTGGCGATGAGGATTGATTCCAGTCGCAAGTTCAAACGGTCATGGGTCAGATACATATAACTCCTTACAAATAATTCCTCTCAATTATTAGTTGAGTTTAAATTTAAAATCACATTTTTTATTTAGACATTATCATTTCAATTAATGAAATCATATATACTGGCACCGTGTCATAGACACGGATACAAAAATCTAGTTTATATTATAAAACAGCTCAAGGTCTAATTGGTGGCCCTGATCAAATTGTATTAAATACAACTGACGGTCCATATTGATTAGTAAGTATGTGAGTTACAAATGAACCTCTCAATTATGAGTTATGTTTGAATTACCTCTCTAGAATTATATAGAACTAAATTACCTTGTCAGTTATGAGTTTTGTTTATCCTGACCATTTATTGAACTGATCTTATACCGATACTGTACCTATGGCACATGCACATATACTATTATATATATATTTTATATCAATCACCCATCATATCAAGCCATCACCATCACCACCAAATTACTTTTCCTTTGCACAAGTTGATTATTCACCCAACAATTACCCAAGTCCCACCCCTAAAAAAATATAGTCCATCACTTTCTCTCTCTCAATAAAAACCACGAATATTTCGTCGGTTCGTCGCTGTCAATCTCTCTCTCCCTCAAGTCAGCTATTGGCCCATTGTTGAGCTATCTCTCTCTCAAACTCAATCCTGCCCACCTTCGTCTTTTCTATCTCTCAGGTCGTCGTGACCCTATCGATCTTTCTCTATCTCTCCTCAAATTGGCCATTGTTGATCTCTCTCCCTCTCCGACTCAGTCCACCATCACCGCGTCTCTTTCTCTCAGTCCATCCGCTCATCATCATTCCTCGATCTCTTTCTCTCTAGTTCGATCATCGTCGAGCTCTCTCTCATAGTCGATCGGTCTTCTCAATCCACCAAAGATGGAGTTCTCTTCTTCAAATGAGTGAATGGCTAACATCTCTACTTCCTCAAGACTTGGTCAAAATTTATTCAATTTGTAGGTTGGTCTGCCCCGCCACGCATGACCCGATCCGACCCTAAATCTCTATACGAAATCTAGATCAAGCGTGTAACAATAAAACAAAACATACTAGTCCGAAATAAAACACGTGCAAAGCCCCTGCCAAAAGTCGGCTAAACAAAAATTTGATTAACAAATTATTAATTACTAATAGGATAATTAAAAATATCATGGCACCAAAGGCCGAGAAACAAAAAAACAAAGTCAACGAGCCATTACCCAAACTACACCAGGCTCTACAGCCAACCAACACTACATTATCATATATAAGCACGACGTTACACGTCGACAACAAATCAATAATACCATACCAAACAAAAATCCAAGGAAGAGTTTGCATAACTCTCCTATAAACTCATGTCCTCACAAAATACAAATACATACTCTTGAAGTGATGTATACCAAAGACTAACGATGTCTAATAAATCTTGTCGACCGAACTGCGTACTTCCTGTCTGGCTGGGATCTAAAGAAAACAAAAGGAACGGGGTGAGTGATAAACTCAGTAAGTTGCTACGTGATCTATATGACATGTTGTTATGCACATATAACCAATACATAATAGACAATATATGATACACTAATTATAGCAATTTATATACTTTCACACAATTCACGTTTATCATGTTATAATGCACATTGACTCAACGTAATATAAACACGTAGTCAGGATATAAATCAGTATCTCAATTTGATTTGTATATGAGTTGAATCTGCTGGAGAACTTTTGACTTGTCCTACTATAAGCATTGTATCTGTGTTGCTGAAATCCAGAAGAATACTGTAAATGTGTTGCTGTCGCGATACACATATTATATTGTCTGAATCTGATAGTATCCCTAATTGAAAAGCAAAGTCATGTCTGAAACCAATAGTATCCAGAAAACACCGACTTTGAGACTTAACCTGGAGTCTCATTACTCCGAGTTTTACCTAAAAGTCTAGCTCCTAAGTGTCATGTGAATTGCTTTAACAAAGAAGCTACATCCTCGCTACGACCAATAGTGAGGAAGAGACCCATACAACGACCCGTAGCGATCATGAGTTTAACTCTCGTAAAGACTACTATCATTTCATTGCCGACACAACCACATATACCAGTTGGACTCAATGCGATGTACAAGTAGATGTTTACTTGTATTTAAACACAACCATCGAGTCCCAAGTACGTGGGCTTCGATGTACATACAAGCATACCTAATTACCTGTAAATAAACACTTAAGCATTAAATTGTTTAAACACAATTAACACATATATGATATTTCATATAAAATGTCTAACCCAAAATATTCTTCAATATCATATGAACTCAATACCACACTCAGCATACTATTTTATTATGCCTAAATTGACTTAGTTGAGTCATTTATTTATTATTTATAAATTCTGGGCATCACTGTGATTTGCGAGATTTATCTCAACACAATCTTACCGATAAATAATTTGGCCCAAGTAATAATCCCAAGCATTTAGATACATATAACAGTACAATATTCAATAATTCATAACGAGAGTATTTTTACTCCAAATTTAAAACAAATCACGTGGGAGTAGCCTACAGTACATGTATGTCAATCCTACATACAAAGGGAAGGAAATAGTAACTTACCTTTTTCGAAAAATATTGGTAAAAGCATGTAATATTCCGATAGAAATATAGCCCTCAATACATACAATACTCCTTCAAATTCAAAATTAAAAATGAATAATATTTCATTAATAAACCAAACTTAAATAATTAAAAACTCCAACTTCTTTGGCTTTGGTTTTCTCTCCTACTCTGACAGTATAAAGAAATGAAAACAAGGAGTAAAAGTTGTTGCCTTGGACAAACTCCCAGCAACAAATTACGGGTGACTCATTTAAAAGCAAGTAGGAGGTGGCAATAGAAGAAAAATCAATTATACTTCTACCACTCACGGCACAAAGGAAAAGGAAGGAATAAATGAATATAAGCTTTGGAGATTAAGTCTCCAACCGTTTCCAATGCCAAGCCAAGGAGTCACATGGTCAAACTTGTGATGATCAATAAATGGTGAATTAATTTTTAAGGTATAAATCTTATTAGTTGGTCAAAAGTCAAATAAATTAATCAGCAATTAGACCTAATTAAACATTAATTAATCGTTAGTAATTAGTCAAGTTTAAAATAAAAATATTTTTTAACTTATAAAAAGAAACACGTAACGTACGATCTAACTAAAAATATATATTTTCTACTTTTAACATGTCATTTCCTATTTTAATGTTATAATTGGTTCCACACGAAGCTTTCCTCGGTAAGCTTTGTTGAAGGCTCATAATTTGACTTTACATTTAAGGTTTCATTATCTAATTAAAAAGGACACATTTTTTTATAAAAATGATAATTTTGAAACTTTTAATTAGAAAAATATAAATAAAAAGATTATTGTGACAGTCAATATGTGAATATGAAAATTTGCTGTAAGAAATGATTTGAGCTCTATAATTGATATTTCATGGATAGCTTGTTAGTTGTCAACAACTAGTTTATACCAAATTTTGTATGCATTAATAATTTTGAGGTCCTCAAATATGATTTCCGTAAAGAAAGTAAATCGAAGTATATCGACCATATTTCCATATCAAGAATTTAGACCTAGAGAACTGTAAAAGCTTCGATTGTTTCATGAAAAATAACTTTTTGAATATTAGTTTCAGAAAATGAAAATTGTCCCCCCCTCCCCTCTTTTTTTTTTTCCTCCTAAGGGAGGAAGGGAATCGAGGAAACCCCATGGGCCACCCCCTTAGGGGCTCGTCCCCCCGCCCTCTCCCTAGGTCATTTGATAAATATTTTCAGATGTTTTGTAAAGACACTTCAAGTATAACAAAAGACACTAATGAATTTATACAAAATGTATATTTGAACCTCTTGTTTACTTTCATTTTGGGGAGAAAAAAAAATACATATTGCACATTTAGCAAAAATTATGCAATTTATATTTTCTAGAAACTATTTACCAATGAGTGGGTCTCGTGTGAAACTATCTCATGGACCCTAATTTATAAGACTTCACTCTCTTATAGCTCAACGTAACAACACATAATGGATCAGATTAGGAAAATCAGTCTTAAAAAAAATACTCATAAGACTGTATTTCCTAAACTCTTGCCTTTACAAAATATTTTTCAAAAATTGATATTGGATTCGTGTACTCTATATATTAGGATGTGCGTCTGTGTGTGTGAGTGAAAGTTTTCTGTTTCCCAAGGAGTGGGGAAAGGGTTAACATGAAAGCAGAGCACAACCCAACACAGAGTTAAAAGACCAACACCATGATAATGGATGGAGTAAGATGAAAAGGCTGTTAAACGTATTTAGATAGAAAAAACTCTTAAAATTTAAAAGAGCTGGTATCCAGTTGTACACTACATTGATCAAAACATTTCAACCGCAGCCACTATCCAATCTAAAGCTCAGCCTCATGGAATTTTGTAATGGAGATCCAAAATGGGCGTTCTCTTTAACATAATATCATTCCATTGCGGATTTGTCAATATAAGAAAT
The DNA here is from genome assembly GCA_013146195.2 of Codonopsis lanceolata. Taxonomy (NCBI): domain Eukaryota; kingdom Viridiplantae; phylum Streptophyta; class Magnoliopsida; order Asterales; family Campanulaceae; genus Codonopsis; species Codonopsis lanceolata. Next base: position 2,169,054 of record CM028383.1, on the reverse strand, counting down.
TACAAATAATTATAATCACTATTTGCTACGAATATTACTGAAGGCCAAGGCGGCAAATTGGATTGCTCTTAATGAGATTAAGGTCAACCTGCACCGTAAAAAAACATTTACAACTCCTGAGAATACTTGTATGATCATAATAATGCTTGTAACAGCAGAGAGAGAGAGAGAGAGAGTGTGTGTGTGTGCCCGTGGTGGAGGGTTACCTTGTGTCCAAAGAGATCTCTGATGTTATCGATCCCATAAAGAATCATGGTGGGCCTGGTGCAAGAAAAAAAAGGTCAAAATCTTGGGCTATAGTTTAAAAAAATAAAATGATGATACAAGTCAAAAACATCATCTTCAGTTCAATGCCATATGTGTCAAGCCCAAAAGAGATTAAAACTAATGCTTGGGACCAACCTTTCTAGGGAAAGGCCCCAGGCAATAACCCGAACATCTTCGGGGAAGCCCATAGGTTGCAGCATTTCGGGTCTAAACATGCCAGAATTGCCTATTTCCACCCATTTCTTAAACCCTTCATGATAACTGACAATGACAACATATTCATTCAATTAGTCATTCCAAGACAGGCTGTGATCCAATTGGATGAAAATTATAAACTCTTACCCGAATATCTCCATGCTGGGTTCAGTGTATGGATTATAAGCAGGCTTGAAACGCAACTTGGACATCCCTGGTAGCGATAGGTGTCAGAGCAGAAGATAATATACTTCTCCAAATTAAAAATTTAGTATACAAAGATTTTGCAAATTTTAGTGTCTCAAGGTTTCACATCCTCATAGATTTACAGAAGCAAATACTCAATACCTCATTTTAAAATTATACACAGCAAAAAATTCAGAAGACATTTCTTGTCTTACCTAGACGGGAAAAGAAGTCATACAGAACTCCCTGCAGGTCCCCAAGATTAAGCCCCCGATCACATATTAGGCCTGAAACCAGAAGTAGCAACTAAATCATACACGTGGGACTTGGGAGAGTACTTTACAATTTGTAACACCACTTGCCAATAGAACTCATGCATATATATGTGTGTGTGTCTGAGTGCGCACAAATATCCTCAAAGCATTTAAAAGCTTAACTCATAAGTCTGGAATAAAGCGAAATGGATGAATCAGAATGTTTGTGTGATAGTTGTTCAATTTCGGTCATGGCTTATATATTAACATAGGATTGCCATGCGAGTATGACAAGTGCAATTAGCAAATTCATCAAAAAGGAATATTTAAACTTGCCTTGTGGTGTGTAGCTGGCCTATACTAATTTACTTCAGTAGACATACTCAAGAAGTTAGAACAAGGGTTTCCAAGTGGATTGAAATGATCCTCATCAAGGGAAATAATCTATAAACAAAATCATGATAACTCAACAGATTTTTTTTTGAAAAGTAATAACTTAACAAAAATTATCCCAACTAAGAGCAATCAGCTACATGAGATCCTGTCATACCAAGTCAGTGTCTTATGCGATGCGTTCCATTAAACCACAAGCTATTGTCTCTCTAAAGAGTACCCCATGCAACTCATTTCTCGTCTTCTCATTCATCTAGCATCTTTCTTCTGTTAACAGACTTTAATGATGACCTGAGTGGGCCCGTTTTAGACCGTTAATTTGAAGCCCTAAAAGTCAAGCCACCATGGGCTAACTAAGAGATTCAAGTGAAATTGTGACTTGGTTCGAAATTGCTCATAATGTAACCATGGAAGGGTAACACAGTTCTAGCTGAAGAACTTCAATTAGGTGACATGGAAATTGGAGGATGTTGACTATAGGCTCAATGTAAGGTCAGATTAGGGCTTGTAGAAAACAAGTAACACACTTGAGGTGACTTCCATCTGAACCAAAGTTTGTAGCAGACATCTTTCTTATGAGGATGAATATATATATATATATATATATATATATATATATATATATATATATATATATATATATATATATATATAATATATAGAGGTGAGAGAGATGGCAAGGACACTCAGGCAAAGACCTTGAGGTCCTTGGTTACAATTCCCAAACTAACAAGGGGTCACACTTACCTATAAAAATAAATAAATATATATATATATATATATACACATGTATGTCTGCAAGAGAGAGAGAGAGAACGAAACCTTCTATTTGATGAAACTCTGCAAGATGAGTGCGATCAACAGCTTCATTTCTGAAAACCCGATCGATAGAATAGTACCTCTTGGCTTCAAAAGGTTTCTGCATAAAATAGAGAATGATTTATTCATATCCAGCACACTGCATACCCTTGTATCACGACATAAGTCCTCCCACAACGCTAGTCCAACCAAAGGATGCATACATGAACATAACCCACACAAACTAGATGCATGTACATTATTGTGTAACTCGAGTAAGAGCATTAAGTTTCTGCATCTACAAAGAACTAAATATATTAGAATCTATTTGGAAACTTAAAAACGGAATGAAAATTAAACCTGTGCAAGTGCGAACAACATCCTTGAGGAAACAGCAGTGGTATGAGTTCGTAAAAGATTTTTGTTTGCTTCCTCTCTTTTCCAGTCATATCCATACCTACAAAAAGAGAATATATGAAAAATGCTGTTCTCTCTTTCTTTCTTTCTTTTTTTTTGTTTGGGAGGGAGGGTGTGGAGGTGGTAGGGGGGTCCTCACACTTCTATGATCCCAAAATAGTAAAATGTATAGACATATTACTCATTTGTTAAAGTGATGCATACCCTCTGGATCCATAACCCCCTGACTCATGAATTTGCTTCACCCGCGCAACGTAATCTTCAGGAAGTGTCTTCGTTGTGGAAGGTTCTATAGATGTCATTTGCATGTATAAGCAAATAATCCAGAAGCGAATACAGATTCAACAAATTTTAGTCAACCCAACCTTTCAAAAAGAATGTATCATGGGAATCACGAGCAGGGTGTTGTTGCGGCTGGAAAAGTGCATCAAAATTCCAGAAGCTGTAAAGAAAACAGATTAGCAATGCGAATAGCTATTTGCAGACTAACTTATGAGCACATTCATTAAACAAGAAGGAAGGTATGGTTCATTCGAGACCAGATTCTCTATAAAGTAGTTGGAACGTTATATATGGAAACCTTCAATAACACAATCACAAGACCTTGAAACCAAGTCTTAGAATGGAAACATTCAACTATAAAAGTAAGAAACGAATGTCCTACGGATCCAGCAGCCATTGGTGATAAGTGACCAATCTAAACAGCAGATGAAAAGCTACCTGCTTTCGACGTAATTGTTTGTTGGCATCTCCTCAAATCTGCAATCAAACAGGCATTTACAAAAGTGACCATGTTTGATAGGAAACACTCCAGTACAACAAATAATCCTTCACACACTCGTGCACATAAATAAACATAATCGTACAATGATTAGACCTACCCCATTTGAAGAAATATCATCTGCACTTGACGCCGCACCTGCAGATTAGGAATGTTTATCAGTAGACATCTATGAACAAATGAAGAATAATGGGCCTATTACGAGCAGATGCTTTTTTTTATATCTTTTTCAATTTTGACGAGCTCATTATCTATGCAATTATTGTGGCTCTACTGTTTTCTGACAATATACCACTGATCACAAGCAATGATATGCACAATAGACGCTTCTGACAATTGGATTATGATTTTTTTTTTGATAGGTAAGTATGACCCCTTGGTGATATAAGGATTGGAACCAAGGACCTCAAGGTCTTTGCCTGATATTAGCAAGTAACGTGAATACATGATCAGTTAGATATCTAACTTACAATTTCTGATCTATTAGATGCAATAGAAAAGGTTTACGCAATGTGTGCCTGTAAATTTACTTTCTGATCCTTATATTGTGGACATTTGTTCTTGAAAATCACTTCACTAGATTTATCTTTTAGTGTCAAACTTGACACCTCAATGCATTTAAAAGTAAAAGTTGCTGTCAATCTGCCATAGCTGATTTAACAACTCTCCCTGTAGACAGATAACAGAATATGTACGAAAATGACTAAGTTTAGGTTACACAAAACTGAATTGAATGAAAATAGAAAGGAAATTATGAAAAGAAGAACCGCATCCTTGCCTTAAGCAATGGGTGGAGATGACCACCTTCAATGGGTAAACCTTTAGCACTGAAATTGTACTCCTTAAATTCCAGGTCCTTCCAATCACCCCTTAAAAGTAAAAAAGGTACATGCATCAAGAATCACGATCAAATTCTAATGAAATGTAATAAATGGTGAAATATAGAAAAGAAAATACATGTGCTTTAACTAGTTTTTCAGTAGCCCCTATGTGGTTCTTTTTCATTTTTTTAATATCCGCCATTAGCTATAATTTAACGGAGAAAAGTTATTAAGCTCACAGAATGAGTACAGCACCCAGTCAAATAGTGTGATTTAGAGAGATTGATCGCCTCTCCCTGTGAAACTTTTGTCATTAACCACTGATTACTCCTAACCCTTTGCATATATGTAGCTAATTTGACTAGAAAAATGCACTACCTTTGAAGATTATCTCGGGTTAAATCAGTGGCAGGCTTTTTCCTTTTTGGTGCATACTTGGGACCTTTTTTCACTGAGTAACCTTTCCAAGTCCTGCACCGGAAAGAGACATGCAAAATACAAAGAAGATATCACCGACTTAGCATATAATATAGGCATGACATACAAGAAACTGTGCATTGATAATTATTGTCTTCACAATAAGTAAGGCTGCTCATGGCTATGAACTTTAAGCTTGCAACCAGCTATTAAAAGGTAATTTGATATGAGTGAATAAAGTAAATGACGAAGAATAAGATAATTACTGCTGTGAAATAAGTTTTCTTCGCTTGAGAGCATCAACATCCTCTGGGCTGATGGCCTGAAATCAAAACAATGCTTCAATATAATAACAAAACAAAACATTTACTCCATAGCTTAACACTTCACATTAACAAATAAGTTTCACTAGTCAAATAGCTTTTAAATGGTACGTATTTCCATCGACACTCTGAAATGTATGAGCTTAATTAGGTACTCATAAACTAGTTCCAAGGTCCTTCTAATGACAGATGTAAGCCTATCACAAGGTTTTGGATAACCGATATCAAGAGTAGAAATGAAAACTATATCCCTACTTGACTAGATTCTAAAATTTGGGAAGCACTATAAGGGTTGTGAATCTCTTCACAACATGAGTCAACCTCCAACAAGAGAGTTGTGATCTCATGGAGAGTAATCTCATGGAGAGGTAAGTATTCTTACATTCTTGACCTTAATGTGAGGTGCAGTGTACTGGACGATTTGGAAAGAAAGAAATCGAGGGCGTTTGATACCGAAGAGGGAACTGCTCTCGAACATGTTTGAATGGAGTGCAGGGGCAGGTCATATTACGACTCACTGTGATAACACTAGTGTAGATGTTGTGAATAATTTTCATATTGGCTAGTGGGTATATTTTTGTGTAGTGTCTACTTCTATGTTGAAGGACGTGTCACCTGTTTTGACGCTTTCTCATTTATATATACTTTACCTTTATCCAAAAAAAAAAAAAGTGAGGTGCAGTGTACTAATTTATGCTGGTATAAAATTAGAAAAATAAAAATAAAGGTCAATTATTAAGATATCTTTTAAAAAATTAATATGAAAGGATAAATTTTCATCAATATTATTTCAATATTAACAGCAAATTTCTTTGAATAATACTTGTTCGCCAAACAAAAAAGATTTAATCATATTAAAATTTTGGTTTTTTATTCTTAATAATCAGGAAAAAATATTATTGATTGTAAATGGCACTAACAATCATAGCATTCATAATTTATGTGATTTTAACTCATGAAAGTGATAATACAGATATTTAGGGAAGCTGTCAATCGGGAGGAAAACATTTAGCTTTCGGCAACCAACTCTATTTGCTAGGTTAAACAGAGGATTGTTTGATGTGCCTGTAATATAAATCCCTGATTATGATTCAACCTAAATGCACCTGGTATGCACTTCCTAGTCTCCAGTGAAGGAGTAAGTCAGATTATTACAGATGTAACTTTAAAATGATAGTTTTTACATGAATCCCACGATCATTTGTTTCTACATTGTGGAGGTGCCAGTTTTCTTTCGGCACAATCTCTTTGAGACTTTGGAGTGGTTGGGGAGGCCTGGATTAGTCCTGCCTCTAATGCTTTATTTCTTTGGATGAAGGTTAGAGGATTCAGTCAAGGGAAAGGCAGAGTTGTGTTTTGTGGCAGTGTGAGGTTTTGCTACTCTTTGGTCCATTTGGACGGAGCGTAACTCCAGAATCTTCAGAAACCAGGTCTTGAGGTTGTGGCTGACTATGTTGTAGGATAGGGGTTTCTGACATCTCTCTGAGCGACAACAAGGGGTGCTTTCTGTGGGGTTCTCTTCTTGGAGATTAGACACAATTGGAATGCTTCACTTTTCTAGTTTTTTTGTGTATTTTTCCTTTCCTCTTTCTTTGTTTTTTTGCTTCCTTTCTGATGAGCTTCTCGTCCGTCCCCTTGTTCTTCCTTCTTTTTATTATATTCTGATTTTTTCTGATTAATTAAATTGATAGTTTCTATATGAAACCAATCAGGTTTAATTTCTTCCAACAAACAAACCAAGACAAGTCTCCAACAACCAGTATATCAACACTTGTGGAGTTCTTTAAAACAACAAATAATCACAACTGCTACAGCAGATATAATGCAAGTTGATAAACATTTAAAAAATCCAATACAATCACAATAGATTGGTGCATATAGAAATTGGCCACATATGGTTTTTCTTCCTTATCGTAATCAAGTATATTCTCAGTATCTAGACCTCGGGCCAGTTGATATAACATGATTTTTAAGCTGACGAGAGAAGATAACTTTAAGAAAATCACGTACCTCCCCATCTTGTATCCTGATAAGCATAGCTTTGACTTTATCATCAACAAGTTGAGCCTATATGAAGTGAAATAATAGGAAATTAAGAAAATAACCAAGAAATGAGAAAAGAAAAAACCGGCAATAACTTCTTATAATGATCCGCATGCCCTTGCTTTTGTAACATTAAATTGAACTTGAGTTGGCCAAAAAATATTGAAATAAGAAAAGATTCATCAGCCGATTCTTGTGTAGAGTTTTCGGATAGTCTTGTAATAGTCTAGTTTGATTGTGTGGTATACCTCTAGTGTACACAAGACGAGTCACCTGTTTCGACGCCTTGCTTATATTACTTTTTACTTATAAAAAATAAGGATTAAAATCACATCTTAATATTTGCACATGCCCTTGCTTTTGCGACATTAAACTGAAAACAATTCAGTCAAAAACAATTGAAAGAAGACCAAAAATAAACCAGAATTGATATATTACTATGCAGTTGTAGTATGTTATCATAACATTTTGGCAAACTGACCCAAATTTACAATTCGTCTTCTTGAATATATTAGTTAAGAGGGGAGGAGGAAACTGTCAATTGGGGTAACTGGGAGATTGGAGACATCCCTAGGTTATTCGAAAAGTTAATACTCTGTCTAGAGGGGAGGTCCAGGGGAGGATAGAGTGAATTGGGATGGCTCTAAAAGGAAGACCTTCTCGATGAAATCCTTATACTCATGTTTGAGGAAGGAGGGCAAACGTCACTTTCCCTGGAAGGCAATCTGGAAGACAAGGGCTCCAAGTAAGGTGGCTTTTTTTGTTTGGGAAGCATCGCGGGAGGCTATTTTGACAAGAGACAATTTGAGAGCTAGAGGGAGGATTTATGTTAATCGGTGTTTCATGTGTAAAGAGGAGGCGGAAACTGTCAATCATTTACTTTTGCATTGCCCAGTTGTTAGCGAAATGTGGAACTCTTTCTTCCTTCAAGCTGGTATCTCTTGGACTATGCCTAGGTCAGTTTTCCAGCTCCTTTGTGGGTGGAATATCTTCAACCAAAGGAAAAAAGATAGCAGTTGGGGTTAGGGGTGAGCAGAAGTTTTCCGGAACCGGACCGGACCAATGGAACCGGACCGAACCAGTCAAAAATGGACCGGACCAATACTTTGGATTGGTCCTGGATCTGAATTTTTACAAAACCGAACAATTGGGTCAGTCCTTGGTTCCAGAAACCAAAAACGCAGAACCGGACCAAACCGGACCAATGTGTATTTATTATTATTTTATTATATATAATAGACTAATATAGTATAATATATATATATATATATATATATATATATATATATATATAAATTGACTAATATAGTCTATTATATATAAACTGACTATTATATATATATATATAATAGACTAATATAGTATAATATATATATATATATATATATATATATATATATATATATATATATATATAAATTGATAAGAAGATAATAAAAGTGATACAACTTACAACCTAAAGAAAATATATAATAATTTGATTCAATATTCAACCAAATTTCCTTATTTGGTTAAAGAGAAAATAGGAGTGAAAACATTCTTCTTCCCTATTAATTAATTTCCTGCCTCTTTTTGTGATTCCAAACATTATTAGTTTGAAGGATTGTTATATGTAAATTAATTACATTAACCATAAGGGGATCGGAGAGGAAGATGACTTGCAATAAATTTCCTTACAACTTTCTTTTTCGTTTCTCTTTATTAATTTGGAAGTAATGATTTTTACATTTAGTTTATTTTCACAAGAACAATGAACCCAACAAAATGTTGTATGAAGGAAGAACATGATTTGAATCTTGATCATTGTTTTTTAGAAAATCTAGTTATCCTCTTGATCAAAGATACGCATCGTATTGGTCCGGTCCTGGTTCTCGTACGTCTTCAATTGGTTTTGGACCGGACCAATGTATTGGTTCTCAGACATATTGGGTTGGTCCTGGTTCTATATTTTTTAAGAACCGGACTATTGGTCTGGTCCTGGTTCTCTCAGTTTTTCTAAAAAAGTGGACCGAACCGGACCAAGCTCACCCCTAGTTGGGGTTATGTTCCTATGGCGAATAGGTGGAACGTTTGGAAGGAGAGGAATAGAAGGATTTTTGAGAATGAAGAGTCGGGCTTAGACCGGCTAAAGAGGGATGTGTATCAGTCTATTCAATTCTGGAATCCTGACATAGGCTCGAATAGAGGGGATTCTTTTGTTACTATAGTGGATATTTTGTAGCTTTTTTATTGGTCTTGTATACTCCCTGCGTGCATGGACCCATCTCCTGATTAGGATACATTTCTTACTTATCAAAAAACAACATATATGTTAGTTTAGTAACTTAAAAAAAGATAATCATATAAACTACTACAAATATACAGCAGCCCACCCAGCCCATCAGAGTTCAACTTTGTGCAACAGACGGGAACATGTCGACAGTTATAAAATATTCACTCCTGAAATTTTCTTTCCTTGTCATTTCTGAGGTGGGGATTGCGGCGAGAAGAGTAAAGAACTCCCTTACAAGCAAAATCCAAAGAGAAAGGGGTTATTGATAGATATGTGAAATATTATGCTCCAGTTGACATCGTGGAATAGGATAGGAATCTTCTACACCAGAGCCCCCACTGGAAATGAACACCTCGACCTTATAGTTGCAACAATGGTATTTTCTTTGTTACAATGAATGCTTTTTCTTTTCAAGCAAGATAGTTCCACTCAATTCAGTATCACTAAGAGTGATATCCAAAGATTATGAAATATTTGCTACACTGAAGTATATAAATAACCTTTTATACTATCCATCAAGCATTACCTTCCTGGATACTTTATGTTTATCCATCTCCACCCATTTATTCTTTATAGCTTGTTGAGTAGCTATTTTGAGAACATTCTTGCCCAACTTGTTCTGCATTCAGAAGACAAATTTCAGCAGCACATATTCAAACAACCAATAGCAAACTGACAGTAGCACTACACAACCAGCAACAAAGGCATAAAGCAATAGAAAAAAGAAAATTACAAATTTCAGGAACTGAACATATTGATTACTATCTTTAGGGCAAGTAAAGCAGATAATTTTTTTCAACTTCTCAAAAAAGGCAAGTAGAATTCAAATGTTTCCACAGACAGTAATCCACGTTTGGAGCAAGAAGTTTAAATAACAAAGACTTGGACCTTTGATCATAAATCTCAAGATTAAAATATGAATTATGAAAGAAATGAATTAAAAAAGATGAATTTAGAATAGTGTGTGTTTCGAAGGAAACTATATACTACATGTATAACACTCTGTACCTAAACTGCTATTGCATTTTTAGGGGGAGCTGGGATGGTTAATAACCTCCAATTCTATTTTTGAGATACCCTCTGGTGGGATGGCCATGAATAGTTGAACCTCCGGAGATCCATTAGAAGCATAAGTCTTTCCTTCCTCACTTAAGATCCATCTTTCTCGCTTAATGTCCTGTACAATTCCGTAAGAAAAATGTACTTGTTACATAATTGACAATGTAATTCAGTATATATCAGGAAAAAAAAAAAGAAGCGAAAAGGTTATGCGGATGTTGCAAAGAGGCAATATGAATAATCCCTGTTAATTTAGTGCTTGAACAATGTTATGTGTTTGTTCTCAAAAGTCTCGAACATAATGGTTCTTGAGAAAAATAGGACAATGAACATTAACAAAACAATTTTCTCAAATGATTATGATAAAAAGGTGGAATGATAACCTTGCTTTGGAGAGAATAGAATGTGAAAAGGAACTCATGCAGTCGACCCAAGTAACAGGGACAAAGACTGGTTTAGTTGAGTATTATTATACAGCTGGGTAAGACAGTTGAAAAGACGAGCAAATACATCAATCTTGAGAAGATACGATTTCCCATAAGCAAATAGTTGAGCAGCCATTTGTAACTTAATACATTACCTCCAATAACTTTAGACCTAAACAAAAGAAATTATTACTGTGGCACAGAAAGAGGCAAGTTTTCAATGAAAGCCACAGAAATAGGCGAAATTTCTAAGTGATGAGAACTTTTATCATTAACAATCCGGGGTGAAATATCCTAAAAAAGAACAACTGCAAGTTATATTAATAAGACTTTGTTCTTAGCAAAGAGTCTATATTTGAAAAGTCTAAAAACTAATGATATGTAAGTATACTCGGAGCTGGTTTTTTCTTTGGTAAGTATACACGGAGCTAGTTATAATTTGAATATTCTTGAGCTTAAGCAAGATACTTGCATCATATTTGGAGGTTAAAGTTGAAAGATTGTGACGATTTTAGGCATAATTTATTAAAGTTGACTCTTTAAGTGGAAAATCCAAAAATGGAAGTAGACTTTTTGCACAGAAAGGATGGAGTATTACAGAACAAGTTTTGTCATAGCTAAAGGTGGACATTCCCCCCCCCCCTTTCGTTCAATGAGGCTTCTACCAAGCCTATAACACGTTTTTGTTTTCCATGATTCCAAAATTAAACCACAAACTAGAGAATGAAAACAAAATATAATCCCTCATTCCACTCAAAGAATCCAACATTCTACTAACTGGGAAGCTCTGCTCAAGCATTCTTCTTTGGAATATTAAGCTAGGAAAGTTTATGGTGTTCCAATTACCCTTATTCAATTAACTTATAATTAGGAGAAGTATTTAATCCTTAAAACTTAAGGTTATTTTGAGGAAAATTTTTTAATCCTTAAGTTGTTTGACATTCAAGCGTGAACTCTTTGTGTAGAACGGATGGAGTAGAAGACTAAGCGAAGATAACCTAAATTATCACAAGACTAAAATTTCAATACCATCATTACCTACGAAAATGACAGAAAAACTAATTAGAGTAAAAAGAAATGTATGCATGTAAATAAGGTAAATAAAACAAAACACTTTCATGGTAAGACACGGTGTATGCATGCAAATCTTCAGTTTACATTGGCAAGCACGGTATGACCAACTAATAGGAGAGCCTCGGAAATGAAGAAACCCCCGTTCAACAACTTATCAAAAAAAAATACAGGTTGTAAATCATCACTACTGCGTAACCTATAACTTGGTCCAAAAATATAAGTTGCTATTCCCTACAAAGCTCATATCATTGCAACTTGAAAACAAGTATAATACAACTATTATGCTGGCCCAAAATTAGATAGAAACACAAATACTCTGTTGAAAATAATCAGTGTAGTTAAGTTTTGTTTTTTTGATAAGTAATAAGTGTAGTTAAGTTTTATCGTGACATCACCAACACACCACCTTTAAAATTCCATATTTCTTATGTGACAGTTAATCACCCAAAAACGGAATACTGGAATTCAGATAAATTTTTGAAGTTCATAGTAAATCAAATATACATGAAATATGTTTGGAAGCAGATAATTCACACCTTTGAAATGAAATTCAGAAGAAAAAAAACAAATAGCTTAAATTTTGAAACTATATGCGCTCCAATACAAATCCAAATCCAAATCCAAATCAACACTACCTTAGCAATCCAAAAAATTCACCTCAAGCTAAAGAGTCATTCCCCAGTTTGAACACAAATTGGAGGATTATTCCGGGGAACAACACAGAAAATCTTGTAATTTAACGTTCTACTAATTGATATTTGTCTTCATCGATTCAAGTGGAATACAATAATGTCAAGAGTTTGCATCATTTTCCGGTATGTCATGCTTCAGTTCTTGTACAACAAACTATAAGTGTGTGTGCGCCTTATAAGGTTATATAGAAAATGCGCACCTTGACTTGGACGAATTCGAAACCATTGAGACTTCTGAGGACGTTGACGATCTCGTCGTGACTGAATCCTTGTTCGGCGGCAAACTGACCGGAATCGGATATCTGCTCGTTCTTCTCGAGGAATCCTAACACGGCCTCTTCCGCCATCTTTCTCTCTCGCGTACTCCTTCTAGTAGGTTTTTGACCCCTATCCGAACTCGCGGCTGCTCTATACTCCGGCCTGCGGGTTTTGGGAGCGACGGGTTTTAGTGAATGGGGTTAGGCAAAACAAAAATGTTTAGGACTTGAGCGTCAATGAGGTTCTGAGACGAGAAGCTATGGGAAAATTACTGGCGGCTACCTTTTTCCAACATTTTAACCGTAATTGCACCAACAGTACCACACAATTATAAAATACTATTAAATTAACAAATGGCACCATAAATAAGACACGAAATTATTAATATATTTAAAATAATATTTATTGTTATATATATGATCACATAAGGTAGATAATATAAAAACACGATAATAAGGTATGAACACGACACGATAACACGAATTGTCATCCCTAAATTTTTAACCACTCTAGTCGCCAATAAAGGTCACTTGAAATATTGTTTATAAAATATATGGATCGTCCTTGTCTACCGCTCTAGCCAATATTTCTTCCATAGGTCCACCATATTTTTCTTAAATTGTACGAAAATAACAATTGTTGCGGTAACGAAATGAGGATCAGCCTTGGAAAACGATTTTTTCGATTCATTAAGTACGATACTGGAGTGAATCTGGGCTTAGTTGGAAGATTTCTCAAAAAAGGTTGAAGGCGGAGGAGGAAGAATAAGACTTGTGACGAAGGAGGAGGAATACAAAGGCAAAAGAGATGTAGTTGAAATGAGTTTGCATCACGATCCATTGAATTTAAATCGTGATGCAATTGAATTTCAATTGCGAGGCATCGATTTGGATTTGCAATATATCAATTTGGAGCCTCGATGCATCGTTATGAAATGAGAGATTTTGATGCATAATTGTGTGCATCGCGGTTCATGATTTGTGCATCGTGATTCATGATTTGTGTATCACGATGCACATAAGAATTATCAAAATCATGCATTGCAATTGAATTTCGTGCATCGCGGTGCATAATTTGATGCAACACGATGCACTGGGTAAGTGATCTATAGCACGCTTTCGGTTCCATTAAGGATATCGTTGTTTTTTTTACTCTATAAGTACCTTTTTCTGTTTAAAAAAACATAGAGTACTGTAACGATTCACAAAGTGGACTGGCCTAAATTTCACCAAAAAACAAAAACTATTTTTTGGTTAAGTAAGTCTATTGTGACTAATTCGTGAGCCTCAATCTTTCGTTCAAGTCAATCCACCAACACACTGTATGTTGGGTCAAGGGTATGAGTCCACCAACACAGTCACACAAAGTTTGGTCAATGGATCCTTCTTATAGAAAAGACACGTAATTTAATCTTTCCTAAATTCTTGTCTTTTTATAGTTGTAAGGAGAAATTGTTGATCGGTACATTTTTTAGGTTTTTAACCGCAAGTCCTCTTTTTTTTTTCAACCAATAAAAACTAAAAAGCACTTTCAAAATATTATTCCTAAAATGCTCAAATCGTCCACACGACTAACATTTATTCGACAGCTCTATTGTATTTTTCTTAAATTATTCGAAAATAACTATTGTTACGACAACGAAACGAGAATCAACATAAAAATAAGTTGCATTATCAAAACGAATCCACAATTTTCACGTCTATAAATTGAAACATTAAAAAAGTTGTATTTTAAAAACTATCTCTTTTTAAAATTGAGATTACTTTTTGAAAAAAAAAAACGTAAGATTATTTATGAAGTAGGCATCACTTATTAGGTTCTTAGATCACCAACTGTTTAGTGAAAAAAATTGCATCATCTCACTCAAATGGTACGATTTTTACATCAAGTATCTCCAACCATAAACTTTAAATGTTACACTAAAAAGAATATTTCCAATCATATTGACCCACCACCACCACCACTCAAAACAAAAGAAAGAGCATCCCTTACTTGTATCAAAACTAGTGCACGGTAGAAGACATCTTCAAAATGGCGCAAACTTGCCGCACACGATTGAAGATGAATTTTTTTTTGAAGGAATTTGCTTCGTTTTGATACTTTGAAGTACCATTGATGATGCTTTTAGGGAGTTAAGTGTTTAAAGTAGCCCTTTCGTTCATGTTTTTTTGTGAGGTAAAGTCTCATTGTGGTATTAAGAGTTTAAGAAAGTTAGTTATCTTCCCATTTCCTTTGTCAGTACAAATCATCTTCTCTCTCTCTCTCTCCCTCTGCCATGAAGTATGCCTGGGGTGTAGGGAGAGACGACTTTGCAGACATGGTTAATCGCACAAAGGGTAGGATGTACGACACTGGTTAATTGCACGAAGGGAGTGTTGTGCGGCTAAGAGTTGCCGCACACAGTGGAGTGTGTGGGGCCAAGGGTTTTCATACTATTCATGTGGGCTATATCGTCAATTTATACGATGACATTTTTGTAATTATTTTTTATGAGTTGCAGAGAGTATATCGTGATGTGTGGTTAGTCTGGCTCTTATAATTTTACCCTTATCGTTACTACTTTAATAGTGGTCCCACGCGTATATGGACTTTAAAAGAAAGTATTTATTATACTAATATTTTATCAGTTCGGGGCAAAGAGTTCATCTACTATGCTGAGATGTTTGACTTTAAAAATCTATTTTAAAAAAATTATGAATACAATCTTAATAATATTTCAACTTTATCCTCTTAATTTGATATTAATATATTGATTAATACTTGAGTATTTTTGTAATTATAACAAACTATAATGTTATTTATATATCTCTTAATAATTAGACTTCTCAAACTAGTAACGCTAGAGACACTCTACTAGTACTCAAATTTGGGTACCAAATGGCATGACAACAAACGTGGCATTAGTGTGTCCCTAACTTTTACTTACTAACCTAACTTTAGTTAATTTTAACCCAAAATATAAAATCAAAAAGAGTAACTAGATAAAAATAAAACAGTTAACCTAAAATTTCCCCACCCTGTACGTCCAGACCTAGGTCGTCGTGAATTCGTCATCTTCTTTAGCACTGATCGATCCCACCGTTGACGGCATCTCATTCCGTGAATCTCCAGTTCTGTAAACGGGACTACAGATTGTCAATATCGACCCAAAAATAAAATTTCACACAAAGTGACTGAACTAATGCATAAAATAGAAGACAAACAAAAACAAGAAAGGATCGGAAATTCCATTTCATGGTTTTCTCATTGAATTTGATACAATTTCCATACTAGTTAATTTCAAAGCATGCTACATTACACAATTTCTTGGTATGAAAATAGTGTACATAATTTTTTGTTCTCACTTAGCTCAAGGGATGCAAGACCCACCGGCTCTGACACCACCTGCGGTTCCGAGTTAGTATTTTGTCAAGGCTTATTATCGAACTCCCAAAACCTCGAATTTTTTTAGATCATCCTTGGCCAGCAATCTCAAGAACTCTTCATGGTCGTATACCAACCGGAGATTCATGGAATGGGATGTCGTCAGTGGTGGGAATGGTCGGCACCGGCGAAGAGGACAAACTCACTGCGGCCTAGGTTTGGTCGTACTGGTTGGGAAAATTTAGGTTAATGATTTTATTTTGATCTAATTACTCTTTTTGATTTTATCATTTGGGTTAAAATTAACAAAAAGTAAGGTTAGCAAGTAAATAAAAATGAGAGACTCACTAATGTCACGTCAGCTGTTATGTCATTTGGTACCCAAATTTGAGTACTTATTGAGTATGTCTAGCAATACTTCTTCTCAAACATGAAGTGTTTGGATAGAATAAATAGAATATTAATAATCTAGTTAATTGTTTGTTTTAATTCGTGTAACGAATCAAATAGGATGATGTTTTAGAAACGATGGAGTCATATTTGTTAGCGAAGGGGTTTGTGTGATGTTAGTATATTACATATGCAAAAACTATCATTCTTCCCCCGCAGAAGACCAATGCACCCATATCTCTAGAATGTGGATCCCTCCTCCAACCGTCGTTCGTTTGCCTAGCAGGCTAGCACCACCTCCATTTGTAATCTGCCTAGTACAGATGAGATTTAATGCATAGATTTTCAGATCAAGAAAATTGATTCAAACTATCACAATGAATTTAAGTGTTTAATTATAAAAGATTTATCCATCGAACATTGAAGAAGGTTGGCCAAAATAATCAAGCAAAATTTGGTACCCCACAGAATGCAATGTATCATTAACATATGAATGGGATGAGCCTGAGTCTATAAGAACACGTGCCCTCAAATTAAAAATAAAAAAGAGTGCCTCCTGGGCACTCCGCGTTGATCAGGCGCCCCCTGGATCCTTGATCTACCACCGCTATTCCTCGAAACCAATTGTCTTCTCATCAGACCACCACATCTCTTAATGTAGTCTCTTTACCATTGTTGTATCAAAGATGGATCATTCTTATCCATGTTTGCAGAATTTATTGCAGACACCTACGAATTGACCATCTCTAGACATCCTCATTCTTATCCCATACACTGGCTATGCATTTCCCAGTTCAGTAATGAGTGTCCTTGCAAACTTCAATTCCAACAGCCAAAATTAGAATGATCCTCTATAAGGATCATGGAAAGGGACAGACTAGATTGAAGGAAATGCAAGAATTTCTATTTCAAGAATATAGGGTTTTCCGTCTGAACTCAAAAACCAAGAGCTGGAACCGTTCATCTGATTCTCAACTTAGGTCCCAATTCAATTCCTGTGTTTACTCCAATGTGTTTCTCCCCGTAAAAAAAATACAAATCTGTAATAATTTATTTGAATAGATTCCAGAATCCTGAAATGAGGTATAAATCCATCACACCTAAAGATAGTTTTCTAACTGTACACAATCTGTAACAGCATGCAAGATCACAAGTGAAACGGCTTTGTATACACATCAAATGGCTGGATAGCAGTTAACTGTGGCTCCTGCAAACACAATAAACACAATAGAAAATCATATAAGAAAAACCTCCGCTAGTAAACCAGAACTATCACATGACTCCTTGTATGTATTCATCTGTATTAGGACTACGAAAAGATAATAGCTGTCAGAAGATACCTGTCTAAGTCCACCACTGACACTGCCTCCAGTCAGTAGCATGCCAATAAGTGAAGTCACAACATCACCACCACCAGGAGCACCACTCCTCGCACCTCGAATGGCAGAACGCATGGAGGTTAGAATGCTCCCATAGGTGGATGCATTCCCATGCTCGACTGCTTGAATGAAACAGAAAGTCATTGCACCTGTTGAAGTGATTTTCGACAGAGCCTGTAACCATAAAATAAGAAAACAAACAAAAAACATCATTAGAAAGGTTGTATTTCTGTCCAGTTAAGTTTGGCTGGAGAGTGGAACTCATAAATTTCTGATCCAGTTTTTAGGAACTAACCGATGTATCAGCAGATGTTTGATCATCGTCACAACCACTGAAGGAGAAAACTTCACCACCATTAGAGCCTTTCCATATACCTGATCGAGGACGATGGTCCTCCCATACATATTGCCCACTCCTATCCCAAAGAAAAGAGAGCAAACAATGATCGAACTTTAATGCCAAGTCATGTGAAACCTTTCGTGGAATGCAAAATCCATGTACCAAGTTATGTGCACTCAAGGATCCAATTAGAAGGATAAATCTTTTTCAAAATATTAGAATTTTCATCTAGTCATATAGAAGGTTGAAAAAGACAAACTAGCTCGATCATCATGAGCGAATGTTTAACTTTGTAGTGACTGCTGATCATATCTTTATTACTCATGTACCATAATGGTACTCAGTCCAAAGGCTGTCATAACAGTGCAGATATTCGTATGCAGAGCTACAGAATCATCTACAGTGGCAGTGGCAGATCCAGGAATTACTGTTTTGGGGGATTAGGGGGGTGGGGGAGAACGGTTTATAGGTAAATAAAATATTGCAAAAAGTTTAAATCATAAATACTTGAGCTAATTTTTAATTTTTATGAAAATTTAAGTAAATATAATCTTTTTCGAAGTTCAAGGTCATATTTTAATAAAATTATAACAATTTGTTTGATATAGAGAAAATTAAATGGTAAGAATATCAAATATTTTTTTGGCTGGGGGGGAGGGGGCAGAACTACAGTTTTAATAATTTTATTAAAGAGTTACAAAGGTGAAAATGTCCAGTTCTACTACTTTGCACTCCTTCCTCCCCCCAACTCTCTTCTTCAAAAATAAGAAGAAAAAAACAAATACTCTTCTGAGAGTCCGTTTATAGTTTTGAAGATTAATGATTCCCCTACCTGTCCAATCTCTGAAGTCCTATGGCTGTCGACATTCAATTCCCCCCCCCCTACCATTAAAATAAAAAACAAAAAAAAACCATCTAATTATAAAATAAACTACAATGATAATATGGACCTACCTGCTCATTATTCTAAAATTAAACTTCAAAGTTCAAACTATAACATATCATGGACCTACCTGCTCATTCTGCAAAGGAACGGCAGATCTAGCACAGTACCACTATGGCAAGCATCTATAATTGCATGAAGCTTAACCCCAAGTGGAAGAGGTCTGACAATGGTTGCATTGATTTCATCATCAACAATCATTCCTTGTGTTTCAAAGTCCAATGGACATAATGTTTCGTCATATCCATCAACCTCATCGCCATTATAGTTCCTTTGTCGTGAACCATGACCAGAATAGTGAAACAGAAGTGAGTCTCCTGGTTGACAGCCTTGGACAAGCCAAAATAAAGCCATCCGCATGTTCTGCTTAGTTGGAGTTCTGTAGGGGTCTGTTTCTTCTTCTGCATTTTATTACATAAATATGATCAGCACTAGCATGTTCAGTTATACAAAGAGAGGAAAACAAACAAAAAAAATGAACAAAAAAACGAACACTATATGCATCATTCAAGAGTCTTATGCAACAGTAAGTCTCCAGACGTCTTCGTTTCAATCCAGAACCTACACCGTTTGGACAAACTGGGACACTTGTCAAACACACTAACGCCTCATATTATAATTTTCATTTTTAAGAGTCCAGTTGCTGGGACTGTCCGTAAACACTAAGGGTCTGAAATGCAAATTTATTTTTAGGAACCATGGAAAACTAATGATAAGACCATTCCCTAATTGATCATGTGCGAGTAACAAAAAAGTGATAAGCTATCTACTTGGCACCAGATTCAAAAGGTCAAGGAGTCCAAAACAGTTGCCAAGAATTACAGGTTGTCAAAAACCCATATACTAAAAGTTGATTGGGGCATAGAACAACTGTATTGGAAGAAGAAAATGTTGATGGAGTACGTTCGATGCCAGGAATGTCAAAAGAGTAGGCGAAACAATTATGAAACTAATGAAAGCCCCAGCACTTATAATATTCCGTCATCTTCGTGGCAATCAAAGGAAACACCACGAAGTTCAACATCTAGTCTGCTTGAAATTGATTTAAGGAGCTCTAGAAAACTTATGCAAGTTCTCTATTCTTCACATAACTCCGCAAAAAATGAGAGCTTTAATTGCCCTCTTACTCTTTGGTTGAAAACAAAACAAATTAACAGGATGATATTCTTCATGATGACTTGGTATCATCTATGAACTACAACCCACCAGGTAAAACCGAATTAAACCCTACTGCAGCAACCATGAAAACTAATTGCATTTTTCTAACAACTGGCTTACATCAAATGAAGCATTAAACTGAAAAAGTCATAGTAGAAACATAACCAAGGGACAAACTACTGTAACATGCTTATTGCCTTTTTACTTCTAGAGATGATTAATCACATCAATAGTATCTTCTCTGCCAAAATCATATCCTTATTTTAAACACTTAAAAGTTGTTACCAGTAAGCTACAACTTAATGCCTTTTTTTCGAAAAAAGAAGCTTTTCTTGAGAACATTGGAAGTTCGGTATAACATCAAAATAGAGCAACATCAGTAAATCAGAATAAAAAAACAAAATTTGTCAGACAAACTCTCCTATAATATTCATTAATAAATATAGCCAAGTTAGTAAGTTCGAAGAAAATTTGAAGTAGCAGTAAAACATCAAAATACAACCACATTATTAAGTAGATGAAAAATCAAAATTTGGTAGAAAAAATTATCCTGCAAGGCTGTAACATTAAACAATATACACTATCCTTTTGATGCAACAGCTCCAATTTTAACACTCCGATGATATAACATTCTGCGAGTATATAAGTTTATAGTTACTATAAGTATTCTTAATCGGAACAAACTTACAGTTTACACTTATCCTTCCAAAACCTTCAGACTTTTGTTTGTCCAAAAGTAAACTTAATATTTTGAAAGCATTCAATCTTAAGTTTCATAATTTTTTTGTAACGACCCGAGACCAAGAGCCCGGTCCGCTATGTGTAACCCACACACTGACCCACTGAGCATGTATCACCTTGGGTCACCATGCTACGACAAGCCGACTTAAAAGTCCATGGATGATGTTGGTGCCTAGTCATAATGTGTGGCCACCATATAAAACACATTCAAGCCCCACATCTACCTGACGTGAGATTGAGGGTTTTACAATCTCCTCCACTTAAATCGTTGGCGTCCTCGTCAAGGCTGAACCGTACCCGCGCGATGCAGGATTCAAGAGATGGCTCGCACGAGAATCAAGAGGTGGATCCCACCTCGCGCGGTGTAGCGCTTTGGCCCGCACAACACTTCGTTTCCACATTTCTGGCTGGGACTTGCTTTGATACCATTTGTAACGACCCGAGCCCGGAAGCTAAGTCCGCTACGTGTGGCCCACACACTGCCCACTAAGCATGCAACACCTTGGATCACCAACTTAACACAAACCGACCCAAAAGTTTATGGATAATGTTGGTGCCTAGTAGCAGTGTGTGGCCACCATGTAAAGCACATTCAAGTACCACGTATACTCGATGTGGGATTGAGGGTATTACATTTTCATTTTGCACAAAAATTCCGGCTCTCTCTCCTTAAAATATGCTTTTCTTCATCACCTTCAACCTGGGCGGTTCTGAGAGGATAGCTGATCAATGTCCTTGAGCCCATCATACAGAGGTATGTCTGACTGCCGGAAAGAGAGACGAACCTGATAGAAACAAGTGGCAGCAGCCACTCAAAACATACAAAAGGCGTGGAAAAGATGCCTCTAAGGCTCAAGCTCTGATTTGGGATGCCTTTGATGATATAGGGCCTAGTTGGGAGTTGGCATAATTACTTATGTTTGTTTTCTGAATTGAGTTAGTTTGTCGGTTAGTTAATTGTTGTTAGTTAATTGCTGTTGTGGGGAAAGTAGAATTATTACATCATAAAGCACAACAAAGGATCTGACAAAGAGTAGTTATTTTGGGCAGTTATTTAGGCAGTTATAGGCAGTTATTAGGTAGTTTTTGGGCTGTTAAATAGACATGGCTTTTCCTAGAGATGTTTCTAACTGATGTAACTGTTAATATTAGTGTCTTTTAAGTATTTTGAAGGCTTATAAATAGGCCTTCCTGTCTTTGTAACCAAAAAAAAAAAAAAGAGTTTAAATAAAAGTTTCCAACAAATTCTTGCTTTTAAGTGTTGAGTCTGCGTGATTCAAAGTCTTGAGTGCGCTCAAGAAACCTAGGTGCGCCTAAGGTTGCCTCGGTGTGAAGCCAGGTTTTGTTTATTTTATTTTATCTTTTATTGTTTGTAATCAGAGTGTGCACACAAATTGCTTCCGTTCTACTTCAATTTTGGTATCAGAGCCCGAGTTAAACAATGACTACTCGATCCGGAAGACCTTACAGATATGAAGTTAGACATGAAGTCGCTGATGAACGCGATGCCATCCTTCTCCAGATCCTAGATCGCCTTGACCGCATTGATTTTCGTCTTGATGGTATAGAAGGAAGGAATCCAGTTGAGGGAGATAATCCAGGTGGAGTTGCCGGTAATGGTGAAATTCCAGATCCTGGAGAGGTTGAACAACCTGCAATACCGGATAATCCATTCGGTCATGAAGATTTGCAGCAAGGAGGAAGGCAACCAGGAAGAGGTGCTCGTATTCCAGAAGCAAGGGATCAACCTGCATTCAATTGGGCAAGGGAAGTTCTAGAGAGAGGTCGTTGTCAACCACGTGATACAGCTGGAGATATCACAAAGAAAGTGAAGACTGATGTCCCAAATTTTGAAGGAAAATTCGATCCTACAATATTTTCTGATTGGCTTGCTGCACTTGAAGAATATTTTGATTGGTTCGACATGTCGGACGAGCGACGAGTCAGGTTTACGAAGATGAAACTTGTTGGTTTGGCTAAAGTGTGGTGGCGTGGAATTGAAGAAAACATGAGGAGGTTGGGACAACAACCTATAGGAACATGGCAAGAGATGAAGACAAAGCTCCTCGAGAAGTACATGCCTATCAATTACCAAGACAAGCTGTGTGAACAACTTGTTAATCTAAAACAAGGTACTTCGAGTGTAACAGAGTATATGCAGCGGTTTGATGAGATTAAAACTCGAAGTCAGATTGTTGAAGATCCTCGTCAAAGCCTAGCACGGTTCAAGGCTGGATTAAGGGCTGACATACGGCGAGAATTGCTTAGACAACCTGTTTATAGTATGGAAGATGCGTATCAAACAGCCGTTGAATTGGAGGAATACCTTAAGCCACTAACTAAAAGGTTTCCAGTAACTAATCAGAGTATGAGATCACCCTATACGCAACCAGCAAGTGGAGCAAGTGGTTCGAAGACAAAGGCAGATGATCAGAAGGGTAAGAATACCATGCCTCCTAGAGATACCAGAAAGTATAATGATGGTTGTTTCAAGTGTGGAGAACCAGGTCATATGAGTTACAATTGTCCAAAGAAAAATCTGCATATCGGTGCTGAAATAGAGACTGAAGAACAGCAACTAGAGAACGAGACTGATGGGGTTGATTATGATTTCGGGACATATAAGGCTGATGATTTAGAAGAACAAGAAGAGGACACTTCGCTTGCTACAGTAGTTAGGCGGATCCTAACAACTCCTAAAGTTCAAGAAGAGGATTGGCGGCGTACTGCAATCTTTCAAATGTTGGTTCGTTGTGGGACTCAAGCCAAGAAGCTCATAATAGATAGTGGAAGTTGCATGAATGTGGTTTCAGCATCAACAGTGGAACGTCTCAAACTTCCTGTTGAACCACATCCGCATCCCTATAAAGTGGCTTGGATCGACAACTCAACAATCCCGGTAACACAACGTTGTCTTGTTTCATTCTCATTTAAAACTATCATGATTCAGTGTTGTGTGACATTGTACCCATGAAAGTTGCCCATATTCTACTGGGACGACCTTGGCTCTATGACCGAAAGGTGAAACATTGTGGGGAGAGTAACACCTACAGCTTTTCCTATCAGAATAAGTGTGTAACTTTACTCCCGATGATTGATGCGGAGATCGATAAGCATAAGGAACCTTCACCAAAACGTCCCGTTACGAGTAAAAATACATTCCTCCAGATTTTGACAAAGAGGCCTTTCATAAGAGAGACTAAGAAGAATAAAGTGGTACTTGCTGTAGTAGTAAAACGCATTGAAGGATCTAAACTGCCCACTTGTGAAACACCTATTGAAGTCCAAACATTATTGACTGAATTCTCAGATGTATCACCCGAAGAGCTACCAAATGAGCTGCCCCCTTTGCGTAACATTCAGCATGAGATAGAGTTTGTGCCGGGATCTCAATTACCTAACCTTCCAGCATATCGCATGAATCCTACCGAACATGCAGAGCTTAAGAGACAGGTGGAAGAGCTGCTAGCCAAAGGGTTTATTCGTGAAAGCTTAAGTCCATGTGCTGTACCGGCCTTACTAACGCCAAAGAAAGATGGAACTTGGCGTATGTGTGTTGATAGCCGAGCTATTAACAAGATTACTATCAAGTATAGGTTTCCTATACCTCGATTAGATGATATGCTAGACATGATGGCTGGTTCTATGGTCTTTTCAAAGATAGATTTGAAAAGTGGGTATCACCAAATTCGTATCAGACAAGGCGATGAATGGAAAACGGCATTTAAGACAAAAGATGGCCTCTACGAATGGCTTGTAATGCCATTTGGACTCTCAAATGCACCCAGCACATTCACGCGCTTCATGACACAAGTACTTCAGCCTTTTATTGGTCATTTTCTGGTGGTATACTTCGACGATATCTTAATTTATAGCAAGAATAAGGAAGAACACTTGGACCACCTGCATCAAGTCTTGAGAACTCTTCGCCAAGAAAAGCTTTATATAAATATGAAGAAGTGTTCGTTTATGAGTACCCAGGTAACATTCTTGGGGTTTGTAATTTCTTGCAGAGGCATAGAGGCTGATCCAGATAAAGTAAAAGCTATACGTGAGTGGCCAGTTCCCACCTCAATTCATGAAGTACGGAGTTTTCATGGCTTGGCGACATTCTATAGACGTTTCATACACAATTTCAGCAGCATAATGACACCCATAACAGATTGCATGAAACAGAAAGCTTTTTCGTGGACTAAGGCAGCAACACAAGCATTCCAAGAAATCAAGAACAGAATGAGTAATGCTCCTGTTTTGCGGCTACCTGATTTCTCAAAGTTATTTGAAGTAGCATGTGATGCATCTAATGCTGGAATCGGAGGAGTACTTAGTCAAGAAGGCCACCCAATAGCATATTTCAGCGAGAAATTGAATGAGGCAAAGCAAAGGTACTCTACATATGATAAGGAATTTTATGCGCTAGTGCAAACATTGAGGTATTGGCGACACTATCTTATTTCTAAGGAGTTTTTACTCTATTCAGACCATGAAGCATTAAAGTACATAAATTCCCAAAGAAAGCTAAACCACAGACATGCTAAGTGGGTTTCATTTTTGCAAGAGTACACATTTGTTATTAAACACAAGGCAGGAGTAGAGAATAAAGCGGCCGATGCGCTTAGTCGTGTGGTGCATCTTCTTTCTTCAATGTCAGTACAAGTAATAGGCTTTGATTTGCTCAAGAGAGACTATCCAGAATGCAAAGATTTCAGCACTATTTATGCTGAATTAATGGCTGGACGGAATACAAATTACACAGATTTCTCTTTACATGATGGCTATCTATTTCGGGCACTCGCTTATGCTTGCCTAATACCTCTTTAAGGGAAGAAGTGGTTGGAGAACTACATTCGGGGGGTGCAGCAGGTCATTTTGGGAGAGATAAGACGGTTGCAATGGTGGAAGATCGTTATTATTGGCCAAGCTTAAAGCGTGATGTTGCACGGGCTGTTTCTCGATGTCGAACTTGCCAGATTTCCAAGGGAAGAAAGAAAAATACTGGTTTGTACACGCCCTTACCAATACCACATGAACCATGGCAAGATTTAAGCATGGATTTTGTTCTTGGATTACCGAGAACATTCAGAGGGCATGACGCGATATTCGTTGTAGTGGATCGCTTCTCCAAGATGGCTCACTTTCACCCTTGTTCTAAAACATCTGATGCTTTACACATTGCGAAGATATTCTTCAAAGAAATTGTTCGACTTCATGGTTTGCCGCTTACAATTGTGTCAGATCGTGATGTGAAGTTTAAGTTATTTTTGGCGAACTTTATGAGTTATTGGCGAACTTTTGGCTTGAATCTTTATGAAATTGCTGAAATTTTCATCAGCTTTTCATCCTCAAACCGATGGTCAGACTGAAGTCGTTAATCGCAGCCTAGGTAATCTCTTGCGCTGTCTTGTTGGTGATCATGTTTCCTCCTGGGATCTTGTACTCCCTATGGCTGATGTTTCCTCCTGGGATTTGCATACAATAGTTCGGTAAACAAAAAAACAGGTCGCAACCCATTTGAAATTGTCACAGGCTTACAACCAAGAAAGCCTATTGATTTAGTCCCTCTACCCATTGAGGCACGCCCTAGTGCTGAAGCAGAGGAGTTTGCTGAACACATCCGCTAGTGCGGTGCAGAGGAGTTTGCAATGATGTTCGACGCAGGATAGCAATCAGCAATGAAGGGTACAAAGCATACAAAGCACGCGCTGACCTTCACCGGAGATTTACTGATTTTAACGAAGGAGACATGGTAATGGTACGAGTTAGACCTGAACGTTATCCTAAGGGTACATACAAGAAACTTCACTCCAAAAGTGCTGGCCCATACAAGATCCTTAAGAAGATCAGTTCAAATGCTTATGTACTTGACTTACCGGCTGAGATGGGTATTAGCAATGTGTTCAATGTTGAAGACCTCACTCTATATTCTGGTCATGACAATGATGAAACGGATGATCCTAACAATGTTCGTCTACCACCAGCTCCAAGATTAGCAGAAGAAATTGAAGATATTGTTGATCATCAGGTGGTTTCAACTCGGGGAGGTGGTTATCAGAAGTTTCTAGTCAAATGGAAGGCGCGCCCACTTTCAGAATGTACTTGGATTACTGATCAAGAGTTTCAACGTCTTAACCCTAAGCTTTATGAGCAGTATCACGCCTTTAACTCGTCGGAGTCGAGTTCTTTCAACCCGGGGAGAGATGATAGAAACAAGTGGCAGCAGCCACTCAAAACATACAAAAGGCGTGGAAAAGATGCCTCTAAGGCTCAAGCTCTGATTTGGGATGCCTTTGATGATATAGGGCCTAGTTGGGAGTTGGCATAATTACTTATGTTTGTTTTCTGAATTGAGTTAGTTTGTCGGTTAGTTAATTGTTGTTAGTTAATTGCTGTTGTGGGGAAAGTAGAATTATTACATCATAAAGCACAACAAAGGATCTGACAAAGAGTAGTTATTTTGGGCAGTTATTTAGGCAGTTATTAGGTAGTTTTTGGGCTGTTAAATAGACATGGCTTTTCCTAGAGATGTTTCTAACTGATGTAACTGTTAATATTAGTGTCTTTTAAGTATTTTGAAGGCTTATAAATAGGCCTTCCTGTCTTTGTAACAAAAAAAAAAGAGTTTAAATAAAAGTTTCCAGCAAATTCTTGCTTTTAAGTGTTGAGTCTGCGTGATTCAAAGTCTTGAGTGCGCTCAAGAAACCTAGGTGCGCCTAAGGTTGCCTCGGTGTGAAGCCAGGTTTTGTTTATTTTATTTTATCTTTTATTGTTTGTAATCAGAGTGTGCACACAAATTGCTTCCGTTCTGCATCAGAACCAGACTATTTGGCATGACTTAATAATCCAAATAAAGGTTGCTAAAATCAATCCAAGGTCCAATCTCTACCCCATGTAAGGGATAAGTTTAACTCATGAAAAATCCCTTAGCAATCCAAGGATGACATTCAGATTTTGAAGCATTTCCCGCAGAAACCCTCATCTGTTCATTACTAATCCATTCTCTAATTCATCTCTTCTTATTTGCAAGTTGATTGTCAACATCCATATCCTCCCAACAAGTGATATGAGGATTCATCAATGTCAATCTTGCAGAAATATTACCAACCACAAACCTTATTTGTACTTCATCCTCCCACACGGAGCCAAAAAGTGACAAGAGTTAGTCTTTCTGAGTGAGAAAGTTTGAGGGCATAGTATACATGCAAAAATAAGAAAGTAAGTGTTTATAGCAAGATGAGATTGACCCATGATCTAATTGCAGATTTTCTACTGATGGTCCAGGGGCTTGTATGAAATCATAATATAGATAAGGATTAAGGGTAAACTCTAAAAATGGTCCCTGCACTTATCTCTATTTTTAGATTTAGTCACTTGACCCAAAACTAATCAGGCTTAGTCCTTGAACAAGCACTTTTGATTAAATTTGGTTATTCCATCTTTCCATTAAGTTGTCAGTTAAAATGATCCTATGACCAGCACATGTTCATTTTAGGATTAAATAATTATTTGGTCCCTGAACTATCCAAAAACTATGTGTTTGGTCCTGCGACTTTTTTCGAAATGTGCTTAGTCCTTAAACTCAGTTTTTGTTACGAGATTCCCCCTTCACGGGGTTACCGTCAATTTTGCCGTCAAAATTTTATTGAATTCCCGAATTTGCCCTTAGTAATGTTAATTAGTTGAAGGACCAAACATATTTCGAAAAAAGTCACGGGACAAAACGCATAGTTTTTTGATAGTTCAGGGACCAAATAATTATTTAATCCTTCACTTTATCAAGGAAATTATCCTATAAACTAATATCTAAAATTAATATTATTTTTCTTTCTTTTTAATCTCTCTTCCTCATCTTATTTCTTTAATAGAAAAGAAAAATTAATACAAAAATTATTTGTTCATTATTAGGGAGAGTCTATTTCCACTACAAAATTGTTTATCCACTGTATTTATATAAGATAATCTTATGTAGACAATAAGATTTTTATGTCACGAATTATATAGATCAAAATTAACCTTATATATGCACCAAAAGAAATAAGATTATATTTCCAATTATAGAAAATTGAGAAAGTAAAATTGAAATTGTGTTCATGATTAAACCAATTGTGCCTCAACTTAACTCAACTCAACCTTTTTCCCAATCACTTGGAGTCGGCTACACAAATCCTTTTTCGGTACTCATTTGTCTCTACTTCATTTTTTTTCTTTCCACTAAATGAGAAACATATATAATACTCCCTTTGTCCCACTTTCTTTTTTTGTCCATAAAAACAAAAACTCTTATTTGTAACTTTTCTTTTTAGGACAACACTTTTACCATTTTAACCTCACTTTTTGTTTCTACTTTAATTATGAGCAACATGCACATGGATTTTAAAGGAAACTACACATTATATCAATATTAATAATCAAGTCAATCGTTTTTCTTAAGTTGTGTGTCAGGTCAAACAAGACAATAATTTTGGGGCGGAGGGAGTATCTTGTATTTATACAAGAAATGGAACTAAAAAGCTTACAAGAATTAAGAAACACACGATTTACCGTTGAATCAATATTTCAGCAATAATATGTTTTGATTCTAATCTTAATTTTTATTTTGCAATAAATTTCACGATTATAACATTTTTTACGATTTATATAGACAAACAAATGTTGTTCAAATTTTATGTTTAATTATTGAACATGACTCATGTTACAAGCATAATTGATTAAGTAGAAAAATATGAATGAAAAAAGAATAACTAACTACCTTTTTAATTTGTTATATCGAGAAATAAATTAACTTGGGATTTTGACCATATTATGTTGATAGGTAATAAATTTAAAGGTAGTTTTATCCCAACATAAACTAGCGTAGTATTCTAATAAATGGTGTAGAGAATAAGCATTTTTGTAATGAATATAGCCTATTTTTTATTATCAATTGTGGAGTTACTTTTCTTTTCTCTCTAAATCTCAATTATCCAAAATATTGTACATTAAATGCTTATGATAACTATTAACAAAAATTATTTTATTTAAAAATTACTTCATCTGAAGAAAGTATTAAGAGGAAGAGAGTGTTGATTTAGGTTAGATTAATTTAAATGAAAAAGACAATAATATCCTTGATATGTTGAACATGTGTTAATCGCATGACTCATCAAAATCTAAAAAGTGTCATTAAAGTACCATCTACCGAAAAAAGAAAACAAATTTAAAGAATCACCAACGTGTATGCATCCACATTGCCATACAAACAAACCATTACTCAATTTTTACAACCTTTCACATTTTTTTATCAAACACATGACAAGATTATTGTGAGGTAAATACTACATATCAAATTATTCACAATAAGGGTACAATACCCTTTTCATAAGAGAGTTCCTAGGTACCACCCTATGTTTCATACTTTGCCAGCTCAAATTCATATAATAACAATGACACAGTCAGGACACACTCTATGTAACCATTTTTAGAAGCTTTTTTCATTGGAATTCATCGTGGCAGCAAGGGAAAGAATAATAGCAGTGAAATAAATGGAAATTTCTTTAAAATAAGGTTTTGCTTAAAAGTGTGGCGTCTTGGAATTTACTCCCTCTGTTCCGGGTAAAAGTCTACTATTCTTTTTTAAGATATTTCACTTAAAGAGTCTGGTTTTAAAAATGAAGGCATAAAAATGTCATTTTATTACTAATGGGCTAACAAAGGCATTGTTTTCTTAAAAGTTTTGCCTTTCAAACATGTACTCTTTATCCGGAATGGAGGGAATATCAACTTTTGCATAACTATATTTGTGAAATTGAAAAGACTTTGTATTGGAAACTGTAAACAATCCATAGTAATGTGCTTGTTTGGTAAGCAACAATCCTGATTCCTTTTCATGTTATTTATACTACAATGAAATGAAATTTGATTAAAAAGAACATTATAAGCTTCCTATGAACAACAACAAAAGGAACTTGTAAAATTTAACGCACATTAATTAGCATATATAAAAGGGGGGAGGTAATAATATTAATACCTGTGAGCATAAGGATGGAAGCTTCTGGGAAATGAAACTTGTTCATCAACATATATTTCATACATTTAGCGTCATTCAAGCAACCCTTGAGCTCGTGCCTCGAGTACTTGTACGATATCCCCACGATCACGGCTTTCTTTCTCCCGTGCGACGACGGCGGCGGACCAGGAGGCGCGTGGTTGTAAGGTGAGGGGGCCCCCGGCGGTGGATGGGGAGATGGAGACGGAGAAGGAGACGGTGAAGAAGGGGGAGGAGGGGCGGTGCGGGGATCAGCTAGATGAGTGACTGCTTGGCAAATCGCACATCTGATTGATCTCGCTCCCGGCGGGAGCTGTAACGCCGTGTGGCACCTGGAGCAATTCACCAGCATGAACATGGCAGATCAATAAGAGATGTGCGTGTGTGTGTGTGAGAGAGAGAGAAGAGAGGGAGAGAGAGGTTTTGGTTTTGGAGAGAGCACGAAAGCGTGTGTGTGTGTGTGCGCGCGCGTGAGAGAGGGAAAGAGATGGAAGAAAAGGAGACGTTTGACTAAGTGAAAAGGTGGGGTTGTCGATGCAAACAATGGATTAGTTGATGGCCTGAATAAAATTAAGGATAATAAGTACTATTAACCCCTTTATGATTTTAATACAAGAGGGGATAATTACACCCAAACGCCATATTTTTATATCCTATTTAAAAATATTATATAAATATCATCGAGTGAAAAGATATAAAAAACCTTTCTCCTACACCATGATAATATTCGGTCATGGCGTGATGAAATGATTGAGGTAGGTTCAGCCATGGTGCGATGAAATGACTTAGGGACATTCGGCCACCGTAAGACGAACACTCTCATTTGTGTTCGACCAGTGTGAGATGACGGCACCAGACACAGATCTGGAGTTGGAGGGTGATGGCTAAAGATTGAGAGATAAAGAAATATGACTCCAAGTTCATACCTGGACTGGACTTAACTAAAATAAGGCTCCAAGAAATTGGGATTTGCCCTAAATTGGAGGTGGTCGGTGACAAAGAAGACAAATGGATTGAAGAGCGGTGGTGGCGGCAGTTACTTGGACTGGAGTTGGCAAGTCGTTGGCGTGAAGAAGAGATCAGGGAGAGCAGTTCGTCGCTTACAGAGGGAGGGAGGAAGAGGGATAGATCGATTAGGTTAGAAATGGTATAATGGGTAGTTAAGCGGGGGTGTAGAGAAAGATGTGGGAAAAAAATTGGGTGTAGAGATAAATAAGGTATAGAAATATGGAATTGGGATGTAGTTATCCCCACCTTTTTAATATTTGCAAATTCTTCCATTCCTATCTATTCTTTCGAAGTTGGTGAGAATTTCGTAACTTCCACGATGACGACATTCACGTAGTAACGTTCACGACTCTCTCTTTTTGGTCATTGACCAGATTAATCTACTTTATGTATAAACCAACTTGAGATTTGCTTTGATTCTCATTCCTACTTTTATTTTTTCTTAAATAGCAAAATTTTGTCATTCTACTTTAACTTTTTATTTGTTGAGGTTACTAAAGGACCAAATCTAAGAGGTCCCACATGACCGTCACGTGGGCCACGACATGGGTACACGTGGTCAACCTTGGACATGAAACAAAGGTTGGCATTTTCCACAGGACGTTGCAGATGCCCACTGGTTCTGGTTCTCGGGTATGGGGGCAGAGTTGGCTTAATTGGTTCTTGAAGCTCGCCAGTTGGTAGAGCATGGTCGGTCATGATCGTAACAAGCTAGTTACCCCGAAGCGGTGGTCGCCACCTAGGAACTATGGAAGGTCGGAGCCGCAAAAGGATCCTTGCATGAGCAATCCAATCATCATTAATGAAAAGCTCATTTATCTGACAACTGCCGAAACCACCCCCACGTGCCCCCATCAATCATCATTAATGCTAAAGTACTTTATCTAACGTTCTTCGAGAAAGCTTCACTGAATATATATCACATCATCATTAATATTAGCAGATTCGAGCTCAGACCTTGTCTCCCACGAACCTCACTATAAAAGGCCCCTATCTCCCTCGAGGTGAGGTTAGACTCTCTCTTGACTCTCAAAACCCTTGCACCCATACTCTCCCCTCTTGATTCTCTTGAATTCATTTGAGTACTTGTTTTGACTTTGATCTTTCCTCACGTGTGAAAGCTGAAGGTCTTCTTGATTAGTACTTATTCGTGCACCGGAGGATTATTGGTTGGGCCAACCCCCAACCTTTTCACAGTGTTCTTAGTGATCACAGGTTTGCAAGGAGTTCATCAAGCTTGCCTTCAAAGCAAGCAAGTCCAGACATCCAAATAAGATCATCGTGCCACATATTATTTTTCCACTCATGTGGACCCTTGACACGATCGATTCGTTTTGTGCACGATCAGTTGCCCTATTATTTTTTTCCATACGAGTTCGTTGAGGATTTTTGTAAGTTGACGAAGGCGTCGTTGCGGTTTCCTATAAAAAGATATTTAAAAAGAAAAAGCTTCTTCAAACTTTTGTTTTATTCATGGGTTCAAATTCTTTTTTAACCCCTTCATCCAGCTTTCGACAATCTTCTGCCTCTAAGATAGATCAATTATATGAGATATTTTATGTTCCAGATGATTCGAAAATCCCCATATCCCAATTACCTATAGTTAATCCCTACCATGTATTTTCAAAGTCTACTTTTTCTTTAACCAGAAAAGTCAAAAAATTGATAGGTTCTTCCTCAGTCTAACAAGTTAAAGAGTATGTTCAAGCTTCCAAGTTTGATTCATACCAACTTCTTGCAACTTCTATTGAACAACTAGTAGACTTATCCCTTCCAGCTGACCTTCCCAGACATTGTCTCTCCCAAGGGTATACTCATATCCACTTTGGTGCTGTAAGACTAGCTCTTACTTTCCATGGACGTAAAGGTCTCCCAACTTTCTCAAGAATTGCTTTGGTAGATACTAGGTTTGTTGAGCATCAGCACGTATGTATTGGTACAATTCAAACAACTCTGAATGCTGGAATAGTTTTTGTCACGTTCTATCCAAACTTCAACATGCCTCTCAATAATCCTTCTTTACTCACGGCTCTTAAAGCCCAGATCCAAATTGGTGGTACTACACATGTAAATACGTTTCAAGAAACGTTTCATTACCAAACGGCATATTGGGTACATAATCATTCCCTGGATCTAATGGTCCCTAGTCAGGAAAACTCAGGAGATGCCCTTCTTCTAAATATTGATTCAAATGCAACACTAACATGCACCTATGTCTCAAGGAAACTATCATGAGCAGACTTACTCAAGCTCCTCCTTGAGCAATGAGTAACAAGTTATGAACAAACTCATCAAGCCCCACAGGCTCCTGTACAAAGCACCGCAGCTCCAGAGTTCGTTCGTCATGAAATTGGTCTCGTCGAAGTAAAGTTTTCATCTTCACAGCAAGTTGTAGACACCCTAATTTCGTACCCTTGATATGTAACATGCCATGAAATATCAAGATCTGTTAAAAAGCTAACAAATGTCAAGTTACAGGGTCGAAAATGCAAAAAGCAAAAGCAGAATGCATAAACAGTGAAATACAGGGGCCCTAAGTGCCAAAAATCAAAACAAAAAAGCCCTTGGGAGCTGCCCCAAGGCCCCCTGGTGCCACCCATACCCTCTTTGGGAGCCGCTCCCACTTCCACTGTGGGTGGCACCCAATAGTGCCTCCTGCACTATAGCCTTTTGCCTTTGGTGCAATTCTCTCAGTGTGTGGTACAAGCCGATGAAGCTCAGTGAATGAAACTTAACAACGAAGGAAGCCAGAATTTTCGCCTATAAATAAAGGCATCCGGCACTCAGAATTCATACAACTTTTCACCGCGTAGTTTGTGAAACTCTCCCGAGAGAACGCCAAGAGAATTTTTCTCTAGCTCCGAAACTCTACCAAATCTCCCCCAAAACACTAAAACTCACCGCCCAAACTGAAACCTAGTTACCCTGCTAGGATTCTGCCCTATTCCTCCGGTCCAAAAATCCCAAAAAGAGTTGTTGCCCTGCCAGAATCCAGACGCCAAATCAGCAAAAAACAAACAGTTGCTCTGCCCGATTTCCATCGTCAGCAAGCAAGCAAACAACAAAAAGCAAGCAGTTGTGCCGCCCGGATCCCGAGGCGAAAAGCAACTTTCGGAAGTAGTCACCCTGCTCGAATCCCCGCCACAGCAAAACAGCAACAAAAAAGACTCCCTATCCCTGAATGAAAGAGCAAGCGCACCCTAGAATCTATTAGAAGGAGTTTGGTACGAGATAGAACCCCCACGCTTTAAGAGGTAGGCTGTTTAAAATTTTTAATATATAAAAGTGCTATTTAGATTAGCATGGTGTAAAGAAAATAAGCAGTTGTGCTACCCAAAATTCTATAGAAAATAGCAGTTAAAAGAGCTATTATTTTGGCCAAAATTTTATAAATGTATTTGTAACTCTAGGAAGGAGGCTGTTGTAAGTTTGTAAAAATTTCCTTATATATATATATATATATATATATATATATATATATATATATATATATATATATATATATATATATATATATATATATATATAAATGATTTATTTTATCTGTTAAATAAATATACAAAGCATATTTTAGCCAAAAGTATATTTTGAGACCGAAAGGGCGAGTTGGGTGCTTAAACCCCTTCCCACCTCGTAACTTAGCCTTCGAACCCTTTGCAAATCTGATTACATTTGGTTTTTCTTTGTTTTTCCTTAAAATAAAAATGACGACTCTGTTTATCACATTTTGAGTCCATAATTGAGGCCAAGCGTATTCCATGCGCCTTAAAGGTTTTGAAACCACTCGTTTTCATTAGCATGGTAAAGGTCGTAAAAATCTGGGGCATTCACAGTGGCGACTCTACTGGGGATATTGTTTTTATTTTAAATAAAAACGGAGGACTAGACTCATTTTCATAAATAAAAAAAACAAGTTTTCTTTTGTTTTGGCTAAATATGCTTATTATATTTATTTAACAGTTTAAATATTGCATTTTTATATATTTGTATATATATTTGCATTTTTATATCACTTGCAGCAGCTTCGTTCCGGGTACCGTTGCGAATAAAAAAATAGAATTTCGGGCAGGATAACAAAAAAAGCAGGGGTTTATTATCACTTTATTTATTTTTATTCAGCTTTATTTATTTATTCCGTGTAAAATATGTAAATATTCTTTTATTACGTCATTTTATTTTGGGGATTAGGACCAATTTGTAATTAATAGGAACAGATAGATTCCCCACTTTTCTTTCTATTTATTGATCTCAATGGCCGTCACGCTCGTTCGCGCCGTCCTTTCGAGGATTCAAACTAATTAGCCGAGAAAATCCATAAATAACAGAAAGACAGGCCATTTACAGCTTTATTTAATGCATTATATCTGGAAAAAAAACTTTACTGCTTTTTAGATACCTCACACACGTGCATGCATGTAGAAATATTCCGAACTACTACCCTACACCATGTTCAGCCTAGCCCCTGCATCAGCCAACGTTAAATGCATATAGATTCTCAGGACACTTCATGGACCGATCGGTTTTTATATTTCTAACTTATTGACCAATCTCTGTTGCAAAAAAAAAAAAAAAAAAAAGAATAAAGATATGCACAGGGGCTGACCAATGATTTTTATGATATTCGACCTAGACCATTTGAATGGTGGATCACGCAAAGAGTATATGCCCTTCACCTGAGATCAATCCAATTTTGGGGAGTCGAAAGGCATGTGGAATACGAAGGTTCTATACTCTGGAGAAAGAATCCACTATTCCAGGAATAGTCCCGAGACTGTCAAAACAAAGCGGGTGCTTGTCTGATCAATCATAGGAAAAATAAATAATAAATAATAATAATAAAGGCACACTGTACTTGAACCCGAAAGCCTGGAACCTTCCTTTCTGATACCTTCAACCCCTTTTCCTCAAAAACCTGGCCCGAGTTTAGAAAGAAAGATATAACATTGGTCGGTTGATACGGGATACATGCACAGGGGTCAGATCAAAAAATATCGGAATCAGTTCAGAAAATACAAATTTGGACAGAATGGCCGCTGAAAATGAGCAATCTACCGTGGGTACTGATAGAGGGTCAGTATCAGTTTGGTAATAAAACCGTATATTTTCTTCCATTGCTTCCATTAAGATTCCACGATCAGTAAGGACTTCGATGACTTTGGAAACAATCATTTAAATTGTCACAAGAGTTGCATAAGCTTCAATTTGGAGTGGGAGATTTGGACACAACCAGTCAAAATTGAAGCGCACAGAACACCCATCCTGGCAAGATCAACAAATCCCAATGGTCGTCAAGCCGACTCGTAGGGCAACCAACAATATGCTATCGATGGCGACACTAGGTGATGCGGGAGCATTGGCAGATTCTTTAGACAAGGTTGGGAGCATGCTTGGCGAGTTGGGGGACAACATGTTCTTGACCAAAGAAGGCTTGCATGAGAGTGGATACGGGCTCTCTTATGGACATGGGCTACACGGGTTCATGGGAGTAACTTGTGTTACTTGGAATGGCTAAAGTTGGATTTGACCCAGGGAGGGGGCCGACCTGCTTGGATGTGGCGGCCTAGCTCTTTTAAGTTTTAATTAGTTTTAACTCTTTTGTCTAGACTGATTAATTGGTAGTTTTCTTGATTAACTAGGGGCATTATGTAATTTCCTTTTGGTAAGTTAGATTAGGGTTTCTCTTTGTAATCCTTTATAGGAGTCTTAATTTATGAGAAGAGTACTTCAGTTTTGATTTTCGAAAGAAAGACCCTAAAAAGAACAAGGTTGTTTTTCTCAAAATAAGTTTATTCTATCAAGGTGATTGAAGCCTGGATCAAACAAATAGTCAGATTTCTTTACATTAAAGAAGTGAAGTTTAATCGGTGAGTCTGTTTATCTTGTTATTTTCTTTTCTTGTTGGTATTTGAGGTTGGTGAAGGCTGTTTTGTTGAGTATCGGGCAGCCTGGGTGAGATCGAAAGTATTGAGAGTTTGGTGGGATTAGTTTGGTGATAGGATTCACATCAAGTGGTATCAGAGCTTAGTCCTTAGGAATCTTTTTTTTTTCGTAACCGATCATGAAAGAGGCAGCGTAGAGAGAAAGAGTCTTCAAGACCCGCGGGTTGGTTCTTGGAAAAGTTTGTGTTATTGCTATTGACGGGGGAAGTTGTGTCAACGGAGTCTCTACCGTGTTAATCGAAAAGTTGGGACTACCTACTGCGCCACACCCTTGTTCGTATTAATTATACGGATTCCTAAAGGACGGAGGAATCAAGGTAACCACGCAAGCCGTCGTCGCGTTTTTAGTAGGAGGCTATGAGGAAGAGTTGGTTTGTGATGTCCTTCCTATCGATTCCTGTCACTTGCTCTTGGGACGCCCTTGGCAGTTCGACAGATTCGTGAAGCATGATGGTAGGCAGAATACGTATATAGCGACTAAGAGGAAGAAGAGGTTCAGGTTAAAATCGTCCATCGCAGTTCAAGATGAATACAACTCGGAATCAGGGCAAACTAACCAAAAAATGAAGAAGGAAGCGAGCACGGGTTGGGATAGTCAAACCAAGAAGAAAGCGAGCATGGGCTGGGATAGTCCGACCAAAAAGGAAGCAAGCGCGAGCTTGGATAGTCTGACCAAGAAGGAATAACAGTCGTTGGCTAGCGAAGAAGAAGTCGAGGAAGTAATCAAAGCTGGATCATTACTAGTATTGGTTGCGCAAGAAATTCAGAAATTGAGTAAGGAATAACCACACCTTTGGCTAAGGGAATTATCAAGGAGTTTAGGGATGTATTCCTTGGTCAGTTACCACCGAAAATTCCACCCAATAGGGGAATCGAACACCAGATCGACTTAATTCTGGGAGTGTGATTACCTAACAAACCAGCTTACCGTTGTAACCCAACAGAAACCAAAGAACTCCAACAATAGATCGAGGAATTGGTGGACAAGGGATTTGTGGAGGAAAGCAAGAGTCTGTGTGCCGTACCGGCTCTCTTAGTACCAAAGAAGGATGGTACATGGCGAATGTGTATTGATAGCAGGGCTGTGAATAATATCACGGTCAAATATTGGTTTCCCATTCCACGGATAAATGAACTACACGGGGTCAGAGTGTATTCGAAGATTGACTTGCAAAGTGGATATTACCAAGTATGAGTGCAGAAGGGTGACGAATGGAAGACACCATTCAAAACAAATTACGGATTGTATGAGTGGAAGGTTATGCCCTTCGGGCTCACTAACGCCCGAGCACGTTTATGAGACTCATGAACAAGTGTTACGA
Organism: Codonopsis lanceolata; assembly: GCA_013146195.2. NCBI lineage: Eukaryota > Viridiplantae > Streptophyta > Magnoliopsida > Asterales > Campanulaceae > Codonopsis > Codonopsis lanceolata. The sequence goes on along the minus strand of CM028383.1, from coordinate 2,129,775 downwards.
CCGTTCTTGGGAAAATTCGTGGTGGTTTATTTAGATGATATTCTCATATATAGTAGGAACGAAGAAGACCACGTGCAACACCTAAAAAGGGTGCTCACCGCTTTAAGGGAAAATAAGCTTTGTGGGAAACTGGAAAAGTGCCCGTTCATGCAATCGAGCGTGAATTTTTTGGGATATGTTTTCTATGAGGATGGAATTGCAGTGGACCAGCAAAGATCGAAGCGATCAAATCATGGCCGACACCCACCAGCATTACCGAGGAACGGTCTTTTCATGGTTTGGCCTCGTTTTATTGGTGTTTCATCCAGAATTTTAGTACCATTGCGAGCCCCACTACGAAAACTTTAAAAAGGGTAAATTCGAATGGACCGTGGCTGCTCAAAAGGCTTTTGAAACGCTCAAGAAGAAGCTATGTGGAACTCATGTGCTAGCCTTGCCCGATTTCTCACGGCCATTTGAAGTAGAGTGTGATACAAGTGGAGTAGGCATTGGGGTTGTCTTGATCCAAGGAGGGCGACGAGTGGCTTATTTCAATGAGAAGTTAGATGGCATGAGATTGAATTACTCGACATATGATAAAGAGTTCTACGCACTGGTGCGAGCTTTGGATCATTGGAACCATTATTTGAGACCAAATCACTTTGTCCTCCACTCCGATCATGAAGCCTTAAAATATATACACGGGCAACACAAGTTGAAATCAAGGCATGCAAAATGGGTAGAGTTTCTACAGTCCTTCAATTTCTCGTCTAGGTACAAGGATTGGAAGAGTAACCCAGTAGCGGATGTTTTATCTAGAAGATATTCTATGTTGGCAGTCATGGAGGCTAGATTATTGGGTTTCCAATTTGTTTGGGAGAACAACAAGGAAGACCCAAATTTCGAGAATATCGTCCTTGAATGTGAAAGGGGTACGGGTGGAATGTATGTGTTGCAAAATGGATTCATGTTCAAAGGGAATCACATTTGTATTCCAAAATGCTCACTGCGGGAATTGCTAGTCCGAGAGGCACATGAGGGAGGTTTGGCAGGACACTTTGGGATCACGAAAACGCTTGAAGTGCTACAAGAACACTTTTTCTGGCCGAAGATGTTGGGCAGTGTTCAGGCTATTGTGCAACAGTGTGTTACCTGTCAGAAGATGAAGAGTACATTCCACCAAGGACTTTACACCCCGCTACCCGTACCGGAACAACCGTGGTAGGATTTATCTATGGACTTCATAGTGGCGCTACTAAGAACGCAAATAGGTAAGGATGCAATCATGGTAGTGGTGGATCGATTTTCGAAAATGGCACACTTTATTTCGTGCCATAAAACTCATAATGCATCGTTAGTGGCAGAGTTGTTTTTCAGGGAGATTATACGTTTGCATAGGCTGCCCAAAACAATTGTTAGTGACTGCGATAATAAGTTCATCGGTCATTTCTGGTGGACGTTATGGAAATTGGTGGGGACAAAGCTTATATTCAGTACATCTCATCATCCTCAGACAGACAGTCAAACATAAGTCACAAATAGAACTCTTGGGGCTTTGTTGAGAGGTTTGGTTGGGAAGACGCAAAAGGACTGGGATGTGAAGCTGGCACATGCGGAATTCACATGCGACCGTACGCCCACCTATGCCACGAAACACTCTCCAGGTTGTTTATGGGGTAAATCCGTGCATACCCATCGACTTTTTGCCCACAAAAGAGAAGAGGCTGAAAGCTGTGGAAGCAAGTGAGAAGTGGAAGGACATGCAGAAGCTTCATGCACAAGTTAAGGCAAGAATTCAAAAGGTTAATGAAGTTTATAAAATGCAAGCCAACAGAAATTGAAGGCAGACCGTTTTTCAAGCAGGGGACCTCGTCTGGTTACATTTGCGAAAGGAAAGATTTCCTAATAAGCCTAAGAACAAGCTGATGTCGAGGGCAGACGGACCTTTTCGGGTATTGGAACGCATTGGGGATAATGCATATAAACTGGACTTGCCAGGGGAATATGCGGTGAGTGCCACTTTCAACGTGGGGGACTTATCACCGTATTTGGAGGATGAAGCATTGGAAGAATTGAGGCCAATTCTTTTCGAAGAGGGGGAGTATGATGCGGGAGCATTGGCATATTCTTTAGACAAGGCTGTGAGCATGCTTGGCGGGTTGGGGGATAACCTGTTCTTGACCAAAGAAGGCCTTCATGGGAGCGGATACATGCTCTCTTATGGACATGGGATTTACACAAATGGCCAAGTCAAAGATGACTTGGTCATTTATAACCTCACTTTAAAAAATATATACTTTTATAGCCACATTTATCTAAAAATGTCATCAATACCCTTTCCCTACCATTTGCGTTCATGGCGTGCGCCGGCGACTGCGTTCATGATGGAACAGAGGGAGAGAGCTACTGCAATCGGGATCTTGGCCAGAGATGGAGGCTAGGGCGGGATTTTGGCCGGAGATGGAGGCTGGGGATGAAGAAGACGAAGATGAAGATGAACCAGACGCCGGACGCCGGACGAAGAAGACTGGAGGCGGGATCAATAAACCAGATGTCGGACGAAGATGAACACCATTGTCGCCGGAGATGAAGAATACGAAGATGAAACCACAGTGGTCGACTAGACGACCACCTAGTCGACCACTGTGGTCGTCTAGTCGACCAGGGGTTGTTTCGTCAGATCCCTTCTTTGGTTAGTCAAAGGTTATATATGTTCATCAACCGGGTCAAATGGTTGTATTTGATAAATCCCACGACAGGGGCTGCACGGGTTCGTGGGAGTAACTTGTCTTACTTGGAATGGCTAAAGTTGGATTGGACCCAGGGAAGGGGACGGCCTGCTTGGATATGGTGGCCAAGCTCCTTTAAATTTTAACTAGTACTCTTGCTCGTGCCGATGACACGGCGCCAGTTTGGGAATTTAATAGTTTAAGTTATGAGAGGTGGGGTCCTTCTTTCAAATTAATAATCTGGAAAGTCATACTCTTATTTGCAGCTTCCCATTACAATAATACCCTAACCTCTCTTAAAGATTATGCAGAAGAAAAGATAGGAAGAGAGAGAGAGAGAGAGAATAGGAAGAGGAATAGAACCGAAAGAATAAGGAGAGAAAGGAGAGGAAGAGAGAAAAAGAGAGATAGGAAAGAAAAGAGAAAGTGACTTGAAGAGAGAGAAAGAGGAGATAAAATAGGAAGGTAGAGAGAGGGAGAGAATAGGAAGATGAATAGAACCGGGAAAAATAAGGAGAGGAAGAGAGAGAAAGAGAGAAAAGAAAAGAGAAAGTGACTTGAAGAGAGCGAAAGATGAGATAAAATAGGGAGGTTTCCGTGAAAAATAATCGTTTCAAAGTAAATCACAAACGCACATGTGAGAACTGAAGAAAATACTGGCCGTTGGATTACCGTAAAACAGTAAATCCTAGCCTGTACTTATCTCAAGTCAATTGCGAGCGTGTGAGACTGAGCTATATTGTATTATAGATTAGTTTTAATTCTTGTCTAGACTAATTAATTGGTAGTTTTCTTGTTTAACTAGTGGCATTATGTAATTTCCTTTTGGTAAGTTACATTAGGGTTGTTCTTCTCAAAATCGGTTTATTATATAAAGGTGAGTGAAGCCTGGATCGAACAAATCATCGGATTTCTTTACGTTAAACAAGTGAATTTTAACCGATGAGTCCATTTATCTTGTTATTTTCTTTTCTTATTGGTGAAGGCTGTTTTGTTGAGTATCACATCACTAGGAGTCCTGTCCTGGGCAATTTCCATGACCAACAAACTGAGAACTTGCCATCAACAACACTAAGAAAAGCCACAATACGCGTCTTAGCAAGAACACAAGTTGACAACATCTAGAAAAACTCAAGAGAACAACGGCATCGCCAACAACTTCAAACTAAAACATTTCGACATTCACAAATGACTAACGTTTGAAAGTTCAAACCAATGAACTTGTACTGGTGCTTCTCTTCAAGAATCAAGAGTACTCTCAAGTAGCAAAGGTCATAACAAGAGTAACTTCAAATAGATTTTATCTTTCGGACGTGGAAAGAGGAATTCAGCTTGGATGAAGGCCTGAAGACCCAAGTTACCACGATGTCTCCAATAATCAACACATAGCAATTCACACAACAGGAAGCTTCAACACCACGGGAATACTAAATAGCAATACCACTGAACAAGAATTGTTGTACATCACTTTGTCAGTGAGGAGCACAAAAAATCAGTACTTGCGTTTCCACTTTTACTGCCCTCCTCTTGCACTGAAAAGTGAGAACACATCCAAGTATTCATACCCAAATATGTGTACGGACACGTATTCAAACCCAAATATGTCCTGTTACTTGTATTAGTATTAGTAAATCCTGGTGTGGTGGAACACCGAGAAACTTCCCCCAATAACAGTGAGAATCCAACTACTTAGACTAGATGTAATCAATACCATCAAGATTAAAACCAAGTCATCAAAAACTAAAATTTGGATGCTCAATTGAACCTTTTGCAATTGCAGTTGATCTTTTGAATAATTAAATTTTGGACAAGGATGATGACCCCATATATTTTATCGCTACCCACCCCACGTGTATTTCTGCAAATTTAAAAGATCAACCTAGGAGAACTAGACATGAATATTTCTTCTACCCAGATACAATGAGCATCGCTACCATCTAAATGAACTTATCTATTCTCAACGATTTTTTAGAACCAGGAGGTCGAAAGTTCTCTACCCGCAGATTAGAGCCAGCACGCATTTCTGTCAAGAAAGGATCCCCTCTCTCTGATTTAATTATCTCCAAGATTACTCCAAGAACTTCTGCTGCAAGCCCTCCTTCAACAAGTTGCCCTTGCTCCTCCCCACCTTCATAAATCAATCTCCAAACTTCTGCATATGGAATCGCACATTCCAAGAGGACTCTAGCAAGGATTCGACCAAGAAATTCTGGTGCTTTAGGAGCATCGGTAACAGCTTCGTCTAATGAAGCTAAAACAGACTCAAACCTACAAAGTAACAGCAATATGCTCAACTTAATCTGTTTTCAATGCAGATGAGAGTGAAAAAGAAATAGTAGTAGATAGTTTGCATACCCTTTGACTAGCTGATCATGATTTAACATGGCTTCATGAGATTTTGTAAGGTTGATGAGGAGTTTAGCCAATCGATCCCTCTCTATGTCTTTCCTCTCAAAAGAATCAATGACCCAAATAGATATCATTGAAGAATAAAAGGTTGGTGCATTCAAGTCTTTTATACATAGAGCAACTTCCTTCTCATCATTGGCACTGAAAACAGAGTAAACCATAACATTAGCACTTCCAATTCAAGTAGGAAAGAGTATTGAAAGCTTTTGAAGCTATATAACTACGCAGTTAAGTCAGATGCATATCATAATATCAAGCCCTTGCGTGTGTAATAATAATACAGATTCAAATTTACAAAGGTGTCAAAGAGGGCACTATCCCTGACAGGGTTTTAAAAGGCAGCAGTTAGCGTTATCCTTAATGTAGCTGAAACTTCAGCCACCGATTCAACCACACCTCCATCTAGTTGTTGCGTGACTGCATTAGTAATGGAGCGGTCAGTTAATGTTAAGTAGCAGCAGTTATATGATGGCTTTGCTTTACTTAATGTTGCGTGCAACCCACTTTATACATTAAATAGCACGAACAATGTTCAAGATTAGAACCCTGTTCTGAGTAAGAAATGGCTTTAGACAACTAAGATCCACTTGGGCCTATTTGCTAATACATTCACAATAATTATATTTACCAGCTTATTTATTTCTCCTTTAAGGATTCAACAAATTCAGGTAAGAACGTGAAGAAAGTAACACTTACATTTTGTATCAGCATAGATATAGATTAAATATACAATCTAACCAAATTGGATAAAAATTATATTGAATTATGGCTTATTATAGCTTTAGCACAGCTGCACCAGGAAATAGAAGTATGCTTTATTTAACTTAACCATGCACAATCAGTAAATTTTACTCCCTCCAACCCAAAATAATGGTCTCCTATTGACTTTTCGCGGGCTTTTAGAAAGCATTTAGTATATATGTCTCTCCTTTAATACACCCAAGGATCCTCTAGTGGTGTGAAATCAATGGGACCCATTTCTTTTTCTATCTCACAATTAAAAGGGCCATTACAGACAATTGGTTTTTAAAAAATTTCTAAGAAAACAGAGAAGACCCCAAGGGTGGGAGAGATGGCAAGGGCACTCAGGCAAAGACCTTGAGGTCCTTCGTCCCAATCCCCGTACCAACAAGGAACACACTTACCTATCAAAAAAAGAACACAGAGAAAACTTATTTTGGTATTCCCCAAATGGAATGTAGGACACTTATATTGGGACGGGGGCAACTTTCTTTGATTATACTTTATGCATGCAGATTTACTAATACAGAACAATGGTTCCAATTTTAGTATTATATATAGTTCATTGAATATAGCAAACTAATAATCAATATAAAAACAAAAGGAAAAGTGTTAATCAACTCCAGCATAAGCATAATATATATATATACAAACACACACACACATATCAATATTTTTAAATCAATAACCAAATAAAGCAACTAGTAAAATTGAAGTATATCTTTTTTTATAGAATGAAGTTACTCCCCAATAAGTACCAAAGGCATTTTTCCAACATACAAGTAAGATGATTAGTGCGAACTGAGAGGAAAAAAAGAACTTGGTTCAGTTTGCCATTGCAGAGTTAAATATCACCAAATACAGTCCACGACTACGAGAGCCGCCCACGAGTGTTTATTTAAATCCCTGATCCCTATACAGGAACAGGAACACGGAGAAGATACTCAAAAATCTCAAACATGCACTAGGGACCGCAAAACAAGGTCTGACTTGTGAGCATAGAAGCTTTCAAATCTAAAAAGAAACAAAAAAGAATCTCAAAGCCTAAGCTTTTGCACGGGATCGAAAGCTCCCAAAATCAACCCAAGATTAGCCTGTCTTCTACAACCTTCATAATTGGGCCAGCAGTGGCACCGCAAAATCAACTATCTAAGCATATTCAGAGGGGACACCCAACAAACAGAATATCATACTTCAAACTTCATTGCTGCAGATCAGAGGGCCCTTTTTGGATAAGAGCAGATCAGAGGGTTTTGGTGGATACTTAAATTGGAACTAGTAAATGAGATGCCCCCCTGAAGGAATTCGTCTGAGTCATCATGCAACAAAACCATACGAATATAATGATGGCCGCTTTTATGAGGTTGACAAGGGGACTAAAGGTTTGACGCATGCTCCTAGCTTGTCAGGAATACTCTATATGCACTCAATACAGAAAGTTCAGAGGATATGAGGCATTGAGCAAGGAAAACATTAGAATTCAAACTCATTTTAGTAGCTTATTGGTTATGATGTTAAACATATCCAACTAATACAATAGTTATTAAAGGCAAAAACCTTGATCACCTCCCAAGAAAAGGGTGAGGTCTGGCTATGGTCTGTCACCTTGAAGGTCGGGCGAGGAATGTTAAAGAAATGACCAAGGTAATCACTTCTCTCACCTAGGTGAGACGCAAAAGGCGCAAAAGGAAAGGCAGGGCTAGCAACTAATCTTTCCAGCCTACGCGTGAAGGATTTTGGCCAAGATTGGATTGGTTTTAGCTCAGATCTGGCCGTCGATCATCCATATTTACCCAATCAAGGGCACGGCATCCGCCACCTTGAGAAGGTGACTTTATCTGAAGCTTCAGTAGCCACTACAGTGCCCACAAACCCCAGATGCAGACGTCGAATTCTTTTGCCCAGACATGCAAACTTGATTGTCTGTGCCTATACAGCTCAGCCCCTACATTGGTTTTACAGATTTGTGATTTTGAACAAGTGAACGACTGTTATTTTATTTTATTTTTTTATTTTTGGTTTCCCAAAGGTGTCCCATGCTTGAAAGCCCAAGACTAATCCTCCGAGCCGGGTAGGACCACAAAGCGGCGTGTCCCATGCTTGAAAGCCCAAGACTAATCCTCCGAGCCGGGTAGGACCACAAAGCGGCGGTAGAAGCTCTTCCAACAAGTATTTAACACCTTGGTTAGCTAGAACACCCCTTACAATAAGACTAATCTGATCTACGTGACAACTGTTATGGGGCTAACATTTGAACCCTAGCTAGAACACCCCTTACCAGTTGATCTACGTGAGTCAGTTGAAGTGGTTAGTACATGTTGGTTATGGGTTTCATGCTAACATTTGAACCCTTGTCTTCAATTGAAGTCAGTTGAAGTGGTTAGTACATGTTGGTTTAAGTTTCATGTTCATGTAATTTCATTTTTGTGAACTTAATCTCATGTAAGATAGTACTCTCCCATCTCTCACCTGTGGACAACATACAATATTTTTTACAACCTAAGTTTCTTAAATCTTCAACGAAGGTCACCCTTATCAAAATCTCTTGGTAGCAATTCTTTCGAAGATATTCATCCTGATAACCAGTATAATTTTCCTGCAGCTCCAAAATGGTACCTCTCCCATCTCTCACCTTGAATAACTATGATTAATATTACAACCTAAGTTTCTTATCAATAACATGTTTTCAACGAAGGTCACCCTTATCAAAATCTCTTGGTAGCAATTCTTTCGAAGATATTCATCCTGATAACCAGTATAATTTTCCTGCAGCTCCAGTGGCTGAAACCATTGTTGAACCACGCTTTCTCTAATCTCATCATATTTCTGCCTCAGTTTCACCATAAGAACATGTTTACATGTCTAGCTGAATTTACCACCTCTGGTATAAGCACCACCATTAAGTGATTATTCGAAGTAATAAAAGATAACAGAACATCTCCAACAGAGGCTAGAAAGGACATCATCCATGCCAATCTTGTTAAAAGCCGGTATCAAACAATTTTCAATTGAGCATGTTTTACATGTTTTTCAGGAGTACCTTATACAGGTCAAGTCCGGCCAAGATGGAGGATGTTCATCTAAATTTCTTTAAAATTCTACAACAACCAAGTATCCTCTAACCTTAAAAAATTTATAAGCTTGATAAAAATCCTCAGCCCTCTATATTTCACCAAAATCACCCAACATATCAGTTAGTATAATTCTTATGCATAGCACAGAGTAGACTTAACATCCCCCATTTTCTATCATTGCTTAAAAATCATACCCAACAAATCTACTATAAATGCTTCAAGTTATGGAACGGTAGCAATCCCCTTCATATGACCCAGAGATTCGGAAGTTTCAATGATCGCACGTCATTGGACATTAGTTGCTTATAATATTGCATTACTCAACGACGATAGATGAGATGAATCAGATTTAAACCTAGTATACTGAAAACTCACTCTCTCCTTAAGCAGCTTAACAGATGTTCATCATAACCGTCATAAAGCAGAATTTCAAAAAAAAAAAAAAAAAACTAAAACGTCCAGTCAGCCTCTTTCCCAGGTGCTCACCATAATCTTACAAATGCAATGCATGCAACTTGATAATTCAATTCAGCAAACACATATTGGAGAAGAAATAATTAAGAAACATCAACGCACACGTATCGATAATACCTGTAAAATTCTTTAATGGCCTCCATAGACATATCCCGCAAACGTTCTTCTGGCCACACCTTCTCTGAAGGAACATTTTGTGCCTGTGCCAAACTTGGACCCCTACCCCGTGTGGGAGGTGAAGTAGGTGGAGGCCTATCAAAACTACGATCTACATTCCTTGTGTCTCTGTTCACGTAGTTACTGTTGCGCTCCTGTTGACCCGGATGGTCATAAGAGGATGGAGAGACAAACCTTTCTGGGATGTATCTCATGAGATCCTCTCTCGTGCCATAAGGTGCCCTCTCTGATACAGAGCTGTAACCATTTGGACCAGTTGTGGCTCTTCTGGAGTCTGCAGGACTAGGCATATCAGGTACGGGAATGCTTTGATTAGAAGGATGTCCTCTGATTGACATTCCCCTGGCAAGGCCACCCTGGGGCCCAAGGGTAATAGATTCATCACCAACGGGTCTCAATGGAACTGACAAAGGCCTATTCTCAAAAGCATGCCTCTCCTCATACCGAGCATCTTGATTCCCATACCCACGGAGCGGTTGAGATAATCCACGAAAACCACCCATCTGGGAATTAGGAGAAGGTAAGACGTTCGACCCTCTTGGTGCAAAGTCTGTGGGTTGTCCCCTTCTGCCTGAAGAGCTGAGACTCGCTCCACGAGCCAGCCTACTAGTTTGTGCCTGCCGTTCTTGAGCAGCATCTCTATGCACTTCCTCAATCTTTTTTGGTCCTTCAACTTTCCTCCTCTGCTGCCACTTATTCTTTCTCAGATCGATCGAATCCCTCAGCATGAATCTCACCCTAGAAGAAAGCTTCATGTTGTTTGATAACTTGTACATCATGTCAAAGTAAGCATCCATGTGTTCCTTTGCTTTGGGATGATCTATCATCTCCCCTATTGTGCTCATTAGTTTGCACAATGCCTCCACATCCTCCTCATCTGGATTCTGATACTCGCCCAACAACTTCTTTATACATTCATGCATTATTCTCTCAGTCAACATTTTCTTCTTGTATAACTCCCCAATAAGCCGGATATTACCCAACATTCGTCTTCGGGCCTTTATTCTTTTCTCTTCCCTTTCTTCTTCTGTTTGTTTAACCTCACCTTCCTCCTCAGCTCTGTTAGCTTCTTCTTGTTCTCTTTCTCCTCTCTCAAATTCCTCTTGGCATTTATTCAAGAGTAATCTTTTAAAAGTGATCTTCTCATTGTCTTCACTAAAATCAGGCAGCTCGCCAGCAAGTTGATGGCAGAAGCTTGCATACATCTCACAAAAAGTTGGTTCCATCAGGGCCTTGTCAAATATTTGTGCAATCACGCCAGAAAGAGTGCTAGCATTGTCAATATTCACCTGTTTAACTTGTTCAAAGAGTTTATCAAAGTTTTGGGGGGTAAGCTTATTTAAAATGCCTTTCAACTGCCTTTGTTTGGCCTGCTCCTCATCAGTTATTTTACCCACCTCATACTTTCGGTCAGCTTTGTGCATCACCTGTAAAGGAGCCTGAGGAGAAGGAATTAAACCCTTATGAAAAGATGATGAGCGCTGCCAGCGGTCAGAATCAATATTATTACGTTGCATACCCCCTTGTGGACCAGGAGACTGCATCGGCCCAGACAGGATTCCCCCAGCATGCTGAACAGGTGTCTGCGCACGTGGGTTCCTCAAAACACCATAGTTCCCTCCTGGGCCAGGTCGAAAACCTTGTAGATTTCCCCCATAATTGATTTCAAGCCGCAAATCCCGTCCTTGAGCATAAGGCCCAGGCTGTTTACTCCATTTATCCTCTTCACCCTGGAAGCTTCCACGGCGATCAAGTCGAGGTCCCCCAGCTGGCCTATCCACAACTCTTCCAGGACTAGGGTATGATTCTCGAGAAACATTGACATTAGACGGAATCACAGCTTCAGCTACCTCTGATGAAATCTTAAAAGCCTCGGGAAGCTCATTGCATTGCTCCGAAAATTTCAGCAGGAAATCTCTAGAATATTTTTTAGTCATTCCTTCATTTTCATCCTTACCATGAAGTTTCAATTCTAGGGAAACCTTCTTCCCATCATGCAAAGTATACAATTTCGGAGTAGAAATGTCTGCTGCATCCTCCCAGTCATCCGGCTCAGGTTTGCTGTGAGCACATTTTTCATTGGATAAAACATCACCCTCGGAAGCATCAGCAGATACCTTCTTCAAAGTAGTGCTGGAAGAACTCTCCTTGCTTTCCGCGGAGGCAGGAGCTTCTCTTTTTTCCTCTGGACCCTTGTATGCCATATAAAGATCAGAAGTAGTACCTTGTGCATCTGCTTTTTGTAGCGTTTCCTTTAACCTCCTCTTTCCTTTATGTGTACTCTTTGCCCTATTCAGCTCTGGCACAGGTTTATCCTTGGAACCTAATGCTGAAGGAGAAACCAAATCAGAAAAGTTGCTCTCTGTACCATCCCCCCCTTCAGCTCCAGAAGTTGCTTCTGGAACAGATACTGTAATAGGAGGCAACTCAGCGTCCAAGGAACCAGATCCTTTCGCATCAACTTTATTTACCATGCTATCAAAACCACTTACAGTATCATCTGACGTTAATGCATTATCACCATGAGAACTAGCAGATGAACCCAAGTTCACTGACAAAGTTTCAGCATAAGAAGAATTGGGCTTTATCATAGTGGACGCCATTATCTTACCAATCCTATCATCATCTTTGCAAGAGCCTACAGCTTCGTCCCGCTTTACCTCTGCAGTTTCCAAGGATACAGTTTCATTGACTCCAGCAGTTGCATTAAGATCAGAGTTCTCCAGATGTAGATTAGCTGCTTCTGAAGATTTTAAAGTAGATTCAAAGGAAACCTCAAGTTTGTTGTCATCATGTTTGGAAGCTTTAAGCAATACAAGTTCTACTTGTTCTTTTGACCCCACCTTTTCAGGCCTTGGTACTACAACTTCAGGGGACGAATCAGCACCCACTACACTCATTGATTTCCGTCCTTCCTTACGGCTATCACTCATTGAAACAAGTTCACTTGGAACAATAGCACCACCAGTGGTTGACAATGGTTTGCTAATAGTTTCTGATACTGCTGCAATGGTTCCTGAGGAAGAAGTTGGAATAGATTTTACAGTTTCTGCAACTTCGCTGTCCAAAGAATGGCGAACTCCAGGTGACTGAGAGGGCAAGCTAGAAACAGCAGTAGATTGTCCACCAACCTGTGAATAATGGTGCATAACTCATGCTTACAAATTATGATACACCAGTAAACAGTTGCATGCCAGTGAACGATATATTCCATAAAACCAAAAATAATACCTGATCGTGCGCTAATGCATGGCCTTTCTTGCCTGCCTTCTTCTGTTCATCTTTAATAGATCCCGACCTACCAACTGTTTCATCAACAGGAGCAGAAGGAGCAGAAGTTAAGCTCTCAGCGGAAACAGAACCAAATGTTGCAGTAGTTGTTTTACTTGCCGAAGGCATTGCTGTGGAGTTCAACTGCTGTAAAGAGCTTTCAGAAATAGAATCCTTTTGAGGAAGAACAGAGCTAGCTTCCCCGCGTGGCCTTGAAATCTTAGGAAATTCGCCCTTGTCAATAACAGGCAGCGATGGAAACTCGCCAATCTTTTCGCCATGTGAACTAGATGCAGGTTTTACCGTCACCTGTTAACATGATGATTGACGTAAGGAGATTGCATGACTAACATCACAAGCATGCTCAACAGTTGATAATTCATGAATTCATGGCAATGGACACCAAGTTAATAAAAAATTAAATGAGCCAAGAGAAAAAGAGTGTCTAAAATGAATGGTGGTGCGACCTGACTAACCGGATTATAAAGCCTTGGTGGCTGAGAACTTGCAGGCATTTGGGGATTAGTTAGAGGTACAGAACCCGGAGCTGGATAATAGACTGTACTGGCATTGTAAGAATTTGGATAGTAGTTCATGGTATGTGCAGGTGGATACGACGGAATAGGCTGGGATTGCGGGGGCATGTTGGGGTGTGACCTCGGAACTGATGGCCCACTATCCCCATATGCATCAGTCCTGTCCAGTTTCAACTCCTCATGAGTCTCTGGATGAGTGATTTTTACAATTTTACGAGAAGCACCATATTTTCCAGCCGGCTGCTGCTGCTGATGGTGCTGGAATTGTGGTCCCAAACTGATTGCCATATTTCCCAATGGAGGAGCCAGTGGTTGACCCATTTGAGACGAAAAGTTCAAGCTCTGACCTTGATGCATAATCCCCTGAGGCTGCATTGGGTGAGGTTGGATACCTGGAACATACAACTGCTGCTGCACTTGAGGTGGATTTCCCATTAGAGGGAGTGGAATTGGCATTGAAGAATTTACCATACCCTGAGACTGCATTTGTGGATTCGGGCCACCAAATTGAACAGGAAGCTGTGGCTGGTGGAATGGCATTGGCACAGACATTCCTGAAATTGGATGACCGGAGGGCTTCTGCATTTGGGTCGCGGGGGGTGGGGCAACATGAACATCCCTTTTTATTTTAGGAACTGGATGAGGTTCGGTAATAGTAGATTGGTCAACAGCCCCTGCATCTTTCTTCGGCAATTGCTGTTTGGGAACAGTTGGAGTTGGAAACGTTGAGGTAGGTCCTCTGAAGGAATCGTGACGAGCCTGCCGGAAGAAGAATCTCAGAGCAGTATAAATGGCAACAAACAATAATTACAATGAGATAATTTCAAACATTGGTTGCGAAAATTATCTTCTACAATCATGAAATAGTAACAGTTATAGGAGGTAGAGCCAATCCTTAACCACAACATGCAGTATGAAGATGGTTATATTCTCAGTAACTCTTTTGAAAACAAGATACCATCCTTAATCATGCCACACTGACAGGTCCACATTTATTATTCACAAGGGGGTAACTGAACCTACAAACCTGATCACGTTTCTGCTCATCCAAATTTGGGGGGGCTGAGTTGGTTCGAGCAGGAACCTACAGAACACCAAAAATAACAGGATTTTTTTATACTATTACTCAGACCACAATTTAAATGAGCTTACAGCACGCATTAACTTTCTCAAGAAGTATTATCCTACCTGCATTCCATTCATAAAACCAGGACTGATTGACCCAAACTGAAGAGGGAATGACCTAGATGGATCTCCTGGGGCTATACCATCAGAAAAATATATTAAGAAACTGTAGTATAAAATTGTTCTCACAAATATAAAAAATGACCAACATCGAAGACCTCAGAAGCATATTTAATTTAAACAGTATGCGCGATGTTTGAACTCAACGAAACACAAAATCATAACCATTGGCAGCATATGTAAAGTGCAAAAAGGTCATACATACCCTTTGAAGGGGTTGCAGGAGCCATAGCATCAGGATTAGAAGCTACAACATTTGAAGCTGGAGCCTTAGGAACACCTCGGTTGCTTTTTTGAGCCACTGTATCAGTCGGCTTCACAGAAGCACCTGTCACTGGTGAATCAGCTGCTCCTACAAACAGTAATGAGATAACATCAATAAGAAGTAAAGCATTCCAAACTTCAGCGAAAAACAATCAAAAGTGAACAAAAATGAGCTCTTGCCTCCTCCATTATACAGCTGTAGTCAATATTACTATAACAGATATAGCCACCAAGTGAAAAGGAAAAATGAAAAATCTTCAAAAACAGTATAACTTATTTGCTCTCAAGTCCAAATACTTACAAGCGGGTACTATCACTTACAAATTTACAATTAAAAACAAAACAATTGCCTTAAAAAAGCCAAGTTTCAAAGGCATACCACGTAAAGGGAGCTGCGAATGAGCACCATTCTGTATAGCCCGAGTAGCAGTAGAACTACCAGAATCCAAATTTGCATTGACATTAGCATTTGCATTCACGTTTGAATTCACATTTGAACCGCTTGCCCTAGATTGTGCTCCTTGTGCATTATTAACCTTCTTTCCACTAACAAATAAAAAAAATCAAAAGAACAAAAATGAGATCATCCCACCCCCACGAAAAAAATTAAAACAAACCCTAATTTCACCATACCCACATAAAAAAATACGGAGTAATATAAAGAAAAAACCCTAATACTTTACCCTCTATTGGTAGGGAGAGAAGAAGAGGAGGAGGAAGGAGGGGCGTTAATGCCGCCGCCCTTCCCGCTACCGCCACCACCACCGGAGAAATTCTTTGGCGAGGCGGAGTTACCGGATCGAACCGATCTTTTATAATGAGGCGGCTCGTTTTTATCACCCCTTGATTGATTATGGGACATATATCCAAACCCTCAAAAACACTCGTTCCAAATGTTTTCACCTGATTTCCTGCAAAAGCACAGATCCTTCGATCAAATCAAAAAATACAAACAAAACAATAAAAAGGAATTAATTAAATGAAACTCAACATTATAAAAATGAATTGAAGGAAAAAGCAAAATCTTAAAGATGGATTGATTGATTGATTAATTGCTTACCGAAGGTGAAAGAGGTAGTGTGGAGAGAAAGATAGAAATTAGGGTTTTATAGATAGGCGGGAAGCATGACGCGAGAGTAATGAAAAGATATATTGAAGAAGTGAGAGAGAGAGAGAGAGAGAGAGGAGGGGGGAGGGAGGTGGAGAGAGAGAGAGAGGTAGAAGGAGGATTTTAGAGAGAGAAAGTTGAGTGAGGTGTGTTGTGGTGTGGTGCGTGTGTGTGTGTTTTGATTTTGATTTTGATTTTGTTTTGTTACTAACAAACTGACCCTGGCTAGGTGGGTCAAACAAAAGGTAGGTTTTTTAGGAGATCGAAATCGAATGGGTCGCGCGTCTACGAACTCTTCGCTTTCCCTCAACTGTGTGTGTTTTTTCAAGTATACTACACATTTTGCTTGCACTTGGGTATTTGCTTATATAGGGAAGTTGCACTATCTTCTTTCACGCGCCGCCTTCTCTTTTTCCAAGCGCCACCTATTTTTCCTTTTTCCTCTTTTTCCAAGAGCCGCCTCCTCTCCTCCCTCTCTCTCTCGGCAAAAGTTTAGAAAATACAGGTTTTTTTTTAGTCCGATTTACCTAATGTGCCAACTGTTGTATTCGGATAGGGATAAGCAAAACTTGTTTGGTAGTCAAGAAGTGATAAACGTTATTATTAATCCGAGTACTATTTATTAATCCCGATACAATATATCACATGTAGTTTTTGAATTACAAACATTAATCCCTTGTTTTTTTAGTGAAGGGACTTATAATATACCATCATCTTTTTTAGAATAATTAGCCAAAGCTTATTTGGTATCATACATCCGCGTAAATTCAACTTATTAATTCTTACTCCTCTTTTATTACTACTCTCCTCGTAAAGTAAGTACTGTTCCTCCTAACTTTGTGTATATTTTTTATTACTCCCTCCCAAATAAAAGTTTGATATGTATTTCTTTATTATTTAAAATAATAAAACACGTAATTAGTAGCACTTTACGTTATTTTTTATTTAAAAAACCATTAACTTAACTTAAAAAGTCAAAATATAATAACAATTTAGGAACGAGGAGAGTATCTACTTTTAACCTGCCCCAGTAGTGTACTGATGAATTGTATTATAAGGCATTTAATGTTTGGTGTGAATGAATATTGGGATAAGTGTTAGCACTTAAATTTTGAATAAAAATAATGTAAAAAGCATCATGTACAAATGAAATACAACAGTATTTAGGAATTCCTGAAGGAAGATGTTATTTGCACTATAATTGTTACGCATCAACTACATTTATTTTACTAATTATTATATCAAATAAACACACATTTAGACAAAATTATCCCTTGACTACTTGTGCATATTAAGTTGACTAACAACGTTACTTTCCTAACACTTTTCATCATAATTTTATAATTTAAAAAATATCAAACTAATTTGGTTATCATTCTGAATGAGCAACATAATTTTCCCTTTTATCTGAATTTTTTTTTAATAATAATAAAATTCATGGTTGGATGTTAGATAATAATAAACTAATATTATAAAGATATTCTTTTTTCAATTGAATTTTGGGATAACATGTGATCTTTGCATATTGAAATACAAAAAATTAAAATTATATTCAATTAAATTATAATTATAAAAAAGTAATCCAATTGTAAAATCATATATTGATATCATATTTTCAATTCTTAGTACCTTTTGCCTACCTTTATAACATATGATTCTAAATTTAAAATTTGGCTTGATTAAAATTGATAATCATTCAATAACTACCATAATGTTCTTATTGGATTGATTTTTAAAAATTATAACATGTATACTAAATTAAACTTTTATTATAGTAATGAAGTACCACGTATTATCTACAATGTTGGTGAATAAATTCTTTTATAAATTATTTTTTTATAATGTAACATAAAACGAGTTACAAGCATTATCAAAAAATCATATTTATTAAGAAAAAAAACTATCTTGGTTTTTAATGTATTAAGAATTAAAAAGTAATATGAAAATAAGAAATATATTGCTCAACTCCAACTGACAAGTGATTAATTAAGAGGTAGTTTTGTGCAAACAAACATTAGTTTAAATTAATTAATAATTAATAATATAGTAGATAAGTGAAAATTTTAGTGGAAGTAGTCTCTCCCAAAATTGAAGTGACAACAACTTATTCCGCAAAATCAGTAGATATAGTAGTCACGTTTAAGAGGGGCTCAACACGGGTCAAATTTTTCGGAAAGCTCTAATTTACTTTACCAGAAGATAGTTGGTTGTTTCAATGATAACCGTTCATATATTTCATTTAATAACAATCAAACAAGAATTGATTTAGGCTAGAGAGATTTGTGGTTCCTACAAAGGAAAAAATATTGGGTATCACGGTGATTCACTTGATTGTAAACAAGACAATAATTTTGAGTTGGAGTTTGTTTTACATTCCAAAAAGCTCAACAATCAAATAATAAGTATGGATGACCATTTCAAAGTGATTCACGGATACCCGAATTGAATCAAACCAAAGTTGACGATTATTAACTGGATTGACTGAATATGAGACGTACAGGTAACATAGAACAACCATATTCAATAAGTGGGGAATGGTTCAAATGTGGTATTACAAGTACTCGCCCCATTCCCCATACTATTCTCCGAACTGTACATTACTAGCTAGGTGTAATTTTACCTTTAAACATACTTATATTTACCAAATGAAATAAAACAGTACTTAGAGATCTGGAAAATTAAACACAATGTATCACGTACATTGAGTAGATATAATAGTCACGTTTAAGGGGCCTCAACACCGGTCAAATCTTTTTGAAAAGCTCCAATTTACTTCACCAGAATTTAGTTGGTTTTTTCCATTGAGTAGATACAATAGTCACGTTTAAGGGGCCTCAACACCGGTCAAATCTTTTTGAAAAGCTCCAATTTACTTCACCAGAATTTAGTTGGTTTTTTCCATTGAGTAGATACAATAGTCACGTTTAAGGGGCCTCAACACCGGTCAAATCTTTTTGAAAAGCTCCAATTTACTTCACCAGAATTTAGTTGGTTTTTTCTTAAATGATAACCGTCCATCTCTTTCATTTAATAATAATAACCAAACAAGAATTACACTAAGAGAAATATGCGGTTCCCACAAATGGAAAAATTATTGGGTATTGCGGTGATTCACGTTATTGATATCACTAACCAACATCACTTTCTAACCATGTGGTATACATATTTTCTATTGGTTATAACAACACTAATTTGTAACAAATGTGATGTACATCTCTTCTATTAGTAATAATAGTAGCTAGTCTTTTATCTAAAGACTTTTAAATCAGCATCTCTTTCTAGACAATGTGAGATATATCTTTTATATTGACAATAACATAAAAATTCATTTATCTAATTTATAACCAATACACATTTATAAATAATGTGGGATATATCTCCTTTGTAACTAATGTGAGATACATCATCGAAAAACTTTTTAAACCAATATCATTTTTCTAACCAATGTGGATGGAATATTTCTCTTCTATTAGTAATAATGGTATACTTTTAAAATCAACATGACTCTCTAATATATCTCTTCAATATTTGGTAATAATAGTATAAGTATTTTATCTTTAAAAAATTTGAACCAACATCTCTTTCTAAACAATGTGAGATACATCTCTTCTATTTTATTGATAATAAAAGTAAAAGCCTTTTATCTGAAGACTTTTAAAACTAACATCACTTTTTAACCAATGTAGGATATATCTATTTTATTGGTAATAATAGTATTTTAAAACTAACATTTATTTCTAACAAATGTGCGATATATCTTTTCTATTGGTAATAATAGTAGAAGTCTTTTATCTAAATTTAAAAATCAATATCATTTCTAACCAATGTGAGATATACATCTTCTATTGTTAATAATGGTAAAAGTCTTCTATCTAAAGACTTTGAAACTCAAAATCACTTTATAACCAATGCATGATACATCTCTTCTATTGATAATAATAGTATTTTTAAAAACCAACATCAATTTCTAACCAATGTGCGATACATTCTTCTATTGGTAATAATAGTTGAATACTTTGTAACCAATGTGAGTTACATGTATTTATTCTATTTGTAATAAGAAGTTTTTAATCTAAAGGCTTTTTAAACAAACATTTCATTTTAACCAATGTGGTATATATATCTTTTATTGGTAATAAGAGTATAAATCTTTAATATAAGACTTTAAAACTAACATATCTTTCTAAACAATGTAAGATACATTTCTTATATGATGATAAAAAAAAAAACTTTGTAACCAATGTGAGATATATGCATATATTTTATTTGTAATAAGAAGTCTTTAATCTAAAGACTTTTTAAATAAATATTTCTTTTTAAACAATGTGATATATATATATATATATATATATATATATATATATATATATAGGCATGACGATTCGGTGGGGTGGGGTGGGTTCGGAATGGGTAACGGGTTGAAACTGTTCGAAACCCGTTAGATCCCGAATATCAAATGGATCGAGATGGGTCAGGTTGAAACGAGTAACAGGTTAAAACGTGTCGACCCGTCTTAACCCATTTTTCCCCAAAAAATTAATTTATAGTATAAAAAGTCATGACTCGAAACGGGCAGTAGGTCTGCCCCGTTTTAACCCGTATCGATCCAAACCGTTATTATTTTTTAGGTTGAAACAAGTTACCTGTTTCGAACCAAAAATGTTAATGGGTTGAGTGAGTTTAATGAGTAATGGGTTATAATTGTCATGCCTAGATATACGTATCGTTTATTGTTAATAAGAGTAGAAATTTTTAATATAAGACTTTTAAAAACTAACATCTCTTTATAAATAATGTAAGATACATCTCTTTTGTGGTGATAAAAATGATAGAAATACATAGAAGATATAGAAAATTACTAGAATATTACTTTTATTTGTATATGATTTCCTTTCCTACTTAGTGTTGTAATCCTTTCCATATTGTAATTATCTTGGTCTCCAAGTTAGGTTAGGATTCCTATTGTATATATACAATACTACATCAATAATACAATTAAGTTTTCTCAATATCAATTTCTCTTATATGGTATCAGAGCATCATAATTCTCTCTAAACCCTAGCCTTCTACCGTCACCTCTCCCCTCCCTCTTCTCTACAGCTGTCGGTTTCCTCCCTTCCTCTATGGCAAATCCGGAATTCCAGGTAATCCCTAACATTGCTGAACCTTCTTCCCCCTTCATCTTTGTCTCCCTCAACCATGTTCTTAAGCTTACCCCTACAAACTACATTGCTTGGAAAACCCAAATCGAGGCCACCCTTATCGGCCTTGATCTTTTTAAATTTATTGATGGCACCCACTTAGCCCCATCTAAAACCCTCACCAACACCACCAAAGCTACTGCCGCCACTGAGTCTTCCGCTGAACAACCTGCCATCTCCACCACCTCTCCCAATCCCTCATATTCCACTTGGCTTCACTAAGATAAGTTAATACTTGGCACTCTTGCTGGCACCCTATCCGCCCATATTGTGCCTATCATCTCTCTTTGCCCCACCACCCTTGCCGCCTGGAAAACCCTCGCTAAAACATATGTCAACCCTTCTAAAAGCCACCTTAAAAAACTCAAAGACCGCATTCGTAACATCACCAAGGGGTCTCGTCCCATCTCTGATTACATGCAAGAAATCAAATCATGCACTGATCAACTTGCTTCTCTTGGTCGCCCTCTTGATCCTGAAGACATCATTGACCAAATTCTCGACCAACTCAATGACCCTGATTACGACAGTATCATCTCCGCTGTCCAAAACCGTGAAACCCCGATCTCCTTTTATGAGCTCCATGAGAAACTCATCAACAAAGAACTCTCTCTCAAACACAAATCCAACTCTACCACATCGTTTCCCTCTACTGTTCATTATGTATCCAAAAATAACAACCGAAACACCCCTCCTAGATTTCCCTATTCGGCCGCTGGCCTCCTTCCCAACCCAACTGCCAACTTTCCTCATACCCTTCGGCCTAATACACCTTACAAGGGAAAGTGTCAGTGGTGTCGTTCGGTTGGTCATTCCCTCTCACAGTTCCCCATGTTCCGCAACTTATATCCTCACATCACCATTCCCAACCCACCTCTTAATCCCGCCTCACAGCCCTGCTCCCTACAACCCTCGGCCACAATACCGTGGTCCTCCCAACAACCGCCAGTCTGTCTTCTCCCCTCGTCCGAGCGCCTACTCAACCACCACCCATCACCCCTCTCCACCATCTTAGCTTCTTGATAGCGAAGCCACCCACCATGCCACATGTGACTTGGACAACCTTGCCCTCCACTCTCCATATGATGGCACTGAACAACTTCTGATAGGTGATGGTTCCAGTCTTCAAATTTCTAACATTGGTTCGACCTCTTTCATTACTTCTTCCTCTTCTTTTAAGCTTAATAATGTGCTTCATGTTCCCTCTCTCTCCCGTAATATTATCTCAATTTCTCAATTCTGTCGTGATAATAATTCCTCTATTACATTCTCACCAAATTCTTATGTTGTAAAGGACATCAAAACGGGGAACATTCTTCTTTAAGGTCAACCTAAATCTGGCATTTATGAATGGCATCCCTTCTCTTCTGTTGTTCACTCGGTCAACCTGTCTTCCACAACCAATTGGCATCATAGATTAGGACACCCCTCCCCACTATTTTTCGTTTTCTTAGTCAGAAGTTTAGTTTAAATATTCCGAACTCTAGTCTTTTTCATTGTAATTCTTGTGACTGTAACAAAAGTCACAAATTACCTTTTTATGATAATTCAATAAAGTCTTTTGGTCCACTTGATGTTATTTACAGTGATGTTTGGACATCCCCTCTACTTTTTTTTTTATGCCTTCAAGTATTACATTATATTCGTGGATCATTTCTCTAAATTCATCTGGTTCTACCCGCTCAAACACAAAAATGATGCCACCACTGTCTTTAGTCATTTTAAACTTCTTGTCAAAAAATATTTCAATCGTTCCATCAAAACCATATTTAGTGATAATGGATGAGAATACATTGGGCTCCAATATCTTCTTAAAACTCATGGAATCCAACATCTTACTTCTCCCCCTCATACACCAGAACATATTGGCTACTCTGAACGTCGTCACAGACATGCATATTGTTGAAACTAGTTTATCTCTCCTCACTCACTCATCCATGCCTCTAAAATACTGGTCTCTAGCTTTCTCCACTGCTTGCTACCTAATTAATCGCATGCCTACTCCTACTATTCACTTTAAATCACCCTACCTCATTCTTCATAATCAACCCCCCAATTATCTCAAACTGCAAAGCTTCGGATGCCTATGTTATCCTTGGCTCCGTCCATATACCTCTCATAAACTACAACCTCGCTCATCTATGTGTGTCTTTGTAGGGTACTCACCCACTCAGAGTGCCTATTACTGCCTAGATCCTACCTCTCATAAAATCTACACTTCGCGCCATGTGAAATTTATTGAACATTCCTTTCCTTTTTCCTCTCCATCTTCTTCTCCATTGACCGTCCCATATCCTGATCAGTGGTGCTCCATCACCGTGCCTCTACTTTCCAGTGTTACACCTTCTATACCACCCACTATTCCCACGGCCCTTCCCTCTACTCCGGCCACACCAGTCTAGCCCCCCTTCTTCTACAAACCAACAGCCTACTCATAATCATTCACCTAACTCTCTGCTGCCTACCCCAGCCCCTAACCCCGATGATTCCCACCAGCCCACACCCTCTCCGACACCACCTCCACCCCCACCCCTCCCTTCCACTACTCGTCCCACTACCAGACTCCAAAACAATATTACCAAGCCTATCCAACGCTTTAACCTCACCACCCCTCTCACATCTCCTTCCGAAACACCTACCACCACTACCCAAGCTCTCAAAAGCCTTGTCTGGCATACTGCCATGCAAGAAGAATTTGATGTTCTCATCCGTAACAAAACTTGGGATCTTGTTCCCCGTTCTCCTTCACAGAATTTAATTGGGTGTAAATGGGTGTACCGGACCAAATACCTTCCTGATGGCTTAGTTGATCGTCACAAAGCCCTTTTGGTGGCTAAAGGTTTTCATCAACGTCCGGGTCTTGATTTCTCTGAAACATTCAGTCCTGTAATTAAACATGTTACTGTGCGCACTATATTATCTCTTGCTACAGTTCATGGTTGGTCTATCCGTCAGGTTGACATCAACAATGCTTTCTTACAAGGTTCTCTTACTGAGGAGGTCTTTATGATTCAACCTCCGGGTTTTGTAAGTTCCTCTCATCCCTCTCATGTTTGTAAATTGCGCCAAGCTATTTATGATCTTAAACAGGCTCCTAGGGCTTGGTACAATGAACTTCGTTCTTATCTTCTTTCTCTTGAGTTCAAAAACTGCATTTTCGATTTCTCTCTCTTTACATTACGTCATCCCCAAGGTCTCATCTTCCTTCTTGTCTATGTCGATGATATTATCATCACTGGTCCCAACTCTTCATTCTTCACTACTTTTATCTCCAACTTTTCCTCACGTTTTTCTCTCAAAGATCTTGGGTCTCTATCTTATTTCTTGGGTGTTGAGGTTCTCCCTCACAAAGAGGGTATTCTACTCAGTCAACATCGTTATGTTCAGGATTTACTCACTCGGGCACACATGGAAAACTCTAAACTTGTGTCCACACCCATGCTCACACATCCATCTCTTACTCTCACTTCTGGTACTCCCTTGCCCAATCCTACTGAATACCGTGCTCTTGTTGGGAGTCTTCAGTATCTCTCCCTTACTCGTCTTGACATCTCCTTTGCTGTCAATCGCCTTGCCCAATTTATGCACCGTCACACTACCAAGCATTGAGTTGCTCTAAAATGGTTGCTTTGTTTTTTGGCTGGCTCCTCTGAGCATGGACTACTCATTCGCCGTGACTCTCATCTTACTGTTCATGCCTTCACTGACGCTGACTGGGCATGTGATAAGGATGATTATATTTCCACTACTGGTTACATTGTCTATTTGGGTAAAAATCCTATTTCTTGGAGTTCCAAAAAGCAACGTTCTCTTGCTCGCTCCTCCACTGAAGCAGAGTATCGTGCCATTGTCACTACGACTGCTGAAGTATTATGGGTTCAAAATTTGTTCCAAGAACTTGGCTACATCTCATATTCTCCACCAACTATCTATTGCGATAATGTAGGAGCCACTTATGTTGCTGCCAATCCGAGGTTCCATTCACGTATGAAGCACCTTGGTCTAGACTATCATTTTGTTCGCGAACACGTTCAAGACAAGAAGCTTCGGGTATCTTTTATTTCCAGAGATCAGCTAGCTGATGTGCTTACTAAACCACTCGGCCGAGGTCCCTTCCAAGAAATTGTCTCCAAGATTGGACTTGTTAACCGGTCGTCCATCTTGCGAGGGCATGATAGAAATACATAGAAGATATAGAAGATTACTAGAATATTACTTTTATTTGTATATGATTTCCTTTCCTACTTAGTGTTGTAATCTTTTCCATATTGTAATTATCTTGGTCTCCAAGTTAGGTTAGGATTCATCTTGTATATATACAATACTACATCAATAATACAATTAAGTTTTCTCAATATCAATTTCTCTTATAAAAAGTATAAGTCTTTTATCAAAAGACTTTCAAAACTAACATCAATTTATAACCAATGTAAGATACATCTATTCTATTGGTAATATTATTAGATATGTATTTCATATTGGTTATAAATTGATTTTGGTTTTAAAAGTCATTAGATTAAAAATCTCACATTTTATTACCAATAGAAGAGTTCTATCTCACATTAGTTTGAAAGTAATGTTTGTTGTAAATTTTATAAATTGACTTTAGTTTTAAAAGTCACTAGATTAAAAATCTCAAATTTTATTACCAATAGAAGAGTTCTATCCTACATTTGTTTGAAAGTAATGTCAGTTGAATTTCTTTTATATGAGAGTTCTACTATTAACAATAAAAGAGACTAATAGTAGAGATTAATATCTCATTATTATATTAATTGTTAATAAGCATTATTAATAGGTAATTGTTGAGAAACAATGAGTCACCATGAATCCTTGAGATATGCTTAAGAATAAATATTTATCTAAATGAGGGTGAGATGACACAACCATATTCATCCTCACCAACTTTATATATATATATATATATATATATATATATATATATATATATATATATATATATATATATATATATATATGATACTCATAATAGCTACTCAAACAAAAAACTCATACAATAGCTTGACACAAACCTCAATAATCTTTCATACCCCCACCATCTTTATCTCTAATAAACTCCAAAATTTGAAGAAAAAAAATCATTTGGTATCCAAATGAGTCAAACCAAGTCTCTATTTCTAGATAAAAAAGTGTAGTTCTTAAAAATATTTTTCTAAATCGCAAAAAGGCCAAAAATCAAAGAAAAGAAAAAAGAATTAATGGGACCCTCTCTTATTTGGAGAGAAAGTGAATGTTGAACTTGTTCTGCTTTTGGCGGAAATTGAAAAGGCTCTCTTCCAGCTACTTAAGCAATAATATCCAAACCCTTTAGATTTTGGGAGATACTCTGTTATTTGAAGAGATATTCACTTTCTCCAAATTAGACCCTCCGGTGTATCCCCTTTAAGAATATTACGAAAATATCCTACCTGGCCCACCACCACCAATCACACAAAAAATAGTGCATCCTAATTACTTGAACCAAAACTGGCATAGGGGAGCCCCCACTTCAAAATAGTGTTGAAGATAGCGCACCATTTGGAGCTCGGTCCTGGGGTTTCTTGTGCCAAGATGGAGATTTGGAGTGCCGTTGGAGATGGCTTAAGGAGGTAGAAATTAAGTTGTTGGTGAGGAATACGGTGGTTATAGAGAATAAAATTGAATTGGGGATGGGGATGAGGATGATATTAGGTATAACTAATAACTGCTCTCGAACCATTCCATTGTCATTCATAATATTAAGAGCGTACCCAATATTTACTCAATTTTAAGATCTCAACCCAACACCATCTAGTATAAATTGAGTCCGAATTTGTTCACCAACACTAAGTGTTGGTGACAATACCAACACTCTTATTAATGCTTATTTTATGTATTGTTTTAATATTTGGGTGTTTTCTTTTTTTTTAAAAAAAAAAGAATTCTAACAATTTTCAACTACCTTAAATACCCTATTTCTAAATTAACATTAAAACTAGTGTTTTGTATTAACGCAAGGTAATTAACATTACCGAAATTACCACAAGGTAAACTTCTAACAGTGTGATGCAAACAACATTAGGCTCAACTGTAACACCCAAGGGTTTTGAAATGCATCATAACCTTAATAGCATGATAATAAATTGTTAATGTGTGTTAATTGATTGAATTACATGTATGTATTTTGAATTCCAAGTTGAATAGAGGGATGTTGATACCCTAATATGTCTTGTTGTGAACTTGTCAATGTTGGAATAAAACTCCAAAATAACCCTGAATGAGAAATATTTCCCCCCATGGGTGCGATCTGCTCTGGAAATGTAGTAGTCTTAACATTTTACTTTAGAACGTACGAAATATTTCTCACCCTAGGTGCGATTGCTGCTGTATCAATTTACCAATATAGTTACTTCAGTTTCACTGGAGCAAAATATTTTGCAGGTGTGAAATATTTCTAACCCTGGGTGTGAAAGTTGTTGGAATTTGTTGAATAGTTGAGATCAATATGACTAATCATGATTAATTAAGCTTACGTATAATTAATTAGCTTAATCGTGATTAAGGGGTTCTAAATATGATTAATTAATGTTAATCAAGATTACTTAGCTTAATCTTGGATTAATGTCAACCAAAGAGGTTGTGGCACCTCATGCTTTATGGGGGGACCCTTCCCACCTTTATCTTTAGCTGAATAAATCCAAGACATACCTCTTCCACCTCTTAACTTCATCGTTTTCATACTCAAAAAGGGAGAGAGCGAGAACATAGGGTTTTTGAGTGAATTTCTTGGAATTGAAGGCCTAAAACTCATCCTTTGCCTATACCCTCTTCATTAAAGTTGTGGAGCTCAGCAAGGGGAGTGTTTTGAACCAAAAATATTTTGAAACCATTGATGTTTAAGATTTACAAGAGGTAAGGGGATTTACTTGCTTATGTTTGTTCATCAATTCCATATTATTGAGCTATATTGATGAATATCTTGATGAATTCCATGATGAAACTCTTATGTTTATGATTTGAATCCTTCGAAGATGATTTCTTGGGTAGCTATGTGTAGTAAGTTGTGAATTGGGTGTTAATCTCCTAGTAGACTTGGTAAAAGCTTGTAATTCATGAAGTATGGAGCTTGTATTGCTATGTTGTGCAATTATATGAAGACTATAGTTTGAACCTTGCAGTGGTATGAACAACATGGGCTAGGTTGCATTGTAGTAATGGAGTATCACTGAGTTTACTTTATAACTCATTGCCCCTCTTGCTTGGCACTAAATGGAACTATGAAGAACTTGACAATTCCATGACTTTGAGTATGAAAAACATGTAGACATAACTCCAAGTAGTGTTTGCATATAATAACAACAAGAGTGTGAAAAACAAGTAGTTTGAACAACATGTCTTGGGGGTTAGAACATTCCTCTTATTATCTGGGGCGGAGATGCATGGGGAGTTACCAACAAAGTTCTATTCTTGCCCAACCCCTCCATTACGGCCATAATGGAGGATGACACTTCACTGATTGTGTTGTGAGTAGTCCACGCGGGTTGCTAGGGTTGTAGGGACCTAGTCCATGTTAACATATCCCAAGAAAATAACATGTTTGATATGTTTCATGATTAACAAACAGAGTGGTGTTGGGTGGGAGCGGCATGTCAGAGATGATTCTCGACCTTTATATACTACTTGTTTTGGCTTAGGCCCTAAATGAATAACATGTGATCAAAATACTTGCTTAGATGTGATATGAACTGCTTAGCATCATGGCACTTCTTTATGATGCATTCATGTATAACATGCATAAGTATAGATGAACCCTATTGAATTTCGACTCACCCTTTATTATTTGTTTTCCTTAGATCACAACCAGACAGGGAGACATGCGTGAGCAAGAGTGTAAAGACGGAGTGCTAGAGATTGTAATTCTTTTGGGGTAGCATTCTTGGTTTGTAATGGTTGTAGTTGTGCTACTTATTCCGTTGTGTAGGAAAGCTTGTAGTCTTTCTTTGTTTTGTAAACATTGGGAACTAGTAATATTTTGTTAGTCTATGGGAGACTTATGTATGTAACCTTGTGTTTTCCAAAACATTCTTGCTTTAGTTTTAATGACAGGGTTTAACTGTGAAAACAACCGGTTGATCACGTTCTAAGTTGAGTCCCACATAGGGGTTGATTTGGGGTGCGACATCAATTATTTGATTCATAAGAAATTTTTATGTTATTTTAATTTATTTAAAAACTTGAAATAGTAGTGTCGCACAATTGGCCAAGGGTTGAGTGTCGAACAATTGGCCAAGGGTTGTGCTAGATCAAGTGAATGATCTCTTCCTTAATCCCGATAGAATAAGTTCCCTAGGGGTGTTGCTTATTAAAAAAAACTCCATTTGAAAACCAGTTTGAAAAATGAATGAATTATTTTATTCACCCAAATGATTTCAAACATATTTGATAAAAAAAAAATTATGTGTTAAACAAAAGGAGAAAAACTCATTCATACTTTTAAATGATCATGTCTAGTTAATTCATAAAGAAAAATCATTTCAAACAAATTAAGTAATTGAACTCATAACAGTAATTGATTTAATCAAAGGATCGTCTCGAACTAATAAAACTAAGTGATTGATTCAACAATCAAAATTATGACGATGTCCAAAATCAAACTCATTTAAGTTTGGAGATGGTTCAACTAAAACAACTTGTACAATTGTACGATGTCTTTTTATAATCATGACTATGTTCTTCATTGAATATTTGATGTTTCGCCGATGGAACTTCAATGTAATTAAATTGACAAACGATTACGCTTTTATCTTATATAACTTAAGATTTAATAAACCAAAGTTTTTAAATTTTGTAATAAGAGAAGAAATAAATAAATAGTAAACTATCACTTACTAACTATGATGTAAGTGGGTTCATGGTGCTTGGATATTCCATGTTCCTAGGCATCTGTTGATGTTGAGGTGCATGGATTTGTGAAGAGGTCCCCTGTCATGATTGAATGCATAGGAAAGACAAAGTTATGGAATGACTAGTTATATTTGTCAGTCCCAAATGGCACAATAATAAGCTAGAAGGGGGGGGGGTGAATAGCTTATTATACACTTAAAAACTTTTCGTATATGTTCATAAAACAAGCACTTGCAATCTATTAAGGAGATTGAAGTAGCGGAAGTCTTGTAAGGAAGACAGTTCAAGTCTGCCGATTAAGGACTACCGGTAGACTTGACTGCATACTCAAGTCTGCTGTTTTAAGAGATAAGTAAAGGAAATAAGAAACAGTTCGAGGGAATGATCAACAGTAAAAGAAGAACACAAGTATTTGAGATGGTTCACACTATAAAGAGTGCTACGTCCACCACCAAGGCAGTCAACCTTGGATTTAAAATGTGCACTATGTTTTCCACTAGTTCTATTACAAAGAATATATCCAATGGATCGTGTACAAAATATTTGACTTGTGTTTGGGGGTTTGGGAATTGAATATCTGGATAAACAAGATATTCAATTGTGTAGAAGAATAGTTTAAGGGAACAACAATAAGAAGCTTAAGATAAATATTGAAGCAGATCTTCTTGTTGTTGTCGAGGACTTCTTGATCAGTTTAAGATCTATTTGAATGCACTGAGAATAAAGACTTTGAGTTGTTGGAGAATTTTAGAGCAATTCAGGATGGGGTGTTTTTTTCTTCAGTCTCTAATGACAGCATTTATAGCAGGAGCATTCTTGAGATCCGTTGGAGAAGACGAAGTGTAACAGTTCTATTAGGTTGAATGCATTAAATGCATGGAGTCGTCTTGTAGATTTCGCCTCACCGAGCGAGGTGAGTGTGCGAGTTGTTTGCAGGAGTTGGTAGCCGAACAATCAGAATTTCAAACCTGCAATAGTTGGTACGCATCGTAAGTGTCGTGCTTACCTGCTTCACTGCTCGAAAGTCTTCTTGCTTTTCGGAAAGTTGTTCAGGCATGTCTGACAGGTTAGGAGATGTTTGAATTCAAATTTAAACTGATAAGGACAAATTTGAATTAATCCACTAAGTCTTGGTGATTGGACACGTCATGCATGAACACGTGCAGACAAGGTCGTCTGCCACTGGATGCTGTTGAAGGTCTTCCAGTGAAGCATGGCTGAAGTCTTCCGCTGAACTTGTGAAGCCTAAAAACAAACTATTCTATGGCGAAGTTTTATATATAGTTGCCACGCTAATTGATACGTAACCCAATTAGCCACTAATGTATAAAACTAATGTAATGTATGAACATATGTAAATCAAAATACAAATGAGAAACAACAATATTATAGGAGTATATTATGATAACAAAATATTATAAGAATGATACACATTTTTACCTCTTTAGAGATAAACAAGTCATTTAAAAAGGACTGCACTTATGGCTCATAGTTGGCAAAATTATATGACAACAATCTCCTCCTATTTGCATCTAGTCATCATTACTTACAAGTGAGGGCTATAAACAACTATATGATAGATAGTAGCATGTTAAAAAGAATTTTTAATTTTGAAACGGTAGACATGCCTCTATCAAACATGAGAACACCTCAAGTGTAAAAATCTAATATAAGTGTTTACAAACGGAAGAGATAAAGAGAAGAGCACAAGGATTAGTAGTAAACAGTTCAATTATGGATTTTAAACTTAATGTTTGAATTCTAAGCAGATATATGAATTGAAATAGTAAGAATTGAACAGTAGACATTTTTGAAAGACAATTAATCTTCTGTATTTAAACGAGAAGTTTAATATTACAGAGTTTTTAAAAACTTAAGATAGATACAAAGGTTAAGGGAGAAAAGGATACATCACTACCATGGTCTTTTCCCTTTGCCTTTGTCTGCTGCTTCCTTTTATTTTCGCTGCCGTTCTAGTTCTTTGGCTCTTCTGACATATTCATCATCGACAGAAGTAGGAGGTCTGGTGAAGCAAGAACGATAGTCTAGTTCTTCACGTAGACGTTTGTTCTCATCCAATAGCATCTCGTTGATAGACCTCATTTGTCTCTCCTCCGTGATGGCTAGATCACGATCACGTTGAGCATTCATAACATCATGAGCCGAATTGCGAGCAAGGTTGTTGAGCTTGAGAACAGACGGGCGGTTGTGGCCGAGATGGAGAGTGATGGCGTGAAACAGATCGTAGAAAATAGAGGAGACGATCTGTGCACATTCCGTGCGTTGAGCCTCGACGTTGATTTTGACATCAATAAACCCGTGCTTCATCTGTCCAAATTTGGTCCACATATCATCCTGGATTTGTCGCAGGATGGCAGCATTTCTATCATTGGCGTTGACGCGGCAGTTGCAAGCTCGACGGCAGCTGTAGAGATGCTGGTGAGTTCTCCCAGTCTGTTGTAGATGGCGTCCATGCGAGACAAAATTTCAGTGTTGGCTGGTTGAGATGAAGAAGGGTCCAGGCCAATATGTATATGCGCACTGTCGGCAGAAGTGGTGGCTTCGGCAGTGGCTGTGGGTCGGAAGGCTTGTTGGAGAGGTGGAGTGATTGAGCCGGAAGAGGTTGAGTCACGGGAAGGGAAAGTGTGGGTTGAGGAGGAAATTGTTATGATTGGGGAGGGAAGAGGTGTTGGAGGATAATCTAACTCAATGTCAGTGTCGGAGTTTTCACTGACGATTGATGATTCAGGAAGGGGGTCGGTGGAGAACCAAAAGGAGGGGGCATGGTAAAAAAGGGATTTTGGTTTAAGTGGGGTAGGTTGGGACGGAGATTGGGGAAAAAGTTCTGCTACCGATGAAAGTTCAAAGAGAAACTTTGAGGGAGCAGAGTCTAAGGGTCGAATGGGTGTGGTTTGGGTTCGTGCGGATGGTGTAGTTTGGTTGGTTGGGTTACGAGAGGGTGGAGTAGGGGTAGATGGGTTTGGTGAATAGTTGAAGGGTGAAGGAGGAGAAGGAGAGGGTGTTCTGGTAGGCTCCTCCTGTGTGTGTGGCTCCTCCTGAGGGATAGACTCCTCCGGTGGGGGTGAAGTCCTCTAAGTAGATGACTCAGTAAGAATGAGTTGGGTAGTGGTAGAGGGTTGGTTGCCAGCAAACTTCTTTTTTCGCCTTAGCAACTAAATAGAAGGTTCAGCTGCTTCTTCGGCAGAGGCTGGAGTGTCTGCTAGTGGCTGGCTCGGTACAGCTTACGTAGTCTCCTACGTTTAGGTTTTAGTGAAGGTGAGGGTTGGTTGCCAGAGGGTTTACATTTGGGTGGAGGAGAGGGTTGGTGAGTGGAGGTTGGTGGTTCTTGGTTAGAAGGTTGGGGAGATGAAGGCTTACCGGCAGCAGCAGAAGAGCTGCCAGCAGACTTCTCTTGTCTGCCGGCCTTCAGCTTTTGCCTTATCCATTTAGCTTGGCGTTTTTCAGCTTCTTCTTCTTCCACCCTAGCCTTCTTGACCTTGGCCGCTTCCTTCTTTTGCAGCAGCTGCTCAGACTCGTCAGCCAGATCTTTTGTTGTCTGGAGAATGTCTTGAGCAAGTTGGGCATTGAATTTTTCAGCTACTTTACGATGGCTCTTGCTAGCAGCATCATATGCTTCCATATTGAAGCGCTTGACGACCATTGGCGTTGGCTTGGCAACCTTTTCAAGAGAGACATTGGGAAGTCCTCTTTGCTGCATTCGCTTGTTCTCATAATCAGCATATTTGTTGAAGAACATGGCCGTCAGCTGCTTGTCCTTGGTCACCAAAGTAAGTTCATATTCCTTAATGGAAGAGTTGATTTCTGTGGTGGCCCGTAGAAGGGCGTTGATTAGCCTGACAAAAGGACTTTTGAGGTTGGGGTTGTCCTTCACTTTCTCAACATACTGTTTCAGCTCATTGTATATGATAGCACCGTAGTTGAGCTGGGTCTGTAGGAAGACAGCACTGGTGAGTTTTAGCTGTTGGGCAGTGAACATGTCGTGTGCCCCGCCTTTGAATAGAAGGCCCTTGTCAAGCAGATGGCTTGTGCAGTAGACATCCAAAGGGAATAGATTCCTCAGCATTTTGCCTTGAGGTTCCCTTGGGACATTGATTCCCCTTATTGCTTCCCAAGCATGGTCAGCCTCAGCAATGGTTATCTCAGATTCACCACCATAGCGTACACCGATGATTTTGGAAATTGTCTTGGCAGTGAGGGAGACGGGTCGTCCTCGAATCCATCCACGCATTGTAGACGGAGTCTTGGGGTTGATGACCATTCTTTGATAGAATTCCTCATCAAGGAGGATACTGTAGTCCTTGTCATGAAGGCAAAATAGCGGTAGAATCCTCGAAGCATTTAAGTCTTTGCAAGCTTTGACTCCGGCAGTGAATGTGCAGACAGTGTTGAGGTCTATGCACATGCCGGGTACATACAGTTTTGGGTCTAGAGCAATAATGACATCGTGAGGAGCAGGAAATCGAGGGTATCCTGGTAGATTGATGTTCAAACCAGGTGGGATGACCTTCTCTGGGTCAAACTCCTTCATGTTATCGCTCTTTGACTTTGTAGATGTTTTCACCTACAGAAACACATTTAGAAATTAGGGCTTTTGACTTTACATAACAAACAATCAAGGATTTCATTTTTGTGAAAAATAATCTAAATTTTGATGAAATTTTTTGAAACCCCTGAGTGCTTTGGATAGTTTAAACAAGAGAAACATATAACAGATGATTTCTAAGAGAAATAAGTACACAGAGCACAGAGAAAACTGTTAGTTTCAAGGTTTTGAAAAACAACAATGGCGAAAACCGACCAGATACGCAAAAGCGTCCTTTTGTATTCCGTAAAAAAATAACTCAGAAGAGGAAATACTAAACAAAAATTAATGAATAGAAAACCAGAGAGTCGTGAAATGCTTACCATTGTCGCTGTAGAGAAGAAAAAACACAAAATAATTTGGAAATAGAGGGAGCAGTTGCAAAAAGAAAGAGAGGGTTTGGGTAGAGAGAGAAATATTAGAGAAAAGGGGTTTTCGTAAAGTGTTGGAAAGAGCGGTTCAAAGTCTATTTAAAGGGAGAAAAAATCTTTTAGCGAAAAAGCTGTGACTTAAGATATTTTCAAAGTACTAAAAGTTTTGACTTTCAACCCCTTTTTCCTTTTAGAAACTTTTTTCGCTTTAATAGACTAAGTTGAGACACTAACCTGGTAAAAGTTTGCCGATATAGGCAAATAAAGTCTGCTGGTTAGTAGTAATTTAAGTCTACCGGTATGAAAAAAAAATTTAAAGAATATAAATTAAGCAGTAGGATCAATCATACCAAGATTTCTCCTTAAATAAGCAAACCTGGTTGTATCCAGTGGTTTGGTGAGAATGTCAGCCAATTGATGTTCAGTTGGAACATATTCCAAACTGATGTTACCTTTCTCCACATGATCATTGAGGAAGTGGTAACGGATATCAATGTGCTTTGTCTTCGAGTGCATCACTGGATTTTTTGAGACTAAAATTACTAAAGTGTTGTCACACATGATTGGACAATTTGCAATCTTGATGTTGTAGTCCACTAGCTGCTGCTTCATCCATAGTAGCTGAGAGCAACAACTGCTGGCATCAATATATTCTGCCTTTGTGGTTGAGTTTGCAACCGATCCTTGCTTCTTGCATGACCATGAGACAAGTCCGTTTCCTAGAAATTGACAAGTCCCACTGTTGCTTCTTCTGCTCACTTTGCAGGCTGCATAATCTGCATCTGAGTACCCAACTAGATCGAAGTTGTTGCGTTTGGAATACCAGATACCTAGATTTGTAGTTGTTGAAACATATCTGATGATATGTTTGGCAGCAAGCAAATGTGATTCCCTTGGATCTGCCTGAAATCTAGCACAAACACAAACAACAAACATAATATCAGGTCTACTGGCAGTAAGGTAAAGAAGTGAACCTACGATTCCTCGGTACTTGGTCACATTCTCTTGCTTTCCCTTTTCATCTTTGTCAAGATGGCAGTCGGTAGACATTGGAGTTTCAAATCCTTTTACCGAATCAAGACCGAATTTCTTGATAAGTTCCTTTGCATATTTGGTTTGGCTGATGAAGATCCCGTCAGAAGTCTGTTGAATCTGCAGTCCTAGAAAGTAGGTGAGTTCTCCCATCATGCTCATCTCGAACTTGCTTTGCATCAGCTTCTCGAATCTCTTGCACATGCTTTGGTTTGTAGATCCAAAGATAATATCGTCCACGTAGATTTGTACCAGAAGAGAATGACCTTTGTGCTTGAGGATGAACAGAGTTGTGTCTATTCTTCCTCTCACGAATCCTTGTTCAATTAAGAACTTGGATATAGTTTCATACCAAGCTCTGGGAGCTTGTTTTAGGCCGTAGAGTGCTTTCTTGAGTCGGTAGACATGATCCTGCTTGTCTTGAATGACAAAACCTGGAGGTTGTTCAACGTATACCGTTTCTTGAAGATCACCATTGAGAAAGGCACTCTTTACATCCATCTGATACACTTTGAAGTCCATGAACGAGGCATAGGCTAGAAAGAGTCTGATTGCCTCTAATCTAGCGACAGGAGCAAATGTTTCATCGAAGTCAATTCCTTCTTCCTGTCGGTAGCCTTGAGCAACCAATCTAGCTTTGTTTCTGGTGACGTTTCCATCTTCATCTTTCTTGTTTCTGAATACCCACTTGGTGCCGATAACTGGATGGCCAGTCGATCTTTGTACTAAGCTCCACACTTTGCATCTTTCAAACTGGTTCAGCTCTTCTTACATAGCTTCAATCCAGTAATGGTCTTCGATAGCTTCATCAATCTTCTTTGGCTCGATTTCGGACACGAATGCAAATGTAAACAGGGTCTCATTTCGAACTCTATTCCTTGTATGAACTCCTGAGTTGAGATCAACAATGATTTGAGAAATGGGATGATCTCTAGTTTCAATAATAGCTGGGGGAAGATCACTTCTGGTGGGTTCTTCCCTTAAAGATTCTGGAGATGGTTGAGAGGGAGATTCACCACAATTAGGTTCAGAAGAGATAGGATCTTCGAAACCTTCATTTTCTGGTGAACAAGAAGGGTGACTGATCTGCAAAGGTGTTTGGGGTAAAACAAAAGAGATGGGTTCAGGGTCAACAGAAGAGTTGGAGTTGGCACCGCAGAGTCAAGTCTGCAGTGCGGGGTTAGCGAAGCTGGAAGGGTGCGGGGTTCAGGATGGAGTAGAAGTAGATGTTGTATTTGTACCTGTCTCATCATCATCAGAATAATTAGCAACATTCGGAGTCTTTCGAGGCTCTAACAAGTCATATTCATCAAAAGTAACATGCACAGATTCTATGATTTTTAAAGAAGTTTTGTTGAATATGCGAAATGCTTTTGAATGTTTGGAATAACCCAGAAAAATTCCTTCGTCTGATTTTGCATCAAATTTTCCTCTATATTCTTTTCCATTATAAAGAATAAAACATTTACAGCTGAAGATTTTGAATAATCCTATGTTTGGGGCTCTTCCTCTCCATATTTCATATGGAGTTTTGTTATGAAACTTGTTTACCAGGGATCTGTTCTGGGTAAAACATGCAGAGTTGACGGCTTCTGCCCAGAAGTTCTTTGGAAGTTTTGCTTCTGCCAACATAGTTCTTGCTGCTTCAATTAGTGTCATGTTCTTCAGTTTACCTACACCATTTTGTTGAGGAGTTCCGGCAGCAGAGAAGTTGTGGCTGATCCCGTGGTCATCACAATATCTTTCAACACCGTTGTTTTGAATTCGGTGCCGTTGTCTGACCTGATGTCAACTATATCTGTTAGTAGACTTCTGTTTCCTGTCATGTGTCTAGAACAGCCACTATCAAGGTACCAGATGTCTTTATCTTCTGAATCTATAGCCATGAAGTAGACCTGAAAAACATCAAAGAAACAAGGTCCCCTTTATTTTCTTTTGGGGCCTGAGGATTAGCAATCTTTTGGAACCCATACTTGCCTAACCTTGAGAGAACTGGGTCTCTCAGATTTTGGTGTGAACCTTAGAAGGCATTCTGGGGCCAGATGGCCTAAACAATTGCAAGAATGACAAAGATGAAAGTTCCATGGAGGACTGTGACCAGTTTTAGCTGTAGAGTGCCTGTGATTATCATTGTTCTTAACAACAATCTTTGGTTCAGCTGGCTTGTTGACGGTAGACTTAATTGGTTTCTATTGAACCTTTCTAGGTATGTTACCAGCAGACTTAGCCTTGGCTGGTCTGTTGATAACCTTTTTAGGAGGATGTGGTAGAATACCTTTAAGTTTACTTTCAACAGGTTTATGTGCCTTGCCCATTTCATAGACAAACTTGATAGGCACTGGTAGAGATTTCTTAGGTCTACCACCAGTAGACTTTGCCTTGGTAGAGTTTTTGTTGGTAGACTTTGGTTTCTCTACCGCTCTTTTCTCTAGCTTCTCATTAGAAGTAGTTATCTTGGCTTTCCCTTTCTGAGCCTTGGGGTAAACGTAAGGTACACTTGTATAACCAAGTCCTTGTTTACCCTTGTTTCTGAATGTCTGTTTCGAGAAGGAGATATCATAAGCAGTCTCGGAGGTTTCACCTTTCTCCGTGACAGAAGAGTAGGTCTCACTGGGCTCATCAGAATATCCTAAGCTAGATTTATCTTTACTTGACTTTTGGCTTGACAGGATTTCTTCAAAGGTATCCTTGGAGTTGTTCCAGGAGTCAATTGTCTTTTACAAGGCAATCTTCTCCAGGTTAAGTTTTTTGATGTGCTCAGTGAGACATTCGACTTTGTCACAAAGGAATTTGTTTTCTCCTTTAAGCTTGATACTTTCTTGTTGACAACTATTGAGAGTTTGAATCTCAACTGTCAGCAGAGATTTCTCAGCAGCAAGCTTCTCACAGTTCTTGGCGAGCTTTACATAGGCTACTCTAAAGGAATTGAACTCTTCAAGCATTTCTTGATTATCTTTAAGAAGTTCTTCTTTGCTGAAGTTCTCACAGTTGATCTCACTTTTGTCAAGAGGACTAGGTGAGACTTCGACTTCATGTTCAGAGTCATAGGTGGGACATGAGTCATGAGCTATTAAGCATATGTTAGCTTGCTCACAATATTCCTCTTCCTCTTCTGAATTTGTCTCAAACCATGTAGCAACCTGTTTTTCTTCTATGTCTTCAGCCAGCATACCTTTATGTTTTTGAAATTTCTTATATTGAGGCTTTCGGTATGCTTCAGATTTTAGCTTTGGACACTTAGAGGCGAAGTGACCAGGTTTTCTACTGTTGTAACACACAAGCTCTTCGAAAGATGAGCTTTCACCAGTTTTTCTAAAAGGCTGCTGGTGTGTGTCCTTCCTTCCATATTTTGTAAACTTTTTGAAACGTTTTACGAACATAGCAAATTGTTCGTCTGAAAGAAAATCATTTTCATTGGAGGAAGTGGAAGGTTTATTTTCAACAGTGGTCTCTTCTTGTACCATGGCGGGCAAGGACACAGTTCTGAACTGTTTGTCCTGCTCTAGAGCTTGATTTACTTCGAGCTCATAAACCTTCAAACTTGCGTAAAGACTTCGGAGAGTCATTTCGTTTAAGTTTTCAGATTCTTTCATAGCAGTGGTCTTAACATGCCACGAACTACCTAGAGAACCTAGAAATCTCATATTCATTTCTTTCTTGACATAAGTTTTACCAAGAGAAAAACAACTATTAATTACCTCACCGAAGCGATCGTATGCTTGTCTCAAGGTTTCCTTGGGATCTTTCTTAAAGGAGTCAAACTGCTGGATGAATGTATATTTTCTGTTGTCTCTTATGTCTTGGTCTCCTTCCAAGTATTCTACAAGAGCTTCCCACATCTCTTTAGCAGTGGTACACCGGATCACTTGTTGATAAGTGCTGGTGTCTAGATAGCTAGTTATGATGTTGATTGCTTTGCTATCTAGCTCTACTAGTTTTCTGTCGTCATCTGTCCATTCCAATTCTTCTTTGGGTACTTCAGCAGGATTTCCAGTGATGGATGCTAGAAGGTTGGCTTTCATTGGTACATGTCGTCCTTCTTGTATGCACTTCCATAACTTGTTGTCAATAGAATTCATAAAACGCATTACTTTATCCTTCCAAACATCGAAATGGCCTTAGTCCAAAATTGGGACGTGGTTCGTATTTGACGTAGGCAGCATGCAGTGTGTTTGTGCCATTGGATCGAGTCTCTCAAGAGTTTAATCTCGGAAAAACTAGTTTTCAAAGAGTTAGGCTCTGATACCAATTGTTAGTCCCAAAGGGCACAATAATAAGCTAGAAGGGTGGGGGTTGAATAGCTTATTAGACACTTAAAAACTTTTCGTATATGTTCCTAAAACAAGCACTTGCAATCTATTAAGGAGATTGAAGTAGCGGAAGTCTTGTAAGGAAGACAGTTCAAGTCTGTCGATTAAAGACTACCGATAGACTTGACTGAATACTCAAGTCTGCTGTTTTAAGAGATAAGTAAAGGAAATAAGAAACAGTTCAAGGGAATGATCAACAGTAAAAGAAGAACACAAGTATTTGAGATGGTTCACACTATAAAGAGTGCTACGTCCACCACCAAGGCAGTCAACCTTGGATTTAAAATGTGCACTATGTTTTCCACTAGTTCTATTACAAAGAATATATCCAATGGATCGTGTACAAAATATTTGACTTGTGTTTGGGGGTTTGGGAATTGAATATCTGGATAAACAAGATATTCAATTGTGTAGAAGAATAGTTTAAGGGAACAACAATAAGAAGCATAAGATAAATATTGAAGCAAATCTTCTTGTTGTTGTCGAGGACTTCTTGATCAGTTTAAGATCTCTTTGAATGCACTGAGAATAAAGACTTTGAGTTGTTGGAGAATTTCAGAGCAATTCAGGATGGGGTGTTTTTTTCTTCAGTCTCTAATGGCAGCATTTATAGCAGGAGCATTCTTGAGATCCGTTGGAGAAGACGAAGTGTAACAGCTCTATTAGGTTGAATGCATTAAATGCATGGAGCTGTCTTGTAGATTTCGTCCTCACTGATACTGAGCAGGGAGTGGTGCAGAGTTGTTTGCAGGAGTTGGTAGCCGAACAATCAGAATTTCAGACCTGCAATAGTTGGTACAGACTGTACGTGTCAGTCTGTTTACCTGCTCTGTCACTGTTCAGTAGGCGAAAGTCTTCCTGCTTTTCGGAAAGCTGTTTAGGCATGTCTGACAGGTTAGGAGATGTTTGAATTCAAATTTAAACTGATAAGGACAAATTTGAATTAATCCACTAAGTCTTAGTGATTGGACACGTCATGCATGAACACGTGCAGACAAGGTCGTCTGCCACTGGATGCTGTTGAAGGTCTTCCAGTGAAGCATGGCTGAAGTCTTCCGCTGAACTTGTGAAGCCTAAAAACAAACTATTCTATGGCGAAGTTTTATATATAGTTGCCACGCTAATTGATACGTAACCCAATTAGCCACTAATGTATAAAACTAATGTAATGTATGAACATATGTAAATCAAAATACAAATGAGAAACAACAATATTATAGGAGTATATTATGATAACAAAATATTATAAGAATGATACACATTTTTACCTCTTTAGAGATAAACAAGTCATTTAAAAAGGACTGCACTTGTGGCTCATAGTTGGCAAAATTATATGGTTGAATAATTCTTTGAAAGGGAAGACTTTGCCAATAAAGATTTTGCGAATACATCCATTGCCCCTCATTACTATTGTCGCATGGATGTTATTGAACCAATTTAACCTGTGTTGGTAATGGATGAGTTTGTGAGGCTTCTCCAGTTCTGATGTTGGTCTTATTCCTGTTAACAACTCTGCCACCTGAAAAAAATAATCATGTTTTTAAGTAAACAAATGAAAAATAAACGAAAATGTATAATTTATGAAAGTACAAAACCTACCATTACCTTTTACTGAATTCTTCTTTGGCTTTTTTTTTCTTTCTTTTCCAATTGATATTTTATTCTCTCTGAAGGTTCCCCATGACAACGTCTCTTCGATAGATTTCGTAATGCTAACTCTTCATCTAAAGTTGTCACCGGATTCTGAATGATCGCTCTCTGTTCTGCTACTTTGGAAATTATATAAGCATCAACCTTTTCTTCAACCTTTACTATTAATGACTTAGTTAAAAGAAAAGACTTCTTTCGACTTTTAACTATTAGCCACAATTCTCTAAGATATATGTGATAATTCACTGTAATGAGTCGTTAGCAATGGATCATTGTCATTAGAAATTAAGTCTCTGTATGGATCACAAACATCTTCATCTATAATTGTTCGGGTCCATCTCTTCATATAGTATTGAGGCGGCAAACTCTTATACTCTAAGTGGCGAAACAATTTCAATGCATGCAAGCAAATAATTCCATTGAATTCAAATTTCCTACAAGTGCATGCCACTGACTGTTTAGAGTGATTATATGAAAGTTTTCTAATCCTTTTTCGACCTTCCATCTCTCATGCCTTGTATATATGAATTGTTCCATCTTCTTCCAATTCCAATGACATGTCAATCGTACATTAAAGCTCTTTTGGAAAATCATAGAACTTTTTTTTTGTGTATTTTCTTGCAGCTTCATGCTTTATGGACCAACCAGAAATCAAATTCGGTGAAGTTTGTTCATTTGTTATGTTCTATTTTCTGCTTTTCTTTCCTTTTCACGTCGATCAGCCATGGCTTTGGAATACTGATCGACGAACTCACAAAGAACAATGTTTCCATGACTAAAATAGGCGTTAAAAAAAATGATTGATGCTCTCGCTCCTTTGAGTTGTGGTAATACGATCACAAAAATGAGCATGACTATAAACTTGAGCCTACTTGTATCGCAACTCATATAATGTTTTCAACCACTCGTTGTCCCTAACCACAAAATCTTCAGGCAAATTATCCCAACTATGCTCAAAATCTTTAACTATTTCTGGATCATATATGTAAGCTATGAATTGTGAAGCATGTGATTTAAATGAGCTTAATACCTTGCTCAAATGCTTAGCGACATTTTTACTCAAGTGCCATAAACATAAACCGTGATGAGATTGTGGAAGTACAAGATCCATGGCATTTGAAATTGCCATACACTGATGAGTATATATACTAATTGGTAAAAAAAGAAAAAAAAATACTAATTGGTTTTTTTCCTCCCAAAACCTCAAGAAATGCAGTAAACAACCACACCACGACATTTGTTGTTTCACCATCTAACATGCCACATCCAAAAAGTGTTGTTTTGCCCATGATGGTTAACACCAACAATTGGTGCACATAACATGTTATAATTGTTTGTCTGAAATGTAGTATCAAAACATATGGAGTCACCAAATAACCCGTA
The DNA here is from genome assembly GCA_013146195.2 of Codonopsis lanceolata. Classification (NCBI taxonomy): domain Eukaryota; kingdom Viridiplantae; phylum Streptophyta; class Magnoliopsida; order Asterales; family Campanulaceae; genus Codonopsis; species Codonopsis lanceolata. Next base: position 2,086,336 of record CM028383.1, on the reverse strand, counting down.
GTCTCTTCTTGACTTTGCATCACAAAGGAAAACACCACATATTTCATCATCTTCATTTTTTAATAAGTGTAAAAAAATGTCTGTTCTTGTTGTGCATAGAGAAAGACTTTGCAAATAAACACAAGATAATAGCAAGATCCGTCACAAAGAAGAGAGAGAGAGAGAGAGAGAGATTGGGGCCAACTGACTCTTGAAATTCTATTATGTCAATCTTAAAACCGTTCAAGGGTTACAGTTATATATAGGGATACAATATCAAACCCTAAAACCCTAATTACGAAAAATGGACAAACAAACTTTCTGCACGGACGTGGTCGCCTTCTACAACATGACGCGACCGTGTCATTGTCGGACGTGGTTGCCTTCCTTGTTTACGTGATCGTCTATTTTACAGAATTGGCTAGTTTGCCAAGGTAATCGAGTTATCCTCTTCACAATAGTTCTCCTCTTTCTTTTTCTTGAAATAATCAAGGAGACATTGTGCGTCACCCCTCTTTAAAAACTCATCCCGGGTCCTTCGTACCAAATTGTTATAATCATATTTGATGAAGTTAAGGTTCTGTGCTCTTCCAACTTCTTCACAAAAGTAAGAGAATTTTTTTGATTGTGGTATTCCCGCTGCCCTCATTTTATTGATAGTTCCAACATGTGAAAAATCTATTTTTCTTTGGGACCTTATGTAATGAGATCTCTGAGGTGGAACAAGAATACGAGCATGCTCTGATATGAACGACATTAATTTATACTTATCCTCATTGACAAGATTAATTTCAAACCTTGCCAGACACTCAAATCTTTACTTTTCTCTTTCTTTTGTGGGTGTCTTGATTTTTTTGTACGAGCCTTCGCATGCACAAACTAGTAATTTTCGATGAATTTTATGTCGATATCTTCTATTCATGGTTGTTCTTTGTTTGCTCACACTGAAACCAATCTTTCTTCCATATTCATTTAAATAATTGTACGCTTCTTTTACACTGTCAAAAATAATTCCAACTTTAAGTTCTCCTACATCAATTTCATCTTCTAATTCATTTTGATCATTACACTCGTCATTGATTAGAGGTGATTTTCAACATCATTGATGCTTGTTGTATCTTCGTAAGAATTATCATCAATATTGAAATCATTTTGAATTTCATTATTGTTAAAAGTATCAATTTCCTCTTAAATCACCACATAAACTAATTTATTAAATAAAAAAACTAAAATAATGAATTCATTAATATATAAAAGTACAAAAAAAATTATATTCATCAACTATGATTCTAAATATCGTTATTAGGCTAATTAATAAAATAAATATTTTGATCATAACAAGAAAAATAAACTTCAAATAAGAAGTTAAAGAAAATTCAGATACATGACATAAAAGAATTACAAAAATCAAAAGAGGACATACCTTTGACTCCATCACATTGTTGTGAGCTTTGGAGTAAATTGTTGGATTTCTCTCAACCAAAGAATTAGAGAGATATTAAAAAGTGATTAATGAAAGCCGAAGAGACTGCAAAGTTGGGTCCTGTAAAAGACGAGCATTGAAAACTAGACTCCGACTCAATAATTTCGGTTATGTTAATTACCTTGGGTTAATACAAGACACTAGTTTAATGTTAATTTAGAAAGAAAGTATTTAAGGTAGTTGAAAATTGTTAGTATTCTTTAAAAAAGAAAACAACCAAATATTAAAATAATACCTAAAATAAACACCAATAAGGGTGTTGGTATTGTTTACCTACACTTGGAGCAACACCAATTGGGGCTCTTTGGAGGGCTTTTTCAAACCCCAAAAAGCTGAGAGAGGTTTTTAGCCATAGTGGGATATTTGGTGGAGCTTTTTGTGGAAGAGTTGTTATCTCCACAAAGACTTGTTTTTTGGGGCAATTTCAAGTGGGTACAATTTTGAAAACATCTTTTCATCTTGGACCATCAATTTTTTGGACATTTCATATAACTACAAATTGCTTGCCAAATGACAAAAATGCCATTAATGAAAACACAACTGTTCCGGCATTTTGAACGACCAAAACAATCCAGAACCTCTGATGCCAACCCCTGGCATCAGGATGCATTTGACTGGATTTTGGAGGACCAAAATGAATACAGAACCTCTGATGCCAACCAGCATCGTTGCATTTGAATTTTGACCAAAATCAATCAACCCGATGCCAACCACGGCATCGTTGCATCGATTTTGCAGGACCAAAATCAATCCAGAACCTCTGATGCCAACCCCTGGCATCAGGTTGTATTTGACTTGATTTTGCAGGACCAAAATCAATACAGAAGCTCTGATGCCAACCCATGGCATCAGGTTGCATTTGCTGGATTTTGCAGGACCAAAATCAATCCAGAACCTCTGATGCCAACCCCTGTCATCAGGTTGAATTTGACTTGATTTTGCAGGACCAAAATGAATAGTAACCTCGATGCCAACCCCGGCATCGTTGCATTTGACTTGATTTTGGAGACCAAAATCAATCTCGATGCCAACCCCGGCATCGGGATGCATTTGACTTGATTTTGCAGACCAAAATCAATAGCTCGATGCCACCCCCGGCATCGTTGCATTTGACTTGATTTTGGAGGACCAAAATCAATAACCTCTCGATGCCAACCCCGGCATCGGGATGCATTTGACTTGATTTTGCGGGACCAAAATCAATCTCGATGCCAACCCCCGGCATCGTTGCATTTGACTTGATTTTGGAGGACCAAAATCAATCTCTCGATGCCAACCCGGCATCGGGATGCATTTGACTTGATTTTGCAGACCAAAATCAATACACTCTCGATGCCAACCCCGGCATCGTTGCATTTGACTTGATTTTGGAGGACCAAAATCAATAACTCTCGATGCCAACCCGGCATCGGGATGCATTTGACTTGATTTTGCGGGACCAAAATCAATTCTCGATGCCAACCCCTGGCATCAGGTTGCATTTGACTTGATTTTGGAGGACCAAAATCAATAACCTCTGATGCCAACCCATGGCATCAGGATGCATTTGACTTGATTTTGCAGGACCAAAATCAATAGCTCGATGCCAACCCCGGCATCGTTGCATTTGACTTGATTTTGGAGGACCAAAATCAATAAACTCGATGCCAACCCCGGCATCGTTGCATTTGACTTGATTTTGGGACCAAAATCAATGAACCTCTCGATGCCAACCCCCGGCATCGTTGCATTTGACTTGATTTTGGAGGACCAAAATCAATAAACTCGATGCCAACCCCGGCATCGTGTTGCATTTGACTTGATTTTGCGGGACCAAAATCAATACCTCGATGCCAACCCCTGGCATCAGGTTGCATTTGACTTGATTTTGCAGGACCAAAATCAATCCAGAACCTCTGATGCCAACCCCTGGCATCAGGTTGCATTTGACTTGATTTTGCAGGACCAAAATCAATACAGAAGCTCTGATGCCAACCCCTGGCATCAGGTTGCATTTGACTGGATTTTGGAGGACCAAAATGAATACAGAACCTCTGATGCCAACCCCTGGCATCAGGTTGCATTTGACTGGATTTTGGAGGACCAAAATCAATACAGAACCTCTGATGCCAACCCCTGGCATCAGGATGCATTTGACTTGATTTTGCAGGACCAAAATCAATACAGAAGCTCTGATGCCAACCCCTGGCATCAGGTTGCATTTGACTTGATTTTGCAGGACCAAAATCAATAAACTTCGATGCCAACCCCTGGCATCAGGTTGCATTTGACTTGATTTTGGAGGACCAAAATCAATACAGAAGCTCTGATGCCAACCCCTGGCATCAGGTTGAATTTGACTGGATTTTGGAGGACCAAAATCAATCCAGAACCTCTGATGCCAACCCCTGGCATCAGGTTGTATTTGACTGGATTTTGCAGGACCAAAATCAATCCAGAACCTCTGATGCCAACCCCTGGCATCATGATGCATTTGACTTGATTTTGCAGGACCAAAATGAATACAGAAGCTCTGATGCCAACCCCTGGCATCAGGATGCATTTGACTTGATTTTGCAGGACCAAAATCAATACAGAAGCTCTGATGCCAACCCCTGGCATCAGGTTGCATTTGACTTGATTTTGGAGGACCAAAATCAATACAGAACCTCTGATGCCAACCCCTGGCATCAGGTTGCATTTGACTTGATTTTGCAGGACCAAAATCAATACAGAAGCTCTGATGCCAACCCCTGGCATCAGGTTGAATTTGACTTGATTTTGCAGAACCAAAATTAATTCAATATTTTACGATTACAAAACAAAATACAGTAACACAAACATGGAATAAACATAAAAAATTAATTATCACATTTTCAAACAAATTTGTCATTGTTTTTTGTTGTTCCCTTTCAAAATAAATGTTTCAGCCATCTTTAACCTATATTTATCAGCATCAATACTACTAGGAATCATTTGTCCTCTTAGCAAACATTCAATTAAACAACATACAAAAACACCACAATCTTCAGTGTTAGGATTTTGTTGTGGTGATTTTGCAAATCTTCCAACGGTGCTTTTGAACTTAGGGTTGTTCAAATCCTTGTATTGATCAGGAAAGAAATGCGCAAGTTTTTTCATTCTGCTTTCAACATAATTTACCTACAGAGAAAATAACCAATAAAATTTAATATAAAGACATTACTTAAAAGACAATACTAATAAAGTTATTATTAAACATGCTAACACCAATAAAGTTATTAAACATGCAACATCCTTCATATCATCTTCTTCTCCACTATCAATTATTCTACTAATACTACTTTCAATCACAGATGGCATCAACCTTTCATTAAAAATTTTCGTCCCAAACTTGTGTGGAAAATGTTTCAAAAGAAACTGAGTTTGATTCATCTTGTAAAGAGAAACATCAATTTCCTTCACCCCATCCTTTACACCAAAAACATCCCTTCCATGTCCCTCTTCAATTGTAATTTTGCTTTTCCCAACTGAAAAGTACTTCTTCCCTCCTTTTACAAAACAATCAACCATTGATAACAATAAGTTCTTATTAATGTTGCAGTATTCTTCAACATTCTCACTTTGAAGTAGAGCTTCAACCAAAATTGCAAAAGGTGTCTTCTTCAACATCACAATATGCTCATCACGAATATTAATTTTCTTCAAATGTTGTTTTAATAGAATCACATTTGATCTTACTCTTCCAGAAACAATATTCGATTTCTTTGATGTTTTCGCTTTCTTTGAAACTGCATTAGACAAAAAAAAATTTCATGGTAATAAATTAAACAATCAGGCATCAGAAAATATCAAATATAAAAAAAAAAATCATAATAAAATACAAACACTATAACTTATTCATTTAAACCCTAAAAAACTTTGAAATAATACTCACATGTTGCCTTCTCTACCGCTGTCTGTGGTTGCTGTGAAGATGAAACAGGTAAATTTTGATTTTCCATTTCCAAGTATCGTTAGCGTGAAGAACTCCTTTTTTTTTACGAATATCGTATTAAGGATAATCTGATTTTGAATAACCTATTTTTCAAAATTGCTAGTGTATATATATTTACTGTATTTGGGGGTTCATTAAAAATGTATATTCGTGTATATACGAATACAAAAAGACGGTGAATGTACAGTATTTTGCTGATGCCAAACCAAGGCATCAGGATTTTGGCGGTATGAAAAATTAATGAACCAAATTTTCTGATGCCAAGGCCAGGCATCAGGAAATATTAACAGTTAAATGCCTAAAATGACAAAAATGCCATTAATTCAAAAACTCTGATGCCAACCTTTGGCATCAGGATCAATTTTTACGCATTATGCAGGATCAAATTTTATTGAAAAACTCTGATGCCAAGACCTGGCATCAGGATGAATTTCAAGGCATTTAATTAATACAAAAACTCTGATGCCTGTAATTGGCATCATGATGGATTTCAAGACATTTAATTGACTTAACGTTTTCTGATGCCAACAATAGGCATCAGGACTTCAAACAAAACATTACATAACACGACACACCCAATTTCAATACAAACCCTAAATTTTTCCAAAATACCCATCTTACCTACTTTTCTTCACTAAACATTACCCAAATTATGGCTACAAGAAAGAGTTCACGAATCAATAAACATGCTGAAGGCAATCGAACAAAAAACAATGTTCAAGATCAATACGCAGTTGAAGATGCTACATGTACCCTAATAACTAAAATTTTATTAACATTATTACGATTGTTTTATATTACGATTGTTTTATATTATAATTGTTTTATATTATAATTGTTTGTATGATTGTTTTATCAACTTACCTATAAAATTTTAAATTCTTTTATATTATAATATAAATTGTTTTATATTATGGTTGTTTTTATGTCTAATATAGGAAGTAATGTAAGAAGAACTCTGATGCCAACCCTTGGCATCAGGATCAATTTTTAAGCATTATGCAGGATTAAATTTTTTTCAAAAACTTTGATGCCAAGACCTGGCATCAGGATGAATTTCAAAGCTTTTACAGGATCAAAATTAATACAAAAACTCTGATGCCTGTAATTGGCATCAGGATGGATTAATACAAAAACTCTGATGCCAAGACCTGGCATCAGGATAGATTTGACAGGATTTTGGAGGACCAAAATCAATCCAGAAACTCTGATGCCTGTCATTGGCATCAGGATGGATGAATACAAAAACTCTGATGCCTGTCATTGGCATCAGGATGGATTTCAAGGCATTTAATTGACTTACCTATAATTGTTTTATATTATAATTGATTTATATTATAATTGTTTGTATGATTGTTTTATCAACTTACCTATAAAATTTTAAATTCTTTTATATTATAATATAAATTGTTTTATATTATGGTTGTTTTTATGTCTAATATAGGAAGTAATGTAAGAAGAAAGTTGAAAATAGTATTTATTTATTTAATTATTTTATGTGCAGATACAACAAAAAAAGTCTGCAAATACAGATGTAGCATTCAACTGCTACATAAGCAATTGAAATCCGTTCAATTTACAAAGAAACAATTAACTGCATTAAAAGAAACACCATTCTGGTACATTATTCAGGAAATGACAAATAGCAAAACTGAAATCAAAAAATATATGAAAGACGATGAAGCGATCAATCAGATTATAAAATGCTTCGTCAAAGGACAGAAAATTTTCAAAATTGGAAGGAATACAGTTCAGCTGAAACCAAATGATGCAAAGTTGGTTTTTGGAATAAAGGATGGTGACAAGGAAATCAATATTGGTAACCCTCAATTCCAAAGGAATGACTTTATAAAGAAGTGTTTCCCGTGATAGAATTTCAACCGTTGTCGCAAACATACGATCGAGTCCAACGCCGATACTTACCAAGTCAGCACAATGGTAAAAACCAAAAAAAAAAAGATTTGAACTGTTCTCGTGCTTGACAACTCTGCTTGTTTTGGCAACATTATTGGTACCAACAACTTCCTCTTATATATCATGGAAATATGCTAGCATAGTTTCTGATGGAAATATGCTAACATACAACTGGTCGAAACACATAGTAGATGTTTTGTTGGACAGCCTGGAAAACATGAAAGAAGGCTATCCTGATAGATGCGTGCTTCTATTACCAGTAAGTTTTAAACATTCTAAATATGTTTATACATTTGACTAATTGTTAATTGTAATTTATTAATACAAATTTTTTTTTACAGTATCTACTCTGTGAAAAATTGGACATTCTTAAAGTTTCTGGAAAAGAAAGCTTCCCAAGATTTGCGAAATGAGACTTATCAAAATTATATCCCATAGTGAGGGATATACATTTTTATCCGGGTTTGAAAAAAGGTAAGTTGGTACAACTTGAAAACCTATTACACGATCCTGCATAATACATCCTTACATTAGTCAATATTTTTTGGCAGAAAGTTTTTCAGGAACTAGATCCCACAAATCTTGAAAAAGAAAAACTTTGGAATGTCCAAGAAGAGGAAGAAGATAAAGAACAGGAAGATGAAATCAAGCACATTGAAGAAGGAAATCGAGAAAAAACAGAAGAAGGTCTGGAAGAAAATACACGCCGCTTTAATCGCAAAGAATTGAAAACTTTAACAACCCTCAAGGAACGATGACAAAAAGAGAAAAAAAAGATACAAAATGAGAGCAAAAAAGGAGGCTCAGAAAGAAGGAACGTCAAAAAACAGCAACCAAATGAAGAAAAGAACAAGGCTCAGAAAGAAGAAACCTCGAAAAGAAAGATCAAAACAGATCAAAGTGAAGAAATGAAGGGAAAGAAGAAACAAAAGATTGAAAAAGAGATTCAAAAAGTACAAGAAGGTCCTAAGAATCATGGCGATCATATAAACAAAAATGTAAGAAAAATGATGGAGTGGTTATTCACATAGACTGATGGAAACAATATTCACACAACTGCTTAAAACAATGTTGTAATTTGGAAATTTGGGAGAAGTGTTTGGGATGTAAACATTATGATGGTTTATTGTTTACTTTTGACATTGTCCTGCTCATTTGTCGTTGGAAATTTAAAACAATTTGTATCAAATTACAAATATTGATGGTCTTTTTGTAAAAACAGATCGATGGCCATGTGCAATTTGTTACATTATACCATCAGGATACATTTGACAGGATTTTGGAGGACCAAAATCAATCAGAAGTCTCGATGCCAATCTCGGCATCGATAAATTTGACAAAGAATATGCGCATCAATTTAATCCAGAAACCTTCCGATGCCAACCACCGGCATCGGCATTTGAGTTGATTTTGGAGGACCAAAATTAATCAGTAACCTCGATGCCTAACCCCCGGCATCGTTGCATTTGATGGCCGATTTTGGAGGACCAAAATCAATCCAGAAACTCTGATGCCAACCCCTGGCATCAGGATGCATTTGACTTGATTTTGGAGGACCAAAATCAATCAGAACTTCGATGCCAGACTCGGCATCGTGTTGTATTTGATTGATTTTGGCAGACCAAAATCAATCCAGTAAACTCGATGCCAACCACCGGCATCGATGCATTTGACTTGATTTTGGAGACCAAAATCAATTAGTTAAACTCTCGATGCCAACCCCGGCATCAAAGTTGAATTTGACTTGATTTTGCAGACCAAAATCAATCCAGTAAACTCGATGCCAACCCCGGCATCGTTGCATTTGAATGGATTTTGGAGGACCAAAATCAATCAGAAGAAACTCGATGCCAACCCCCGCATCGTTGTATTTGAATGACTTTGATTTTGCAGACCAAAATCAATCCGTAACCTCTCTCGATGCCAACCCCGACATCGTTGAATTTGACTTTCGGATTTTGCGTGACCAAAATCAATCAGAAACCTCGATGCCACTCTCGATGCCAAGACTGGCATCAGTTGCATTTGAATGGATTTTGCAGACCAAAATCAATGAAGAAGCTCGATGCCAACCCCGGCATCGTTGATTTGACTAGATTTTGCAAGACCAAAATCAATTCAGTAAACTCGATGCCAACCTCGGCATCGTCGATTTACTTTAAATTTCAAAAAAATTGATAACAAAGATTCAATGCTTTTTCAGACT
>CM028383.1:2008070-2076699 GCA_013146195.2 Codonopsis lanceolata | reverse complement strand
AAAACATCCCTTCCATGTCCTCTTCAACAATTGTAATTTTGCTTTTCCCAACTGAAAAGTACTTCTTCCCTCCTTTTACAAAACAATCAACCATTGATAACAATAAGTTCTTATTAATGTTGCAGTATTCATCAACATTCTCACTTTGAAGTAGAGCTTCAACCAAAATTGCAAAAGGAGTCTTCTTCAACATCACAATATGCTCATCACGAATGTTAATTTTCTTCAAATGCTGTTTTAATAGAAGCACATTTGATCTTACTCTTCCAGAAACAATATTCGATTTCTTTGATGTTTTCCCTTTCTTTGAAACTGCATTAGACAAAAAAATTTGTTCATGGTAATAAATTAAACAATCAGGCATCAGAAAATATCAAATATAAAAAAAATCATAATAAAATACAAACACTATAACTTCTTCATTTAAACCCTAAAAAACTTTGAAATAATACTCACCTGTTGCCTTCTCTACCGCTGTCTGTGGTTGCTGTGAAGATGAAACAGGTAAATTTTGATTTTCCATTTCCAAGTATCGTTAGTGTGAAGAACTCCTTTTTTTTTTTGACGAATATCGTATTAAGGATAATCTGATTTTGAATAACCTATTTTTCAAAATTGCTAGTGTATATATATTTACTGTATTTGGGGGTTCATTAAAAATGTATATTCGTGTATATACGAATACAAAAAGGCGGTGAAATGTACAGTATTTTGCTGATGCCAGACCAAGCCATCAGGATTTTGGCGGTATAAAAAATTAATGAACCAAATTTTCTGATGCCAAGGCCCGGCATCAGGAAATATTAACGGTTAAATGCCTAAAATGACAAAAATGCCATTAATTCAAAAACTCTGATGCCAAGACCTGGCATCAGGATCAATTTTTAAGCATTATGCAGGATCAAATTTTATTGAAAACTCTGATGCCAAGACCTGGCATCAGGATGAATTTCAAGGCATTTATTTAATACAAAAACTCTGATGCCTGTAATTGGCATCAGGATGGATTTCAAGGCATTTAATTGACTTAACGCTCGATGCCAACAATAGGCATCAGGACTTCAAATAAAACATTACATAACACGACACACCCAATTTCAATACAAACCCTAAAATTTTCGAAAATACCCATCTTACCTACTTTTCTTCACTAAACATTACCCAAATTATGGCTACAAGAAAGAGTTCACGAATTAATAAACATGCTGAAGGCAATCGAACAAAAAACAATGTTCAAGATCAATACGCAGTTGAAGATGCTACAGGTACCCTAATAACTAAAATTTTATTAACATTATTACGATTGTTTTATATTATGATTGTTTTATATTATAATTGTTTTATATTATAATTTATATTATAATTGTTTGTATGATTGTTTTATCAACTTACCTATAAAATTTTAAATTCTTTTATATTATAATATAAATTGTTTTATATTATGGTTGTTTTTATGTCTAATATAGGAAGTAATGTAAGAAGAACTCTGATGCCAACCCTTGGCATCATGGTCAATTTTTAAGCATTATGCAGGATTAAATTTTTTGAAAAACTCGATGCCGTGGATGAATTTCAAAGCTTTTACAGATCAAAATTAATACAAAAACTCGATGAATTGGCATCGATGGATTAATACAAAACTCGATGCCAAGACTCGTAGATTTGACAGGATTTTGGAGGACCAAAATCAATCCAGAAACTCTGATGCCTGTCATTGGCATCAGGATGGATTTCAAGGCATTTAATTGACTTACCTATAATTGTTTTATATTATAATTGATTTATATTATAATTGTTTGTATGATTGTTTTATCAACTTACCTATAAAATTTTAAACTCTTTTATATTATAATATAAATTGTTTTATATTATGGTTGTTTTTATGTCTAATATAGGAAGTAATGTAAGAAGAAAGTTGAAAATAGTATTTATTTATTTAATTATTTTATGTGCGTATACAACAAAAAAGTCTCAGAAATACAGATGTAGCATTCAACCTACATAAGCAATTGAAACTGCTCAATTTACAAAGAAACAATTAATCGCATTAAAAGAAACACCATTCTAGTACATTATTCAGGAAATGACAAATAGCAAAACTGAAATCAAAAAATATATGAAAGACGATGAAGCGATCAATCAGATTATAAAATGCTTCGTCAAAGGACAGAAAATTTTCAAAATTGGAAGGAATACAGTTCAGCTGAAACCAAATGATGCAAAGTTGGTTTTTGGAATAAAGGATGGTGACAAGGAAATCAATATTGGTAACCCTCAATTCCAAAGGAATGACTTTATAAAGAAGTGTTTCCCAGATAGAATTTCAACTGTTGCTGCAAACATACGACTGAGTCCAACGCTGATACTTACCAAGCTGCAGACAATGGTAAAAACCAACAAAAAAAAAGATTTGAACTGTGTTTTGTGCTTGACAACTCTGCTTGTTTTGGCAACATTATTGGTACCAACAACTTCCTCTTATATATCATGGAAATATGCTAGCATAGTTTCTGATGGAAATATGCTAACATACAACTGGTCGAAACACATAGTAGATGTTTTGTTGGACAGCCTGGAAAACATGAAAGAAGGCTATCCTGATAGATGCGTGCTTCTATTACCAGTAAGTTTTAAACATTCTAAATATGTTTATACATTTGACTAATTGTTAATTGTAATTTATTAATACACTTTTTTTTACAGTATCTACTCTGTGAAAAATTGGACATTCTTCAAGTTTCTGGAAAAGAAAGCTTCCCAAGATTTGCGAATGGGACTTATCAAAATTATATCCCATAGTGAGGGATATACATTTTTTATCTGGTTTGAAAAAAAAGGTAAGTTGGTACAACTTGAAAACCTATTACACGATCCTGCATAATACATCCTTACATTAGTCAATATTTTTTGGCGTAAAGTTTTTCAGAACTAGATCCCACAAATCTTGAAAAAGAAAAACTTTGGAATGTCCAAGAAGAGGAAGAAGATAAAGAACAGGAAGATGAAATCAAGCACATTGAAGAAGGAAATCGAGAAAAAACTGAAGAAGGTCTGGAAGAAAATACATGGTGGGTCGCTTTTAATCGTTGCAAAGAATTGAAAACTTTAACAACCCTGAAGGAACAGATGACAAAAAGAGAAAAAAAAGATACAAAATGAGAGCAAAAAAAGGAGGCTCAGAAAGAAGGAACGTCAAAAAACAGCAACCAAATGAAGAAAAGAACAAGGCTCAGAAAGAAGAAACCTCGAAAAGAAAGATCAAAACAGATCAAAGTGAAGAAATGAAGGGAAAGAAGAAACAAAAGATTGAAAAAGAGATTCAAAAAGTACAAGAAGGTCCTAAGAATCATGGCAAGATCATATAAACAAAAATGTAAGAAAAATGATGGAGTGGTTATTCACATAGATCGATGGAAACAATATTCACACAACCGCCGAAAACAATGTTCTAATTTGGAAATTTGGGAGAAGTGTTTGGGATGTAAACATTATGATGGTTTATTGTTTACTTTTGACATTGTCCTCGCTCATTTGTATTTGTATCAAATTACAAATATTGATGGTCTTTTGTAAAAACATCGAATGGCCATGTGCAATTTGTTACATAATACCATCAGATACATTTGACATGATTTTGGAGGACCAAAATCAATCCAAAGTCTCGATGCCAATCTCGGCATCGATAATTTTGACAAAGAATATACAAGCATTAATCCCGAACCTCTCGATGCCAAGCACGCATCGTTGCATTTCAATGGATTTTGTAGGACCAAAATCAATCAAACTCGATGCCAAGGCATCGATGCATTTGACTTGATGTTGGAGGACCAAAATCAATCTCGATGCCAAGGCATCCCCAAAATCAATCCTCGATGCCATCGATGCATTTGACTTGATTTTGGAGGACCAAAATCAATCCGAAACTCGATGCCAACCCCGGCATCGTTGAATTTGACTAGATTTTGCAGACCAAAATCAATGATGCCAACCCCGGCATCGTTGCATTTGAATGGATTTTGCAGACCAAATCAATCAAGCTCGATGCCAACCCCGGCATCCATTTGACTTGATTTTGCAGGACCAAAATCAATCTGATGCCAACCCCTCGGCATCGTTGAATTTGACTAGATTTTGCAGACCAAAATCAATCAGAAACTCGATGCCAACCCCGGCATCGTTCCATTTGAATGGATTTTGCAGACCAAAATCAATCTCGATGCCAACCCGGCATCGCATTTGACCCAAAATCAATCCTCGATGCCAACCCCGGCATCAGTTCCATTTGACGTAAATTTCAAAAAAATTGATAACAAAGATTCAACAGCTTTTTTCAGACCACAAAACAAAATCCAATTTCGCTCGTCAATTCCAATAATCAAACTCATAAATTCTTCGTCACAACTAAAATATAATCAACATTACACCGAATCTCTACATGTCCTAGAATTGTGATTACAACATTTATTACATCTACTACATTTATGTTTCCTTGTACTACTCAATTTCACCCTTGGATGCAATTCGCTTCTTCTTAGGCCGCCCAGCAATTTCTTCATTATCGGGGTAAGATTATCAAGCTTCGATGATTTTTGAATCTCATACTTATAAGTTGTTGGAATTGGAATAAGGCTTCCTCGTAGCACTTGACATAATAACTATTTAAAAAGTATTTATCAATTATGTCTTCAACGCTGCTCTCGTGCTCGACAATAACAACAACAAAGATGACAAAGATGGGAAGCCTTGAATCGCCATTGATAGCAAGAACATGTTCGACAATCCAAATCAACTCGCACAAGAGGATTAGATACAACTTCATAAATAGAGTTAGTAGCTTTCATAACCCGCCATGACATACCAAATTTCAAATTCTCTATCCACTTTTTATCCATCTTAGCACAAAGAAGCTTGTTCCATTTCAAACCATTATTCAGCCTTTTCGACAAACCATACCATAAGTTTTTTTCTTATACACCACCATACAAGTGATAGGAAGTCCTCGAGCATCAATAATCCAATTGTTGAATGACTCGCAAAGATTTGATGTAAGTTCGAATAACGATTATCGAACAATGTGCAATGGCCCACTCAAAAGGAAGGTCAACCAAAAATCTAAGGCAATCCGTCCACCAACTCCTTTAAATACCTCAAGCTTCTTCTCAAACAACTCAACTCAGGCGCATAAGCACATTCTTTAAATTTTAAACAAATATTCTTGCGAAAGGAAGAACGCTTGCCACCACACATATCTTTCAAATTACGACAAAGATGAACCAAACAAAAAAATGCTTAGAACTACCAAAAACATCCGAATCGCTTGCATCAACCCAACATTTCGATCCGATACAATAAGCACATCACGACCATTAATCGCTTCTTTTACTTTTGAAAGAAACCAATGCCAATTATCATAATTTTCTCGAACTTACAACAAAGAAAGGCAAATGGAAATAGTCCTATATAAAAACAAAAATGAAATATTCAAATTAGTAAAACAACAACTTTCACATCAAAACACATAGAAAACACAAACCAATATAAGTGTCACGCATACAACTTACCTTGATTACCATCCTTCGCCGTGGCGGATAAGAGAGTTGACTTACATCGAGATTTCATAAATGTCCCGTCTACAAACAATATAGGCCGACAATAATTAAAACCATCCAAACATGCACGAAAACATATGAATAACCGGTGAAACATTTTGAAATGGAATCGATTCAATAAATGCCAAACCGCCTGGATTACTCTTCTTCAAAGCTTCAACATACCACTGCAACTCATCAAACGATTCATCATAACTACCAAATACCTTATTACGAGCAACCTCAACACTTCTCCATGCTGTCATATATGATATCTCAACCCCATAATGGATCCTAACATACTCAATTACATCCTTCGTAATAATTTGGCCGACTCGAACATTATCACAAATAAAATCTGCAATTACATTATAACCCATCCTTTTGATTTCTTAACTCCATCAATAAAAGAAACTTTGCAACGTGTGTAAGATTGCACTTCTTTATAATTATAGAATTATCAACATTAGAAACAAAGACACTTGATGAACCAATCACATTTATCAATGAATTTATTACCACAAACAACAAGAGTCTCTTACTCTCATTCCTAGCAAAAACATATTCAAATCCAAGTTTCATAGAATATTTCATAAGTTCAAGACGAAACTCTCTCAATGCCACCTTTAAATATTTGTCCGTATCCGTGATAATCTCTTCCCAACCAACCGATAACAAATTACCGGAAGATGTAACAGAAAAAATCATAAGCGTGATAACTTTCATTATCAATTTCAAAGAAACCAACATCAACAGATTTACTATTATGAGAAGAAGAAGCATCCAAACTACTCCTAGAAGGACCAAAATCACCCTTTGACTTATAGAGAAGAAGAAGCATCCAAACTAATCCTAGAAGGACCAAAATCAACCTTTGACCCCAAATCATTCTCTACACCATCAACAATTGCACCCAAAACATCAATAACATCTATCGAAATAACATAAATGCTTAGAATTTTACCCAAAGACCAACATATTCAAAAAATCTTCATCATTTGATAAAATACAATTCTGATGAGGTCCAAGAGAATATCTCAATCTCAAAGTTTCAACATTAACATAATATTTGCTTGTAATTGATAACAAAGAAATCGAAAACTCAAAACCATCTCAGTAACCCTTTTCACAATTGTCTCTCCCTAAATTTCAAAGCAAAATCATAACACCGACTCCATTAACAATGAGATCCTCTTGCTTGCTCAACTGTTACATAAGGAAACAAAATCATTTATGATCAAGGAGAAAAGTGAAAGTGAAGATATACACACTTTGGACAATTCAAAATAAATCTATCACTTAGGAAAATGTTCCCCAATAATATATTTCTAGTCTTAAAGCCTCAATCTCAATCGCAAGGCATTATATTTTTTATCACAATGAAACATATACAAAAGTCTATATTCTTCCTTAACAATGCATAAGTATGCGATGCTTATGAACCCATTAGACAGAAGTATAGAAGGAGTTTCAAAGCTTATAACATAACAAAACTACTCTTAAGATCAATTTAATCAAACTTAAAATGAAATTCGTTTGACTTTCATACCAAAATGAATTACATCTGCTATCTCATAGTTTACCAATACTTCACATATCTATCATTCACAATTGAGCAATTGTCTAAACTCTGATGCCAAGACCTGGCATCAGGATGAATTTGACAGCATTATGCAGGAACAAATCAATACAGAAACTCTGATGCCAACACCTGGCATCAGGATGCATTTGATAGCAATATGCAGTACTAAAATCAATCCAGAAACTCTGATGCCAAGCGCCAACCCTGGCATCAGGATGCATTTGACAGTATTTTGGAGAACCAAAATCAATCAAGAAACTCTGATGCCAAGCCCTGGCATCAGGATGAATTTGACAGTATTATGCAGTACCAAATTAATCCAGAAACTCTTATGCCAAGCCCTGGCATCAGGATCCATTTGACAGTATTTTCGAGGACCAAAATCAATCCAGAAACTCTGATGCCAAGCCCTGGCATCAGGATGCATTTGACATTATTATCCAGTACCAAATTAATCCAAAAACTCTGATGCCAAGCCCTGGCATCAGGATACATTTGACATTATTTTGCAGAAACAAAATCAATCCAGAAACTATAATGCCAAGCCCTAGCATCAAGAAACCTAAGGCATATAATTGAGAATGAGAGAATTTTTAAAGGGACATACCTTTCAATCGAATTGCTGGAATTTCTCCGAAATCGTCAATTCAAAATTTTGGGGACGTAGGCTGAAGGCGGCGTAAACAAAGAGAAAGGCGAACTACACGGCGACGTGAGAAGCAGGGCATAAGCGAAATGAAGCTATGAACGCGGGGTGGGCGCTGGGAGAGGACGACGTAGTTTTTCCCCGATGCAAAGAAATAAAGGGCTGTAACGTAATTTTGCCCTAAAATTGTATCTAAAAGATATGTCTAAAAAATAGCTGGATTTATTTGAAAACATGTTTTAAAAGTTGTACCGGCTTGTAATTTTTCCTTGTTTTTTTTCCCAAGCATGTGGGCTATGTGAAGGTTTGTTTCCTTCCCCCTTCTTTCTATCCATTTTTTCTATCGTTTTTTTTTCTACAATTGTACAACGGTTTTGTTTTTCACTATAAATACACCTCCAATTTTTTATTTCATTCGTTTTTGTTCTCTATCAAACTACAAAAAATGGATAATGAAAATGTCAATTTCTTAAAAAAATTCTCTACTCCTCAAAATTTTGAAGAAAAAACATATTTGGGCGCACTACTATCGTAATGGGTGAAACATTACTATTTATTTATTCAAAGCATTTCACTTTTTTATTTGTAATTTACTTCTTGTTTGTAGTAATTAATTAGTTGATGTTATACTCCTTTTTCAATTTATAAAATTTCAATAATATTGTCAAATCGTTATTGCTCAATAAATAAAAATATATATATATATATATATATATATATATATATATATAAAGTAGGATCCATAAAAAAACTATTGGGAGGTTTTTGATAGTTGATAGAGGTTTGAGGTTTTTGGTTTTTGAAGTGAAGATTGTGTGGCAGGTGGGTGCCACAAAAAATCTCAAAATAGCTATCCACCATTGTGGATGCTCTTAGTGTTGGTGAACATCGAACTACATGATTCAAAATGCAATATAATGTTGATGGTGGTTGATGTTAGTAAAGGACATTTATTCATCGATGTTTGGTGATGGTAAACATTGAGCCCATTGAGCATGTTGTTAGGACCAATGAGTTAAATAAAGGGTGAAATTCGGGTAGGTACAATGTTGTGAAATGTTAATCGCAAAATACCATGATTTTTTTTTTCAATTGCTAAAGTACAATTTTAGGGATAAAATGACGACGATACCCTTAATGAACAACAAATGCACGCATAAAACCATATAAAACGTGCGCTCACATTGGGTCTCTCAAAGAAAAAATTGGGCGTCATAATTTACAATTGAAGTCCCATCAAAATTAGACCTCGCAAAGAAAAATTGGGCATCGTAATATTGTTTTTCAAAAAATACACACGTTTCTTTATTTAAATATTTTGCGTCATTGTTAATTTATTAGGCATCGCTTCTTCCAATCTTGTATCGGTGTTTTATATTTCTGCGTTGTATCGTTTAATAAATAGGCAACGACTCATATTAAATTCAATTAAAAATTTTAATAAATATTAACTGTCATTTGTGGTTAACAACCCTACGATCATGTATTTGTGAAGCCAACATGTACATTAGGCGTCGTTGTTTTTTAATCACACATCGTATCATCCTATGCTGCCTCGTTGATTTATATTTCTGCTTCGTTGGCTTCAATTGTTGCGTCGTTGACTTCGATTGTTGCATCGTTGGTTTATAATGCCACATCGTTGTTAAATACCGAGACATAATATTAAGATACGATGTTTGAAGCAGACACAATACGCAAGGAAATAGAGAAAAAACCAACCTGTTGTGCTTGGTGTCTTTACTTTATATTTTATACAGACACAAACAAGAAAGAAATGAAGCAACACAAATTATATTTCTACCTCGTTGATTTATATTTCTGCGTCATTGGCTTCGATTGTTGCGTCGTTGGCTTTGATTATTGTGTTGTTGGTTCTGATTGTTGTGTCATTGACTTCGATTGTTGCATTATTGATTTATAATGTCGAGTCGTTGTTAAATATCGAGGAAAAATATTAAGATACGATGCCTGAAGCAGACACAATGCGCAAGGAAATAGAGAAAAAACAAACTTATCGTGCTTGGTGTCTTTACTTTATACAAACACGAACAAGAAAGAAAGAAAGAAAGAGATGAAACAGACACAAATGTGCAAGGAAATAGAGAAAAACAAACCTATTGTGCTTGGTGTCTACTATATTTTTAGGGAGAGGCTATTTCCACTACAATTTTTGTTTATCCACTACATCATCAATTATTGCATTAAATAATTACATATTTGGACAAAACTACCAATTAAGTACTTACCCATTTTAAGTTGACTAATCAAGTTGCTTTCCTACTACCTTATAATATTTTTTTTCAAACATCAATAAACAACATAATTATTATATTTTTATTTTTACTTTTTAATTCTAAACAAATAAGGTACTTATTCCCTTTTTTGTAATAAATATGTTTAGTCAATTTTTATAATCACTCATGTCTCATATTCATTTATCATAAAAAAATACAATTAATGCATTTTCTACCAAAATTTTAGAAAAAAATTGAATATTTTATCATCAAACTAAATTAATTTAATTTAGTTTAAAAATATTATTTTAAAATATCAATTCAATAATAATAATGTGCTAGGTGTTAGCCTGAATATTGGTTTCAATCAAGTCAATAATTAAAATTTGAATCAATTTTAAACGTAGGCAAATGATTTAAAATTTAACGATACTATGTCATACTATGATTTTACTATTGGATCAAAATTTTACAATTACATCCTTTAAATTTCACTTTTAGTTTTTTTTCCATAACTAAAGAACACATATTTATTCAAAGTTTGGAAGACGAAAAATGTCAGTATGATATTTTTTATTATACAATATAAATTTATTCATAATATTAATTAATAAAGTCATTAAAAAAGTAAAAAATATATATTAAAATAACTATGTTTTTCTTTGATGCTTGATTAAAAAATAATATTAAAAGGTAATTAGAAAAGTAAATTAATTAGTCAATTTAAAACAACCAAATACGTAAGGGGTAGTTTTGTCTAAATATGTATTTATTTAATGAAATAGTTAAAGATGTAGTGGATAAGCAAAAATTGTACAGGAAATAGCATCTCCCTATTTTTATAGTATATTACATTGTAGACAAAACATAAAGTTTGACCAAATCTCTTAAGGAGATTGGCTGCTATAATATATCCATAATTTACTCCTAATTAGACAATAAGAGCCAACGAATATGTAGTAGATTGATTATTTAAGTTTATAATGAGAAAATGCAATTGCAGAGGTTTGAAAAATATGAAAAAGAGATTGAGTGCCAAAATCAAGGAGATAATTAAGGAAATGATGGATCTAGTGCCAAAATCAATGAGATAATTAAAAGAAAGGAAAGATACACTGAAAATATATAATCTTCATCTTGTATTATTAATGACAGATTTGCTCTCAAATGAAGGCAAGGGAGAAAAAGTCACGAATGAAGGACAATAGTCTCAGCATTTTTATCTTTTTTTTTTTTGCTTGTGGGGGATTTTAGGACGAAAATTATGAAAGTGAACTTATACGATTGGAAAAAAATGAGGTACCTAAGCGGTTAAATATTTTGAAAAATGGACCGACCCGCAATTATTCCTTAAATAAAGGCAAAATTGCAGGCCTGTCTCCTTTCCCAAGGATTTATTCGCTCCAGTCCCTTGTTTCTAGTTTCAACCGGAAAAAAGTTACTTTTGGGAGAGAAATGACTATGTTACCCTTGGTGAACGCTTAACGGATGAGTAGCCACGTGAATCACGATGCATAGTTTTATAAACAACGGTTCAAAAGTCACTTTTTGGAGGGAAATGATTACGTTACCCTTAATGAACGCTTAACGGATAAATAATCACGTGAATTGCGATGCATAGTTTTATAAAGTACAATATAAAGTGCAAATATATCGCGGCGCAATTGTTTTCATAAAATATATTTTATATGAATTTTTTAAATCTTTGAATCGCGGTGTATATTCTTGAACCGCGGTGCAGCTATATTTTATGAAATTTTCATTACTTTTATTATAAACTTTGAACCACGATATATAAAAAAGGGAATCGTGGTGTAAGAATATGTAAAATTAATTGAACTTGTATAAAATATAGTATACAGTGCAAATAAATCGCGGTGTAATTGTTTTTATAAAATATATTTTATATAAAAATTTTAAATCTTTGAATCACGGTGAATATATTTGTGAACCGTGGTGCAACTATTTTTTATTAATTTTTCATTTCCTTTATTATAAACTTCGAACCGCGATATAAAAAAAAAGGAATCACGGTGCAATAATATGTACAATTAATTGAACTTGTATAAAGTATAATATAAAGTGCAAATATATTGCGGTGCAATTGTTTTTATAAATTTGAACTGCGATATATACAAAACTTGAAACACAATATATAAATAATAGACATTTAAACATTTGCACCACGATATATAAACTTGTCGTAGTTAGTCGTAGGCTCATTAAGGGTATCGTAACCTTTTTGCGTCCAAAAGTGACTTTTTTCGGTAAGAAAAAGAGAGAGAATACTTTAGCGATTAGAAACTTGAGCGAAATTCAAGCCGGTTCACTTTCCTAAATTTCTAATCGCTTAAGTACCCTTTCTTTTCTTTTTTTAACCGGAAAAGTCATATTTGGACGCTAAAAGACTGCATTACCCTTAATGAGCAAGAGGCGAGCTACAAATGATTGAATGTACTGCGGTTCATATGTTTATATACCGTGGTGCAAAACTATCAAAAATTGTTATTTTGTATCGCTGTATATAAATATCAACAGCATATTGACTGCCAGCATAAAAAAGAAGCAAACTACGCGTATATCAACAGCCAGAATTAAATGACAAAAACCCTTCTTCTTCCTTATTTCGTCTTTAAATATTGCTGTCATTTTTCATTCTTTATTCATAACAACAATAACTCCCTCAAAATGCTTTATTTCCAGTCATTGTTTATCATCAAGTTTCTTCTCAAGCTTTATGATTTTCAGATGCATATCACTCTTAAATAAAAAAACCATCATTTTCTTCCTTCATCTTTATGAACTTGATGATAAAGTTTGAGAAGGAATTTGATGATAAATAACCACATGAAGCTGATCTATTTCTCAAGATGAATTATGCCTAGACTTCGATCTCTCCTGCATCCTTTTTATTGATCCCATCTTCAACGACTCTTTTAACTTTTCTGTATTTCTTGGCAGAGTTCAATTATTAATTTTGCAACATTGAAAGTCATGAATCTATTCGAAAATTGTTGTATTTCTTGGCAGAGTTCAATTATTCATTTTGCAATGAACATTGTAGTTTGATGTATTTTGATATATAATATTAATCTTCATTAGTTTTTACAATCATTAGTTTTTATATTATTTACGTTTTAATTCAAAAAATAAAGTAAAACATGTATTGTGTATCGCGGTTCACTTGTTTTTGTATTGCGGTTAATATATTTGTCAACCGCGGTACAACTAATTTTTATGAAGGATGTGGATGAACATGGGGAGCCTCTGACAGCCCGTCTTTCGAGTATTCTTCTAGGGGAACCAGAAAATGCTATAGATGTGGATGAACATGGGGACTTGTCCATGTTTTCCCCAATTGGAAACCCTAATGTTAGAAGGTCGAAGAGACAAAAGGGGATTCCTTCCACATATGAAAATGCATTAGCAGCTGATATTGCTAGATAAAAAAAGGTGAAAATAAACCCTGGACAAATGGAAGAAGATGTCCTCATTCAGACTTACAACGAAGATGAGGATTTTGATCCTATAGGAAAGAGACCTCAATTTTTGTTGGCTCGAAGAACTCCCTCCTCTTAGATAGATGACAATGCAACATCATCTCTGGATGTTGCCATTGAAGCAACTGAGGAAGAAGTTGGAGCTGCTAAAAGTGTTCCTAATGAAGGCACACATGCTGAAAAAGTTCCTGCTGAAGAAGAACATGCTAAAAAGAAAGCGATAGAACAAGAGAATTATTCAATTCCTCTCCCCAAGCTGTGTTTGAAAAAGAGTCTCCGAATATCGCTGATCCTGCTGATCAACATGAACCAGAACTTTCTGAAGAACTGATGACTTTAGCTGCAATTCTATCCAAGCTAAGACATGACTCAAGGCCTTATCCAGTTCCTACAAGCTCTTCAGAGTTCGATGATAGCTCTGATAAGGGTTTTGAAGGAAAGGATTCTTCTATGGAAAGCGAAAGTGAAGCTCCCCCTGTCAGATCGTTGAGAAACAGAACAATTCCAGTATCCAATGCAGCTAGTAATGCAGTTGCATCCAAAAAAGCATCAAAATCTTTTGGAAAAGGTAAACCTTTCTCATCTGCCTTTCTTATTCAAACTTGCTCTGTTAGATACATAATGTCCAAGAGGGTAATTGATGAAAGAAGAATCCCTCTAAAGGATTTAAGGAATCAAATTTTGGTAAAGTTTTTTCTAATAGAAAACTTTTGTCCACCCTCACCTCTATTGCTCCTTATGTTAAGGAGATTGTGATGGGTTTTTATGCAAATATGGAGAAAAGAATAACTAAAGATGAGGACCCTATGTTTGAAAAGGTGTTTGTTAGGAAAAAAATTGGTAGATTTCTCCCCTGTTGTAATAAACAGGCACTGTGGAACTGAAAATATGCATGTATCTGGATTGATTGTTGATTTGGATTTATGTGTAAGAGAACTTAGTGGTGGCCATATTAGAAATTGGTCTGGAAGGAAAACAAAGGTAAGCACTGCAAAATTGACCTCCTTGTATGCTGTAATGCATAAAATCTGTTGTGCTAACTGGGCACCAACCTCTAATGCAAATTCAGTAACTGAGGAACATGCCAGGTTGATGTATCAGATTGGGCTTGGATTGCCCTTTAATTTTGGTGATTTGGTGTAAAGAAAAATAATAGCCTTTGTAGAAACTAAGGGAGATAAGAGAGCTCTTCCCTATCCCTCTCTCATCTACAGTTTGTTGATCTCTCGGGGAATTGTTCCTCTTGAAAAAGAAAGATTGACTCCTGTGTTGGACCCCCTTCCAATTTCTCAAAAACTTTTGAAGGGTGATATGGTTAAGAATTTACCCTTTGTGTATCCCTTTACTCTCTAACTGAAGCTGCGCAAGTGGCAACACCTACTGATCCATAGTCCTCAACAGCTGCTGAAGTTAATGCAGCTGGCAATGCAGTTGCATTTGCCCTATCAGCCCTAAACCACATGACATCTAGTGAATGTGCACCTATGTCCTTCTCTTTTATTCAGAACCAGCTTTCTCAGATTAAAGCTCAGATAGCTTACCTTCAATCCTTGGAGGCTCAGTATCTAGCATGGCTGGAATTAAACAATCCTCCCTTTGGTCAAATAGGGGGAGGGAAGACAAATGTTCAGACCAGTGTTCACACTAGTGTACCTTGAAAATAAAGAAGATGAAGGAGAAGATGCATCTGAAGATACATATGCCGATAATGTTGGAGGTGGTGATGATGATGATGAATCTGATTTTTTGTAAATTCATCATTGTGCTTTGTGCTTGTTTTTCCCATAAACAATGTCATGTTTGTTTTGTATGTTGGTTAAATTAAACTGTGGCATATGGGTTATTTGGTAATTATTTTTGATTTATATACTTGTACAAATTCAGGGGGAGAGAAAAATTAACCAGTGCAGGTTAGATGTTTGATTAGTGTTGAAAAACACTTGCCATTTGATTTGACCAGAAATGTTCAATAAATGAGGAGATTGTAAGGGTAAAATAGGGACATCATATTTTAATAAATTAATTGTTGTGCCATTTCTTGATCCAAAAGCAATGATAAATAGTTATCATATTTAATACTTTCTAAAAGCTCTCAAGAGTTCTTGTTTAAGTTTGACTAAATCTTTGGTAAGATATTTCTTTTAAATAAGGAAACTAATTTTGAAAACTAAATCTCTTATTTTCTAATCTTGTGTTTCCTTAGAGAATTTAGTTTCTTTATTGTTTTAGGGCTCCCAGCTCGAGTATATATACAATTGCAGCTCGTGCATATTAGACACACCTCCAGAGGCTTAGAGAGAATATCTGCAAGAGAGAGAAAGCCCGGAGCTTACTGGAAAAGTAGTTATAGTTCTGAATGCAGCTGCATTAATGCAGCTACAACGACTGTTTGTTTTTCCTATTTGATAGGAAAATTGATTTTTCAATTCCACGTTTTCTTCACTTTGTTTTTGTGGGTTTTCTCTCCAGACTTGTTGTCTTGTGATAATGTTTTGGTATTTCAATGATTTTCACTATTTTCGTTGTAAGACTCATAATCTTTTTAGTGAAATCATTTTTGATCATAAGGTTGGATCTACAAGCATTGCTTGTAGGTTGTCTGACATATTTTTGTGTCTTATTACTGCTTTATTATAATAAAGTCTTTCGCTGTTTATTTGATAAATTAACTGGTTAATGCACCTTTGAATGCAACTGCATTGATATTATTCTTAAAATCCGAGCTACTATTGCACTTTCAGCGGTTGAAAAAAAAAGTGAACTTTTGAGTTTGAAAAATGGACCTTTCAGAATTTTACCCTTAAATAAAGGCGATAAAGGAGTCCAAATGTCTAATGGTGAATTAGGAGTTAGGACCTAAATACATGACATTCAAGTAGGGAATCATTGGCAACATTGGCAGGGGCGTGCTAGATTTGTGGTAGAACTTTTCATGTACCTCTAAAGCAATCTATAAATTAATCTATAAATTCTGCAATTTCTGTGTTATGCTATGCAAGACACAAAGCATCAAAGTTTGACAATGATAGTGTTCAAGATTGTAAAGGGTTCTTCAGTCATCAATTTCTCCAGCTAAATAAACCTGTTGGTTAAAATGAAGATCTCACGAGTAACTGATACGCTAGCGTGTATTTTTGAGATAATTTGGAGATCACAAAATTGTTAATTTAGTTAAAATAACATTTATTGTTATAATTATGATAAAATAAGATAGATAACATGAAAACACGTGAGACACGAAAACGACACGATAACAAGAAATTCCAACCCTAAGTCGGAACAAAACTTTGTTGAATCAATTTGATCTAAACCAGACATTTTGAAAACGAAATAAAAAACTTGAACCTCAAAAATTTCAAAAAGGTAATACTGATATGTGGCCAGAAGAACAAAATATTACCCACACTTCAAGTATGGCTAAGATAAAATTCCAACACTTCTCAAGTACAGTGAATAATGGACATCTTGAACTGCAGGCAACCTCATTCCAAACAGCGAAAGTAGGAAAACAAACATCTATTCATTATCACTTTCTGATATTCTCGCAAAAATGAATCGGTAGCAAATTGATCAAGATAAACTACTCAGTAACTTACACAGAGAGTAGCTTTAGACCGAATCATTAAGCCTTTATAATCTAAAGTCCATCCCCGAGGCCGAGGTCAAGAAAGGATCAACCTTCGCTATAGGGCATGTCAAATTCAACTGAATCATGTCAGCAGCAGCATTATTATTTGAAAGAATTTATGTTCCATATGCATCTTCAATGATTACATGCAACATGACCTACATCAAGAGCCACCAGGCAGGCAATTCATGTAGTATTATTCCATCAAACAAAAATAACTGATGAATAGTTGTATATGGACGCTTGGAGTATCAGACAGATTTCGTAAAGAAATACATTTGGATATCCTTAAGGGCTAAAGTACTTGAACACAGAACTTCTACTTCAAATCATAGAAGATCAAATCAGCTAATCTTGTATAAAACGGTAAAATGTTGCTCCGTGGTATAATGTTCATAACAGCAGAAAATTGAAGGTATCCAACTCTGACATCTTACATTGTTCAACTAGAACAGGCATAAGGCCGACACTGTTGAGGTTAGTCGTAATAAAGCGAACCAAGCATAAGAGAGAATAGATAAATTGTTCAGCATACCCCAACCATGCAAGAATTGAAAGATTTAGAAAGGAAAACTGTCCCAACTTGTTCATATCTAGTGGAATTCCTACTGAATCATGTTACGCAACATAAGGAAACTTTCTCTCTCCAGTCTTCACTTCCCCATGATACACACATCCTCCAGAACCTGATCATCCTCTCTGTACATTTCCTGATGACAAAATAAACTCAGGTTTAGCAATTATGACAGAATAATTGCACTGTTAGGATTTGTCCCAAATTCCTATTTGGTTTGGAAATTCTAATTGCCTTTCACTGAAACTAAGGTGGGACAGCGGAGCTGCCTGTGAATAGATTTCTGAGCAGCGCAATATACAATCTTTTTCAAAAAAAGATGATCATCCTTCATTGCTGAAATGTTTGATTTCTACTCCACCTCTTTCTTGCCATGTTTCAGTTTCTTGTTTAGGCATTTGATTATGTTGTTAATAAAGCAATTTTTCAAAGGCAGGCAATTTTCCTTCAATTTTGTAAATATTTCAATAATAAAATCTTTTTCAAAGATAAAATGCCTCATGTAATTAACAATTTGCTGAAACAAAGTTGGGGCTCTTTCAACAGATTTCTAAACAATGTAATAAAAGAAATTGAACAGTACCTTCAATTTAGTTCTCTATTGAAAAGGATCTGACCCGAAACTTTCAATTAGGTTTGTCTCCTTTGGCTGGTAAATGATCTTCTTGAACATACTTTTGAGTCTTATCTG
This sequence comes from Codonopsis lanceolata, assembly GCA_013146195.2. Classification (NCBI taxonomy): domain Eukaryota; kingdom Viridiplantae; phylum Streptophyta; class Magnoliopsida; order Asterales; family Campanulaceae; genus Codonopsis; species Codonopsis lanceolata. Next base: position 2,058,253 of record CM028383.1, on the reverse strand, counting down.
TCCAACCATGTGCTTCAGTATTTTATCATCCAACTGTTTAACTGCATCTTTTTGCTTTTCATTTCCATTCTCGGCAGTTGTGGATGAAGAAGAAGATGCAGAAAACACCAACTCAGAAATACGATCTTTTTCAGCTTGCCGGCAATATTTCTCTCCCTCTGTAGTGCCAGATGTCATGAGATGGTAAGTGTAAACAACCTTTTTCTGGCCAAGTCTATAAGCTCTGCATATAGCTTGTCGCTGCACTGAGGGGTTCCACACGACATCAAGTAGAACAACTCTCGAGGCACCAACAAGATGTATTCCTTCTGAGCAGCTCTTTGTTGAGGCAAGCATGACCTTTGATTTGCTGTTTGGGTCATTAAAAATGTTAATCATTTTCTGCCTATGCCTTTGATCAAGGTTTCCTCGCAAATGAAACACTTCCTTCTCATCATACCAATTAAAAACTTTCTTTAGGTGGTCCTTAATCATTTCTAATGGGAGGACGTATTGACTGAAGATCAGAACTTTTTCATCCAATTGCCTGCTCAGGCGAATAAGCTCCATGAGAAATCTAGTTTTGACTCCAGCATCATAGTCGAGTCTCAGCTTTTCAAGTAATTTTCTGTCAAAAGCATATTTCTCTTTCTCCGATAAGTTTCTACACTGTAGGAGTAGAGAAGGATGGACAGAAACCATTGCCACCTTATATTCATATTCGAATGTGTTTTGCCTTCGCAAGTTCTCCATTGCTTCTATAAGGTGCTTCTGTATAGGAGGTGGACTTAGCTGAACTATGCAGTCACTTAAACCAGGGAGACTTTTTTGGAGAATGCTACCTTTATGAACATGAACAAATGGTGCTATGGTAGCTTTAAGTTTCTCAATTGCTTCATCAAGCTTTCGAGAATTTAGAGAGTTCCTTGCTTCTTTAGACTGCCCACTCCTCGGTCGAATTGCGTCATCAAAAGTTCTCTCTTGTGCAAGTTTATCTGCAATTGCTGGTCTTACCAGTCTTAATGTATTGAAGAGCTCTCCAAAGTTGTTCTGAAACGGGGTTCCTGAAAGAATAATACACTTTTCAGTCTTGAGATTCGAGAGAGAATTCCAAATGCTGCTCTTTTGATTACGGGCTGTGTGACCTTCATCAAGAACCACTAATCCAGGTATCTCAAGCAAAATTCTCCTCAGCATTTCGAGATTCTGATCAACTACAACCTTCTCTCTCTTCTTCTTCCCCTTCTCTTTAGTGAACTTCTCTCCTGCGAGCTTCTCGAACAAGTTGTAGCTCACTCCAAGAACACTTCCACCCTTTTTCCAGGCATGCATCCTCACTACACGAACCAGGTTTTTGTCAAGGCGGAGACTCTCCACCCCAGATAGAGCAAGATTGTTGAGGTTATGGAACGGGAATTTTACTTTCCATTTCTTGAATTCTTCCTCCCAAGTAAGAAGAATGGTCACAGGGGCAATGATGACTGGTCTACAGTTAGGGAACAGCTTCAGGAATGACTCTAGAAAAACAATGGTCAATCTGGTTTTGCCAGTTCCAGGGGAATGTGAGATTACACAGCCACCCCCTCCACTTAAGTCTGAATTCTTCAATTCAGGAAGGTGTATAGTCCCAGCCAAGTTTCGCCATAAAAACTCGAAACCTTCTTGTTGATGGGGATACATTTGATCTCTAATACCAGGAACGACGTCCCAAACTGTACCCTTTGAGTGATTGCAAGATGACTCTTGAGAATCGTTCCCCGAAGCTCCAAATTCCAGACCATTAAACCTGGGGAACTCCTTTTCCCTAAAAGAATTTCCTCTCCTTTCCATAGTAGGGTTCACCTGCACATAACAGAAAGAAAATTATATAAACGAGAAGGAATTAGAACATATGCAATTAAGTTGGAGAGGTGTAGAAAAAACTATTGTGAAACCAAGAAAGATGAACCAATATTGCTTACCAGATCGGGCAGCACGTATTTACTTTCAAGAATTATTTCTTTGCAGCAATGACATCTTATTCCAATCTGCTCGTCAAAATACTGTTCATCATGCTTACACATTTGGCAACGATCATTTACTTCACCCTCTGGAATGTCATATTTCCCTTCAATTTCAGCCTGCAAACCCTCACAAACAAGCATTTTCCATATTAAGCTCAATCCATCACGATATGAAAGAATGAATTTGCGGCTTATTAGCATTTCAGTGATACAGGTTGTGGTTAAATGTATCATGTCATATACTATATGAAAAGGGCTAGATACTGAAATTCCTGCAATATACACTCGATATGAAAGGACTACATCCAGTAGAAAACATCATTTTAAGTAGAAACGCAAAACGAACCAATCTAAAAATTATGAACGAATTGAAAGAAACAAGCCATGGTGCAGAATGAAGGCATAATGACACTAGGGTAGAAAAAAAACAGGTGAACAGATGCCTGGCCACTTATCACCAGAAATTTTTGAACATATGATTCCTCATATCCACTTGAGATTTGAGTTCTATGCAAGTGCTAAACCAGCAAAAAGTCTAACACAAACATTCCAATTGAGATTTGAGTTTCCATTTAAACGTCCCTTCTATAAATACCTATGAAAAAAATCATATAAGCATATTCTGATATTCAATATACTCTTTTGAGTTGCAAGTAATTAATATCACAAAGATTCCAAGTCTAAGTGATTGCAATTAACATGTACATGTTATAAGTCCATGAGCAGAGTTGACTTTTTATTGCAAAAGGGAACTGGTCAACTTAACTACCAACTTTTGAACGTCAGACTTAAAGCTACTTAAGTGCACCAACATAGCAATAACCAGTAATTTATCAACAAGAGAAAAAATAATATAGAAGAGGAAAAGATATAACACAGAAAAAAGAAAAAAAAGGAGAGGATGTCACTACCGTGAGGGGTTTAGAGGAATCCATTTCGGTGCACTGCAGCAGCCCGTATTCCATCTCATCGAACAAGCCATCCACCATCAATTCGAACTCCGATTTTTCCTCTTTTGGAGGAAGCTCATCCTCATCCTCAAATCTAAATTTCAATGGAATTGGTTCCTTAACCGGAGATGATTGAGTTGCTTCTTCTTCTTCTTTTTCTTTAAAAGGTTCGCCTTCATCAGTTTCTCCTTTACCTAATATGCCTTTTAGCAGATCACCAAGAGCATCACCTTTTGTTCCAAGTTGCTCCAGTCTCGGCTCATAATAGCAGCTTTTTCTCTTTAAAGAAGACTCCGTGGGCTTAGATTTCCTAAACTCGGTCTCTTTCCTGCTGACATATTGTTTCGATTAAGAGCAAATTCAACACCAAAAACAGATAACTAAACACTATCAAAGTTAAATATGTTCATATAATTGACAATCCAGGTGGAAGACCTTTTTGAAAAGAATAATTCTAAAAGCCATCATTTGCCAAAAAGGAAAATACTATCACAGCATTGCTTTTTATTGATCTGACTTATTGAAAAAAGAAAGAGAATTTGGGAACTTAATGTGTATGATATTGAATTCATATTACATGTTTCATATAAAGAAAGCAATATATAAGTTCTCACTTGAGAGCATCAGATTTCTTCTCTGTTTTATCGAAGTCACACGAGCTCCTTTTCTCATGCATGCCATCTGAATTATGCTCATCTTCTTCCTCATTTGATCGAGGAGATGGCACAAGCCGTTTCAGGATCTTCCTACCCAAAAGTTCTTTCCTCTTCAAAGCATGCTTGTCATAGCTTTCATTTTCATGTGATAATTTGTTCCTATATTCGAAAAACAGAGTTGAAAACCTTTTCGGAAAAAAATATCGTTGGAAGTTTTTGAAAGTTCAGAGTAAGATGCTAAACCATTATATGACCACTGAAATCCAATGAGAACGTGGAAACTTAGATGTATGGTAGACTTGGTAGTGAAGCCACAAACTTACCTAAGTTCTCGAGATTTCTTTTCAGATTTATCTTCACTCTTCTTGATGGGCTCATCATCTATGTCATCACTTAAGCTTATAATCTCTGGCTCAGTCTTTCCCTTCTTCCTCAATGATACCACAAGATCTGAGTCTTCTGAGTCCTCTGAGTCTTCACTCTCACTAGAATTCGAATATTCGTCTAAGTCTTCACTCTCACTAGAACTCAAATATTCGTCCAAGTCTTCACTCTCACTAGAACTTGAATATTCATTTAAGTCTTCACTCTCACTAGAACTCAAATATTCGTCCAAGTCTTCACTCTCACTAGAACTTGAATATTCGTCCAAGTTTTCACTCTCACTATCACCACAATTCGAATATTCATCCCGATCGTCACCAGAAGAAACAATTATAGTTTCTTGGACCTCTGTAGTTTTCTTCCCATTCCTCCTACCAAACCCAACATTTTCTCCTTTATGGTAAATTCCAATAGTTTCTTCCGCTTCAATATCTTTGAAGCGATTACTTTCTGTCTTGACAACTGTTTCACTTTCAGTGGCTTTGCCATCATATTTAGGAAATTCTCTCACATCTTCATCAGTACCTGAAAATAAGAAACCTTTTAATATCATGAAATGATATTACAGAATGTTGTGTATAGCGGAAGACTAGCAAACAATTTAACAGAGTATAATATGATCAATTACAAAGAAGAGAGAGAGATTGGGGCCAACGGAGTATCGAATATGATCAATTTTATTAGAGACACTGCCTTTAAATGTTCTAGGTATATAACTATTTATATGCGTACAACAGAAACCCTAAAACCCTTAAAAGGCTAAAAAATGGACAAGCTGAAAAACCCTAAAAATGGGGCTGAGCGGTCGCTCAGTCCAAAGCCTAGGCGACCGCGCAAAATACAGTATGCACGCTTCGAAGAATACTTGACTGAGCGATCGCCCAAGCCCAAAACCTGCTATTCTCTTGTCCAAAACCCGTATAGTCCGTACCATCAGAGGAATGGCCTGTTGCCCGGTTAATCGAACCATCCCAATTCTCAACACAGAAGGAAGTACAATGACAATAAGTGAATTTCTTTTCCATGATTAAGTAGCTAGCAAGGGACAATGAAGAGGGAAAAAGCTAACTGAAAGAATCAGCCATGAGCCTCGACTTGATTCTGTATTCTTTTGGACACTGAAGATGCTTCGGGCATTATGTCTGTATGCTTCTTTCTTGAATGTTTATATGAATTCGCAAATATACTAGCTAATTCTATTTATTTTTTGGTCTCAACTTCTACTTGAGTCCGTTACTAGTTAGAACTGCAATCACATCTAGACTACTACTTCTCTCCCTTTGTTTTCAGGACAAAATTACGGACTAATAAGGGGGGAAAACTCTGCACCAAGGAAAAGAAGAGAAAAGAAGAGAAAGAAAAATGCATTACCAATTACAATGGGATGTTTCTTAGAACCAGAAACTCCTTTTTTGATGCCGTTTCTGGAATATCTCTTAGAACCAGAAACTCCTTTTTTGATGCCGTTTCTGGAATATCTCTTAGAACTAGAAGCTACTCCTTTTCTTCCAAGGTGATAATCTTTCCCCAATTCTGGTTCTTGATTGCCCCCTATATAATACAAGGACACATAACTGATCAAAGTACAAAGAATGTAGCTTATCAAGAGAAAGACAAATGCACAAGCACAAACAAATAATTAATAACAACAATTTTTTTAATAAGACCTCAACATAACTAATATTTCTTATGATATTGTTCAACAAAGAAGGTTCAGAATCAAACAAGAAAAAAAGAAGGAAACATCTTATCACCTTTGTGTGTGAAAGACCTGGAGTTGTCCATCTCAACGTCCATATGAACCAAACCTATCTCACTATTATGGGAAGAAATATGTGCACAACTCTTTGCATCACATGAACTCTCACTGGACAGTAGATCCTCCTTGAATTGGTATGTGTCGATATCTGCATGAAAACAAATTCATGTGTCAATTTATAACTCAATTCCTCCTCTCTTTTTTTGGACAGTGCGAACAAACAGGTGAGAAAGTCAAAGACGAGTTTGTGATACAAAGTGGAGACAAACGACAACAATACAATTGGAATCGAGGGTCTTGAGGTCTTGGCGTTATTAGACAAAATAGTGTGGGACTATTTTGGGCTGTAAGATGTGTGTTACTATGTGAGATCGTATCAATCCTTGTAACCCTTGTCCTATGTAAGGTGAGTATATTGATCCTTGTAACCCTTGTCCTATGTAGGGTGAGTACATTGAAAACTCTCTATTGTAATTCTTCATCGTTTATAGTGAAGTTGTTTCTTGCCTTGAAGTAAATTAAACCACGTAAAATCTTTTGTTCCCTTCTATTTTATTCCGTTATATTTTCTATTATCTAATTATTCTTCCAAATGCTCGGTGCTATTATTTTTGACCGATTCGCATTCACATTGAAGATAGAAATTTGGAATTATTAATCCAAGATTTCCCCCGTTTTTATAACAGATCCCATATACATAGTACGACCAAAAAATACTTATGGATGATTTGTTTCAAACTTTGGGTTACGAGGTAGCATCTTGGTTAAAATTTGGAGGGAAAACACTTTGAAGAATTGGGGATACTTATAAACTAGAACCTCAGATCCATTTCTGAAAGAGAATGATAACAAGCAAAGAGAAAAACATAACAGAACCACAAAAAAACATTACCAACTACATCACAGTATTTCATAGAACCAGGAACCGATTTTTTGTTGCCTTTTCTGGAATCTCCCTCAGATCTTGAAGCCATTTCTTTGGTTCCATGTCCATAATCATTCACCTTATCCAGTCCTACAAATTAAGTTTATATATTAATGATCCAAGTAATTGGAAGAATTCATCTGTATCAAAAAAATCTTATAACATGGACAGAAATACACACACACACAAATTTAGAACAATATTGTGGATTGTGGAAGCACTCATTACATTACGCATAGAAACAAAGTGATGGAAAAATAAAGGTTAAGCAGAAAAAATAGCACTCTTGTTACTAATCTGAGCAAAGAAAAATTATAGCAAAAAAAGGCAACGTAAAAATATACTAAAATTTTCAGAAAATAAATAAACGAGAAGAGGAAGAATAAGAACCGTAAAACTTTAATCTTCGGTGTCGAGTTCTTTGGGCGATGGAAGTGGTGAAGAACTCCATTTTTACAAGAAGAAAAGGGTAGCAGTTTTGATCAAAGAACGATAGAAAATGAGAGAGAGAGAAATGAATGGTTTTCTGGGGATGAAGAGGCTGGAACAGAGAGAATTGAAGAAGGGTTTGTTGATTCTGTATTCTTTTGGACACTGAAGATGCTTCGGGCATTATGTCTGTATGCTTCTTTCTTGAATGTTTATATGAATTCGGAAATATACTAGCTAATTGTATTTTTTTTTTTTACAGAACCAAACTAATTGAAACTTAACTAATGTTTGTGTGTGTGTGTGTGTGTGAGAGAGAGAGAGAGAGAGAGAGAGAGAGAAGGGGAGGGATAGCTGGAGAAGAAAATGAGAGAGAAAGAGATGCTGTGTGTGTGTGAGAGAGAGAGAGTATATTTGTAAATATGGCGGGAACAGGAAGAGGAAGAGTCGAAATAAACACAACACAAATATGGCTGCTGCTTAATTAAGGCTGATGACGATGATGTTGCGTTTGAATCTTATTTTGTTTTTTCACTTTCCACAGACTGCCCTTCATACAGCATTATCTATTTCCAAATCTGTCCTTCAATTTGCTAATAATTGCTACAAAAACAACGACATTTACTCTTAATTGAAAGAAACCAAAACATCATTTTCGTAATCTCTTATCTAGACCCCCAATTTTAGACCCAAAAACAACGACTTTCACACTTTGGGCGCTTTTTGATTCTTTTTTCTTTCCCCATATTGCCCTTCTTCACGATCAACGGAACCAATAATTCGTATTGGGGGATGGGGAGCCAATATGAAAAGTAATAATTTTATAAATTTATTTGAAAAAATTGGTGACTACACTTGAATTTCTGTTTTTTTTTTTTGTTTTTCTGAAGAAGATCGAATTCATATTTCAACGTATTTATAGTAATTAATGGCTCTCTCTCTCTCTCTCTCTATATATATATATATATATATATATATATATATATATATATGAGTAATGTTGTTAAATATTTTATTTAGAGGCATATGGATATATCAGCTCGTAAAGAATATTCTAATTTAACCATACCTTTCGAATTTGAGTCTATGAGACTGAAGTTGCATTGAGGCTAGTGGTGCTGTGGCGGGGCTTTACAAATTGTGATGATGTAATGTGGTAAAACGGTTCCATAATAATTAGACAACTGATATTATGAGATAAAACTTATATTCCCTTCGTCCAAAATTATTGTCCTGTGTTTTTTTTTCGTTCGTCTAAAAATAATTATTTTATTTAAAACTTTTCTTTTTAAGACAACAGTTTTACCACTTTACCCTTATTTTTACATCATACTTTAATTATGAGCCACATACATATAAGATTTAAAATACACTACACATCAAACTAATATTAATAATCTAGTCAAATGTGCTTTCTTAAACTGTATACCAAGTCAACCCAAACGATAATTTTGGGAGGGAGAGAATATTATTTTTACACGTTATTTATACAAACTTTAGTGTTCTTTAATTTCAGTTAGATGATTATATTGATGATGACTTGGAAAATTCATTAAAATATAAAGATTGAGTAAATTTAATTTGATGGTATGGATGTCAAAGATGATATAAATGCATATGGATGTCAAAGATGATATAAATATATTTGGTACGACGATATGAATATTAAGGTTAATATAACTATCAAAGGCTCGAGCTCGTAATAACAGACCCTTAATAATAATATTTATATTAATAATAGTGGTAATAATAAATTGTAATTGGGCTTGTACAAATTAATTTTAGGAGAAATTGTTGATCGGTCCCATTCCTAAACTTTCTAACCTATTTAGTAGAATTGTCAAAATAAGTTGGTGGGCTGGTCAGCTGTAACCCACTAAAACCCGTCATTTAGTGGGGCGGGGTGACACATCCCACTAATGTGGCTGACTTGGAAATTGCCAAGCCATCATGGGTTGTGGGTTAGGTGGGTTAGCCCACCAATTTTTTTCCCTCAATTAATCATAAAAAATAAAAAATAAATAACACATAAAAAATTCACATTTCATAAAAAAATAAATTTTCTACAATAATATTCTAAATAGCGTTTTTGAACAATTTTCTCTACTATTAATAGTGTAAAGGGGGGGGGGGAGAAATAAAAAATCATTTTATATATCATTACTCTTTTTGTACGTTCTTATAATCATTTTTCCATAAATATTGTGGTTAATCTACCTTATTCTGACATCTATTGTTGTTGTAAGTGCCAATTTTTAACGAATCCATAATCATTTATTTATATTTCAGATATCAAAAATAATTTCACACTTTGAGCGAAAATGATTTAAACTCATAGTTTTCAAACTTGTGACTTGTGTTATCTGCAACTTGTAAATGACGGGCCAACCCTCCCCCCTCAACCTGCAAGGCTGCAACCGGCGCGGGTTCAACCTGTTTGGCCCACCTCCTAATGGCTTCATATTATCTCAACCCACCTCTTTTAGTTGGCGAGCGAGCTGGCCAACGTACCCATTCCATTTTTGACAACTCTACTGTTCAGTACCCCCATTTTCTTAATCGCATGCATAAAGACATTTTCATGTTATTTTTCCTAAAATGTCCAGTTCCGTCTCCTTCCACATCTCTGGTGTATTCTTCCATAGCAACATCGTATTCTTCTTAAATTGTTCGAAAATCACATTGTTGGGGCAATGAAACATTAATCGATTTGTTTGGTGACTCTAGTCAGGTCATAGGGGTCGAAGGGTGGGGGTTAGGAGCAACGTCCCCGAAAGGTAAACAATTTTTAGAAAATGAGTTTGTCACTAGGAAATCTCAATTGCTAGATGCCGGCTATCTATTGCTTGTTAATTGTCTCGTTAATTTTATGTAATTAATGTTTCATTTTCATTTTATTATGCTTAATTATGAGCTTCTTGATACTTGTGTGTTTCTGTATTACTACTTAGGTTGGGGATATGTCTTTTTATATTAGAGTTAAAATAATTTTTTAACTCGTGCGTTAAACGCACGTCAACTGAATCGTATACAAACAAAATAAAGAGGATAAAAAATCTTAAATTATAAAATAAGAAGAATCTGTTTAGTAACAATTACACATAAGTATATCACTAATCATTATAGTTTCTAAAAAATCTCCTTATACACAACATTTGTTGTCTTATTAGTTGGTTATTCATCATTATCGCATATCAATATCTTCAAACCAAAATAATTTCTTACTCTAACTACGAAATATAATTGATCATGGCTAAATATTGGCTTCTTCAAAAGGAGACATACGTGCAATTATTGATTTTGACACTTGTTAATTGTTATTGCATATAATGTCAGTAATAAAAATTTTCTTCTTTGGAACTTGAAAGAAGTCTTACATCGGATGGAATTAATGACAATCTTAGAATAAAATCTTTTTCTCCAACATTGCTTTCTTTCAAAAAATTTGTTTCAACAATGTGATCCCCAATATTTATGATGATTAGTCTTGTTCCATTGCACAACGCAGCATGGTCAATGTTTCTCAATAACATTACTGGAACACCAATTTTAAGTGTCAATTCATGGTCTGACAACCCCAAACACTTCATACTATTCAAAAAAAACTTTGTAAAATGAATATTCGAACACATTTGAATTTTTTCTGCCCTGCAAATATAATCTGAACTCAAATATTTTTACCGTTAACTATTATTTTTGTTTCGAAAACTATTTTAATTTTACTAACTTCCATTATATTTTTTGTTTTATTGACTTCATAACTATTTTTTTTTATTTTTAAGAATTAGTTTTACGGAAAACTTTTGTTTCGTAATTTTTTATTATTATTTTGCTAACCTCAATTTAAATTGTTTTGTTTTATTGACTCTGTAACTATTATTTTTGTTCCATCAAATATTTTTATTTTACTAACATATTTTTGTTTTACATAAATATTTTTAAGAATTTGTTTAAAACTTTTGTTCCGTAAATTATTTCTATAATTGTACTACCTCAATTTAAATTATTTTTTCTTTATTGACTCCATAACTATTATTTTTGATCCATCAAATATCTTTTATTTTACTAAAATATTTTTGTTTTACATAGCTATTTTTAAGAATTGGTTTTAAACTTTTGTTCCATAAATTATTTTTATTTTTTAGTAACCTCGGTTTATTTATTTTTTGTTTTATTGACTCCGTAACTATTATTTTTGTTCCATCAAATATTTTTATTTTACTAACGTATTTTTGTTTTACATATATATTTTTAAGAATTTTTTTAAACTTTTGTTCCGTAAATTATTTTATTTTACTAACCTCCGCACTAAATATTTTTGTTTTGTTGATACTGTAACTTTTATTTTTATAATGACTTGTTCCATAAATTATTTTTATTTTACTAACCTCTTATATTTTTGTTTTCTGGATTCGAACTATTATTTTTGTTTTAATTACTATTTTTTATATTTAAAGAGAGAAAAATGTTTAAACATAATTAAAAGAGAGGAGATGGTGGTGATGAGAGAGAAAATAGTGAGGAGACGGGAGAGAGAAAGAGAAATACAACCGTAGAAAATAGGGAGAAGATAGGAGAGAGAAAAAGTGGAATGGTAATTTAAAAGTCAATAATTCAAAAGTTAGATTTTGGAAGGATAAATCTACTTGGTGGTGGTGTATAAATTCGATGAAATACCCAAATAGGTACTTGTTTGTTTTTGGACACTTTTTTTGAATCGCGATACATCAATTTCGAAATACAATGCATCACTATGAAATTGATATAACAATTACACAATTTGAAATCATGCATCGCGATACATCGATTTGGAATCGCGACGCATCGCTATGAGATGGACATTTTACCGATTGTAAAATGTCTGAAAGGGACCGGCCTGGTCTTCACCCTTAATTTTAGGCCAACTTTGTTTCAAGTGCAAGAAATATTGATTCGGAGGTCTCCCATGAAACCATCTTAGTAATCATAAGACGAACTACTAACACACGGTGACGGTTAGAAAGATACGTTTTACATAAAATATCCGACGGTCTTTCTAAAGTTTTTGGGTAGAATGTATTTTATAGGGATATACATCAACATGTGTTTTAGTTTCACGATTAGAAGTGAAAAAAAGTTGAAATCACGAACAAAAGCAAAGAAGATTGAAATTAAAAAATAATTGCAAATAGACAACATTATTAGCACTATTTTTACAATGTCCTCACTACAAGGTATAATATCTAAATTATTAGGTACATCAACATGTGAAAAAATGAATCAATAGAATGTGTTGGTAGAAAGGGTCAAATTCTTTCATATACCAATTTATGCACATTTCTTTCATTTACCCATACTTAGGTGACCAAAAGTGACATTTAGGAAGCATTGAAGTTTTCCATGGGACCACTGGGTGTATTCTAAGTATAGTTTCTAATCGTGGCTTAAATAATTGAATAGCCAATTTCAATAAAGTTATCCTAGAAAAATGACCCCATTTATAGGTTATATATAGCAACCTAATTTCACAGACTTAGAGTTTTAAAGTAAGCACTCTCATCATTCATGAATATTCATTGGTAAGCATAGCTAGTTAGCCTAGTAAGTGGTTCTTGTTGCAACAAACCTTCATGTTATATTCATTCTCAAGTTCGTGACGTACGTAGTATTATAATCTTTTTCCCGGATCTTATGTTAATTATCGGTTAGGTTTATGATTATTTATCAACCTGCATCACAATAACACTAACAATAGCACATACTGTAATCCCCCTCGCCCCAAAATATCTTCTCGGGAAATTTTGAAATCGGAAAGGCAAAAATACACGCTAAAGATTAACATAAACAGTTGTGGAAATGTAAACAAATTAGGACAGTGACAGAAATGGCAGGGAAGGCAAAATTAATACAGAAGTTACGTTAGAGATAAAGTAGTAAACAGTTGGCAGAAATGTAAACAAATTAGGACAATGGACAATGGCAGAAATGAGGTTCATTTCGTACACCTCCTCAGCATTTAAACATCACTTCACTTGTCCCTTGGACATAAGAGTGTTCAAACATAGTTTTTCTGAATTTCTGATACATATGGATGCTGTGAATATATAGTAGCTAAATTTACATAAACAAGACTCATGTTTTCAAGATGCTCGGGTCCAAACGATATAAGTTTCAACCCTTATCATTATCCATCCAACCATGGTTAGTTGGTAACTAAAACAATCTAAAATGAAAATCAAAACAAGGGTTCAATTTCTCACAAAAATGCTGCTGAAGATTACCTGAAATCATTACTTAAGCTATGACCGGTATACCAAACTGAAACTATCAATCAAGTTTTTCTCCTTTGGCTGATCAATGATCTCCTTGAGCTTTAGGATTATATCATCTTAAATTACACCATGCTTTTTTTGGCCACCATTTTCCTTGGAAGAAAACACTAACTCAGAAAGCCGATCTTTCTCTGCATGTCTGCAGTACTCTCCCACTCAGTAGTTTCATATGTTATGAGATGATGGGTATACACTATACACAACTTTGCTTTGGCCTAGTCGAAAAGCCCTGCATATTGCTTGCCTTTCCACTGTAGGGTTCCAAACCAAACTACATCAAGTAGGACTACCCTTAATTAAGTCCCAACAAGACTAATTATGCCTATTGAGATTAATGTACTGATAAATTCAGTCATTCTTTTCATATTCCAAAGACCTTTAGTTTTCATGTGTGTCTTTTTGTTTTCCTTATTTATGTTCTAATTAATGTTGGAGATTGAGTCTAGAATGTTCATCACTCTAGTATAAATATGGCCTTGATGTAATAGCTAAGATTTGAGAAATATATGAGTTACAAAATATAAGCCTTCTCTTATACATCTCCTACTCTATTCCTCTCCATAAAATTCAGAAATTATAATCCCCATATTACTACCTTCCGATCCTAACAAGTGGTATCAGAGCTTCTGTTCTGTAGAAGGTAGTTTTATCCCAAAAATTATCCAAAAGTGTGTGAGTCTAGAATGGCTAACTCGAGTGAAACTATCACCATATTTTCCGGTGAGAATTATGACCACTGGGTCGTGAAGATGAGAACAATCTTCATTTCCAAAGATTTGTGGGAGTATATTGAAGAGGGTTTTGAAGAACCTAAAGATGTAGCGGCGTTGGAGGATGCGGGAAAGAAGAAATTGAATGAGGATCGGAAGAAGGGTGCAAAGGTTCTTTCATTTCTACAGCAAGGTGTGTCGGAGGAGTTGTTTTCTATAATTATGAGAGCAACAAAGGCGTAAAAAGCTTGGGAGATTCTTCAAAAGGAGTTCCACGTCGATATTCAAAGTTTTAGGAGAGAGTTGGAGAATTTGAAAATGAAAAATTCTGAAAGTGTTAAAGATTATTATACAAGGATGATGAATATCATTAATCAAATGAGAGGGCTTGGTGAAGTTGTCCTAGATAGTAGAATTGTTGAAAAGATTCTTGTTAGTTTGCCTCCTAAATTTGATGGTATGGTGTCCATTATTGAAGAAACAAAAGATTTTTCTACCTTGACGGTTCAAGATTTGATGGGTTCGTTGAAGGCTCATGAGAAGAGGTTAGAAAGACACTCTGAAAAATCTGTTGAGAGTGCTTTCCAATCTAAGTTGAATTTTGGCTCGAAAGATGTTGAGAAAAGTGGTGAAAGTAGTGATCGAAGAATGGTGGAGTCATTTAGAGGAGGTAGATTTGGTAGTGGCCAAGGTAGAGGTCGAGGTAGAGGCTCAAGAGGTGGAGGAAGACATAATTTTGCTCGTGGAGGAAATTCCAAGATTTCCCAAAGTTGTAACACTTGTGGAAAAAACAGCCATAATTCCGAAGATTGTTGGTTCAAGGGTAAACCGAAGTGTTTTCGGTGTGAAAAATTTGGTCACAAAGAGAAGGATTGTAGGGTGAAAATACTGCAGCAAGAAGCTAATTTCTTGGAGGAGAAAGAAGGTGAAGGTAACATGTTCTATGCTTGTCAAAGTGCAACCGAGTACAAGAACGATGTGTGGTACGTGGACAGCGGTTGTAGCAATCACATGACGGGAGACAAATCAATTTTTGTGGCTATGAATACTTCCATAGACTCACAAGTAAAGATGGGCAATGGAGCATTGGCAAAGGCGCAAGGAAAGGGTACGATTCGTGTGCAAACGAAGAAAGGTACGAAGTTAATTCATGATGTTTTACTTGTTCCGGAGTTGGATCAAAATTTATTGAGTGTTGGGCAACTTGTGGAGCATGGATACATGGTGAATTTCAAAGATAATTGTTGCATGATTTATGATAAAAATGGTGCACAAGAATTGGTTGCTTCTATCAAGATGGAGAGAAACCAGAGTTTCCCACTTGTCTTCAAGTATGTTCAAAATG
This sequence comes from Codonopsis lanceolata, assembly GCA_013146195.2. Lineage (NCBI taxonomy): Eukaryota > Viridiplantae > Streptophyta > Magnoliopsida > Asterales > Campanulaceae > Codonopsis > Codonopsis lanceolata. The sequence goes on along the minus strand of CM028383.1, from coordinate 2,042,802 downwards.
TAGCTTTAAAAGCTCACATTCTTGAAGATTCGTGGTTGTGGCATAAAAGGCTTGGGCATTTGAATTTTCATAACCTCAAGCTACTTCAACAAAAGAACATGGTTCAAGGCCTTCCAAAAATTGAGGAGATTCATGAAGTTTGTGAAGGATGTGCTCTTGGGAAGCACCATCGACAATCTTTTCCAAAAGGCGGTGCATGGCGTGCCAAGGAAAAATTGGAGCTGATTCATACGGACGTGTGTGGTCCTATGGAGAATCCAACTCATGGCGGTAATAGACACTTCATTCTTTTTATTGATGACTATACTCGCATGACTTGGGTTTATTTCATGAGACAAAAATCTGAGGTGTTTTATATTTTTAAGAAGTTTAAAGCTCTAGTTGAAAAACAAAGTGGTTATGTTATTAAATTCCATAGAAGTGATAGAGGAAAAGAATATAATAACAATGAATTTGACTTTGTGAAGATGAAGGCATTGATAGGCAGCTCATTGTTCGCTATACTCCTCAACAAAACGGAGTAAGCGAAAGGAAGAATCAAACGGTGGAAGAAATGGGCAAGTCTATGCTTCATGCAAAGGGTTTGCCAAAGAGTTTTTGGGGTGAAGCCGTGAATACAGCTTTGTACTTGATTAATAGAAGTCCAACAAAAGCTTTGTACAACAAAACTCCATTTGAAGCTTGGAGTGGGAGAAAGCCATCCTTGAGGCACTTGAAGGTGTTCGGGAGCATTTGTTATTCTCAAGTTCCAAAACAAAAGAGAAGGAAGCTTGATGAAGCTAGTGAAGTATGCATCTTTATTGGGTATAGTGCCATGTCAAAAGGGTACAGAGTTTGGAGCTTGAAAGACAACAAAGTTCTTATTAGCCAAGATGTGTTGGTTGATGAGAATGCTTCTTGGGATTGGAAGAACAAAAAAGTCGAGAAGAGTATAGCTCTTATATATATATGATGATGATGAAGATCTTGAAGAAGAAAATGGTGAGGTTGAAGTTCATTCAAGTCCACCTAGCAGCCCACATGTATCTTCTAGCTCTTCGGCAAGTTCAAGTTCAAGTTCAAGTCCAAGATCAAGTTCATCTTCTCCCAAAACTCCAATAAGATTGATGGATTTGAGTGATATTTATGCAAAATGCAATTTTTGTGTCTTGGAACCTGAAAATTTTAAAGAAGCTGACAAGGAGGAAGATTGGAGAAAAGCCATGGAAGATGAGATTCAAGCCATAGAGAAGAACAAGACTTAGAAGATAGTTAAAAAGCCAAATGACAAGGAGGTCATTGGAGTGAAATGGGTGTTCAAGGTAAAGCTGAATCGGATGGATCTATCAACAAAAAGAAGGCAAGGTTGGTTGTTAAAGGCTATACACAACGGCCCAGAATTGATTTCAATGAAACATTTGCACCGGTGGCTCGTCTTGATACGATTAGAGCTATCATTTCCATAGCAGCCCAAAAATCATGGAAGCTTTATCAATTGGATGTCAAATATGCGTTTTTGAATGGAGAATTGGAGGAAGGGATCTATGTGGAGCAGCCACAAGGTTTCATACAAAAAGGCAAAGAAGAGAAGGTGTACAAGTTGAAGAAGGCATTGTACGGGTTGAAGCAAGCACCTCGTGCTTGGTACATCAACATTGACTCTTATTTTGCTCAAAAGGGGTTCCAAAAGAGCAAAAGTGAGGCAACTTTGTACGTGAGGACCGAAGGTTGTAACTCTATTCTTATTGTTGCTCTTTATGTTGATGATTTGTTTTATACCGGTAACAATGAGAAAATGATCTTTGAGTTCAAGAAGGATATGATGAAAAGATATGAGATGAATGACATGAGATTGCTGTATCATTTTCTTGGTATGGAGATTTATCAAAAAGAAGATGGTGTGTTTCTTTGTCAAAAGAAATATGTTGAAAATATTTTGGCGAAGTTTGGGATGGATTATTGCAATCATACGGAAACACCTCTCATTGTGAATGAGAAGTTGTTGAAAGATGATGATGCAACGAAGGTTGATGCCTCTATTTATAGAAGTTTGGTTGGAAAGTTGTTGTATCTTACGGCTACAAGGCCGGACATATTGTTTCCTGCAAGTTTGTTGACAAGATTTATGCATGATCAGAGTCAAATTCATTTTGGGGCAGCAAAGAGGGTGTTGAGATACATTAGAGGTACTGCCAATTTTGGCATGAAGTATGAGAAGAATGCAAGTGTTAAGTTACATGGTTATTGTGATAGTGATTGGGGAGGTTGTGGTGATGATATGAAAAGCACCTCCGGCTATGCATTTTCTCTTGGTTCAAGTATGTTTTCTTGGTCATCGAAGAAGCAAAAATATGTGGCTCAATCATCTGCGGAAGCGGAGTATGTTTCAGCTGCTATAGCTACTTCTCAAACTATATGGTTGCGAAGAATTTTGGAAGATGTTGGAGAGATTCAAAATGAGTCTACTACAATTTTTTGTGACAACAAATCCGCTATTGCTATGTCGAAGAATCCAATTTATCATAGTCGTACTCGCTACATTGCTATCAAACATCATTTCATTCGTGATGCTATTGAAGAAGGTGAGATCAAGCTCAACTATTGCAAGAGTGAGGAGCAAGTGGCGGATATCTTTACAAAGGCATTTCCCAAAGAAAAGTTCCATAAATTAAGGGAGTTTCTTGGAGTTGTGGCAGCATATTAAGGGGGAGTATTGAGATTAATGTGCTGATAAATTCAGTCATTCTTTTCACATTCCAAAGTCTTTTAATTTTCCTATGTGTCTTTTAGTTTTCCCTTATTTATGTTCTAGTTAATGTTGGAGATTGAGTCTAAAATGTTCATCACTCTAGTATAAATATGGCCTTGATGTAATAGCTAAGATATGAGAAATATATGAGTTACAAAATATAATTCTTTTCTTATACATCTCCTATTCTATTCCTCTCCATAAAATTCAGAACTTATAATTCCCATATTACTACCTTCCGATCCTAACAAGAATTCTCGGAAACTATTGTATGGTGATAGCAAATTCATAATCGTCCCTATTATTCCTTTTCAGCGCCCAATACATTATTTGGGAATCAACTTCAAATATTGCCTTCTCAATACCAAGCTCTCTAATCCACAAGAGAGCTTTTAATAGGCCAACAACTTCCCCTTCCCTTACATGAAGCAACCCTTCTAGACCAAGATCGTCCCTAGCCACCATCCCAACACTAGTTTTTTGCGCCTTGTCAAAAAAGGCCACATCGACATTACATTTTATATGACCTGGGGGTGGGTTGTGCCATTCCAAGCACGCTATGAAACACGAACCTGCAGAGAAACTCGGCGGTTCCTTACATCTTGCAGCAATCCAAGAATAAAGGTATTCCAGGCCCTTATGAACTGTAGCATGTGCATCCTGCCGAATGTTCTTTCAAATAGCCTCGTTCCTGCGCTTCCAACAAGCCTAAATGAGGGTTAAAAATCTGGCAGCCTCGAGCTGACTAAGTCGCTCAAGCATAGTGAAGAGAAACCCAACTGTTGAATGTGCTGAGAGTGATATTGGTTATATAATTTGCAATAAACCAGATCTTCTCCAACATTCCTCAGCGAGGACAAGGCACTATGGAGTGCCATGAATTCTCATATCCATATCCATATCACAATTGGGACAATCCAGGGAAACAACTCCTTTATTCCCAAGATTTGCCTTAGTTGGCAAGCATTCTCTCCCAAACATCCGAGCACAGACATTTACCTTAGATAGGACCTTTACCTTAGATACCTAGTATTAAGCATAATAAAATATGCACCATTACCAGTAAATATGCGCAAATAACAGTAACTGATTAAAATGAGGCATCGATCATCACCATTATTTCGCGTATATATTCAGATCTAGCAGTAGACTGTAGAGGCATCTATATATGTACTTGACTTGAGTATCTTTCCATTCCATGGAATCATGTCCAGAATCACATGTTTCCTAGATGTGATTCAAGATAGTGCTCCAAATGCATTTTCCATTTATTACAAGCAACATGACCTTCATCAAGAGATAGTTTCCAATCGGCCAACTCAAGTAAAATTATACCACCAAACAAAAAAAGCCTACAGAGGATCTGGTATAGAACAACAAAAAGATATTTTCCATGAAATGCACTTGAAGATTCCTAAAGGCTAAAAGTTTTAAGTGTGATTCTAGTGCAAATTACATCACTATAGCTTTTCGTAAAAGCAAGCAAACAAACCTTCAGGAAGATCAAAGCAACTAATTGTCTCTACAACAGAAAATAGCAGAGCACCAACTACTGTTGTCCCCGAACCACCTACTTGCTCCAACATTCTCTCCTTTACAGTAATTTCAGCTAGTTTCTCCCACCTCAAGGTCATTAAAGTGGTTGCCTTTTGTCTTGATAACCTCTTCACGTTTAGTGGCTTTACCACCATATTTAGAAGATTCTCTCTCATCTTCATCAGTATCTAAAAATTAAAATAAATTAAATAATTAAATAAATAAATATTAAGAAATAATTTTGCAAATGAAGAAAAGAAATGGCAAGGTACAATGACAAATACTTGGTGATAAGAAATTCACTTTTCTTTATCCGAATTAAGCAGAAAAGGAAACTGAATACTGAAATGACTGATTGAAAAAATAGCTGTGAGCCTCGCACATGATTCATTATGCTTTTTGACAGTAACGACGCTCTCGGGATTACGTACGTCTTATTAACACTATTTTTCTCGTTATTTTTACGCCCTACATTTTACTTTTTTCTTTCCACCTCCACGTAAATCTCTTACTAATTACAACTGCAATTATTTATGAAGGAGAAAAGCTACTGTGTCTTCAGCAAATTTTACCTGGCAAAAGCATATTCCTAAGTAATTTTGTGTCTTTTTGTGAAAGCTTTTACAGTATAGGCTCCTTATTTATGAAGATTTACTCTCTAAAGGATTCAAATGGTTTCTAAGTGCTCATTTTGTGTGGAAGGCAGTGTGGATTTCTTTTGCTCATGTCTTTTTGATCATTTCAGTGTTAACCTGGGGAGTGAAGACTTGCTCAATCTCTATTCAACAATCTTCCATGACTACACAGTCTGGTTTGAAGGGGTTAGAAAGCCAGTTATAGTGCTTATTTCTAACATAAGGATAGAGCTGCACGATTTTCAAATTTAGAGCCTGCCAAGTTCAATCCCCCGGACTCTCTTCATTTTAAGGTGGAATGCCAGAACTTGCACTTTCTTCACTCTAGAAAGATGTTTTAGGAGATCACTGTTATTTGGAACACGCCTGCCTCAGCTTTGCTTAAACTCAATTCTGATGGGCCGGGGAAATCCTGGGATCAGCGGTAGAAATGACCAAGTCCAGCTGCTTCATGCCTACCGTTCATTTTTTGGCCCTTCTACCAATATGAATGTTGAAGCAAAGGCAGCTTTGCAAAGCTACCTATGGCTACATGGTAATTATGGTTTCTATGGAGCTAAGATTGAGCTGGATTCCAGAAATTCTATCCTCGAGATGGACAAACTTCCTTGGAGATTGGTTCGATCAAATATTTTTTGCAGTTTCTCATTGCTTTAGAGAGGATAACTTAAATTTGTAGCTGATGCCTTGGCAACTCATGCTTATAATTCAAAAAGTGAGTCTTTTACAATTCTCGAGACCTATCATAGAAATGGTAAAATGCAACGAGATAGAATCAGGACTACCTATGTTAGACTTGTCTAAGTTTGTTCTGATCTTATAGCTGTTTGGTTTCATGTCCCCCTCCATTCCCTTTTGTCGTTCTCAAAGTGGTCAAGCTCAAGCCCCCCCCCTCTCCATCTTTTCTTTTGATTTGTTATCTTTAATAACAAGTTGAGGGTTCTGCGTGCCCCTCCTTTAAAAAAATAAAATTGAGAAAGGGATACCATTGAAACATTCACAGATCCAGAGGATGAAACATAAATTAAAGGGGTAGAAAGGATGATAACACATACTTCTGAAGTAACTGTGTCGTCTTACATAACAAAACATGCATAATGACTTTTGCTGGACTAAACTTCCCTCAGAAATTGAGCACTGCTAATTTCTCGTACACAAATGAGAACAAACACCAAAATCACATCTAGACTACTACTTCTCTCAATTTGTTTTCAGGACAAAATTACGGACTAATAAGGGGCCGCGGGGGGGGGGGAGAAAACTCTGCACCAAGGAAAAGAAGGAGAAAGAAAAATGCATTACCAATTACAATGGGATGTTTCTTAGAACCAGAAACTCCTTTTTTGAGGCCGTTTCTGGAATATCTCTTAGAACTAGAAGCTACTCCTTTTCTTCCAAGGTGATAATCTTTCCCCAATTCCGGCTCTTGATTGCCCCCTATATAATACAAGGACACATAACTGATCAAAGTACAAAGAATGTAGCTTATCAAGAGAAAGACAAATGCACAAGCACAAACAAATAATTAATAACAACAATTTTTTTAATAAGACCTCAACATAACTAATATTTCTTATGATATTGTTCAACAAATGAAGGTTCAGAATCAAACAAGAAAAAAAGAAGGAAACATCTTATCACCTTTGTCTGTGAAAGACCTGGAGTTGTCCATCTCAACGTCCATATGAACCAAACCTATCTCACTATTATGGGAAGAAAAATGTGCACAACTCTTTGCATCACATGAACTCTCACTGGACAGTAGATCCTCCTTGAATTGGTATGTGTCGATATCTGCATGAAAACAAATTCATGTGTCAATTTATAACTCAATTCCTCCTCTCTTTTTTTGGACAGTGCGAACAAACAGGTGAGAAAGTAACTCCTTTTTAAACAAGGAAAAATCATTTCTTCAAGGAAGAAACGGCCAAACCACTGATACGAGTATGACCCTTTTGTTTCATTGATCCTATTAAAATTGGTGTCTCAAATCCTTTTGGGATTAGGATCGATAAATTGCTAAAGGATTAAAAGTATGTTAATCCTAATTAGTGAAGGATAATGTTTATGAACATGGCCTATATAAGGATATGTATATTCCACATAGATAGAGTAAGTCAAAGACGAGTTTGTGATACAAAGTGGAGACAAACGACAACAATACAATTGGTATTGAGGCTCTTGAAGGTCTTGGCGTTATTAGACAAAATAGTGTGCGACTATTTTGGGCTGTAAGATGTGTGTTACTATGTGGGATCGTATCAATCTTGTAACCCTTGTCCTATGTAAGGTGAGTATATTGATCCTTGTAACCCTTGTCCTATGTAGGGTGAGTAAATTGAAAACTCTCTATTGTAATTCTTCATCGTTTATAGTGAAGTTGTTTCTTGCCTTAGAGTGAATTAAACCACGTAAAATCTTTTGTTCCCTTTTATTTTATTCCGTTATATTTTCTATTATCTAATTATTCTTCCAAATGCTCGGTGCTATTATTTTCGACCGATTCGCATTCACATTGAAGATAGAAATTTGGAATTATTAATCCAAGATTTCCACCGTTTTAATAACAGATCCCATATACATAGTATGACCAAAAAATACGTATGGATGATTTGTTTCAAACTTTGGGTTACGAGGTAGCATCTTGGTTAAAATTTGGAGGGAAAAATTGGGGATACTTATAAACTAGAACCTCAGATCCATTTCTGAAAGAGAATGATAACAAGCAAAGAGAAAAACATAACAGAACCACAAAAAAACATTACCAACTACATCACAGTATTTCATAGAACCAGGAACCGATTTTTTGTTGCCTTTTCTGGAATCTCCCTTAGATCTTGAAGCCATTTCTTTGGTTCCATGTCCATAATCATTCACCTTATCCAGTCCTACAAATTAAGTTTATATATTAATGATCCAAGTAATTGGAAGAATTCATCTGTATCAAAAAAATCTTATAACATGGACAGAAATACACACACACACAAATTTAGAACAATATCGTGGATTGTGGAAGCACTCATTACATTACGCATAGAAACAAAGTGATGGAAAAAAAAAGGTTAAGCAGAAAAAATAGCACTCTTGTTACTAATCTGAGCAAAGAAAAATTATAGCAAAAAAAGGCAACGTAAAAATATACTAAAATTTTCAGAAAATAAATAAACGAGAAGAGGAAGAATAAGAACCGTAAAACTTTAATCTTCGGTGTCGAGTTCTTTGGGCGATGGAAGTGGTGAAGAACTCCATTTTTATTTTTACAAGAAGAAAAGGGTAGCAGTTTTGATCAAAGAACGATAGAAAATGAGAGAGAGAGATTTAAATTGAAAGAAAAATGAAGTGAAGTGTATATATGTAGCTGCAAAAAAAGATTGTGTTTTTAATAGAAAGATTGTGTGTGTGTGTGAGAGAGAGAGAGAAATGAATGGTTTTCTGGGGATGAAGAGGCTGGAACAGAGAGAATTGAAGAAGGGTTTGTTGATGAGAAGTGTGTGGGGGGAGAAGGGCTGGAAACAGCCATTTATGGAGTATGTAAGATTGTAAGTACAAAAGAGAGAGATTCAAACAGAGAGTGAGAGAGAGAGAGAGAGATCAAACAGAGAGTGAGAGAGAGAGAGAGAGATGACTATATTTGTATAACCTGGCCGTCCGGCCGAAACAGACAACAGACAACAGACAACAGACAACAGTACCCATATATGGTTATATGTAACTCCACCTTCAAGGATAATGATGGAAAGAGACGTTGCCTTTGATTCCTTTTTTCTTTCCCCAAACTGCCCTTCCCTACCTTTATTATTTAATTAATCTATATATATATATAAAGCCTAAGTAGTCTAAAAATAGTAATTTTTCGCCAAAATGTGCATCCCTAAAATAGTAACCCCTATTTATAACAAACATTTAATGAATCATATAATTAAATAATACAAATTTAAATACATATAACTCCTCCTAGGAACTAGAACCATTGCATTCATTGTTTTGTTATCCAAACACAACCTTTTCTGCATACAGATTAGTTTTTCATTGTTCTTAAATAAACTTGAAAAAATCGTGGATGACTTTGCGTAAGAAATTTCATTTGAAAGGAGGAATCACAAATACTCATAATTAATTATAAGCGAATGACTAATATATATATATATATATATATATATATATATATATATATATATATATATATATATATATATGATTTTATTTATGATTTTTTTGTCTACTTCACCAGATTAAAAGTTATTAAAACAAATACTTTCAATGAAATCACAAAAACTCACAATTCATTATAACTACATGAAATATATGAATATTTTTTTGTCTATTTCATCGGATCAAAATTCTTAAAAGAAATATTATGAATAAAATTACAAATACTCATTATTGATATTAAATATATGACTGACCAACAAAAATATATAGATTTGAAATTTTGTTGTCCATTTCATCATATTCAAAATTTAAAAATCATCAAAAGTTCATGTAAAACATGAATGCACATAATTAATTATAAATGACTGGCAGATCTAAAAAATATATCGATTTGAAATAAAAAAAATTTAACAAATACTTCAAGTAACAAGAACTATATAATGGTAAATAGTAAAACGAAACAAACAATATTGCAACATAATGTTTCCTCTAACAAATAGGAAATATTTCGGAAGTGCAAAGTTACCTCTCTTTAAAAAAAATGAATCAACCATTTAATCATGAACGAATTGATTTGTCGTTGTGTTCGAAAAGTAATCAGATTTACATCAAATTGTAGAGTGTCAAAGTAATCTCAGTTGTAGAGTTACCTTGATGATCCCCTTTTATAGAGTTCTATATTTTCGAGAATAGAGAATGAGGAGAGAAATAATGAGTAAAGGGAGTGAAGAAGAAAAACTAAAATGGGAGTTGGTTGTCTTTTAAGGGTTTGAAAAGAATATGATGAAAATTAGGTCGGTTTCTTTTGACAGATATTCAACCGCTGTCCACTATACTTTTTTAATCAGAAAAAAAAAACATTTTTGATATGAAAGGACGAGTATACCTTTAATGAATCGGACATGCTTGCGATAAGCATCAGTTCATACATTGCCATGCATGATTCAAAATTGTGTAATTGTCATTCTCATTCCATAGCAGTGCATCACGATTTTAAATCGATGCCTCATGTTCAAACTGGTCTATTTCCAATTCATAACGATGCTTTGCGATTCTAAATTAATGCATCGTGAATCCAAATCGAATATCGCTCTTGAAATCGATCCATACACCATACGTGATACACATTTTTTGTATTTTCATTTTAATTATTTATTTAATTATCATAAATTGCAGTTATTCCAATTTATTTATTTTATTATTGTTAATCAACTGACACATATATTTCTTTATTTTCATATTAATTTTTAATCAAATGAATCAAATGTTATTTTTCTATTCATTAAAATAATCTCTTCTTTTAGTTTAGTTTTTTTTTTGGTCTTCATTTCGCTTGATTATAATTTAACTGAGTATAATTTGATTGAAAAATATATATGTCCGTGCGTTTAACGCACGGGTATAAAACTAGTTGAGATAAAAACTTGGGTAGGACGTCTTCGGAATATTTTTTTGAAATACAGATCATTTTTACCCAACCCACATTGGGTTGGTAGGTTAAGAGTGAGTTATGTCTTACGAATTAAGATCCGTAAAACGGTCTAAAAGGAAACATACTCTTTGATTAATTCTGCATTAACGTGTTCTACCTTAGACTGTACATTACAAGAAATAGCGTGTAGAGAGAAAACTTTCGGGTGTGAATAACCCTACCTTTTAATTAATTATATCAGTTTCACTTACGAGAGATTTTAGATTTCTTTATTAAATAGACGAATAGAAGAATTATTTCTCGTTGGTTTATCCCATAAACCTTGTATTGGATAAACGAGCTAGAAAGACAAATGAATAATTGTGAGCCGGTACACTTATAAAATTGAAACCGCTCCATTACCTTATTTTATTTCCCAACTAGTAAAGTGTTTTTTGAAAATTTTGTTCCAACAATATCCCTTCCTCCGTCTTCTTCCCATTTCTATAGCCTTTTTCCACGCCTTATGTTGCACTTTTCTTTTGGGAATTATTTTCCCTAAAAGTGCACTAGGAGAGAAAGGAGCAATTGGGTATGGTAGAGAGAGAGAGAGAGAGGAGCAAATGGGTGCCAATTTCATTCTTGGGTGCCACATGAATGACACAATGGACATGGAAGTGTGCTTTGGTCTGATGTGCGATTTCAATAATCCAAATGATCTGCTCAATATTTGAAGTTGAGTCAACTGATATGGAAGAGAAGAGAGAGAATTCCAGAGAAGAGAGCGACTTGCAGGGAAGGGAGAGAAAGGCAAAGAAAAGTGATAAAAGAGAGGGAGGTGAAATGCGTATTTTTTGGCATTAAAGACAAACGATGCTCAAATTTTGAGTAACACCCCCAAAATTTTTGACTGACGCCTAAAAAATTTTATCGATGCCCCCGAGCGTCGCTAAAAAATTTTGACCAACGCACAAATTGGGGTAGTGGCTTTGGGTGCGCGTTTTTTCTTTATTAAGGGTATCTTTCGTCATTTTCCCCCCTAAAAGTGTACTTTAGAGATTGAAAACAAATATGAGACTTTTCCGATTATAATATCATGACAGGGAACCGGCTCGGTTATCACCCAAAGACAAAACAACTTGTATCGCCATCAAGCTCCATAAAAGGTACAAATGATTCTTGCATGCTCACAAGGGGATGCTCGGCATATTTGTAATACAAATCGAAAGATATGCCTAAAAATAACCCCACATGAAGAAAAAAAACGTGAAATGGAAGTGAGTTGTCTAAAACTCTACCTTTACCCTAGTGTTCGAGAAACTTAAAGCATTTCTCAAAGTAAGAGTCCCACCACAAAATAAGATTATTTTGTCAACTCCACCTCTATTAGGTAATAAGTAGTGAATCAACTAAGTCACACAGCTTGATACTATACTAGTACAAATTTATTTCTTAGGAATATTGCGGGCCGGTCTCTTTTTGAAAATTATAACTGTTCCACTCCCTGATTTTTTTTCCAACCGCATAAGATCATTTTCGTTAATTTCTTCCTAAAATGCTCATCATGTCATCGTCTTCTCTCTCTAACATCTACTGAACAAAACATATATACTTTTTCATTCAATTATGGAACTCATCTGACCGAACTAGGTCTAATGGAAGAAAAAGTCTCACTGCTGCTGTATGGTGCCAAAATTTGAAGGATGTCAAACCGTCAAAATTAATTCTCCTTTTCCCCAATAACAAGTATAGGGTAGTAAGGTTTGTATCCACAGGGAACGTTGTATTTATGTCCTTAAGAAATTTATACAGTAACCCAGTTAGTGATTTGAGGTTTTAAACTAACTAACGACTAACCTTGAATGAAATAAAATATGAAATTTATAGACTCAAAGAAAGCAAACAAGAAATAGATTTAATTCAATTCTGATAAAGGTCTAATTAATGAACTGATGCAATTCCAAAAATTAGCTACTGATCATTGATTCCAAACCAACTCAATTGATTGCAAATAAACCAGCTATAGTTGTCAACAAACGCCTAACACCCAATTTCTCCTTACGGATTGGATAATTAGGAGAAGCTCGCTAATTATTCTCTAATCAAAAGACATCCCTCGAAACGCTCGAAAGATTTAATGTTTTGAAAACTTTAAGATAAGAGAAACCCGGTTCTAGACAACAATATTAAAGTAATATCATTTAATCTAGAGTACTCATTCTCCCAACACGGACCGAATATGCTTGTGATGCCTAAACGGTGTGTCACTCGCTACTACGTTAGAACCCGAAGACAATTACGGATCAACGGTTCTTAACTAGCAATGGATTAAAATGTTAACTAAAATCTGGGCCCTAGAAATTAATTAAGCATAATAATCCTAAGTTACAATTCCTTTGCAACAAGAAACATGGAGAATGGATAAATACTTGAACCCAATTGAGACTTGAACAGTGCACTTAAGACCTCACAGTAGCAATTTCCAAAAATACTTACTTGTTCATTAACTGGAAATGAAGTTCTTAGCCACTAAACATGGCTAAAAGATTACTTACAATTGAGAAAAAAAAATAACAACTTCGCAAGTGTGATGAAAGGAAGAAATTAAACTGTCCTGTCAATTTCCAAATTAAACCTTAATCTGTGTGTGTGTTACAGTGCAAGAGAGAGTGAGCGAGAGAGAGAAAGAGAGTGTGTGAGTCCCCCCGAAAGCGAGTCTGCCTCCCTTCATTTATAGATATCCCCCTTAACTGCTCCAGCCATTTCCCCAAAAGTAGACGACACGACCCTTTGCTCCTCATCCATTAACAGGGCAGTTGCTGACCAAGTCTTCTTGATCCTTTCTTTCAACAACCAAACTTCCCAAAATTTACAAAAGGGAATGAATTTGAAGAAAGAAAACTAATAATTCTAGGGATATTCTTATTTACAAAATTGCCAAAATGATCAACGTCTGAAATACCCTCCACGAACTCTTTTCAGTCTTGCAACAACACGTACTCTGCTCTTTGTTCCAGTTAAAGTGTTTCCTGAATTAGCAAATGCCCATTTGGTACTTGAATTTTCCTCTCAATCTGCCTTTGTTTCTTCTTTTCTTCCATCCATCTTCCTTAAAAGCTAATAACACCAAAGATGCAAAATACCCAAATAAGTACAACATTTAGTATGGTTTTGCACTTTGATTTTAAGGGAAATGTAGCGCCGCTATTTAACGTCTGTAGCTAGACCCAATACCCACTCTTCCTACAACTCGGTCAAATTATTACCAATGATAACCGACAATGGAGAAATATTTTTTCACTTGAAATCGGTAATGGAAAAGAAGGAGAATCAAACATTGGTGTTACCTCCGGTGTGGAATATAGTGTCATAATATTTTCATGCACCTCTTCACTTATTTGGAAAGGCATATCTTTATCTATCAAACTTTTCACAGGCACTAATTCCAGCATGGTGAGGCACTTCCTTTATGGTATCCATGGCAGGAATGTTAATCTCAACCTTACAAAAGGTCTCTAAAATTTCCTTCTCATCCTCTTCTTTCTTTGATGCCTGAATCTTCCCGGAAAAGGTGGGAGAATAATAATTTCCTCATTTTGTTTCATGAATTCTCCACCATCATTTCTTGGCGAACCCTCATTTTGCACAACTTCTTCCTTGCTGCAATCAACATGCCCATTTTTATGTTCAACTTGATTCGCTTCCAGCTTGTTCACGGACACGACTAACTGAGAAATCTAATTTTCAAAAGATTTAATGCTAGCCTTGGTTTCTAATCTTTCTTGCTGTTGAATCTGTCTATCTTGCTGAATTGATTCAGCTAAACTTTTGATTAGACCCTCCAATGATGTGCTGCAACTGGTAGTGGGTTGAACTGATGGAGGAGGTGAGAACGGATAATTCTGTTGCAGAAATATCGGTTGCCCTTCTTGATTTTCGCAACTGAAATTTGGTTGATCCCACCATCCTAGATTGTAGCTATTGGAATAAGGATCATGGTCATCATGAGTTTGTCCCGGAAATCCTCCCATTGCCATGGCGTGTTGCATATTATCTTGCCATGGAGGATAATAATCTGCAATATGTCTAGCAACCAATGAATTTCTACAAACTTGAGCCTTTGATACCTGATTTACAAGAAACTTATCCACCGGAGAAGTCAATGCATTCAATCTTTGATCAATAGAACAAGAATTTACCTCATTCCCTAGTCGTGAAAAGTTATCGTGTCTACTTCCAAATTGTTGTGCATAGAAAGCCATAACAAAATAAAATTCTTAAAAAGAAATAAATAGCAAAACAGTTCCCCGACAACGGTGCCAAAATTTGACGGGTGTCAAACCGTCAAAAATAATTTCCTATTTTCCCAAATAACGAGTATAGGGTAGTAGGGATCGTATCCATAGGGAACGTTGAATTTACTTCTCTTAAGAATTTTAACAAAATAATGAGAATAAAGAATAAGGTTTTTAATCTAAACTAATTACTAATGAACGAATTAACTAAAAGCTGAATTTAAATGACTAAATGTAAACAAAACAGAAAACGATGTTTGAATTCAATAAGAGAAAAATCCAATCAATGAACTTAATGTAATCCAAAAAGTTACTACTACGATCAAAGATGCAAAAATGACTCAATCAGCTTCAAGTAAACCGGTTATAGTTGTCGACAACTGCTAGACACACAATCTCTCCTTACTGTCTCGATAGTCAAGAGAAGCTCATTAACTATTTCCCTAATCAAAAGACAACCCCCGCGACGCTCGTAGGATTTAATGTTTTGAAAGCATTAAGAGAGAAAGACCCGATTCTAAACAATGCATATTGAAGCAATATAATTTAATGTAGATCACAACACGAACCGAATATGCTTATGATGCCTAAATGGTGCGTCACTTGCTACTTTGTTAGAACCCGATGACAATTACGGATCAACGGTTATAACTAGTAATGAAATATTATGTTAATTAAGGTTCTGGCCACAAATATTAACTAAGCATAATAATCCTACGTTGCAATTCCTTTTGCAACAAACAAACAGAGAATGAATAAATACTTAAGCCCAATTGAGGATTAAAACACTTAGATCTCACAGTAGAAACTTGTAAAGAATAACTTGTTCATTAACTGGAAGAAATAAAACTAGCCACTAAACATAATTAAAGATTACTTGCAAAATGAATTCAAAACGAAAATTAACTCAGCAGTGTGATGGAAGAAACGAGCAAGCTGCTACCAAAATTTCGAGTGTATATGTGTGTGTATGATTATGTGTATCAGCCGTGTTGTTTATGATTGTCTGCCAACTTCTAAAACTGACTTCTCCTTATATAGCTGAGCCCTCCTTGCTTTCCAAGTCTTTCCTCCTTTATAGAGGCCATGATCTCCACTCCTAACCCCCATTCCTAGGTAGTTGTTGACAAAGTCCACAACATCTAATCTATCTCTTATCCTATCTTTTCATTAATTACAAAAGAGAAAGAAAATAAATAACCACAATTTAAATAAAAATAATAATTCCCTAATTACGGAGATTGGCTAAAGTCTGAAACTCCCTTTAAAAACGTGACATTGCTTCCAACTTTAGCTCCAGCTCCCCTTAGATATATAGCGAATGCCCATTCGGTATCATGATATCCAAATTTCTTCTTTAAACTTGATATTTTTTTCCACTTTTTCATCATCATTCTTCCATAAACCTGTAATCACCAAACTTCCAAATACCTATAAAAAATGCAACATTTACAACAAGTTAAAGCACAAAATCAATATTAAATATCACACTTATTTGAGTTCATCAATGACACTCCACTTTTCCTCAATCAATGTTTATTTATTAGGCAAAATACTTACTTTTCCTCAATCAATGTTTACCTATTACGTAAAATAGTCATATTTCATTTCATAACAGATATCATTCTCATACCAGTGGCGTTGTCGGCAAATATAGTTTGGTTGGTCCAAATGTCTGAAACGTGGTTTATGGATTGGAGGACTATGGCAAGATTGAGAACCTTTCCATCTTTCAATCAAAATCAGTTAAGAAAAGCATTTGATTCAAAGTAAAAGCATTTACATTTCCGATTGGAGGCAACGACGCCCACATTGAAGGCAACAATGCCCACATCGTAGTCTTCGACACCCACATCGTAGTCTTCACCCATCTCCTCCACCACCATCGAGCAAGATTTCTCACGTATTGCAGCCAGAAATAAAGCCGAAGATTGTTATTATCATGGTCGGAGATGTCAATCCAACCAACCTTACAAAGCCAGTTTCGAATTTCCGAACTTCCTCATTTTTTTTCAAGAATCTTGTTCGATGGTGAATGTAATGGCAGCAACAACACAAGTATTATTATGTGAATGGCGGTAACAAACGTCGAAGCTAGTTGAGTGAGTCTTGTGTTATAGTAATACTAAGCTGAACAATTTTAAGCTTTAATAAAGTGGATGTAATTGAGGAGAGAGAGAAAGTGGTGTGGGTGTAATTAAGGAGAGAGAGAGAAAGGTAGAAAGAGAAAGAGAGAGACATTAATGAGGATTGAGGAGAGAGAAACGATGTCTTTCCCGTTTCCAACATTTAATTTGTACACCGCGATGCACAAATTTTGCATTGTGATATCAAATTTTTACAATGTGATGCCCAATTTTGAATTGCGAGGCCCAATATTTGAATTACGATGCTCAAATTTGGGCAGTGTTTTTGTGTGTGCGTCTTTCCTTCATTAAGGGTATATTCATCAATTACCTCCCAAAAGTGTATTGTAGCAGTTTAAAAAAATTATCGTAGACTTTTGCGGTTATATTTTCTCCATAGGGGACCGGCCCGAATTTTACCATATTTCTTATGTGCTTCGATTAGAACTTAGAAGTTATACAAAACAATAATATGAGAAGAATTGATGGGCTTGACGAAATATTGAATGAGCCCATTTCAGTATGAGGCCCACGTAGATTTTCTATTTGTTTTGGTGAAATTTGGGCCAGTCCACTTTGGATTATTTTTGAAAAAATTACAAGCCGTTACACCTTTTAAAACATGTTTTCAAATAAATCCAGCTATTTTTTAGACATATCTTTTAGGTACAATTTTAGTGCGAAAGTACATAACTACCTCCTGCTCCTCCTTACGCCCAAAGTGACCAATCGAACCCTAATTATTGTTATTACCTCCAGTGAGTAAACTGAATTCGAAGTCGAATCGTTGTCGAAATCGTCAAGAGCAACCTGCAGGGGCTAGGGTTTAGGCCGTGAAGGGCGGCGTGTTGGCGACAAAATTGGGGATTGGAGGCTATGGATTGCCAATGCTTGCAGACGCACTTGCATTTGAGAACGGACTTTACTGGCAAACGTAAGAAGATGAAGGTGATGATGTCTTCAATGTAACCGATCTCTATAGAAGAATTGGGTGTATATTTTGAGAGGGACATTTTTGTTTCTCGGACGGAGGAGGAATGATTTCAGATTTTAGACTTTCTATTCTGGAGCAACGGAGTCTGGCACCTAAGAACATCGTGCTTTCATGCAAGCCAGTCACCTCCCCTGGAAAAATCGTTAATCGATATGGCCGAAGCTCCATCGCCACCACTTCCTCCGACCTGATTCCTCCATGGTTGATAGTATCTCACCCACACTCCATCCCGTCTTCTGTCACCACCCCCATGTCAGGTCGACCCAAACCCATCATCTTTCCCTCTCTGAATCCGGTGGCCTCTCCAGCCTCGATTCCGTTCCCAAGCAGTCCAACTGCCAATTTCTCTTGCTTCTCTGGTCGGTCCCTTCATCTTCTCCGTTCTTACCTGTCCTCCACCAATTTCTCTTACTCTCGTTTTGCGCTCGACAAGGTCGAAATCGGGACCCTGCTGCATCCGGTTGAGCAAGGAGTCGTTATTAAACAGCCGGAGGTACAGACGGACAGTCTCAGTCGTCCCTTTCAAAGCTTTTAAACACTCTTCTCCAAGTTGTGAAGAGCTCGGGCGGCAACAAAGTCAACAAAGTCACCTAATGCCAAGATTATGTTTGACATGCATCAACAATAGGCATCAGCATTTCACCTGATGCTAAGATTTGACATCAGCAACAATTGTAGGCATCAGCATTTCACCTGATGCCAAGATTTGGCATCAGCATTTTTGGCATCAGCAATATTTTTGGCATCGGCAACAATTGTAGGCATCGATTTCACGATGCCGATGCCAAGATTTGCATCGCATTTTTGGCATCAGCAATATTTTTGGCATCAGAGTCCTGATGCCTGGAATTAATCATCCTGATGCCAAGGCTTGGCATCAGAGTTTTCATTAATGACATTTTTGTCATTTGGCAAGCAATTTGTAGTTTTATGAAATGTGCGAAAAATTAATGGTCCTAGATGAAAACATGTTTTCAAAATTGTACCCACTTGAAATTCCCCCATTATTTTTGGGTGATAACCGGGCCGGTACACCGTGGAGAAATTATAACCGGAAAAGTCCATCATTTTTGTTTCCAACCGCTAAAGTATATTTTTGATGATAAAATGACAAAGATACACATAATTAACAAAAACGCGTGCACAAAAGCATGTCGTCAAATTAAAGCATCCGAAAATTAAGAAAACGGTGTCTAATTCAAAAACACCGACGCATTGTAGGAAACGACGCCTAATTAAGTAACACCGAGACATGATTTGAAGGAACGATGCCTAATTAAGTAACATCGAGGCAAGATTGGAAACAACGCCTAATTAAGTAACACCGAGGCAAGATTTGATAGGAACGATACCTAATTAAGTACTACCGAGGCAGGATTTAATGGAAGAATGCCTAATCAATTAAAACCATGGCAGGATTGGAAAGATAAATTGAACTCTGCCAACATATTAAACAAACAACATCTAATTAAGAAAAACAACGAGACATGATTTGAAGAAACGATGGCAAATTAACTAACAGTGAGGCAGTATATTTTTTAAAAAGATGCCTAATTATTTAGATATCGCGATACAAAAAAGAAATTAAAGTCTGCTCTCATATTAAACAAATGACACCTAATTAAGTAACACAGAGGCAAGATTTGAAGGAACGATGCGTAATTAACTAACAACGAGACACAATTTGAAAAATAAATTAAAGTATGTCATCATATTAAATAAACGACGCCTAATTTGTAACTCCGAGGCATGATTGTAAGAAACGATGCCTAATTAAGTAACACCGAGGCATGATTGGAAGCAACGATGCCTAATTATTTATATACCGCGATACAAAAAATAAATTGAAGTCTGCCACCATATTTTCAAATAATTTTGCGACGATATAAGAAACGTTTTTCGTCAGAATAATAAAATTGAACTCTGCCACCAAATAACAACATATTTTGGCATCAAAATGAACAAATTATTCTCAATAAATAATTGTTACAAACCGTAAAACTTTCAATTACAAAATATTTTATATCAGTTTCTTATATGTTTATCCTTACAAAGATACATAATTTTCACCATTTTCCCCCTGTATTTTGCACATTTATTTTTTGATATAGTTTCAGGTATTTTCATCCCTCTTAGTATCGCCTCAATCACCATGCATACTATTACACATCAATCATTTGCTTGAGGAGCTTGTTGCGGTGATTTTGTGTATGTTTCGATCGGGAATCCATCTTTAAGCTTCATCAATTGTTTAATTCTGTTGAACATGGGACATTGTTTCATCCTTTCTTCTATGTATTTTTATGTAGAAGAAAATTGTCAAAAAAAAAATGAATTACGATTATTGTTGTTATTGATGCTCTTTTTAAAAAATTGGTGCTAAACAGAGCATTCAATGACTAATCCAAAAGGTTCAGGAGTTTCTTATCTCATTCAAAACGATGGAGCGGTTGAATTTCAGAAAATAGAGTATTTAAAAAAAATATTATTAAAATTGATTTTAGCGGTTGAATTAAAAAATATGGTACTGAAGTGATTATAATTTCAGAATTATAATTCCATAATTTTTTGGGTAAAATTCTGACTGATCCCTTTTTCAAAGTTTTTAACCCCAAAAGTTTACCGTTCTTTTTTTAAATCGCAAAAGACCACTTTTCGAAATATTGTTCCGAAAATATCATCGTCTCCTTCAATAGCTCCGACAACACACTTTGATTAAAAAATTATCATTGTTGCGCAACGAAACGGGGATCGACCGGTAAGTTAAATCATAGGAATGCTCTTCTTTCAATCGAGACAACAAGAAATCTAATTGCTATGTTCTTCCAGGGATTGGAATTATGAAAAAGCACGATTTTGAACATATGCAGCCGTAAAGTGGATTGCTAAGGGGTAGGCATGAAAATGTAATATTATGAATGTAAACTATTCAATGAAATACCCTAATAGGAACTTGTTAGTTTCTTGGATACTGATCGTGTCTTATTTTAATTATTTCCTTGCAAGTGGACAAGACTATCGTATGGCAGCTTGGGAAGCAAGGGTCGAACCACAGAAACAAGAAAAATACAAATAGCAAGAATATCAGTAGCAATTTTAAACTAAGGGGGGTTTGTTTATTGATTTTATCTAAACTAATTATTCTAATAACACAATAAATCTAATTAAACTACGCAGTAATCACAGTTGTGAAGATCTTATGGAGGAGGGAAATCTAGGATTAGTGTTTCACTTGTATCTACTCTATAGCTTATTTAGATAAAGTATCATTCAATAACTTGGGTTCGTTCACGAAAGATAGATATAGCATGTCGAATTACCGTTCAGTCTCCATCTCCAAATAATTCATCCATTCTATATCCTAGGCACAAGAACATATGGATCCTAACTACCACTTAGATCATATATAGAACCTGACCCTAACTTATCACTCTCGTGCATCGATAGGTTCAATTTATCATGATGGTAAGCCAGTGTACGACATATGCATATGGCCGTGCAGGTATCCGCACCTCTAGGCCTTTGTTACTTGCGATTACATTCATTTGTTCAAAGCTAGATAATAAATGGGTTGATAAACACCATGATCAACAAGAATTGAATGCATAAAAATATATGAAGCTAAAAATATCATAGATATTCAACAACTAATTTTCAATCTAATTCTAAGCTAATTGTTCTTTGGCTATCATATTTTTCTCTTGAAAGCTATGCTTCCATTTGAATCTTCTTGCACTTTGCTTCTTCTTCACGTTTCATAAATTCATAAATTCAAAAACCCTAAAACTCATAAAATAGCTTTTTTTTTTTTGCTCAATATCGATAAAGACGGGGAAGAAGCCTTTGGAAAGTTTTTCTAATTGAAAATTGGTCCCATAAAATTAATTCCTCGCCCACATCCTACTCTCTCAAAGGGTAGGCTAAAATGTTTAGGCTTTAGGGTTAAGTTAATGTGGGTAATTACTTGAATAGAAATTATGCTAACACAATGAAATAATATGTATGAAATGGAGATCAATTTACATGAATCAAATCAACAAACACAAGGGGTCAATAGGTCTTTAATGTGTGCTTAGCAAAGTGAGAGAGCAAGACTCCACCCCTTCTTTTTTTTCCCAATAAAGCTCAAAGGTACAATATATCAAGCTAAAAATATCTAGACACTAGGGCTTCCATTTGATTTTTAGTAAAGGTCGGGAAATATTTAGGCTCAAAGATCCAAAGATGGCCGATATCATATCTTAATGCCAAAATACTCATGCAATTTTCAAGAAAGTAAAACACATAAATATCATATCCATTATGGAAGTTGTGGAATCGAAGATTTAGCATCACTGGATTTCACATAAGCCTTCGCTAGAATAGATGGTAGGGGCAATCGAGAGTAACATGCAGACACGGTTCGAAAGTGTGCTTGAGATATATTAGCAAGAAAAATCTATGGGATCTAACTTATCATGCAATTGACCCTAAGTTACAATTCAATGCAACAATCATGTTAGGATGGCTATTCATCATATTTTTTTGCATATCTTGTTGCTAAAATGAAATGTGTGCTATAAACTTTATAAAAATGTTCTAATCAATCCAAAATCATGACTGGTGTGAGTGCACAAAGATTTGGAGAACATCAAGAATTTTGCAGAATCAAGTAAATTCCAGAATGATCTATGGAAAAGTTATGTGGTTCATTGCATTAACTCATCATCGGCTGGAATGACCACACAAGGACTTGAGGATGAAAATTTTGAATTAAAACAATTTTTTATTTTTTTATTTTTGAAAATTTTTATAAAAAGAAATTGGAGCTGGACGACGACGATGACTCTTTTGATGGGTCCCCGAAGGAACCAAATATTATAGTATTCTGGTCACGGCAACATCTCCTAAAATAAGAAAAAAAAAATAAAAAGCAAGAAAATAGAGTGAGGAGACGAGACGATAGAGGGACAAAAAAATTTCCTTCACCCTAAAAACGTAGCCCAACTCCACTCTTCCTTAGGCTGGGATCTGCAAAGACCTTGGGCTTAGAATTCCCCCCCCCCCCAAACTTAAATTTTATTTTGTCCTCAAAATTGAGGAATATCTTGGAGAGGGTTGATGGAGGAAAAATATCAAAAGGACATAGCGGGCCCACCTAACGAAAGAGGAAGAAACTTGGGCTCTGACTCATGGTGAGTCAGGAGGAAATAACGAAGGAGGACGAAACTCGGGGATCGTGCCAAGTCGCATCCCAAAATATGTGGAGACACTTTGCCCCACCTGATTAACCCAGCCAAAAAATTGAGTCTGGTCGGCACGCACTTGCACCAACTGCTGACTCATCATCTCATTTTGGAGCATGAGCTCCTCCTGCCTATTGGAAATCGCCTCCAAGGGATCCTCCTCCTCTGGCAACTCTTCACGTGGGCCTCTCTCACGTGGCTGGCGAGGGTGCTCAAACAGCAGCGCCCTAGAAATGTCGGGGACTTCCCGAATTCTCTCTGCATCTCGAGTCCAAACGACTCCAGCCCCACTACACAGTCCGGTAATCAAACTCGGGAACGCGAATCCCGAGTTTGTCGTACCTCTAATAAGGGTCTGAATTTGGGCGTTGATCAGACGCCTAACATCAACAGACCCACCGGTCAAGATGGTGTAGATCAAAACAGCCTTAGGCCAGGACACCGTGTGCTGGTGACTGGAAGGCATGAGACGTGCACAGATAAATTTGAACTCGGCCGTGGCCGTGTTCTTGAGATGGGTCTCTTCCATTGTGCGGGGGCGGAATGGTGGATTTTGGTTGTAGGTCCAAACCACATTAGGTGTTGCAATTGCCATATACACCACCTAGAGAGAAACATGGTCGGCGATGTGGAGGTTGTACTAGTCAGCACCCCTCGCAAAATTAGTAGTGCCAAAATAACGGTTAATGCTATGGGACGAAAGTCGACATTCCTACCCCTAACATTAACAACATCTAGCACCTTGCCAGTAATACCAATTTGCCTGTTGGCGTAAAAATTCTCGGACTAAGGCCACAATGGCCATGCCCGGGTCGCAACAAGATTGCCCTACCTTCGACGGTTGAAGTGAGAAGGGAGAGCAAAGTCTTGAGCTTTAAATCCCCTTTCAGGGATTATGCTCTTGGAGAGCTTCCTAGTGTAGTTCTCCAATGCCTCAAAAGAAATAAAGTGGTGGGCGTCATAATGTTGCTCCTCTTCTTGGGAGCGGGACGTGGACGGGTCGGTATTCCTACGCTTAGGGGCCATTCTAATTACAAAAATATACAAATCTACTCTCTAAAAATTCAGATAACACAACCTAATCTAAAACAAATAAAGCATACAATATGAAAATAATTCTAACACGCTAGCATGCAAAATTTTGACGAGTCAAAAATTTAACTAAAAACAAAGGGATAGAAGATACTTGGATTGTGCTTTAATTGCAAGAGATGGCTGGCCTGAGTCTCGAAGCTTCTCGCCGGAATTAATGGTGGCAGCAACTTTTTCTTCAAAAACTTGATGGAAGGAGATGGAGGATGGAATGATGATGGAGCTTTTGAAGGAGAAGAAGCTTGGCACTTGAATCCTTAGCCGGTATGAGAGGAGTTTTGCCGAACTTTTTGAAAGAGAGAGAGAGAGAGATTTATGTTTGCTTGAGAGAGAGAAAGCTTTGAATTCGGTGATCTGCCATTGCTGCCCGGCTCTTGCTTATAAAGAGGGCCTTGCGGCCGCAAGGTGCCCAGTCAACGGATTGCACGGAAGCTGAGGAGGTCACGTGTTTGTCATTATTAAGGCCTTGCGGCCGCAAGGGGTTTTAAGCTTTGCGTCCGCAAGGTCCACAGAATGATTTCCTTGAGGGCTGCTTCAAAACTTTTTGGCAGTTTTCGTTTTGGTCCTTCAGTTACGTTCCGTTAGGTCCATTTCTTTCCTGCACTCTGAAAATTCTACACAAACTTCTAGACTAAAATATTAGAAACACATAAAAACAACACTAAGATGCTTTTCTCCCCCAAACTTGAATTATGCCATACTAGAAAACATTTAAATTAAATGTCCATAATTAAATAAGACGGAGAACAACATATTTAAATTATACTACGAAAGCAAATAAAATTTCATCAAAGTGGGTTGCCTCCCACCTAGCGCACTTGTTTAACGTCTTTGGCTCGACCCAACTACAAACCTATTCTCTTGGGGGGTTCATTGTCAAAGAGACGAATGAGTTCTATTGTTCTCTCAACTGACATGGGTTCAAGGTACGGTTTGAGTCTGTGACCATTAACTTTAAATATCTCATTGGTCTTTGGGTTCTTGATATCAATAGCTCCATGTGGGTAAATTCGAACTATAATGAAAGGACCAGACCATTTTGATTTTAATTTTTCGAGAAGTAATCTGAGTCTAGAATTAAAAAGAAGTACCTTTAATCCTGGACGAAACATCTTGTTGGCCAGTCCCATATCATGGTATTTCTTGGTCTTTTCTTTATAAGTTTTTGCATTTTCATACGAATTTAGCCTATGCTCTTCTAATTCATTTAGCTGGAAAAGTCTTTCTTCACCGGCCAAAGTTAAGTCAAGGTTAAGAGCTTTAATGGCCCAATAGGCCTTGTGTTCAATCTCTACTGGCAAATGACAGGCTTTGTCATACACCATCCGATAAGGACTCATACCTATTGGGGTTTTATATGC
The DNA here is from genome assembly GCA_013146195.2 of Codonopsis lanceolata. Classification (NCBI taxonomy): domain Eukaryota; kingdom Viridiplantae; phylum Streptophyta; class Magnoliopsida; order Asterales; family Campanulaceae; genus Codonopsis; species Codonopsis lanceolata. The sequence goes on along the minus strand of CM028383.1, from coordinate 2,017,247 downwards.
AGTTCGATATGCCCAAAGAGCATCTTTAAGTTTTGGCTCCCAATCCTTTCGATTTGGTCTCACAGTCTTTTCCAAAACTGCTTTTATCTATCTATTACTAACTTCTACTTGGCCAGAAGTCTGAGGATGATAAGGTGTAGCTAACTTATTAGTTACACCATATTTTCTAAGGCTTGAATTTAACAATCTATTAGTGAAGTGTGTTCCTTGATCACTAATTATAGCCTTTGGTACTCTATACCGAGAAAAAATATCCTTCAAAAACTTGACAACAGTTTGGTCATCATTAATTCTAGTAGCAACGGCTTCTATCCATTTGGACACATAATCAACAGCAACTAAAATATATTCACAACTATTAGAAACTGGAAAAGGACCCATAAAATCAATACCCCAAACATCAAAGATTTCGACAACTATATTGACATGCAAGGACATTTCATTCCTTTTACTTATTCCACCAGTTCTTTGACATTTATCACATGTCTTACAAAATATGTCAGAGTCTCTAAAAGCAGTAGGCCAATATAATCCAGATTGCATGATTTTCCTAGCAGTTTTGTTACCACTAAAATGACCACCACAAGAGTATTCATGACAAAATGTCATAATATTTTGTTGGTCTTGTTCTGGAACACATCTCCTAATTATAGAGTCGGAACATATTTTGAATAAATGAGGTTCTTCCCAAAAATAGTGTTTTACATCAGTTAAAAATTTCTTTCTTTGATAAAAATCAAAGTCAGGATTAATGATATCAGATACATAGTAATTAACAAAATCAACATACCATGGTTCAAAATTTTTAACCGCTAATAATTGTTCATCAGGGAAGTCTTCATTCATAGGGATTTTATTATCAAGAAATTGACGTTCAAGTAAAGGTAAAAATTCCAACCTAGACTAATGGTCGGCTACAACGTTTTCCGTTCCCTTTTTATCTTTAATAGTAATGTCAAATTCTTGCAATAATAATATCTATCTTATGAGCCTAGGCTTTGCCTCCTTCTTACTCAAAAGATATTTTAGGGCTGCATGATCAGAGAATATGATAACTTTTGATCTTAACAAGTATGATCTAAATTTTTCTAATGCATACACAACTGCTAAAAACTCTTTTTCTGTGGTTGTATAATTGAGTTGTGCATCATTTAATGTCCTACTCGCATAATGAATCACATGCGGTTTCTTGTCTATCCTTTGTCCTAACACAGCTCCAATTGCGAAGTCCAAAGCATCGCACATGATCTCGAAAGGGAGAGACCAATCAGGGCTTGTTAAAATTGGGGCTGATGTCAATTGTTCTTTTAATAAATTAAATGCATTCAAGCACTCTTGGTCAAAATGAATTCGGTATCTTTTGCCAACAGATTGCATAAAGGTTTAAAGATTTTTGAAAAATCTTTTATAAATCTTCTGTAAAAACCCGTATGTCCTAGAAAACTTCTAACACCTTTGACTGAAGTTGGAGGAGGTAGTTGTGATATAACTTCAATTTTAGCCTTATCAACCTCAATTCCTTTGTTAGACACAACATGACCTAAGACTATTCCATGTTTAACCATGAAGTGGCTTTTCTCCCAACTTAGGGTCAAATTAGTCTCGCAACATCTCTTCAAAACCGATGTTAGATTTTCTAGGCAATGATCAAAAGAATTCTCGAATACTGAGAAATCATCCATAAATACTTCAACACATCTTTCCACTAGATCAGAAAATATAGAAATCATGCATCTTTGAAAAGTAGCTGGGGCATTACAAAGTCCAAAGGGCATTCTCCTAAACGTAAAGGTACCAAAGGGACATGTAAAAGTGGTTTTCTCTTGGTTTTCGGGTGTTACTAGGATTTGATTATAACAAAAAAAAAACGTCAAGAAAACAATAATATTCATGACCAGCTAATCTTTCAAGGATTTGGTCAATAAAGGGCAAGGGAAAGTGATCTTTCCTGGTTGCCGCATTTAATTTCCTCAAATCTATGCACATCCTATAACCAGTGATAGTTCATGTGGGAACTAACTCATCTTTCTCATTCTTAACAACTGTAATCCCTGATTTCTTAGGAACTACTTGGACTGGACTAACCCATTTACTATCAGATATCAGGTAAATTATACCCGCATCAAGAAGTTTAATACTTCTTTTCTCACTGCTTCTTCCATATGAGGGTTAAGTCTTCTTTGTCTTTCTCTAGAAGGTTTACTACCTTCTTCTAAATGAATTTTATGCATACACATAGAAGGACTAATTCCTTTCAAATGCTGTATAGCTTCTCTATGTGTCCATAAAACTTTTAACAGGCTTGATTCTTGTTCTTCTGTTAAATCCGTAGCAATTATAACAGGTAAAGTTTTACCTTCCCCTAAAAATGCATATTTTAAATGGGACGGTAATGGCTTTAATTCTACTTCAGGAGGGGATTTGACAGACGGAATAAACTCAGGAATTTCAGGTTTCACCGTCTCTTCTTTATCTTCCTCCTTAGAGTTCTCTTCTTTTTCTTTATCCATTTTTGTTTCATCAAAATCAGACTTTTGATTTTCCACATCTCCTTTATCATTTTCATCTATTTCTATTTTGTCAGAACTAATTTCTGATTTGGAATCTTCCACTTTGTTCTTATTTTCACCTTTACTCTTGAGAGCTTCGAGTCTTTCCTTCTCTTCTATTTCAGCTTTTAGATGATAGAAGGTTCTATCATCATATCCTACATACGTGTCTTTCTCATAGTCATCATCATCTAGATTTTCGTTAAAGGTTCGGGCTGTAAGATTTTCAATTTCATCAATTGAGAAACATGCATTTATGTCACCCATGACTGACATTAAGAGTTTACCATTTTTAACATTAATCATTGTGTTGGCAGTGGCCATAAAAGGTCTACCTAACATAATAGGAACTTCATTGTTAGTGCATATCTTTCTTTCCATCTCTAGAACCACAAAATCAACTGGGATGATTAATTTATCTACCTGTACTAGGATGTCCTCTACTATACCTAAAGGATGTTTAACCGAACCGCCTAACTCAGAAGACATAGTAGTGGGTTTCAGTTCACCCAACCCTAATTGTTTATAAACAGCGAAAGGCATCAAATTAATACTTTCTCCTAAATCTAACATAGCCTTCATCTTTTTAGAACTACCCAAGGAGACTTGGATATTGAAACTACCAGGATCTTTTAATTTATGAGGAAGTTCGGGTTGTAAAACTGTACTCACGTTTTCAGAAACAATAATTTTTTCATTCTTATCAAATTTGTGTCTTCTAGAGTGAAGATCTTTGAAAAACTTAGCATGGGACGGAATGTTTTTAATAACATTAAGCAAAAGGAGATTGATGTTCACTTTGGATAACATATTATAAATTTCCGTAAATTGCTTATCCATTCTGTTTTTCATAAGTCTACCAGGGAATGGTATTGGAGGAACATATGGTGGTGGTGCCACATAAGGTTCCTCAAGAGGTTCTGCCTCTTGCTCTTTTTCTTGAGTCACTTCTTCTTGACTATCTTTATTTAAAATTTCTTTTTCTACTTCATTATCTTTTGCTTGAATATTTTCACTTTTATCATTTTCATCTTCTTTGCCAGAATTATCTATTTTATCAGGCACATCAGTAGATTGAGTAGGGTTACTTACCTCTTCTCCAATTACTCTACCACTTCGCAGAGTAGTGATAGATTTTGCTTGTTCAGTCTGACTATGAAACTTCCCTTCTTCTCTTTCTTTTTCTTTAAATTTTGCGAGTTGATTTCTTAAATTTTCCACCTCTTCTAGCAAATATTTGTTAACAGCAGCATGATCATTGCTCGATCCATCTGACTTTGGAACTTCTTCAATCTGCAATTGTCCTTGCTTAGGAAATTGTTGAGGTTGTAATGGCTTATTTCCTCCCCATGAAAAATTAGGATGATTCCTCCAACCAGGATTATATGTGTTGGAGTAAGGATCATTCCTTTGTCTTTGAGGGTACATGTTCATTGCATTAACCTGTTCAGGATATACAACACTAGAGGGACACAAATTAGTAGCATGAGAATTTAATCCACAAATAGCACATGCTTCTTGAATTTGCCAACGTTCAAATTGAGCTTGCATATCTGGTTTTTCTTGAACTTGAAATAAACTTCTACTTTTACCTCTTGTACTTTTCTGTTGAGAATTTGCACTTAACATCTCAAGCAAGTCTTCTAATGCAGCTGGTGTCATTCTATTAATAGAACCACCGGCCGCACTATCAACCATAGTTTGTAATGCAGGCGAAAGGGCATGATAAAATTGAGTTACTAACACATCTTGAGATAGATTATGATGAGGACACATGATAAGTAAATTTTTAAATCTATCCCATGCTTCATGAAATGTCTCTCCTGGTTCATTTTGAAAAGACATAATTTGTTTTCTATACTCTGAAAGAGATGCATGTTGATAAAATTTACCCATAAACAAATCATATAATTGAGTCCAAGTATAAACACTTCTAGGTGTTAGATTCATAAACCATCTTTTCACCAAATCTTTTAATGCACATTGAAAATATTTCATTTTTATTTGATCTTCAGTCAAACCGCCTAACGGGAAATTTTCAATCATGAATTCGTATTCTTTAACAAAATTTACTGGGTCTTCAGATGGCAGTCCATGAAATGAAGGCATCATATTATAATAATGACCTTTAAGTTCGAAATTTCTTACCGCTTCTGGTAAGACTAAACATGATGGTGTTGCATTCAACATAGGACGACCATAATCACTTATAGTTCTTTGATTGATTATTACTTCCATATTTCTATCAGCAGGTTCTTCCATTCTTTGATTCACATTTACCGGAGAAACCGGATTTTCAGGATTTTGATTATTGTTATCCATTTGAGGATCAACCAGAGGATCTTCTCGATTCAACTGTTTTTTATTAACAGGCTGGTTTTCCAAATTATCAGGGTCTTCCTGATTCTTTCCAATATTATTTATATTTTGATTTAATTCTATCAATTAAGGATTTAGAGATCTACGACTGCATAAAAAAATAAAAACAAATAAAAACTAACAACTAAAATAAAAATAAAATCTTTTGTATTTTTATTTTTAAAAAATTGAATTTAAAACTACGCTACCAACAAACTAATTACGCAAACTAGCTTGTCCCCGGAACGGCGCCAAAAACTTGATTGTGTCTTATTTTAATTATTTCCTTGCAAGTGGACAAGACTATCGAAAGACAGCTTGGGAAGCAAGGGTCGAACCACAGAGACAAGAAAAATATAAATAGCAAGAATATCAGTAGCAATTTTAAACTAAGGGGGTTTGTTTATTGATTTTATCTAAACTAATTATTCTAATAACACAATAAATCTAATTAAACTACGCAGTAATCACAGTGGTAAAGATCTTATGGAGGAGAGAAATCTAGGATTAGGGTTTCACTTGTATCTACTCTATAGCTTCTTTAGATAAAGTATCATTCAATAACTTGGGTTCGTTCACGAAAGATAGATATAGTCTGTCGAATTACCGTTCAGTCTCCATCTCCAAATAATTCATCCATTCTATATCCTAGGCACAAGAACATATGGATCCTAACTGTCACTTAGGTCATATATAGAACCTGACCCTAACTTATCACTCTCGTGCATCGATAGGTTCAATTTATCATGATGGTGAGCCAGTGTACGACATATGCATATGGCCGTGCAGGTATCCGCACCTCTAGGCCTTTATTACTTGCGATTACATTCATTTGTTCAAAGCTAGATAATAAAGGGGTTGATAAACACCATGATCAACAAGAATTGAATGAATAAAAATATATATTAAGTCAAAGATTTGATACAAGATACCTCCCAACTCCTAGATTAATGAACGTTTAGTTCATCCTTGAAGATGAACTACACAGTGAGATGAAGGAATACATGAATATAACAACTAGTCTACGTAATACAATCTAATTCCTAAGCTAAAGTTGTTTTCTAACACTTCTTGGACGTCCCTTTGGCTTTGGCTACTGTCCTTTATTTATACCAAGGAGTTGTAGGGGAATAGGAGGTTCAATCCAAGTCAAAAACCCTCGTAAAGTCGGTTCTGGGGACCTTGCGTCCGCAAGGGTCTTGATCTGGCTGGTCATGTTTCTGCCTACCTTGCGAAGGCAAGGTCTTTTGACCTTGCGGCCGCAAGGTGGCCAGAATGTTTCTTTTGCCTTTTTTTTTCCAATGTTGCACTTTGCACCCTTCCTCGAAATCTTCACTAAAAGCTTCATAAATCTCATAAATTCACCTAAAACCCTGAAACTCATAAAATAGCTCAAAAACACATATCAGTAGCCAAAAGCCTCATGGAATTGCTCACTTTAAGTCATAAAAGTACCCGATAAAGACGTATAAAATACATCTATCAAGTACCCCCAAACTTAAACTTTGTTCGTCCACGAGTAAACAATACTTATAAATACAAAATTAAGCAAACAAAAATTAAAAAAATCTTTTTGGAGGGTGACACTATTTACACTCCTCTAGAAACCCACAAACTCAAAGAGACTCTAATGAGCGACTCGACTATGCAGATAAATACAAAAACCAATAAATACAAAAACAGGTAAATTTTTTTCTAAAAACAATAAACACAAAAATCTTTTTGGTTTCAACCTCAAGTCATAAGAGCATGGCATATCAAAGTAGTCTCAGTCAGATGCTCACCACATATGTGCAGACTAATTCACAGAACAAACTGACTTATACTCAAATTGCTACTAGTCTTAATTTCTCCGTGTGTGTGTGATCACCAGTCATAAAGAATATCTTAACTAAAACAATTTTATTAAGCTAAGCACCACATTCATTTAAAATTCAGGATTTAAATAAAACCAATGCAACATAGAGTATGAGATCTACCATCCAAACCCGGTCTATTACAGAAAGAGAGATCACCAACGATTTTAAAAACTTATACATTCATCCCATGCACTTCTATATATGTATGACATACAATGCTCTCCTGCCCCAATTACTTGCAATAGCTAAGATTATGCTAACACAAAGGTGGGTGCGAATAATATGAATATGACGTGAGATCAATTTATATGCATTACAATCAAATCAACAAATACAAGCATTAGCAAGAAGATCAATAGGTCTTTAATAGCTTATAAAGTAAGGCCTTGGTGTAGGGGGATATTGTTGGTCCCAAAATAGGCTCAATCTAGGCTAGAAGGGGGGGGGGTTGAATAGCCTAGTTATGTTTTTAGCAAAACTTTTCGTAAACACTTCTTAAAGATTTCTTGAGAGGTTTAAATAGAAGTGTTTTGGCAGCGGAAACAAAGTAGATTCTGAACAATCAAGAGTGCTGTTTAGGTAGTGCGAGAACTGGAACAATTAACACAAGCTGCTAATAAGAGTAATAAGAACGCCTCGAAACAAAGACACATGAATTTGAAGTGGTTCGATCGTGAATAGTACTACATCCACTACCAAAGTGGTTAGCTTTGGATTTTAAAAGTGCACTTGTTTATCCACTAGGTTTATGAGTAAGATCACTAATGGATTGTGTACAAAATAAGTTTTTAACCAAGTGTATAAAGGTGAGAGAGACAATCAATGATTAATTGTTCTCTTCACGCAGTAATTAAAAGAACGCTTTAAAGACAAACTAAATGAAGTCAAAACCAATTTAAGATGGCAGATCTGGAGCTTCAAAAAGTTTGGTGAAGTGTTAGTCCTTGTCCTTTTGATCTCTTGAATGCTTGAGTGTTGAAGATGAAGCTTGAGAGTTTAATGCGCAAGTGTTGTTCTTCAGATCTTCAAGACTTGAATAAATACCAGGAAGAAATCTTTGGACCGTTGGACTGAGACAGGGTGAACTGTTCAACGTTCTTTGCATTGAATGCAATTCCCGGCGCTTTGAAGATGTAATGCCCATAGCCATCGGAGAGAGATGCATGAAAGTGCAGTAGTACATTCCCAATTTGAGTAAAGTTTCAGATTGTGGCTCGCAGCCTAGAAAGTCTTCTTAGCCAAACGGGTAATGTCTTCATTCGTCAGAAACAACTCGATGGGGCTTGTCAAGATGTAGAGTTGACTTCTTGAAAGTGAAATCGATCAAGACATAATGACTAGATATTTTGAAAATATCTAAATAGGTGCACACGTGTCATATTTTGTGATTTGGCCAAATTTGATTTTCCGGTCCTATGAAAGCGCACTTCAAAGTCTGCTGGTCCTTCAAGGTCGGCCAGAAGCTTTTGCAAAACCGCGCCTAGACTAACACTTAAACGTTCTAAAAACATATTGATTGTAAGACGCTTGCCACACTAATTGGTATGCCAGTTGCCTTTTAGCCACAGTGACACTAGAATGAGGATGACTCAACCAAATCTAGAAATAGGAATCAACAATCTCCTCCTATTTGGTTGATGTCATCATCTCAGCTACTAGCAGATTCTGAATCATGCACCGAGATAATAACATGTCTTAAAGATTTTTATTAAGATGATGACATGCCTCTCTAACGTAAGTCATAGTAGAGAGGCTATACTAAGTTACAAGATAAAGCGCTAAAGTTAAGTACTAAGTAGAAGGTGGTTTAAATCTACGAGATAAGCAACATGTAAAGATTTAAACACTAGTTTAAATAGAGCATAATATCAAGATAAAGTGATTTAAACTTGAAAGAAACTAAGTCATCTGATTAAACAAGTTGTTTAAACAAATTCTAAGTTTTGGCAAAAACAACATAGTTTAAAAACAGTAGATATGTAACTAAATACCACATTCGGAATAGATTGGGCCGAGTAATAAGGCTGTTTCTAAGTAGTCTCCAACCTGCATTTGATTCTCACGGCAGTTTCAGTCGGTTCGCTTCAATCGTAACATTCAAAAAGTGAGTAGCTTCCTCCCCGATGGCACCAACCCTACTGCTTTTCAAAGTAGCAGCCTTTGCATTAGCTTGCGACCAAAGTAAGATCGTTGAAATCAAAGAACCTCCCCGTTTACGAATAATTGCTCGAGCCATTCCCTGGGCTCTTAAGCTCATCGAAGAGGGCACGAACGTCGACCTGCTGAGAAATAAGAAGACCTATCGCATACTGTTGATCTTGGAACCAGAACCTTGAGTAGCTGAAAGCTTGAAAGGTCATTCACCGATCAACAATCTTGCCTACAAAGATGGCGGCATGAGTAGCATTGAG
>CM028383.1:1893637-2007970 GCA_013146195.2 Codonopsis lanceolata | reverse complement strand
TCTTTCAAGGATTTGGTCAATAAAGGGCAAGGAAAGTGATCTTTCTGGTTGCGCATTTAATTTCCTCAAATCTATGCACATCTATAACCCGGTGATAGTTCATGTGGGAACTAACTCATCTTTCTCATTCTTAACAAGCTGTAATCCATGATTTCTTAGGAACTACTTGAATTTGGACTAACCCGTTTACTATCGGATATCGGTAAATTATACCATCAAAGTCTAATACTTCTTTTTCTCACTGCTTCTTCCATCTTGATTCCAAAAGTCTTCTTTGTCTTTCTCACAGAAGGTTTACTACCTTATAGCTTCTCTATGTGTCCATAAAACTTTTAAGGGGCTTGATTCTTGTTCTTACGGTAAATCCGTAGCAATTATATAACAGGTAAGTTTTACCTTCCCTAAAAATGCATATTTTAAATGGGGACGGTAATGGCTTTAATTCTACTTGAGGAGGATTTGACAGACGGAATAAACTCAGGAATTTCGGGTTTCACCGTCTCTTCTTTATCTTCCTCCTTAGAGTTCTCTTCTTTTTCTTTATCCATTTTGTTTCATCAAAATCAGACTTTTGATTTTCCACATCTCCTTTATCATTTTCATCTATTTCTATTTTGTCAGAACTAATTTCTGATTTGGAATCTTCCACTTTGTTCTTATTTTCACCTTTACTCTTGAGGCAGTCTTTCCTTCTCTTCTAGCTTTTTAGATGATAGAAGGTTCTATCATCATATCCTACATACGTGTCTTTCTATAGTCATCATCATCTAGATTTTTAAAGGTTGGGTAAGATTTTCAATTTCATCAATTGAAAACATGCATTTATGTCACATGGTACGACATTAAGAGTTTACCATTTTTAACATTAATCATTGTGTTGGCAGTGGCCATAAAAGGTCTACCTAACATAATAGGAACTTCATTGTTAGTGCATATCTTTCTTTCCATCTCTAGAACCACAAAATCAACTGGGATGATTAATTTATACTTTACTAGGATGTCCTCTACTATACCTAAAGGATGTTTAACTTGAGCGGTCAACTAAGCTGTAAAGACATAGTAGTGGTTTTGAGTTCACTGACCTAATTGTTTATAAGCAGAAAACATCAATTAATACTATACAAAATCTAACATAGCCTTCATCTTTTTTAGAACTACCCAGGAGACTTGGATATTGAAACTACCGGGATCTTTTAATTTATGAGGAAGTTCGGGTTGTAAAGCGTACTCATGTTTTCAAACAATTTTTTCTTCTTATCAAATTTGTGTCTTCTAGAGTGAAGATCTTTGAAAAACTTAGCATGGGACGGAATGTTTTTAATAACATTAAGCAAAGGAGATTGATGTTCACTTTGGATAACATATTATAAATTTCCGTAAATTGCTTATCCATTCTGTTTTTCATAAGTCTACCAGGGAATGGTATTGGAGGAACATATGGTGGTTGTGCCACATAAGGTTCTTCAAGAGGTTCTGCCTCTTGCTCTTTTTCTTGCGTCACTTCTTCTTGACTATCTTTATTTAAAATTTCTTTTTCTACTTCATTATCTTTTGCTTGAATATTTTCACTTTTATCATTTTCATCTTCTTTGCGAATTATCTATTTTATCGAACACATCGTAGATTGAGTAGGGTTACTTACCTCTTCTCCATTACTCACCACTTGCAGTAGTGATAGATTTTGCTTGTTCGATCTGACTATGAAACTTCCCTTTTTCTCTTTCTTTTTCTTTAAATTTTGCGAGTTGATTTCTTAAATTTTCCACCTCTTCTAGCAAATATTTGTTAACGGCGACATGAGACGACATCATTTGCTCGATCCATCTGACTTTGGCACTTCTTCAATCTGCAATTGTCCTTGCTTAGGAAATTGTTGAGGCTGTAATGGCTTATTTCCTCCCCATGAAAAATTAGGATGATTCCTCCAACCAGGATTATATGTGTTGGAATAAGGATCATTCCTTTGTCTTTGAGGGTACATGTTCATTGCATTAACCTGTTCAGGATATACAGCACTAGAGGGACAAAAATTAGTAGCATGAAAATTTAATCCACAAATAGCACATGCTTCTTGAATTTGCCAAAGTTCAAATTGAGCTTGCATATCTGGTTTTTCTTAAACTTGAAATAAACATCTACTTTTACCTCTTGTACTTTTCTGTTGAGAATTTGCACTTAACATCTCAAGCAAGTCTTCTAATGCAGCTGGTGTCATTCTATTAATAGAACCACCGGCCGCACTATCAACCATAGTTTGTAATGCATGCGAAAGGGCATGATAAAATTGAGTTACTAACACATCTTGAGATAGATTGTGATGAGGACACATGATAAGTAAATTTTTAAATCTATCACATGCTTCATGAAATGTCTCTCCTGGTTCATTTTGAAAAAACATAATTTGTTTTCTATACTTTGAAAGAGATGCATGTTGATAAAATTTACCCATAAACAAATCATATAATTGAGTCAAAGTATAAACACTTCTAGGTGTTAGATTCATAAACCATCTTTTCACCAAATCTTTTAATGCACATTGAAAATATTTCATTTTTATTTGATCTTCAGTCAAACCGCCTAACGGGAAATTTTCAATCATGAATTCGTATTCCTTAACAAAATTTACTGGGTCTTCATATGGCAGTCCATGAAATGAAGGCATCATATTATAATAACGACCTTTAAGTTCGAAATTTCTTACCGCTTCTGGTAAGATTAAACATGATGGTGTTGCATTCAACATAGGACGATCATAATCACTTATAGTTCTTTGATTGATTATTACCTCCATATTTCTATCAGCAGGTTCTTCCATTATTTGATTCACATTTACCGGAGAAACCGGATTTTCAGGATTTTGATTATTGTTATCCATTTGAGGATCAACCAGAGGATCTTCTCGATTCAACTGTTTTTTATTAACAGGCTGGTTTTCCAAATTATCAGGGTCTTCCTGATTCTTTCCAATATTATTTATGTTTTGATTTAATTCTATCAATTAAGGATTTAGAGATCTACGACCGTGCATAAAAAAATAAAAACAAATAAAAGCTAACAACTACGAATAAAAATAAAATCTTTTTGCATTTGTATTTTTAAAGAAATTGAATTTAAAACTACGCTACCAACAAACTAATTACGCAAACTAGCTTGTCTCCGGCAACGGCGCCAAAAACTTGATCGTGTCTTATTTTAATTATTTCCTTGCAAGTGGACAAGACTATCGAAAGACAGCTTGGGAAGCAAGGGTCGAACCACAGAGACAAGAAAAATACAAATAGCAAGAATATCAGTAGCAATTTTAAACTAAGGGGGGTTTGTTTATTGATTTTATCTAAACTAATTATTCTAATAACACAATAAATCTAATTAAACTACGTAGTAATCACAATGGTAAAGATCTTATGGAGGAGAGAAATCTAGGATTAGGGTTTCACTTGTATCTACTCTATAGCTTCTTTAGATAAAGTATCATTCAATAACTTGGGTTCGTTCACAAAAGATAGATATAGTGCAATCGAATTATCGTTCGATCTCCATCTCCAAATAATTCATCCATTCTATATCCTAGGCACAAGAACATATGGATCCTAACTGTCACTTAGGTCATATATAGAACCTGACCCTAACTTATCACTCTCGTGCATCGATAGGTTCAATTTATCATGATGGTGAGCTAGTGTACGACATATGCATATGGTCGTACAGGTATCCACACCTCTAGGCCTTTATTACTTGCGATTACATTCATTTGTTCAAAGCTAGATAATAAAGGGGCTGATAAACACCATGATCAACAAGAATTGAATGAATAAAAATATATATTAAGTCAAAGATTTGATACAAGATACCTCCCAACTCCTAGATTAATGAACGTTTAGTTCATCCTTGAAGATGAACTACACAGCGAGATGAAGGAATACATGAATATAACAACTAGTCTACGTAATACAATCTAATTCCTAAGCTAAAGTTGTTTTCTAACACTTCTTGGACGTCCCTTTGGTTTTGGCTACTGTCCTTTATTTATACCAAGGAGTTGTAGGGGAATAGGAGGTTCAATCCAAGTCAAAAAACCCCGTAAAGTCGGTTCTGGGGACCTTGCGGCCGCATTGGGACTTCACCTTGCGTCTGCAAGGGTCTTGATCTGGCTGGTCATGTTTCTGCCTACCTTGCGAAGGCAAGGTCTTTTGACCTTGCGGCCGCAAGGTGGCCAGAATGTTTCTTTTGCCTTTTTTTTTTCCAATGTTGCACTTTGCACCCTTCCTCGAAATCTTCACTAAAAGCTTCATAAATCTCATAAATTCACCTAAAACCCTGAAACTCATAAAATAGCTCAAAAACACATATCAGTAGCCAAAAGTCTCATGGAATTGCTCACATTAAGTCATAAAAGTACCCGATAAAGACGTATAAAATACATCTATCAAGTACCCCCAAACTTAAACTTTGTTCGTCCACGAGTAAACAATACTTATAAATACAAAATTAAGCAAACAAAAATTAAAAAAATCTTTTTGGAGGGTGACACTATTTACACTCTTCTAGAAACCCACAAACTCAAGGAGACTCTAATGAGCGACTCGACTATGCAGATAAATACAAAAACCAATAAATACAAAAACAGGTAAAAAAATTTCTAAAAACAATACACACAAAAATCTTTTTGGTTTCAACTTCAAGTCATAAGAGCATGTCATATCAAAGTAGTCTCAGTCAGATGCTCACCACATATGTGCAAACTAATTCACAGAACAAACTGACTTATACTCAAATTGCTACTAGTCTTAATTTCTCCGTGTGTGTGTGATCACCAGTCATAAAGAATATCTTAACTAAAACAATTTTATTAAGCTAAGCACCACATTCATTTAAAAATCAGGATTTAAATAAAACCAATGCAACATAGAGTATGAGATCTACCATCCAAACCCGGTCTATTACAGAAAGAGAGATCACCAACGATTTTAAAAACTTATACATTCATCCCATGCACTTCTATATATGTATGACATACAATGCTCTCCTGCCCCAATTACTTGCAATAGCTAAGATTATGCTAACACAGTGAGCTTGCGAATAATATGAATATGACGTGGAGATCAATTTATATGCATTACAATCAAATCAACAAATACAAGCATTAGCAAGAAGATCAATAGGTCTTTAATAGCTTGTAAAGTAAGGCCTTGGTGTAGGGGGATATGATGGAAAGGGAATAGAATACAAAGTGAGAGAGCAAGACTACCCTTTACCCCTAATACTTCCAAGTAAAATGAAGTTTTTTCCCAATTAGGCTAAGACCTGCAAAAACCACAAGTGGAGGCTTTTTTTTTCTTTTTCTTCCCCCCCCCCAAAACTTGTTTTGTACAATATATCAAGCTAAAAATATCTAGTATTCTTTTTCAGCAGAATTTTTCTATCATATTTTTCTCTTGAAAGCTATGCTTCCATTTGAATCTTCTTGCACTCTTCTTCTTCCTTTTCATTTTTCGTCGATTTTTTTTTTTTTTTTGAATATCGACGGGGAAGAAGAAGCCTTTGGAAAGTTTTTCTAACTGAAAATTGGTCCCATAAAATTAATTCATCGCCCACATCCTACTCTCTCAAATGGTAGGCTAAAATGTTTAGGCTTTAGGGTTAAGTTAATGTGGGTAGAAGAAATGAAGTCGAATGGGGGTTCAATGTGTGCTTAGCACACTCCATTCTTTTTAATAAAGCTCAAAGGGGACACTAGGGATATTTTTAGTAAAGGTCGGGAAATATTTAGGCTCAAACGATCCAAAGATTGCCTATATCATATCTTAATGCCAAAATACTCATGTAGTTTTCAAGAACGTAAAACACATAAAATATCATATCAATTATGGAAGTTGTGGAATCGAAGATTTAACATCAGTGGATTTCACATAATCCTTCGCTAGAGCAGATGATAGGGGCAATCAAGACTAACATGCAGACACGGTTCGAAAGTGTGCTTGAGATATAGTAGAAAGAAAAAACCAAGGGATCTAACTTATCATGCAATTGACCCTAAGTTACAATCAATGCAACAATCATGTAAGGACGGCTATTCATCATATTCTTGTGCATATCTTGTTGCTAAAATGAAATGTGTGCTATAAACTTTATAAAAATGTTCTAATCAATCCATAATCATAAATGGTGTGAGTGCACAAAGATTTGGAGAAAATCAAGAATTTTGCAGAATCAAGTAAATTCCAGAATGATCTATGGAAAAGTTATGTGGTTCATTGCATTAACTCCTCATCCACCGGAATGACCACACAAGGACTTGAGGATGAAAATTTTGAATTATTTTTTTATTTTTTTATTTTTAAAATTTTTATTAAAAGAAATTGGAGATGGGCGATGACGATGACTCTTTTGATGAGTCCCTGAAGGAACCAAATATTATAGTATTCTGGTCACGGCAACATCTCCTAAAATAAGAAAAAAAATAAAAAGCAAGAAAATAGAGTGAGGAGACGAGACGATAGAGGGACAAAAATGTTTCCTTCAACCTAAAAATGTAGCCCAACTCTACTCTTCCTTAGGCTGGGACCTGCAAAGACCTTGAGCTTAAAATTCCCCCCCCCTAAACTTCAATTTTATTTTGTCCTCAAAATTGAGGAATATCCTATGAGAGGGTTGATGGATGAGAAATATCAAAAGGACATAGCGGGCCCACCTAACGAAAGAGGAAGAAACTTGGGCTCTGACTCATGGTGAGTCGGGAGGAAATAACGAAGGTGGACGAAACTCGAGGATCGTGCCAGGTGGCATCCCAAAATATGTGGAGACACTTTGCCCCACCTGGTTAACCCATCCAAAAAATTGAGTCTGATCGGCACGCACTTGCACCAACTGCTAACTCATCATCTCATTTTGGAGCATGAGCTCCTCCTGCCTATTGGAGATCGCCTCCAAGGGATCCTCCTCCTCTGGCAGCTCCTCACGTGGGCCCCTCTCACGTGGCCAAAAGCCTCATGGAATTGCTCACTTTAAGTCATAAAAGTATCCGATAAAGACGTATAAAATACGTCTATCAGACACCTTTTTGAATCGTGATGCATTGATTTAGAGTCGTGATGCATCACAATGTTGTAAACGAAGGAGCTATTTACGAAAATAATAAATGGATTCATTTTGAATAAGATATTTACAGAAATAAATCAATCAATATATAATAATTTTATTTGATTCCTACTTTAATTAATATCAAGCAAAATACAAAAACTTTGACTACATCAAATTCAATTTGAAAGAGATATTTATGGAAATCAATCAATCTATCTATATTCATTCTACTTGATTTCTACATTAATTACAATATCAAGCAAAATATGAAAATTTTGACTAGATATATAGAATGAACCTAGCCATTATAAAATAAGGAAGATAATATAATTACTCGTTTACAAATATAATCGCGATGCACAAATTAATGCATTTCCACACACTAATTAATGTATCGCGATGTACAAATTGATGCATCGCGATACATTGAGTAAGTGATCCTTGGTACATCTGGTTCATTAGTAGCATAATTATCATTTCGCATCAAAAGACCTTTTCTCCGATAAAAAAACGTAAGAAATTAAAACGGTTAGAAACTTATGAAAGGGACCGACCCGAATTTCACCCTAAAATAAAGGGAGGTAATCAGGCCGGTCCCTTTTGATGAAATTATAACTGCATAAGTCTCATATATTTGTTTTAAAACACTAAAGTACACTTTTGGAGGAAAAAACGACGAAGATACTCTTAATGAAAGAAATGCGCGCGGACAAAGTTACTGTCTAAATTTGGGCATCAAAATGAAAACATTGGGCATTGCAATGCACAATTGAAATATGTTAAATTTGGGTATCGAAATGCAAAAGGTCACTGCCCAAATTTGGGCATTGGAATAAAAACATTGGGCATCGCATTGCACAATTAAAATATGTCAAAATTTGTGCATCGAAATGCAAAAAGCCACTACCCAAATTTGGGTATCGGAATGAAAACATTGGGCATCGCAATGCACAATTGAAATTTGTCATAAATTGGGCATCAAAATGCAAAAATCCCAACTCAAATTTAGGCACCGCAAAAACTTTTGAAGCCCAAAACAGTGCTTAAACATCGTTATTTGGCCTTAGAACGAAGACGTCACGTGTTAGACCTAACAAGTCCTGTAAATCTCGTCGAGAGCTTCGATTTGGTATATGCAGTGGGTTTCGTGGTTCATCCGGAATCAAAAGTTATGCCATAACGATGGAAACTAGATTTCTGTCATGTTCGTCCAACTGAAGAAAAAGTCGAAGCGTTTTTTCAAGAACACGAACAACTGGGGATACAGTAAAAAAAGATTCTCTAATTTCGCTAATCTATTTGATATCGAGACAACTAAGACATCATTTGAAATGAAAGATTTTATTCGAGTTCGAGCAGTGATTCTTGGCCGATGACAAAAGATAAAGACATATATTTTGAAAAAGGCGAAAGAGGGTATTATTGGAAGAATTTTATAAATGTTCATTTTGCCAGTTAAAAAAAGGAAAAAAATTGCGGGCCAGTCCACTTTTTGAAGTTTTTAATTGCCAAAGTACCCCTTTTTTCAACAGAAAAAGTCACTTTTGGTGTCAAAATGACTACAGTACCCTTAATGAATCATATGCGCTCTATGGAGATCATTATTTTTGCACCACAATTCATCAATTTTATTGCATTATTTTTTAAACATTGGTTTAATAGTTTAATTGTCTAGTTTAATTGCATTGGGATTCATCGATTTGTAGCATTAATTTTGCATCGCGGTTCAATACTTTAACTGCCTAGTCTAATTGTACAGTGGTTCATCAATTTTATTGCATTAATTTTTGCACTACGGCTCAATAATTTAATTGTGTAGTCTAATTGTACCGCGATTCATCAATGTTTGTTCTGCGATTCATCAATTTTATTGCATTATTTTTTGCATCGCGGTTCGATAGTTTAATTGACTAGTCTATTTGCACAACGATTCAAAATAGTTTAACTGAATTGAACCGCGGTTCAAAATCGTAATGAAACAGACCATGTCCTCAGTTTTTCTCTTCCTTCTCCTCCATCGTAAACCTTTTTATTCCTCCTCCTTCGCCTTCGTCCCTACTGTGAAAATCCTCCAACCCAACACATTTTCATTAAAGTTTCGTAGTTAATGGTTCAGAAAACTCGTTTACCTTTCGGGGGCGATGTCCCCGAACCCCCATGAAGTGGCGCTGTCCCCTCGATCTGGAACCGTGAAACAGGGCAGGTTGATCTCCGTTTCATTACACAACAATTGTGATTTTTGAATTCAAAGTGTGCTGCCGAATTTGTTGAAGGAAACGATGACATTTTCGGAACTATATTTCGAAAAATGGTTTTTTGCGGTTAAAAAAAGAACGGTGAATATTTGGTTAAAAACTTTGAAAAAGAGATCGACCAGAATTTTACTAAAAAAAAAAAGTCACTTTAACAGTTACAATTTCAGGAAAGGGGACTGGGCCGTAATTAATCATAATATAAATGATAGAAGTTTTTTTCATAAACATGGGCCAGACCACTTCATCATCCATTCTTAACCAGAGGCCCGTCATACAATAGCAAACAAGGGAATTCAATCATGCGGGAAAATAGGGTGATAATTGGGCCGGTCCTCTATCATAATATTATAACCAGAAAAGTCCATAACATATGTTTTCAACCGCTAAACTACACTTTTTTTTGGGGGGGGGGCATGACGAAAATACATTTAATGAAGGAAAAACACGCACACAAAGGCACTGTTCCAATTTGGGTGTTGCTCAAAAGCCACTGCCCAAATTTGGGTGTCGCAATTAAAAAATTAAGCATCGTAATGCATTTGAGCTTCACAATGTAAAAAATCGCTGCCCAAATTTGGGCATCGGTGCACAAAAGAAAATAGTGAGTGAGAACCAGTGCATTGGAATATGATTTATGGTGATGGGTGATCTCACACACTCTCTCATCAGATTTGTAATACACTTTCTCTTTCTCATGTCTCACCAGTCACACATTTTCTCTTTCCCAAGTACACTCGATATTCCCCTTTCCTTCTCATTCATTCCTACGATGCAAGCATTGAAGCCTATGCGTCAAACATCGGAGTCTACGACGCAAGCATTGAAGCCTACGAGGTAAAACGACGCAAGCATTAAAGCCTACGAGGCAAACATCGGAGCCTATGACACAAGTATTGAAGCTTATGAGGTAAAGATCAGAACCCACGACACAGGCATTGGATGCAAGTATTTACAGAGTTATGGTAGACTTTCTTACGGGAGCTACAAGTTTACATGGTGCTAACGAGTCACCAACCACCGGTCGCAACAAACGAGTCTTAACTCTACCATTATTGATAGTGGTATAATACGAGCGCATGTTATATAAGGGTTTTAAAAAGTGAAGTTAAGTAAGGATATTCCAAAATATCATCTCATGAATAAATAATTGAGAAGTGTACACTTAATTTAGTACTTTCTTCTTTTTGAGCAAAAAGTCTATTATTTTATTTTGAGATGTTTTATTTAAAAAATATACTTTCAAAAATTAAGGCATAAAAGTGCTATTTTATTACTAATTGACTATTAAAAATGTCATTTTCTTAAAAAAATTGATTTTCAAACGAAAACTCTTTATCCGAAATGAAAGGAGTATAGATATTCCCTTCATTTTAAAATTATTGCTCTGACTTTTTGAGTCAAACAAAATATTTTTCAAGTTTTTTCAAAATCATAAAACACGTTGTACCAACTAAAAAGTAAAACAAATTACGTTTTTTCTGATTTTTTTAAAAATAACCTAAAATTTTCATTTGAAAAAAACACAGTTAGATTAAAAAGTCAAATATAACAATAATTTTGAAAAAAAATAACGTCAAATTTTCATTAAAATTTAAAAAAAAAAAAACATAAACGACCCAATTGCACGGTAGGTATTGACTTGCTAATCGTTATCCATAATAAACAACTGTAACCCCGTGAGTCTTGACATTGAGAGAAGTAAAAATGAACAATATATATACATGCAAGTACACACAGTATTGGTGGGCCCAAAAGAGAGGACGAATTCAATTGGTGTGCTGTGTTTTCGACTTCAACCTAACTCAAAACATATTTAATTAATCGAAACTTCTAATGGCAAAATACCCCCACAAAATTGACTTTGGACTTGTGTGTTCTGTCACATCAAATCAAATCAAATCAATAATGCAAGAAGCTCAAACTTTTGTTCAAAACCTAGTCCGGGACAATTTTTTTTTGGACGTTCTTACATAAAACGGATCATTTATATTAATGAATTGAGATGTTATCTTACTAATTCTTAACTAAGAAATTAGACAAGGTAATTTGTTATGGATAATTTATAAAACTAATTTTTCATGCTTACTATTTGTTTATTACTAGAATTTCGGCATGTGTCATAGGCATGGAGGACCAAATCATCTGTCATTCATTTGTCGTTGTAATTGAATCTCGGCCTCACATATTTCGCTATAAAAGAAGGCTAAAATAACAAGAGGAGCGTTATGCGGTAGAGATTGATGGGACGATGAGCGAGAGAGTGTGATAGACGATTTGGAGCCGGCATGGAGGACCACCCCACGATCAAATGTGTGTGTGTCTCTCTCACTCTCCCCATTTCCTCCATGTTTACTTGGCTCTATTAAGTATCAATTAACCCCCACAACATGATATGTTTTAGGATGTGTATTGTAATAGAGATTATTATGTCACATAGTATTATTTTGTAGTACAAAATTACTATCGTGTCAAGGGTCGTTCCTTGTGTTAGTCGGAGCCCTAGGCCAAAGTTCTAATTTGGGTCTTGAGTTCCAATATTGATTATATATTCTTGGGTGATAATCAGGTCGGTCCCTTTTGATGAAATTATAAACGCTTAAGTCCCCTATATTTGTTTTAAACAACTAAAATACACTTTTAGAGGAAAATAACGAAGATACCCTTAATGAAGGAAAGACGCGTGGACAAAGCCACTGCCCAAATTTAGGTCTTGTAATGAAAACATTGGGCATCGTAAAACACAATTGAAATCTGCCAATTTTTGGGCATCGAAATGCAAAAAGCCAATGCCCCAAATTTGGGCATCGCAATGAAAACACTAGGCATCGCAAATACACATTTGAAATAAGTCAAAATTTGAGCATCGCATTGTAAAAATCCTTAATCAAATTGGGACATCATAATGGAGAAAAATTGGGCATCATAATGAATATATTGAACAATGTCACCAAATATCTACATAGTTGGGCATCATAATGGAAAAAAATGACGTTGGAATGAATAAATTAAACGCTGCCACCAAATATCAACAAAGTTGAGCATCGAAATAGACAAAGTTGTACACTGCCACCAAATATCAACATAGTTAGGCATCATAATTGATAAAGTTGGCGTCGAAATGAATAAATTAAACACTGCCACCAAATATCAACAACGTGTGCATCGAAATGGACAACATTGAACACTACCACCAAATATCAACATAGTTGGGCAACGTAATCGACAAAATTGGCGTTGGAATGAATAAACTAAACACTGCCACCAAACATCAATAAAGTTGAGCATCGAAATGAACAAAATTAGCGTCAAAATGAATAAATTGAACAATACCCCCAAATTTGTGTGTAAAAATTGGGCATCGGAAAAAATTCTAAAACTTAAAACAGTGCTTAAACAACGTTTTTTAACCTTAAAACGAAGATATCATGGGGATAACCTTACGTGTCTTGTAGATCGTGTCAAGAGCTTCTATTAGATATGCGGTGCGTCACATGGTTCATCCGGGGTTCAAAAGTTATGTTATATCGACGGAATAGTTTTTAACTTTTTGATTTCTACTAGTGTATTAGTTTCAAAACTGTCGTAGAAGATGAAAGGAGGTTGACGATGGAGAAAAGAGAGATGAAGACGAAGCTGGATGACGAGCATATTTGAGAAAAAGAGGAGCAAGATGAAGATGGAGAAGAAGACGGAATAAAAAGACGAAGTAATAGGTCGTGGGCAATTTTGAAACAAAATTATGAAAATGGACTTTTACATTTTTTTTTAATATGATAAATGGTACTGGAGCGGTTACAATTCCAGCAAAATAGTATCGGTCACAATTATTCGTATATTCTTTGTAACCGTGTTCATTAAAATCGACAAAAGTTTTTTTTTTCCCACTAAAATTGTTAACAAAATGTGTCACTAAACTTTCTTTTTCTACTCCCTCGTTTCGGATAAATGTTCTTACTTTTTATTTTTGGATACTCCAACTAATGTTTTTAAAGACTTTGGGTGCACAATTTTCCTATCAATCTTCCTAATATATAGTTTCATTTAATGCTATCATTATTGCACATCATAGAGAGAAAGAGTGAGTATAATGAGTACATAATTAATGAGAGAATTCCATTTCTAAATCTTTGTATTTTGTCAACTAGGAACTAAGTCTGTCAATGGATCGAATTATGATCCGAATTCCTATCTGAATTCGAAGTTATTTTTAGGATATAGATTTTGTTTTTCAATCCGATTACCCGATTTTGATATGAATCTGATAATCCAAAGTTTAATAAATCAGATTTGGATTTAGGTGTTCCGATCTGTTAACAATCCGATCTGATCCAATATAAAAAAATATTAATATTGTATATATAAAAGTTACTTATGTTGAGTTTTTATTCGTTAATCATTATTATTATTAATTATGTTGGTGTAAGATGAAAACAAAAATTATTAATTTTATTCGGCCTTTGGTTAGGAAAAATACATCAATATTAATTTTATTTAGGACTTTAATATGGAGCTAATAAAATCCGCATAAAATATGAATCCAAAAATTAGGATATGGATCGAGCTTTGACATATTCGAAAGATAATCTGATCCGATTTAAGTCGATAATTTCTTAACAAATCAGATATGTATTTGACTGATCTGATCTGAATCCGATCCATTAACATGCTATTAGGAACAATTATCCGGAATAAATGAAGTATTATTTTTAGAGACAAAAATATTAAATTGTCGTAATGTGGAATGAGCTTAATAAAATGGGTAATTGATTGTTTGTCTTTAGGTGGCTTAAAATAAAAAATATGGACAAAGATAATACTAGGAAGAAATTTACATTTTGAAAAGTTTTTAACCCCTTTACACCTTAGTATTTTTCTCAAATCGTAAAAATGCATTTTTAATCACGTCATGCATTGCGATATACAAAAGTATGTATCGCAAATTCGCAATCTACAAATGCATGCATCGTACGATCTCAACGATTCATCATCTTATCCAATGATATATCGCGATACATCAAAAATGTAATTTTTCGATTTGAAAAAAATATTAAGGTGTAAAGTGATTGAAAGGGCCACAATGTTTCCCTAAATACTACTTTGTTCATATATTTTTGAGGTATTGTCCGAGGCCTTGGCTTCGTTGTGGAAGGCCTCCTACTGGGATGTGCTTGAATTTTTATTTAAAGAAGACAAACGTGAAAATTGTGATGAGCTGGTCCCTTTTTCCAACATATTAACTGCTACCAATACCCATTTCTTTTCTTTTTTTCAACTAGTAAATGTCACTTTGATAATTTTTTCGACTAAAATGCCCCATTATATGTGAACGAGAAACGCGATGCATCACACGCAGAAACATGGTACCTTTCATTAAGAAGAAGAAAAAATATATCAGCTATATGATACGGGACTCATCACTGCTTTCAAATATTAATTAAGTTTTGAAATATTTTAAACAATGAAGCAAAAATTACAAACAAAATCAAGTTATTGTGTTTTGCGTCATTCATCTTCACTTCTTTCAAATATTGGTTAATACTCTCATCAACGATGCATTTTTAACAGAGATATGATATTAGCGCACAATGTGTTTGATAGAATGTGTGAGATAAACCTTGTTCACCAAATCACAAAATTTTAAGTACAAGGAAACGGGGAACGCCCCTGAAAGGAAACAAATTTTAGCCACATTCCGAAGTGAAAATTCAAAGCAAGTTGTGATGTATTGATTTGGAATCACCATGTCACACAATTTTGGAACTGTGCATCGGGATTCATCAATTGATGCATATTCGATATTGACTTGGTGCATCCCGATACATAAATTGAATTAGGTGATTTAAATTGATGCATTGAATAAGTGAGCCGAGTGCAACGCAATGAATATATTGGATAAGATGATTTAAATTAATGCAAAAATTGATGTACTGAGTAAGTGCATCCGTAGCTTTTTAAAACACATTCTTTTCAAAATTCTACTCTTTAAAAAACTCTAATTTATAGTGATGAAAACGAAAAAATTGTTTTAATAATATAATGTTATATTGAAACAAATTATAATTGAAGAAATTGTATTTTTAGCTTGTGCTGCGTTTTTCATCTCTTATTAGCCATATGCTCTTATGAATTTATTTTTATTATTTTAAAAGTAAATGTGCTGTAAGACGGTCTTATTTATCTTAATTCATATAACGATATCTTACTCTTTTATAGCTCAATTCGCCAATGGAAAATACTAAATTTATCACCAAAATTACTATTTTGGTGATAACTTTATCTTGAAGGCAAAATACATATGAGGTGTATATGCATTATCAAGATATAGTTGTTAACATAATGATAATCTTGATAATAAACATAGCAAAGTTGCTCACCAATATACAATTAAATATGATCTTCTGCATTACGTGTTCGCTTGTTAAAAAGTAGAAAGATTTCCATAAGATTCTCTCTGCAAATCTGTGAAAATAAAAAAGGAAAGTGAAGCACATGGGCCATGGCCCATGGGCAGCCAGTCAAAGCCGCCATTCCTTGAGCAAACCTAAAAATATGATGTCCCTCATTCTCTCTTTCTTGGCCTAAGAGACGTATATACGACACGTATAGTCGTATATATAATAGCAAGAACCGAAGAAGTCAATTGGTTCGGTGCTTTTACAGTTTTACTCGTGTCCCAATTTTATAATCGTTTTTTCATTTCTAAAAATATCTTTTCTTAATTAAAAATTTATAAAATGACATCGACGTGCAATTTCTAAATTTTATTATTCAAGAGTTTTACGTTGAGTATATACCATGTGTTGAGCCATCCCAAACATGGAGGGCCCTATATTAAAACTAAAATTAAGCTTAAAAAGGGGAAAAGATATATCAAAATACATTTTCATGATATTCATAAATATGATTACATTGCAATTGTTTTCTTACATATAATTATATAAGGTAAAAACTTTTATAAAGACGGTTTTATAGATATTTTTTGTAAGATGAATCATTTTTACTCGATTCATCGTGTGTTAATGGGTTAAATTATGAGATAATTGAGTTCCGTCTTACAAATTAATATGCGTAAGACCATCTTATATAAGATATACTTATTACATAAATGCCAAAAATATACTAGAACTCCAAATTTATGTTTAAATTCCACTCGAAAAGTGCTATCACTCTAGAGCACGGTTAACGGAGATTTTTATGGATATCAAGTATCTAATTTGATTTACTTTGATTTGTATCAACTTAAGATACAAATCAAACCAAAATCATCCACCATTTTTTGATTTTTATCTTTTTTTTTATATTTTTTGTAATTCAAAAAATATTTTTATTTATTTATAAAAAAATATTACATATTTTTATTTATTAATAGAGACTTGATTTGCTTCATTTAGGATCACCAAACCAATTTTCAAGATAAAGATGATGAAATATATAAAATGGTTGAAGTTTTTGCCCTGTTGAAAATATTTTTTAGTTTTGAATCAAATATATATTAAATAAATTACTTTATTAAATTTTAATGAGTTGTGTTTGATTTGGGTGCATTGTTAACCATGCCCTTAGTAGTGAAGACCAAAATTTCCTTAAAGGTGTGTTTGGTCATAAGAATTTGAGATAATTTAAAAAATATGTTTTGTAATGATTCATGAAAAAGTTGGAGGAAGTTAGAGTATCATCATTGTGTGATTTTTATTCTTCTTAGCATTGCTTTTTATGGAGAAGAGGATATACACATTGGGCTTGGGGACACCTTTTTAGAGTTGTCATCTAGGATAGAAAATATTTTTTCTTCTTGGTAAAAAAAAAAAATCATCTTGTGTATTTGTGTGTGGTCGGTTTTGGGGGTTAAATTTAAATAATTTTTTTAAGAAGATGTATAAAAAAATTTAAAATAAAAATATATATTTTTAAATATATAAAAAAGCAAAGTGTGTAAATGACATAGACCTAATTTAAAAAATGTGTAGAGAGAAGCTGTGGGTCGTAAAAAGGCAAGAAAAAAAAAAAGAAACCAAAATAAATGGAGAACGACCCAAGTCACCCTACTCCCAAGTTTAAGGTAGAATATGGCAATATATTTTAAAGTTACCAGGTTGCCCACGTTTAAGGTAGGACCCAATCGAGTTTCTTGGTGAAATAAAACGAGAGAACAAGTCAGGTTGTGGAGAAGAAGAAACATTTCAGAAGAAGAGTGGAGAGAGAGGGTTTTGGTCCAATAATATTCCCATATGATGGAGAATTGCTGAACGAATTTTTTTTATGTGGGGAAGTTTGTTTGTCTTCCCAAACCGCGTTGAAACTTTGGGTGTTGTTGAGAACTCCTGTGAAGAGTCTTAGCTGTTGAAAAATTCAAGAATTCAGAGAAACAAAGTTCATGGATAGACAAATATAATTGAAAAAGAGGTTAGATGAAAGTGAAACTCACATTAATTGTTCTTTCATCTTATCCTTTCACGTCTTCATCTTCTTCATTGATTGTCTCTTTCCATTGTATGTCCCCTCTCTTTCTCTCTCCTGCTTTCTTTTCGGTTTTCTTTATTTTGTCTGTGATCACCTTTGTACTTCATAGAACCAAACGGCGAAAAGGGATTTGCATGTAGTCCGACTCCA
This sequence comes from Codonopsis lanceolata, assembly GCA_013146195.2. NCBI lineage: Eukaryota > Viridiplantae > Streptophyta > Magnoliopsida > Asterales > Campanulaceae > Codonopsis > Codonopsis lanceolata. Next base: position 1,990,025 of record CM028383.1, on the reverse strand, counting down.
AGTAATTGGGGTGATGGGTCATTGTTTCTCACCTTGAATTTCCATTTTCACTTGCTTTTTTCATATGGGAGTTTCTGTATTTCTTTTTCCTTTTCTTTTTAATTAAAAGTTTATTCTTTTTCTGTTAAGTTATGAAAATTTCCAAAATTTCTATTCATTTTGTCTACTTCCCTCTGTTTCTGGATCAGGGTTGTCTTTCATTTGTGTTGAAACTGCTTCTCTGTTTCTCTCCCTCTCTGTGTTCAATTGCTTGGTATTCAGAGTAAATATAAATACTTGTTTATTTTTTGAATCATATTTCTGTAATTTGGCAGGAGTTGAATGACAATTTGTATTAAAGTTCAAGATTGAATCTTCAAAGGGTTTATCTTTTGGTAAAGATATTGAAAATGAAGTGTTTCCATTACTTCAGTGATAAGACTAGAACCAGGGAACAGAGGTCAGCTCCTATACTGAAAAGCCAGAGTAATTTGAGCAAGTCTGATGTTTCTACAGCTGAGAGAGGGACCAAGTCTTCGTCTTCAACAACGACTCCTCATCAGAGTATACCGCAATTATATGAAGAGAAAGCTCAGCACTTGAGAGTGTTTTCATTCTCGGAGCTTAGGCAGGCCACTAATGATTTCAGTAGGTTGCTTAAGATTGGAGAGGGCGGATTCGGGTGTGTTTATAAGGGCACAGTCAAGCCTGTTGGTGGAAAAGGGGATCCAATAGTGGTTGCTATAAAAAAGCTTAGCAGCGATGGCTTTCAGGTATCGAATTGGCTTTTGTTTCACATCAGCTTTGTCATATCATGGAATGTTAGTCATAATCTTGAAATTTTAGATGCAATGTATGAATAAAAGTACATGTAATGGTAGAAATGGCTGATGTTTAAGAGTCATGGTAGATAAAATTTATTGTTATTTTGTGATGTTTGATGTTGAATTATCAATATTATCATGTAAGTTTTCTAGCTTGTTATCTTTATTAATGAATTTTGCTTTGATTCTAGGATGGTGCTACCTCAATAAATAAGTTTAACTTGTGTTTTGTTAATTGCATGGGGTTCTCTCTTCATGTCAATTAGTAAGGGTTGTTAGGTTGTTCCTTATTGGTTTAATTTCTCTAATTATGTGTTAGTGATTGCGAGTGGTAACTACTGGCATCTACATATGTTTATCCATATGTTGGCTTGACAAAAAACTTGGTGGTTATGGATTTTTTGTTGACCTAAAAGATACTTGTTAGAGAGTTAAAGGCTGAACCGTTAGGGTGAACTAACCTGTGAAGGCCCTTCAACAATTGTGTTTAATCAATTAGGCCCTAGGTATGTGAGAGGTAAGCTTGTTTTGGCTTTGCAATGTTGGCTCTGTATGGTTACAACTGAAAGTTTTCTAAAGTCTCTTATGGCGAAGAGCATTTTTCCTCTGTCTCCTCCGGTGTGTTCACAAACTTATGAGTGGTCATTAGTGGTTTTTATTTTTGTCCCATATTTATAAAGAATTTAGTGAATGCCTCTGCTCTGCTTCCTATAGCACAGTTTGGTGACGAAAGATTTTCTCTCACTGAATATGTGTTTCCTTTGTATTATCTTTACAGGGTCATAAACAATGGGTAACTGAAGTACAATTTCTTGGTGTTGTAGAGCATCAAAATCTTGTAAAACTCATTGGATACTGTGCTGTAGATGGAGTGCGGGGGATCCAGCGTCTAATTGTTTATGAGTTCATGCCTAAGAAAAGCCTGGAAGATCATCTTTTCAACAAGGCTTATGAAGCTCTTTCTTGGCAAACAAGACTACAGATAATGCTTGGAGCAGCACAAGGACTAGCTTATCTGCATGAAGAAATAGAAATCCAGGTTTGGGCTCAATGACCTTATCTGATATCAATTGAGCATTTGAGTATTGCATGGAGCTGACGAAGGCCGATTTTTAATTTTTTTTTTCTTTCTAAATATACATCACCATTATACTATACACTACCCAAGGAACTATAAAATAACTTAATGGCTTGTAATCACATAAAACCTTCGATTAGAGAGGATCAATGGCATCTGAGGGTACGGGAGAGTGTTTACATGAGAATAGAAGAAGGTTGAGTGTTCACATTGGTAGAGCTTCACCATTTGTAAAGATGCCCTAGGGTCTTCTTTCTAGGTCCCTTGGAAAATAGGTGATTTGTGGGGCATGAGAGCTTTATCAAAAAAGAGAAGTTGTAAAAAAAATCGAAAAGAAATCATCTAGAAAGATCTTCAATTAAAGGTGGCGGCCAATGGGAAGCTGGCATGTCACACCGGCTGAAGGAGGGCTCATAAGCATCCTATTCAGTGCAGCAGGTGATACATCCACGCTATTTACCTTTTCCTAATTGGATTGCTGAATCCCGACGCCTGCAAAGCTGGAATCCAACATCCTCTGTTGTCATCATAAAATAACTTTCAAAGCCAACTAAATGGAATGGATCACTTGAAAAACTATCTTACTCATATTTCAACCAATAACTGTCAAAATAATCCTTTTGCTACCAAATTCATGAAATTGACCAATCTAATTGCACCCAAATGATTCATGAAATTGACCAATCTAATTGCACCCAAATGATTCATGAAATTGACCAATCTAAATGCACCCAAATGATTACTGTTAAAGCCAAATTATAAGATGTATGTATGTTGTGAAATGGGTTATCTATGGAATACTTTTTGGTGTTAACTTTAGATCGCGAAATGTGTTGTTTGCAGAAGTTCAACTATAAATTACAACGTTCTTGGACAAAAGAAACATGACATAATTAGTCAACAGTCAATCTCAAAGTCTTTGAAAGTAGAGATTGTGTGATACTCCAATCCCATACTCGGTAGATGTAGGAAGTTTGTGGGCCTTATAAGTCACCAACATCATTCATAGACTTTTCGGTGGCTGTGGTGGGTCTAGTTGATCTAGGTGCCTAGTGGGTCAGTACATGAGCCATACGTAGCAGACTAGAATTTTGGGCGGGCTCGGGGCGTTACAGGTTGTGAAACAAAATCATTCCTCCCAGGAAATGGTTGCGTATTTCCTTGTGGTTTACAACCAATACGAGGTATTGAGTTGTAACTATGAGTACTATATTACTAATTGCTTCTTATTTAACACTAGTAATCAATTTCTCTTCTTTGAAAATTTCTTGATTTACTTTCATTGTCATTAAGGCTTTCCTTTTTTCTTTCTCCTTTTATTTTTTGAATGGTATAGGTCATATTTCGAGATTTTAAGGCATCTAATGTCCTATTGGATGAAGATTTCACACCGAGGCTTTCAGACTTTGGGCTTGCTCGCGAGGGGCCAACGGATGGAAATACGCATGTCTCCACAGCAGTGAGTACACATTTTACTTTCTTAGCATTTTGGTCAAACTTTATCATTGAGTACTGAAACCTACTTCGGATTTTACCAACCACATGCATTTTTGTTACGTAACCAAATTTATGTAACTTGGCATTAATTTAGTCTCGAGCATATTTTGGTTGCAAGAGGTGAAATTACGTGGCAAACTTAAGACACCCCTATGTGGAGATTCATTTTCCTTTGTTCGAATCAGCGATGTCCAGGCTCCATTTCAAAGTAAATCATGTAATACCTACTTACACAATTTTTTATGTGGTAAGCCACAAACTGTTTTCTACAATGCGAAAAAAAAATTGGTCGTAAAGAACAAGCTGTTTCGGACTTGTTAATATGTCAAGATAAGCAAATATAGGGTAGGAAAAAAAGAAAAAAGAAAGAGAAGCCAGCATACATTTGGGGATTAAAACAGAAAGAAGAGAAATCTCAACTTATTACCTATATTTATATTTAAAGTTTGAATGTAGGGTCAGTAGGAGATTCAGAGCTAGGATAGAAAATAGAAAAGAAGCCAGGCTACCCTTAAGAATTATAAGAGGGGTTTGAGAGAAACTCGATGGCCGATGCAATACCTATATTTGAAGTAAGTTCTAAAGTTCCATCTCCTAAGAAGTCTATTTATAGCCATGCCACCCTTGAGAATTAAAAGATAGATCCAAGCTAACCTCATGAGTCATGGCTTAATAGAAACTCAATTTGAAAGCAACATTTGAAGTAAGTTTGAATGTTCCATCAGGTAAGAAGCATACAGGGGAACCAAAATTTATTGCCTGGGAGACAAGACTAAATACCCAAGTAAATCTAATTTAAAGTCACAAGTAAAGATGTAAATGTCAAGAAAGGCCCAAGATAAATAAAGTATAAATTACTCATAAAATGCAGGACCTTGGCTTATGCCTATGCTGCTGATAGATTTGGATAATCTTCCTTTGCTTATCTGGCTCTTATTGATTCCCATCTCATGAGTAAAGGTTCTAGAGCCACAATTGTGGAAAAGTGGCATTTGAGGGATATTGTGTAGACGGGATTTCTTGTGTAGGCATTTGCTCTGTATAAGCAAATGGGTGTAAGCAAATGTGCCTGTTACGAAACATATTAAAAATAGATGCACCGAACCGAAGGAGAATTAACCCACGGATTTAAGGAGAGCGCAATTCACTATCAATGAAGCTTAAAGATGGCAAAGATAAACGCCAGCCCTCTGATTAAATTCAAAAGAACAAATTGAAGTGCACACTTTTTTTTTTGGTAGGTAAGTGTGGTCCCTTGTTGGTACGGGGATTGGAACCAAAGATCTCAAGGTCTTTGCCTGAGTGTCTTTGCTATCTCTCGAAGTGTGCACTTTTATTCTGCCCACATAGCGAAGTGGGTGCGTATCTCAGGGCTTTGATCTTGCACCTTATGAATAAGTAACTGACAGGCTTTACTCCTATGAGGGAGCCTTTCTTTCTCTTACATTTACGTCATGAGTTCAAGGTACACATACATGATACAACAGGAACAGGGCGAAATGCTAGGTCTTTATCTAGTCTATCCTCCTTCCAACTTGCATACTGGAACTGCACTGGATAACTCCTGCTAAGAAATCTTAAGAGGTTATGTTTTGATATTGATATTACGGCAGATTTTAAGGACTTCCCTGGACCTTGAGAATATTAAAGGCGCTATGATCTTTTCAGAAATCACAGGGGTCTCTTTGACATTCTAAGAAGGACCTTCCTTCTAGTTGGCAAATGTTAAAAGAGAATCGAAAGAAATGATGAAGAAACTCACTAATGTATAATCCCAAAACCCTCTGTGTGTTAGCCCATGACAACTCAATGGAACTATGGAGAAGGAGAGGTAGTTTGGGGGAGGTATAATCTTCCATGTGAACTTGTTAGCTAATTTTCCGGCTAATAATTGCCAATCATCATCCATCCATCCATCCAAAGCAGATCATTTTCACAGTCATAGCAATTCAGAAAAGGTGGGTAGTGCATGTGGTATTCACATTAGTTGGGGCCTCAGGGGATGCCAAACCTTTTGCATAATAGTATTCCTCCTGGTATGATTTTATATCTTGCCTTTTTCTTACTAGGTTATGGGTACACATGGTTATGCTGCCCCAGACTACATTGAAACAGGACATCTCACGGCAAAGAGCGATGTGTGGAGTTTTGGTGTGGTACTGTATGAGATCTTAACAGGCAGGCGGTCATTGGAAAGAAACAGACCCCAGAATGACCGGAAACTTCTGGACTGGGTGAAACAATATCCAGCTGACAGTAAAAATTTGGCATGATAATGGACCCCAGACTTGAAAATCAGTACTCCCTCACTGCAGCTAGAAAAATTGCAAAGTTGGCAGACAGTTGTTTGCTGAAAAGTGCAAAAGATCGGCCAAAGATGAGCCAGGTGGTGGAAACTTTGAAGCAGATAATTGAAGTGTCAAGCAATGGAAGCCCTTCTAACAAGAATCTCGAGTATGTTGATGATGAACCAGTTGACTTGAGTAAGAATATCAATACAGCGGGGCCATCCGAATCAGCAAAAAGGCGGATGGCACAACTAGCCAAACTTAGTGAACACATTGGTGGAGTCAGCAAAAGAGGGTTTATGATCAGGCAGAGGGCTAAAGTTCCTTGAGAAGTGTCTGCAGTGGTATGTCCGCTTTGGTTAGTGCAATGGATAATCATTTTGGTTAATGTTGGAAGAATCCAAAGAACGGGAGAACAGAATGAGCTAATATTACTCAGTACTTCTGTTGAGATTGTAATGTATTTTCTGTAGTACGTCGTTGTTAGGATTAGAGTATTTTTGGTACTATTAGATTTATAGTAAGAATTTTTGGTACAAGCCCTACTTCTCCATGTAAATATGTCATGTAATAAGAGGTCATATTGTAGGCTTCAGCTAAACTGCTAAGGGCATCTGTAGTGGGGGGTTTTAACCGGTTGATCAAATCCCAAAAACCTTTTGGACAAAGCTCGATAGCAGTGGAGCAAATTTGAAAAGGTTGATAAATATCAACCAGTTGATAGAAAGTTTCAATATTAAACAATTCAATATATCTAATCTATCCGTTGTACACTTGTGTCTTTACTTGTGTGTGTGTGGGTGTGTGTGTTTGTAACCGTTGCAATTAACGGTAATATATATATATTTTCCTATAAATAGTTTTCCAAAACAATTTTTTCATTACATTCAAATATACATTTTACTTCAAATTCTTTCTCATTTAAATATCTAAAATTCTTTTTTTCACTTCTTTTATTATGGATAACAATTTTTTTTATCAATTTATTGAGCTCTTCAAATGATGATGATTCTGTTAATACCCAAACTCCTCAAAATTTACAAGCTTCGCTAAATTTTAAGTTCAGAATTTTCAATATCCTAATTTTCGAAGTCTTTCACATTTTCCCGTTCCTCCAACTAATCAAGGTATTTCAAATATTCCAAACGTTCTTTGTGAAAGAATGTAATTTTAAAGGGCAATGCTTAGAGTCACTCTCATTTTGTATCAAAATATGGGTACTTTATGACGTGGTACACTCTCATTGGTTAGATATTTTGTGGGTCCCACCATTCCAACCAATGAGAGTGTGTCACATCATAGAATACTCATATTTTAGTACAAAATGAAAGTGACCCAAGCATTACCCAATTTTAAATGAATGTTATGAAAATAAAATGTTTAGTTGTGGATCCATACTATAAAGATTTTTAAAGGTTTATGTGAATTTAGATAAAATATTTAAAATGAAAAGGTTTATAAGCTGATGACAGTGATATGTTGGATAAACCTTTTAAAAGGTTGATAAGTGTGGATGACCTAATATCCTAGTAAATGTTATTGACGCGTTCCAGTAATTTCTCAAGAAAATATTCCTGTAATTGTTCTTCCATCTTTCTGTATATTCTGAAATGCAGAACTCAATTTGCTTCAACGGCTAATGGGACTACAGCTGGTTTGCCTTAATTATTAAATTTTTTAAGTATTGTGGGAAAGTATTTGATTTTCATGACTTGGGCTAAACCCATCGAAACCCATTAAAATTCAAATATCAAACACGTCGGAATTGGGTCGGGTTAAGACGAATAACGAGTTAAAGCGTGTCGACCCATCTTAACCCGCAGTAAAAACTTTCGAGTCAAAATTAGGTAACAAGTTTGACCCACTTTAACTTGATCCAACCCAACAAGTTAATTTTTGGGTTAAAACGAGTTACCCGTTTCTACCAAAAAATGTTAAAGGGTTGTATTGGGTCGGATAATTTTCAAGTCGAGTCGGATGGGTTAGCGAGTTTTGAGTTGTGATTGTCAGGAGGTCATGGGCCATGCATGGGGATTAAAAGTCCCATGATCTTCTTATATCTTAATCGAATTTGAAAAGATTAATTACTAATGTAACTTCAATTCTCTAAGATTATGGATAGAGTATAACAAGAATCAAACTTGTATAAATTTATCGAATCTCTTGTGATCAAGAAACTGGAGTTTCTGCAGGAAGGATGCTTTCCATGGGAATAACTTGCATTGATCAATGCACCAACATCAAAGCAGGAAATATGCAACCTTGTAAAGGCAAAGGGAGACTACGAAAAGTGCAAGGAACATAGAGAATATCATATTTTCACTTCAAGTAGGTGATAAAGGAAAGGGCTTAATTTAATTCCTACCTGTATCTAGTCAAGAAAAGAATTTCTTCCTATGTTGAATGTATACTTGCTTTCTAATTTTGAACTCCACACAGTTAAACTATCTTGCAGTAAAGTTATCTTGGTTCCCCAGCAATTGTCCAGACCGAGACGAGACGGAAAGAGAGGTTTGATAAAGAAAAAAAAATAAAAAAAAAATATTTCTTCTCTTTGTTCACTAGATGTTGTTTATAACTTTGCATAGTTTTAACTCTTGTTTAATTTTTGTTTTTGTATTTACAGAACCTCTAGTCTTCCTAATCCACAAACAGAAAGGTATGTTCAAAAATCGTTCTTTTGGATGGTTTTATTAAGGTGTTTAATGTTATTTTTGCCATAGTTTTGATATGAATATAACTTTATGCACGAATCATAGGAACCACTTAATTTTTATCGATAAATTAATGCCAATTGTTACAAGATCTTATTATTATTATTATTATTTTTGGGTCCAGCGTGACCTCCTTATTTTTTCACACGAATATAAGGAATTTGTTGTTTTTCAAGCCTAGTAGTAACTGTAGCATTGAAGTGAAAGAGAACTCTTCACCATTGCTTTCCATTCATGCCAAAAAAATTGCTGCCAAATTACCTTCTCTGTAAACATGCCGAATCTCAAAAGATATAGTTTCCAAGGCCACTGTGGTTGCTCCTGAATTATGTCGTTCAGCATCTTGCTCTCAGATTCCACCTCCACGTCCGGCAAACCCAAAAACAAGATCCATTTATTGCTGTAAGATATATTTACAGAAATACGATGGACTTTTTAAGACTTGTGGTTGATTCACTCATAATATCTACATGATCTTAATTAGATTTTAAAAAAACAAGGAAATTTTTATTTGGAATAATCAATCATGTTTTTTGTGAGAGAATCCTTCAATATCTTGTTATAGATATAACTCGTTCTACTCCCGATCTATAACTTGGTAAATTTTTTATTAAGCTTATGACAAGTCTCAACAGAAGTAGTAAAAATAAAGTTTTGCTGAAGCAAACGTTTTTGAATAAGAGAAATGGTATGGAAATATCCAGATTGATTGGTGAGGTCCGAATGATCTTGTGAATAACTTGTCACCATCAGTTGGCAAAATGGAAAGTCCAAAGAAGGATCCAGCCAACCGAAAGTCTGAGATGAAAAGAGGAAACAAGCGAGGGTGTACAAGGAACTGTGTGAAGAATTGAGGTGAAGTGATTATGCGTTCGAAGCACCCTTTGGAGGATTAGGAGCAGGGGTGTTGTATGTACGACTAGTTAACAATCAATCTCTGACAGAAAACTTATAGCCTTTCCCTATTTCATTATGGTCGACTACATCTCTGACAGAAAACTTAATTTCCCTTATTTCATTATTGAAAACCTTAGCCAATACTTATACACCCTACTGCCTTGACTATCACGCCTAAATCTCTCTAGAATACAAAGTAAATGCAAACCATAAATAACTCCTAAATATATGGCAACTATATATCTACCGAAATATATACCAGGATACGGCTCAATACTCCTTTTCAAGTTGGAGCATGAAGATTACAAATGCCCAACTTGCTGAGTAAAAATAAATATTGTCGTTGGCCTAAGGCTTTGGTGAAGATATCAACAAGCTAGACAACTGTCGACACGTTATTCGTATGGATCACACCTTCCTGATTGCATCCCGCACGAATGACAATCCACCTCGATATGCTTCGTACGTTCGTGAAAACCAGATATTGAGCAATATGCAATGCCTACTGACTATCACATAGTAAGTTCATAGCCCGTGGGTGTGCCACTCCTAAACTGCCAAGTAAGGCCTTAAGCCATTTCAATTCCGATGTGACAGCAACCATCGAGCGATAATCGGCCTCTGTAGACGAGCGAGAAACCGTATGTTGCTTCTTGGTTTTCCAAGAGATCGGGGAACTACCTACAAACACTATCCAGCATATGAGCAATCGCGTGGTTATGGGACAACTAGCCCAATCAGAATCACACCATCCCGTCAAATAGAGATCACAATCGGCGCTGAGAAGAATACCTTGACCCGGACAACCCTTCAAATAGTGCACAACCCGAATTCCTGCATCCCAATGCTCTTGGCGAGGGTGTTGCATAAAATGAGCCAAAATGTGAACATTGTAGGCCAAGTCAGGACGAGTACAAGATAAATAAACCAGACGTCCAACCAAACGTTGGTACCGCTCCGGATCATCAATTAAAGGACCTTCGGCAAGTGCGAGATTATGATTTTCTTCGATCGGAAAACCAGCGGATCTCACTCCTAACAAACCTGCCTCGGCAATAATGTCAAGAGTATACTTGCGCTGGCATAAAAAAATCCCCTCTGTACTACGAGCAACTTCGATACCAAGAAAATACTTCAAAGCACCCAAATCTTTCATGTGAAAGCATTCATGCAAATATTTCTTAAGAGCGGAAATGGCGGAAGAGTCGTTGACCGAAATAATCAGATCATCGACATAGACGAGTACATTAAGATAAATGGTACCCTTAAGCAGAGTAAAAAGGGAGTAATCAGAGTAGGACTGAATGAACCCATACTTTTTCAATGAGGTTGATAACTTGGCGAACCAACACCGCGAGATTGTCTCAAACCATACATAGACTTTTTGAGACGACAAACCTTACTGGGTTTGTTGACAGCGAAGCCATGTGGAAGTTTCATATAGACCTCCTCATCGAGATCCCCATGAAGAAAGGCATTATGAACGTCTAGTTGATGAAGTTCTCAGTTCTTCGTAGCTGCTACTGCTAAGAAATTGCGGATAGTGACTATCTTCGCGACAGGAGAAAATGTCTCATTATAGTCAATGCCCTCGATCTGATGATTACCAAAAATAACAAGACGAGCTTTAAAGCGTTCTATCATCCCGTTAGCATGGTATTTGATTTTATACACCCATTTGCAGCCAAAAGCCTTTTTAGCAGGAGGTAAATCTATCATTACTCATGTTTCATTAGCCTCCAAGGCCCCATATTTCCTTCTACGTGGCTTCTTGCCAACAAGCATCTTTCATAGCCTCATTGAAATTGCGTGGCTCACAACCTGATCGAATTAACAACTACAAGAAATATAAGGTGTCGCATAGAGAATTTATCACAATTTACAACATGTGCTAAAGGATATGGACTACTAAGGAGCTAAAAGTAGACGATTAATTCAGGGATGGACGCGAAGATAATACAGTATGCACGACGTGCTCGGAATGCCATCCTGGAGGTCGTTTAGCTTGTAGATCACGGCCTAAATCTGGTTCGGGTGATGGGTCAGAAGGAACCACACCCGGTGCCTCACCTTCACTGTCGTGCGCTGCACCTACTGTGCTGTAAGCATTATCGAGATCCCCAGTTGCACCATATCCCAACACATCTAAAAAAACATTGTCCACACCCATATGAATGCTGTCCGCCGAGTTGTTATCCGCATGAGGTTGATTTTTGCTTGCAAATGGAAATTCATTCTCATGGAATTGAACATCCCGAGACACAAAAATATCCCCCGTTTCAAGATCATATAACTTCAAACCCTTTTTTCCATGAGGATACTCGACAAACACACATTTCCGACTTCTAGGAGTAAACTTATTGCTTTTAGATTTTTTTTATGAGCATAACAAAGCGACCCAAACACTTTCAATGTATCAAATTGAGGTTCGAGACCAAACAAAATTTCATAGGAGTTTTATTTTTCAACAACCTGGACAGAGTTCGATTAATTAAAAAAGCCGTACCCAACACACATTCACCCCAAAACAATATCGGAAGATGACCTTGGAACATTAGGGCTCGGTCGACATTCAAAATATGCTGGTGTTTGCGCTCAACCCTACCATTTTGTTGTGGAGTACCAACACAAGAGGTTTGAAAAACAATCTCATGTTCGTCAAAGTAGGGTAACATACAATCAAACTCGGTGCCATTGTCACTTTGCACCAATTTAACAGTCACTTTAAACTGGCGTTCAATCATGGCAAAGAAAGAACATAAGGCTTTATAAATATCAATTTTAGAATGCAATAAATAAACCCAAATAACTCTTGAAAAATCATCAACCAATGTGAAAAAATAATGTGCACCACCAGAAGAGGGTGTCATGTACTGGCCCCATAAATCACAATGAACTAACTTAAAAATTCGACTGGCTTTACTATCACTATTAGGAAAACTACCCAGTGTTTGTTTTGCTTGAGGACAGACATCACAAACTTTATTCAATGATTTTCTCGCATTGCTACAACAAAGTGCAGGAACTAACTTGACAACTCTGTTTGACGGATGCCCCAGACGACGATGCCACAACTCGAATTCACTTATCTCAGGAACTTTCACTACGTATATTGTAGGAATCCTGTGATAGTAATAGAGTCCATCCCTTTGTTCACCGGCTCCAATCAGACTACCTGTATGTTGGTCCTGTATAGCACATAAAGAGTCAGTAAGTTGGACAAAACATTTAGAATCGTCTATTAATTTGGACACTGATATTAAGTTGCAATGTAATTTAGGCACAAATAAAACACGTTCTAGTATTAAACCCCCATCGAGAGTCATACGGCTTTGTTTAGTAGCCATGACCTGTTTTTAATCATCAGGAAAGCCTACGGGACGTGCTGTGATGTGTTTCAACTGAGTTAACCATCATTCATTGTCGGTAACGTGATGAGAAGCACTGGTATCGAGAAGCCAATGTGGAGTAGACTCACCAATCATTTGATCATGTTGCCGATTATTTACCATGTTTAGTAATATTTGAACTTGCTCAGGATTTAAGTTAAGTAAAGAAGCTTCAGAACCAGCACTTTCAGAGCTTGCTCTTGCTGCCTTTGAAGAACCAATCACCCCACTGTTGCTACGGACTGCATTTGCGCGTACATCAGCTTTGTCGTGATCTGAAACTGCTGCCTTGCCATTCCCTTTACCACGCCGAGACTCCCACCAATCTGGATACCCATGAAGTTTGAAGCACGAGGCGTCACCATGTCCAGATTTCTTAAAATGATTGCAATAAAGTTTCGACTTGTCACGGTGCTCCGACTTTCCTTTCCAGCGATTAGCCTGTAGTACGAAAGCATTAACCTCTTCCTTCGCGGCTTTACCCCACGCAATTCCCCTAAACCGCTCCTCCTGAAGAAATGCCCGATATTCCTGATCAATGTTGAGTGGCAGTTGTCGTGAAAGTAGGTTCGTGCGAACCATGGCATATAGATCATCATCGACGTCAATCAGAAATTGGTGAAACTTTTCTTCCTCCCTATCCGTAGCGAACTTCCCAACCACTTCGTATGTACATTTTCCACATTCACATGTGTGTAATGGCTTAAGTCGAGCCAAATCATCATACAAACCCATTAGGCGATTGAAGTAATCTTCGATTGACATTGATTTTGTTTGCTTACAGTCAATAATATCCGCCCGTAGTTGTTGAAGACGAGAGCCATTCACCACATAGAATCGATTCTCCAAATAATTCGAGAGACGTTTGGCGTCATCGTGAAAAGGAATCGAAGCTATGACCTTTGGTTCCATGCTTCGCAACATCCATGATATAAGCATGGAGTTAACAGTCTCCCAATCGAGCAACTTCCTTCGTTCAGAAGGCTTGTTGATAACTCCATTGACAAATCTGAATTTTCGACGAGCTTTAAGAGACAACGTGATTGCCCTAGCCCATGCTAAGTAGTTTTCCCTTGCAAGATTACATGAGTAATCAAGTTATCGGGCTGATCACCACACCTAAGATAGAACGGAGAGGTAGGTTCAATCTTCCCTTCGTTCGCCATTGATAAGCGAGAGCGACGTCAAGAGTTTGATGTCTGTAGGGTTTTAGAATTTTAGGGTTTCTAGCTCTGATACCATGATAGAAAACTTAGTTTCCATTATTTCATTATTGAAAATATTAGCCAATTTTTATACACCCTACTGCCTTGACTATCACGCCTAAATCTTTTTAGAATACAAAGTAAATACAAACCATAAATAACTCCTAAATATATGACAACTATCTACCAAAATATATACCAAGAGACAGCTCAATAATCTCTTATATTGATGTTAGGTAGTTGTTCAATGATTTGTGATCACAATGGACTTTGTAAGGTGTGAGAACCCCACTTCGGAACCCTAACAGTCATTACACCAAAAATGACAAGTTTTTTAACCTAGGTGCGTGGAATACACTTGGGTCTCAAAATGTGCTCTCGGATAAGCACAACATGAATTGCCACTTCCGTAATAGGAGAAAAAACCTGGATTACAAGGGTAGCGGGTGTCATTCTCTGTAAATAGGAGGGAAAGACTAAAGAAAGTAATTCAGAGTTATTATACTTAGGACCCTTGAACTTTCTCTTGAGAATTCTGCACACAATTGCTGCTCTTTTCTTGTATTGGCTTATGTGTCTGATGTCGATGTGTGAGAGATATGTTAATATGTTAATAGTAGGATTGATGTAGAACATGTGCTTGATTGCTAGGATTTAAAGGGTGTTTGTTTTGAAGGATGACCATGGCTTGGAAACTGTGATTTATTCTGTCAAGTTTGGAGAGATTTCTTTCCCAAATGTTGATTAATCCTCTTAGAGAAACTCCAATGCTAATGTGAATGTGAAAGTTTTTTTATGCCACCTAGGATTTACACCATTTTTGAAAGAAAAATCCTCTCCAATGCAAATGTAGATGATGAGTGTGGATATGATGTGACAACCAAATTTGTTCACATTGTGGATAACAATATCAATCTTTCACATTCTACTTAAGGGTGTGGATACATCCTAGTCATTATTATTATTTTTAAAACTCTTTCTATTGGTTGTTCTCTTTTCTTTTCCTTCTATTTTTTTGTCAAATTTTATTTAGTGGGGGATGCATGCCACATAAGATTAAATCCACATTTGCATTGGAGAGATCCATTTTGATTGAATGTGAATCAAGAGAGAAAAAATGACACATATGATTGAGGGTGTGAATTACTCACGTTCACGTAGGATCAAATTTATGGTTGTATTGGTAATGCTCTTAGTCTTGAATGGTGTTAATATAGTAAGAATGGTGAAGTTTTGGTCCAAAATGAGAGGATATAGCATAGCCAAGCAGCTCGACCAATGAATGGAAAAGGAGAGGCCAACAAGGCTTGGAAGCAAGTTCAAAAATCAGTCCTAGAACGTCTAGCGTGGCGCCAAGTGAGCAGTTGGTTTGCTACTGATGGGAGGCACCATTGGCATGTCGCCTAGTGCTTTTGAACCCACTAGTTTTGACATTTTTGCCTCCTTTTGACTTTCCCTTATTTGCATCTGTGCCCCTGCATGTCTTTCATTCATGTTTTGCTCGTCCTTCAACATATAAAACATCTCATTAGTACAATTCATCGAGAATATTGACATCATAAATTTATTGTTTAAAGGTCGGAGATTGGAGTGTCTACATAAGGTCTTGCCGAAACTAGGCAAATCCTTTAACTAAATGATAGTGGCCGATAAAATCACAAAAGGTATGGGACTCGAGCCTATTGTAAACCACCAATGATGGAAACTACTCAATTCCCGATAAATCAACTCTATTAGTTCATTGAGCCAAGTATATCATATGTGGTTGCAAAAAGGATAAGTGGGGAACCACTACTAATCATCTTTAAAGAAAAATTTAAAAAAATGTGGTGGCAAAAGGATGAAATTTTATGTCATCCCAAGGTATGAAGTGTGTGGCACCCATAATAAGAAAGAATAAGGGGATCGAGTTATAAACTCTTAATAGACTTAATAGTGTTTAGTTTCAAGGACATTAATGTAAGTCTACCAATACGAGTATCGAAGGTTTTGCTGCCTTTTATTTTCTAAAGGGCATGGTTGTAGAGCACCCACGAAATAGGATATAAGCACCAGGCCAATCCACATGTCGGCTTCAGAACTACCTATAGTGTAGAAGAACTTTATATGTCATTGCATGTCTTGTTAATCACATAAGATGTTGAATCTAAGACCCTAGTCTACCATGCTTACCTCATTAACCTTGAGGTTTCTTCACAAAGTAAAAGTTCAAGTCAAAAGCACCTTTTCCTATGCACAAGGTTCTTAATCCTCGACAAGAATTTTTTTCTGAAAGTTTTGAAGATGGTGTGGGTGAATGTTGAAGTAATTCAAAAGAGTAATCTAGTCACAAATTTGTGCACCAAATGATGTGGTTTCCAATGTGTCATCTTATTTGGCATTTTATGACTATAAGTTAAAAGTTATGTTAACAATATGACACATAAGATGATCATTTGAAAATTGAGTCTTTAGATTACCCATTCAAAAAATGTCACTTTGCACGCACTTTAACACTTGAGAGGTTTTTTTAAAAGGTTAGAGTGGACATTAACCTTACCCCAACCCTTAATATTATTATTAATTAGAGGCTACAAAGCATATAAATAGTGTCATTAAATGTTCAATTATGGAATTGATATGAAGAGAAGATTGTTTAGATAGAATATTTGATTGAACTGAATTAAGAAATTACAAGGAAAGAATATTTATACTACATAGAATCCTAGAAAACAAAGGAAGTCTAATCCTCCTAGGATAGGAAAATAACTAACTTGACTGCTAATATACTTCCACAGTTTATCCTCTAAGTTTATGATTCTTACAACTAGGTCCCTTAACAATTCCAGCCGTAGTTTGGTCAAGATGAACCTTGCTTGAACCTTGAGCTGAGACTGAGCCTTGGAGTCTTGAACCTTGATACACATCATCCCCCCTCAAGTTGAGATAGGAAAATAGATTTTGAACTTTCAATTTGGATAATAAATGAAAAAATTGAGGAGAAGGCAAGGCTTTGGTAAATAGATCTACAGGCTGTTCTGAGGATGAAATTTGGGGAGTAGCAATAAGACCTTGATGCAGCATGCCCCTAACCACATGGCAGTTAATGTCAATGTGTTTAGTCCTTTCATGAAACACATGATTAGCAACTACATGTTGGGCTGCTTAAAGGGGTATAGGAAGTTGAGGTTGAATATGAAAATCAATTAGTAGAGAAAGTAACCATTTTAGTTCACAACATGAGTTAACCATACTCATGTACCCAGTCTCTGCAGAGGATCTACTGACATTAGATTGCTTCTTGCGCGCATTTCCATGAAATTAAGGAATCACCTAAGAAGATGCAGAACCCTAAGATGGATCTTCTTGTGATTGGGCAGGAAACCCAGTCAGAATCACAGAAAGCTCCGAGGGAAAGATAACTGGTGGTGTTGAAGTGTAATCCTTGACCAGGCCTGCCTTTGAGGTATTTAACAAGTCTCAAGGGAGCCTGCCAGTGATCTGTGGTAGGTTTAGCCATGAACTGACTAAGAACTTGGACTCCATAGGCAATTTCAAGTCTAGAGATTGTGAGGTAAATAAGTCTTCCAACAAGCCTTCTATAGGGAGCAGCATCAGGAAGCAAAGGGCTATGACTAGCTATAAGTTTGTGTTTAGCTTCAATGGGTGTTGCAGCTGGTTTGGCATTCAGAAGTTTAGTGTTAGAGATGATTTCTATTGTATATTTCCTTTGGTGAAGACATATACCAGTGTTGTCTCTAGCAATCTCTAGGGCAAGGAAGTATTGGAGAGGACTAAGATCTTTGACATGAAATTGAGACAGAATATAGCTTTTAACTTCTGATAGGAGACTTGAACTGGAACCTGTGAGAAGCAGATCATTTACATATACCAGGATGGCCACAAAGCCTTTTTCAGTGTTCAGTGTAAAGACAGAGTGATCATTGGGAGATTGCCTGAATCCAAAATGAAGTAGGGTTGAGGAGAATTTGACAAACCATTATCTAGGTGCCTGCTTCAAGCCATATAGTGATTTGTGAAGATTGGAAACAACAAGAGTATTGGACTGAGGTAAGTTATGAGAGAATCCAAGAGGTAACTGCTTGTAGACTTTTTCTTGTAATTCTCCATGTAAGAAGGCATTAATGGAGATCCATTTGAAGTAGGGGCCATTGTTTGTCAAAAGCAATAAAGAGAAGAACTCTAACAGATGTCATCTTAGCCACAGGATCAAAAGTCTCAAAAAAATCATCCCCTTCAATCTAAGTGAATCCCTTTGCAACAAGTCTCTTTAAATTTATCAATAATCCCATCAGCATTGTGCTTGATTTTAAAAATCCATTTGCAACCCACAACATGCTTATAAGGAGGTAAGTATTGTGGATGAATTCTCCTCTTTCACCTAGTCCCACAAGACCTCAAAGACAGAAAGCCATCACATCCCAATTCAAAGACTACATAAGTTTACCCTCCACTTTCCATCAAACTGCCTCATGCTCTACTCTTTATCATATGTCCAACTATTGCTAACTTGTTAATCTATCTCCATCCTATAAAACATATATCTGAAATATCTCTGCTACTTATGAACCCAAGAACTATGAGCATGTCTCAAAGCTCACCCAATTTCTCATGGGGCTGTATGATTCCTACACAGAGGTAAGAGGTCAAATCCTAAGAATGTCTCATCTACCTTCTATCACCAAGGCTGTGTCCATGCTTGCTTAAGAAAAAGGCCAAAGGTAACATGTCAATCTTGATAGCACTCCCACTACCTTGATTAGCAAAATCAATGCCTCTTTAGCAACAGCTGCAACAAATATACAAAGGGCAAGAATACATCTAGCACAGGAAGTAGCCAACAAAGAGATTTTTTTTTTTTTTTTGTGAATACTGTCATGGTGATTCTCATACTAAGGATAAGTGTTTCCATCTTCATGGATTCTCTGAAAAGCATCCTCTATATGGAATGAAACCTGACCTCTAAAGGATGCCCAAAAACAAAGCAAAAAGGCCAGACTGGTATTGCTGCCAATACCTCTACTCTAGGAAATCACAAGACTACCATAGATGTTGCAATAAACATCAATACTAACTCAGATGTCTTTACACCTGAACAATATCATCAACTGATAACTCTTCTTAACAACACCAACTCTGCAATCAACCTAGACAATCATGAGGTTCACTTGGCAGGTATGAACTATACCATTGATCTTATATCCTTATCCAGTCATAAGCCTAC
The DNA here is from genome assembly GCA_013146195.2 of Codonopsis lanceolata. Lineage (NCBI taxonomy): Eukaryota > Viridiplantae > Streptophyta > Magnoliopsida > Asterales > Campanulaceae > Codonopsis > Codonopsis lanceolata. The sequence continues at coordinate 1,970,930 of CM028383.1, read as the reverse complement.
CTCACATGAATGGATTATAGACAAAGGAGCAAGTGACGATATCACTGTTTGTTTTGATTTGCTTGTTAACCATGTCCCCATTAACTCTATCATTTACTTGCTTAATGGAAAAACCTCTACAATAACTCACAAAGGATATGTAAGACTTTTTAAAGACATTGTTCTTCACAATGTCTTCTATGTTCCTACTTTCCAGTTCAACCTCATATCTGGCAGAAAATTGATTATTGACACTAGCTGCAACCTTGTGTTCTCTGCAACTTCTTGTTTACTTCAGAATCAGAACAACCAAGAAATCAAAGAGATTGGCAGGATAAATGGTAACTTATACAAACTCTATATTCATGGCTCCCCTCTGCAGCTACTTTCAATACCTCCACAAATGATCACATGTTCACTAATCCTCTTGATAAGGTGTATTTGTGGCACATAAGACTTAGACATGCCCATTTATCATCCATGAAGCATATCAAGACAATAAAATGCACTCTCAATCCCAAAACTAATCTATGTTGTGATACTTGCCATATGGCCAGACAAACTAGACAACCCTTTCCCCTAAGCCAATCTCACAGCTCCTCCATGTTTGATCTTCTCTATTGTGATTTGTGGGGACCTTACATGCAAGTTACTTATGGTTGCAACTCTTTCATCACTATTGTGGATGACTTCTCAAGGTTGACCTGGACATTCTTAAAGTTTTGTGGCTCCACAGGTACAATTACAGATACATTTAGGTAGCTGCAGAAGATTAGATAGTTCATCCCAAAGACCTCTGAATTTGGTGAAGTAAGCACTTATGCTCAAACCACCTTGAGAGCATAGCATAATATTTTTTCCGACTTGAAAGATTTTGGGAGCATCACTCTGGCTGTACCTAGTTATGATGTCTTCCCAAATTTTATAAGTTGTAGTAAAGTAGACGATACTTTGTCTGATTTCTGTATTGACAGAATTCAGAAGAGATGATACAATCATGTTATTGCATCTGTCCCAAGCATAAATATATTTGGATTGAATGGATGGTCTGATGTTGGATCCATTAAATTTGAAGTTAAAAAATGCATTACTCCACAAAATGAAATTTAGAATTAATTTAATTTATATTGTTATCCTTTTCTTTCTTCCATCAATCTCATCATTCATAGACCCACCACCATTACCACCATCACCACTGCCACTATCACCTCAAATTTCACCATTAACCCAATAATAACGTTTTTATTTTATTTTATTTCTTTATCTAATTCCTTACTTTTTCTTTCAAATTAACCAATTTGCAAAACTTATCATTTATAGACTCGGCACTACCACAACCTTAAATTTCACTATTTCAAAACACATTCAATTTTTTGAATTTTCAAATTTGAAAGATTGAAACCCAAACCAATATGAAGATTTGAAATTTTAATTATTTGGAAATCTAACAATGTTGTATTCCACCTAAACTACCAATATCATCTATTACAATCGCCGCCACCCCACCCCTAACCACCACCATCCTTTCAATCGCTGCCACCGCCATCACCACCACCAAGAAACACGTTGACCTTGTCTTGTTCAAATGAAAAAATATAATATCTTTAGCTTCCGTTCAGCCGAACTTCTTTCTTCGAATGTTGTTATATTCGTAGTTTCTTTCCTTCTTCGGTGCTAGATCACCAAACAAGGAGAGAATCTGATTTTAGTATAGGTTTACTTGAAAGAATACCAGTAGGTGACATTCTCTTTCAATTAAATGAGAGATGTGGTAGAAGAAACAAGCGTCGATAGCCATACTCAAGGGAAGGGAATATAGAGATTCTTTCATCTAACTACCTCATGTCCTATGGAAGGAGTAAGAAATGAAGACCAAAAGAGGTTAGGGTATGGAACCCATTTATTTGTAATTTGTGCAGTGGTTTTGTTTGTAAGATCTATAATATAGTCCAATATGATAGTCTTTAACTTTGCTTGTAGTAGTCCGAAAATTCAAATGAGTAAATTAAAAAATTAGCTTTCTTCTTTAGCAAAACACATAGATTCCTCAACTAAGTTCTCCATTTTTATTTTTTTCATGACATTATAGCACCTTTCCTTCACCCATTTCTCTTAGCTTTTCCACATGTAATTGCTAAGCACGCTACAGATTTTCTTACTATCTCGATACTCATCAAAAACATCTATTATTATAGTTATAATTCTCATATACCTCTAAGGCTCTAAAATGTCTTTCCCAACCTATGAAGTGTGCCACTTTCATACACAATTTTCCTAATTATCCCACTTTGCCCTCTCCCCCTCCATTGGCATTCAAAATAGTAATGGAAGATGGCTGATGCATGTCACATGAGGATGATTTTGCTCATTTTGCTTCGGGTGCAAAGTGCATGGGATTTGGTTATAATTTCATCATTTAGTTTACCATTTGGTATTTAAAATATGTTTTTAATTAAAAGCAATAAATAATTGTTTCAATAATCCAAAAATAATTATACTTTGTCTCATATTTAAATTTAAAGTTAAAAAATGCATTACTCCAAAAAATGAAATTTAGAATTTATTTGATTTATTTGTTTATCTTTCACTTTTTTCCATCAACCTCATCATTCATAGAATCACCATCATCACCACCACTACCAACTCAAATTTCATCATTAACCCAAAAATTAATTTTTAATTTTATTTTATTTCTTTTTCTAATTCCTTACTCATTCCTTTAAAGTAACACATTTGCAAAACCCATCATTTATAGCCCACCACCACCAGAACCTTAAATTTCACAAACCTAAGTTCAGTTTTTAGAATTTTCAAATTTGAAAATTGAAATCGAAACTCATATAAATATTTGAAAATTTGATGATTTGGAAATTTAACAACGTCGTATTTCATCCAAACCACCAATGTCATCCCTCCCCTAACCAGTATCATCTCCTCTAACCACCACCATCCCTGCGATTGTCGCCATCTCCATCACCACCACCACCAAGAAACACATTACCTTTCTCAAATGGAGAAATAGAATCTCTTTAGCTTCCGTTCAGTCGGATTTCTTTCTTCGAATGTCTCTTTCTTCTTAGTTTTTATCCTCTTTCAATGTTAGATCACTACGCAAGGAAAAAATATGATTTCAGGATGAAACTACTTGAAAGGATGTCAGTAAGTGATAGTCTCTTCCAAATAAAGGACAGTTGCGGTAGAAGAAAAGAAGGTTGATAACCAAAGGAAGGAGAATAGAGAAATTCACGTGCAATGACCTCAGGTCGAATGGAAAGGAGTAAGTAAATAAAGACCAAAAAATGTTAGAGGTTTGGAACATAGTTATGGAAATGATTAAAATATTTAAATGATTTTTGGGTATCAAACTCAGTTCTTTGTGGTTAGTGATGGTGGTTTTGTTTTTAATATTTATAACTTAGGGACCAATATGATAGTTTTTAAGGCTGCTTGTAGTAGTCTGAAAATTCAAATGTATATATTTTAGCTTTTTTCTCTAACAAAACACACATAATCATCAACTGGATTCTCTATTTTTCTTCATCTTCCTGATATTATAGCACATTTTCTTAACCAATTTCTTTTAGCTTATTCACAGGCAATTATTAAACACGCTATAAATTTGCTTAATATCTAGATACTCACCAACAAATCTTATATTATTGTTACAATTTTTCATTTATCTATAATAATATCTTCCTCAAACATATTTTGAGTATAATCATATTATTTTAAGTATAACTCTTATATATTATTTTGTTTTCTTTTGTCTAGTGAATTTTATTTCATACACATGTCTCAACATCACTATATCTCAACTTTAAATTTTGTCATATTAAACCACCAACTAATTTTTTTGATAAATATTAAACCACAAACTAATGAACCTCAAATTTGATTCTACAAAATTCTCGAAATTGACATAACCTTCGACGACAAGCTCTTCCAACAAATCTTTCACCACCTCCCACCCCCCAAATGGTGGCTCTACCTCCTCTGCTCCTCTCTAACCTCCTCTATTTTTCTCACAATCACGCTCTCCAGATCATCTCTCTCTACATTGATCTCTCCATTTTTAATTTGTAACAAACTACTTATTCTCTTACAAATAAAGAGATTTTAAAAAGTAAAAAATATCGTTTTTTAGATTTATATACATTTTTTGTCCCTCAACTAAGCAAGAGTATTTTTGTCGTATTAAATAATATTGGACGACATTTCTAACAGTAGCCTTACATGTAATAAACCACTCACCATGAATTAAGGTCAAACAACTAAATTTGCCATGAGAAAAAAATTATGTTTAGACAAAAAATAACCCTACATTTAATAAACTATTCATCATGAATTAAGATCAAATAAATAATTTTGTTGTAGGTTAATCAATTCATGAAGAATCAAAAAACAATTTGGTCTATCAATTTGTACCTAACTTTAAATAAGGTCCTATAGTTTTGAATTATATTCATTTCGTCTTTTTATGTAATTTTTTTATAGATATCCAATATTTTATCCTATATAGAAACAACTCACACTTTTATAGATTGAGAGATATAAGACCCTAACAAAAGTTTTTTAGTTAACTGAAAAGAGATTTATTATTAAGATATAAAACTTAGTAAGATATTGAACATAAGGACCAATATGTTAGTCTTTTAAGGCTGCTTATAGTAGTAAAAAAAATCAAGAGAGCAAACCGTAGATTATAGCCTTCTACTCCAACAAAACACATATTTTCATCGATTGTTTTCTCCATTTCCTCTTCATCATCTTGAAATTAAAGCATTTTGTTTAACTCATTTGTCTTAGCGTGCTCACTCGTAATTACTAAACACACTAACGATTTGCTTAATATTTGAATTCCCACCAACGAATCTATTATTATACTCCATCCGTCCCTAATTTATTGTCCATTCTTACATATATTTCTAATAATGTTTACTCAGATTTTTTTGTAACAAATCTTAAACATATTTAAAAAGGTAAAACCATATTATTTTTTAGATTCAAATAATGTTTTGGTCCCTCAACTTAGTAAGAGTATTTTCATCATATCATATTTAAAAATATTTTATAACAATTGTAATGATAAAGACATGAAGGGAAAATTTAACAAAAAATTGACATATAAGAAAAAATGAATATAATTCAAAAATTGCAGGATCTAATATAAAGTTATGTACAAGTTGAGGGATCAAATTATTATTTCATTCTTAATGAAATTGATTAACCCATGAAAATTTACTTGTTTAGCCTTAATTAATAGTGAGTAGTCTATTTAATCTAGGGCTATTTATTTCTATACAAATTTATTTGTTTAATCTTAATTTAATTGTCGGTGTTTATTTGGTGAAAGTTTAGTTTTGTCCATGTATTAAGTTGTGAAAGACAATCTAAACTTTTATAGTAGAAGATAGATTAAGTTAAAAATATTTTATATTAACGTTACACTCTGTTATTAAGTTCATTCTTTTTTATCTTTACATTTTGATTATTTTTAAATTTCAAACATTGATGCCACTTTCTTTCTTTTTTTAATAGATCATATGCATGGTATGTAGTGGTTGATTAGACATATAATTAAAACAAGTCCTTGTGCAATATTATAATTTTTCAATTCAACTCTCTAAATACAATTGACTTTCATGTTGATTTTTTTGTTCTTTATGATAGGAGTATTACTTTTATTTATATATATAAAAAATCAAATGTTAATGTTGTAGAATAAATTACAGATTTTTGAAATTAAACAGATCTATTACTTTCATCTTATAATAAAAAATGTTAAATGTCACTCAGCACCTAATGCACTTAGCCATTTTGAAGTTAGATTGAATATGAAGATTAATGTAATTTTATAATAGACAACCAATTTGAACAACTCTTGCAACTCAAATTCCAAACTAACCATTTGACGACCAACCTACATGAGCATTGGATTTTGTTGGAAAAGATGAATTCTCTGTTGTTTTTTACATCAGTTTATCTGTGACCAAGTCAACTTTTTTTCTTAATATTATAAAATGAGTTAAAGATTTTTTTAAATCTTACGAATCTTAAAGAAAGAAACACGAATTTATTAATGTTTTGTATTAGGAAAATTTTCAGAATCTATAATATTACCAATACAATGATGAATTTATATTTAAATAGTTTTCTCTTACATCATTATTTCTCTATTTATTTAATTTTATTTTTTATTTTCATTTTATTGAGTATAATTTAATTAAAAAATGATATATGTCAGTGCTTTCAACAAACGAATCTACAATTAGTTATGGCAAAAGTTCAGTTTTTCCCGATCCCGTCCCGAAAAATCCCGATCCCGACTTTGTCGGGATTTTTACCGTCTCGGCTTTTTTCGGGACGGTATTCGGGATAATTATCAATCCTGTCGGGATTCCCGAATCCCGACCCGTCCCGATTAATTTTTTTATATATAAATATTGTGAGTGTTAAAAAATATCTATTTTGTATTTGCTAAAATTACTTAATGGTGTTTGTTAAATTTATTTTCACAATGTTGTGGTTTTTCTTGTCTATCAAGTTTCTGCACTTAGTGCGACTCTTCTCCTGCGAGTGAGGGGTGCATTTTGTTCATAATGACATATTCAACAATACCCATCATTAAGTAAATATTCAAGTATACTTGTAAATATACAGTCTGAAATCTTAATCATGATGGAGACATATTAAAAATATTTTAGTGTCAGAAAATGTTGTTCATAAATATTATAGTCAAGATTACAAGATTTTTATCTCTCAAACTGTCGAGATCCTGATTTTTCGAAATCTCGATTCGTCGGATCCCAACACTTATCAAAAACAAGATCGGGAAGGAAATTAAAATCTCAAATTTAATCGAGACGGAATCGGGATGAGAGGTATCGGGACGGGTCTCGTCCCGATTCCACCCCTGGTTAACTCCAACACTAGACGAGCGTTGAATAGGTCTTTTGGCTGTCAAGTATAAAAGTAAAACACCAAAGTTTAATTAATACCGTGAGATTTATCAAATCTGATCATTTGAGTCGGTGAGTAAACAAATATAGCCTTTGACCTTGGTTTACTGATAAACATGTATAAACCACTTGGTCGACCACGGGTCAAACTGTCGACCAGTGATTTCGGATATTGAGGGGTGCATTTTTACTGGTTTACTGATAAACCATCACTTATCCGTAGTTTATCAATAAGTCAGACCATAAAAGAGTATTTTTCTTTTAAATGAGACTACAAATAACCAACTTTTCTTTGATTTGGCCATTTGTATAAATCCACCCATATAATACCTCCGGCTCTTTTAGCTTTGTGAATGACATCGTGACTATACGAGCCAAAACAATCAAACTAACAAATTGCATATTCAATCGGTTCCTACCATTGCAATTCTAGGATCGGGTGTCATTAGCGGTCCAAGAAAATATTATCTTCATTTCAATTATATTATTCTTCTTCTTCATTGTTTGTACGTGCAATTCAAATTAAATAGATTCACTTTGTTTATTGCTATGCATGTAAACTATTTGATGAAATACTCGAATAGAAACTTATTCGTTATTAAACATTTTTTTTGAATCACGATATATCATTTGTGAATCATGACGCATCGTTCCCGATGTACAATTTTTATTTTCCAATTCAAACTTGATTACCCTTGAAAAATTCGATGCAAAATTTTTGTTTTGTGATGCACAATTTCAATTTTCGAGACACAAATTAAATTGCGATGTAACGCTCCCCTAATCATATACTCATATTTTTTCCCAGAAAAGTACTCCCTTGAAAAACATGAAGCATGAATTACGGTGCCTTATGTTCTCACTCATCATCAATGGTGGTTATCACTTATCCAAGTGTGAATAAAACTTATGCTTCTTAATTAATATTTCCTATAATTTGTACTAACATGACAAATTCTTTTGAATTAAACTTTTGATTGTTGAAGCATAATCCAATTTCTTTGCTTTGTCTCTCTGATCTACAACTTGAGTGGCACAACCTATTTGCTGATGAGCGCACAACAAATAGATTTTAATTTCATTTTTGTAGGTTTCCCCAGACATGGCCGTGGATATCGTGATTACCATTGTTGAGAAGATTGGCGACCGATTGTGGGTTGCAATTGAGCGTCAGTTTGGCTATCTTGTTCACGGCAACAAAAACCTTGAGAGTTTTAGGGAAGAACTCACGAAACTGAACGTCCTGAAAAGTAGGTTGCAGGATGTCATTGATTCAGAAAAAAGGAATGGACAACTTATTCGATCTGAGGTCACAGATTGGCTGACAAAAGTTCATGGGTTCACAGACGAGGCGCAAAAGTTTTTAGAAGAAAATCTGAATTTGGACAAAAGGTGTATCAATGGTTGGTTTCCCAACTTGGTGACACGCTACCACATTGGAAAAGAGGCAAAAAAGAAAACGATGGCAGCCGCAAAACTCCAAGATGACGGGAAGTTTGATAGTGTATCCTCTGCTCCGCGTCCTTCAGGGATAGATTCCATGTCCTTGGCTAATTTTGTTGCTTATGACACTACAAAGGTAGCAATTTCTGAGGTTATCAAGGCATTAAAAAATGAAAACATCAATTTTATTGGGATATATGGAATGGGAGGTGTAGGGAAGACCACTTTGGTGAAAGCAGTTGGGAAACAAGCCAAGGAAAAGAAGCTCTTCGATGAAGTTGTGATGGCTACGGTATCCCAGAAGAGAGACATTAAAAAAATTCAAGGTGAACTAGGAGATATGCTTGGTCTGAAATTTACGGAAGAAAGTGAACCTGGACGAGCTGACCAATTATTTGCTAGAATAAAAGGTGTTGAAAGGATCCTGGTTATCTTGGATGATGTTTGGACTAGATTTGATGTTGCGGACGTGGGAATACCATTTAGTGATAACCACATGGGTTGCAAAATTGTCATAACAACTAGACGGTTGGATGTGTGCAGAACCATGTCTGCTGCTGAATCATCAACACAGAAAGTCTATCTTGATGTTTTGACTAAAGCAGAATCATGGGATCTCTTCAAGAAGAATGCTGGAGAAGTTGTTAAAAATCCCACTTTCAATGATGTGGCAAGGACGATTTGCAAAGAGTGCAGGGGCTTACCAGTAGCGATTGTTACGGTTGGAAGAGCAATGAGAGGCAAAGAGGATCCCAAAGAATGGAAAGAGGCGGTTGTAGAACTCAGAAGATCAGTGCCTAGAAACATTGAAGGTGTTGAGGAAAATGTTTACAAATGTATAAAGTTCAGCTATGATTACATGAGGAACGAAGAAGCCGAGTGTTGCTTCTTTCTTTGCTCAATGTTTCCTGAAGATTGTAATATTGAGATCGAAACTCTAGTACGCTATGCTGTGGGATTGGAGATACTAAAAAAAGTCGAAACCATTCAAGACGCGAGGCGACGAGTGAAATTAATGATAAAGAATCTCAAAGATTCATGCTTGCTGATTGCTGGTAAGAAGGAAGGTTACATCAAGATGCACGATGTGGTTCGGGATGTTGCTTTATCAATTGGATCAGAAGAGTATTTCGTAAGTGCTGGTGTAGGTTTGAAAGAGTGGCCAACTAAGGGGATATTGGATCACCACACTGGTGCTTCGCTAATGGAAAATGAAATCCCAGAACTCCCATCCAATTGGTCAGGCAAAACAAAGCTAAGAATATTGTTATTGCAAAATAACATTCACCTCTCCTTATGGAAAAACTCCTTCTTTGAAGGGACAAAGGCACTGAAAGTGTTGGATGTGAGTAAACCCCATCTCCATAAACCTCGTGATCTCCGTTCTCTGAAACAAATGCTTCATCTGATTAAATCCCTTCTTCATCAACCTTTTGAGTTTCCACCAACGTTGGACTCGGGCATTCTAACGTGCCTCCAGACATTAGTTTTGGATGGGAATAGCTTTGGGAGCACCATGGCTCTTGGGCAAATACGGACACTTGTGGTTCTTAGCTTGAGAGGTTGTCTGTTTAGAAAGTCTCCAACTTTTATAAGGAACCTAACTAATCTTAAGTTGTTGGATATGAGTTACTGCAGAGGCAGAGGCAGAGGCAGAGGCGACATTGTCTTTCAACCCAATTCGATAGCTTGTTTATCTTGTTTGGAAGAGTTGTATTTGGAATATACCATTGCCAGATGGGAATTTGGGAATGAACTAAAATCATTGTGTCGCTTAAAGGTCTTGAATATTTGTGTATCCACCAAGGACTTTGTATTCCCCAGCCACTTGAAGTCCTCTACCATTCACACCAAAAAATGGGTTGATATGCGGGGTCCCAATCGTCGTGTTCCTTCCAATTTGTTCTTTTCAGAAAGTTGATCATTCTCATCCTAATCCCAAAGCGCTTTCTAAACTTCAACGTTTGCATAGGCAGCTGCTGGGTAAGTAAATATTTCTACTTTGATGATTTTTCATTAGTGTTCATTTGCAAAGAAACTCTTGAGTTGTCACTGGGAATTGTTTACAAATCAAACTTTGACTTCTAATGTTGCAGTGTTGTTGTCTCTAGCAAAAGTTGGCTCTCTTCTAATGCAGTTGGCCTAGCTTCGTGCGGCTTGAGGAGTTCATAATACTTTTTTAAAATGATTATTATTATTATTATTATTATTATTATTGGTGTGTGTGTGTGTTTGTTTCGTGTTGTTATTGACTTATTGTTGTTGTAAATAAAGGTTGATACATTTGCTCAAAGGTGTTTTAATGGTTGTTTTGGACATGTAATAGGAAAGGTACTCTACAGTTCTTCCTAAAACATACGCTCTTACAAGTTACAACTATCTTTGCTACCTCAGCTATGAGAGCTTTCAGTATGAAAGAACGTCAAGTTAAGCAATCTCACCTATATATGAGGTGAAGTACATCAACAAACTGTTGTTCAACGCCACTCGATTGTATTCGTAACTACGATCAACCATCTACTCGAATGCCTTTATCATTCCAGCCTGCAATTGCTTTCAACAATATTCCAGCCAATATTTGCCAAAACAAGATCTCACCTCTGAATCTGACTCCTCTCTCCAAAATGTCCCTGATGCCCAAACCTCAAGAAATTCAAGATTTCTCAAGTGATGGTGCAAATTTCGGCCAATTTAACTGCACAAAAACAGAATTTACAAACATTAAATTTTGGCAAAAATTTAAAAAATAATAATGATAAAAATGTCAACACGTGCACCAAAGTAAAGGTCTGAGAGACCAAGGACCTCTGGAGAGCTTTAGGGCATCATCCACACTGGATCGGTTATTACCTAATAATAGTACTCAAATCACCCCACCCAAACAAAACAAAAAACACAAAAAGTATGCTGGAAAAGTTGACCTTGAATTTTCCCCTCAACACCAAACTTACATGAAAATTAACTACAAACGCATGCAGACATAAAAAGACACCAAAAATAATACCAAGGACCTAAAAACCAAGCAATGAGCTAACACCACAAAGAGCATAAGAGAACCTACAAAATTACACAAGCAATCATACCAATCCAGGAGCTCATAGCAGCAGCGCCATAACCCCTCAACCACAAATAGCAGATTTATTCTCTTCCATATCTAGCTATGTTCCATAACAACTCACTAGCCCCACTCCCTACCCACCTACCATGATCTCACATTCATCAATCAAATCTACTGAGGGGCTAGGAAATCAAAATGACATACTTACACTTCCACTGCCTTCTCATAAATCATATATCCTTTTTTGGGGGTTGAAATACATACGTCCGTATTATCAAAAGTGCAAGCGAGTGATGAAAGCTAGAGCGCGTGGAGCCGTGGACTTTGGAGGGAACTAAGCGCAATCATTATTTTGGGAGATCGCAGGATGAACCATAGTCGTGAATCCTCCACAAAATTTGTTAGACCATCTGGCTTATGGTTCAAGGTTGCCACATAGATTCATGGAGTCCATTTTGGTTGATTAGTATGGTATCGGCCGCGAGAACTAGAGTTGGAGGCAACTGTCCAGCGGTTCAACTATTGTTATTCCTTGTAGTTGCGTGGTATAAGGTTGCTTTATGTGTGCTGCAGAGAATGCCAAACCTCGCCAAAGGTTCATTACACCCCTCAAATCAAAAGTGAAAGAACAACTATAGTCTATACCCCACACATTTATATTTACCCCCAACTTCAGGGTAAAGTTTGTAAACTAAATATCTTCTCGTAACATTACACGCGCCCCCTAGAGCTGCTTTCTAATGTTGTGGCCACCAAGCACCGCCATTGGTGCTTGTTTCTGGCAACTTCGATCACCAGAAACACCTGCACCTACCTTGCAAGATAAAAGAACTTGTTTCCTCTACGTACAATGACTTTTGACCGGCCATCCAGAGTTTGTCATTTTAGCCTCTGTAACCCAGAACCCTGACAAAGAAAACCATGGCTGATCAACATCAATTGGCAACTTCCTCATGCTGGACATCAAGAACAACAACACTCTGAAAACATCACCACATTTTATGCATCATCCCATCACCATCCATACCACCATATTTGTTGAATCTCATTCTCTGGCCAACCCCATCAAAAACCATGTCTTTGTACGCATGTGTTTGTCTCTGTGAAAAGAGAGTAAACAAGTCTTCACAGAAATCACTCGATCTGTTCACCACTCACTTTACTTAATTTTCTTTTAAATGTCCAAACTACCCTTTGACAATCAACTTAAATAAAAAATATATCCTAACAGATATGGTGGTGGTGGGACCAACCCAGATGGCCAGGGAACGTCAAAATGTCAAAAGTACCCCTTGGCAATCAACTTAAACACAAGATTTTTAACAACAATCATGGCATTGAGACTGTTGAGTTTTTTTTTTTGATAGGTATAAGATATATATATATATATATATATATATATATAAATGATACTCAATATCTACATAGGAAACTGAGCTGCTTGAAAGCTCCTCTGTACACCAAAAACGCAAAAGCCTTAATACATCCTCCTTCAATCTCTCGGAGCCCAGCTCCACATTCTCAAACACCCTCGGATTCCTCTCCCTCCAAATACCCCAGCAAACTGCCAGTGGAGCTGTATCCCAAAAAGTATTCCTCCGTCTTCGCTTATACAAAGACCAACCACGGAGTAAGTCAATAATGGGTCTGGGAATAGCCCACGAAACATTGAATAAAGGATTGCAGCCCAAATCTCCCAAGCAACAGGGCAATGAAGCAGCAAATGATTCGCACTTTCTTCATCGTCGCTTTTCCGCATAAAGCACCAATTTACGTAAATCCTCTTTATGGCCCTCAAGTTGTTTCCACATAAAGCACCAACTGTTGAGTTTGAGAAACATTGTTGGGCCCTATCTACTAGCTTAAGCTTTTAGATGAGTTAGTAACTAATCATGGTATCAGTTGTTTGACAAGGTCTTGGGAGTACTCTATCCTCCCTACCTCTTTACTTTATGTCCCTATTTGTTATTCCATCTTCAGTGGGATTTCTTATGGGAAGGATCGATGGTGGATATAAAGTATCATCTTGTTAAGTGGGATACTGTTTGCTCTAGTGCCAAAGGGGGAGGTCTAGGGATCAAGAAATTTAGGAATATTAATAATGCGCTGATGGGTAAATGGCTATGGAAGTTTATGATAGAGAGAAATGCTCTTTTGACGAAAAGTGGTGGAGAGCAAATATGGTACTGGGGAGCACTTCTGGTATCCTAATGAGATTTCATCGTCATATGGTTCAGGAGTTTGGAAAGGGTTGAGGATATTGGAATGCGTTTGCGCCAAATTTTGGAAGGATAAATGGTGGGGGATCTCGAGTTGAAGAGAGCTTTTCCCACTCTTTTTAGCATTGCGATTGACAAAGATGCAAAGGTCAATTCATACTTGCATTTAGAACAAGAGGGGGTTATCTGGAATCCTATATCCAGAAGGAATCTTCATGACTGGGAAGTGGAGGAGTATATGGAATTCTCTGATCTTATTTACTCACAGCAAATCGACAAAGAATCTGAAGATAGGGTCTTATGGAGGAAGTCTAAAAGTAATATATTTACGGTCAAGTCGTATTACGCTGACTTGGTAAATTCTGACAGGTCCTGTTCCTTGGAAAATGATTCGGAAAGTGCTCCGGCAAGAGTAGCCTTCTTCATGTGGGAAGCAGTGAATGAGGCTATCCTCACGTGGGATAATTTGAGGAGGGGTAAAGTTCACGTGGATAGATGCTGTGCAAAGGGGAAGGCGAGAGTGTGAACCATCTTTTGCTACATTGCACAAGTGGCGAGGGAGCTTTAGAATCTTATTCTCAATTACCTTAATCTATCTTGAGTGACGACTGGCACTGTAAGTCTGTAATGGAGTTACTTGTGTGTTGGTCATTCTACACTAAGGGTAAAAGGAACTCCAATTGGCATTTGGCGAGCTATTCCCTTGGCAGTATATTGGATTATTTGGACGGAAAGAAACTGGAGAGCCTTCGAAGATGAGAAAAGATTTGTGCCTGTTTTGAAGGGAGCAATTCTTCAGCTAGTTTTTTTGGTGCACAGATACAGGGGGCGTCCATGGGTTCTTCTTTTGTAGAGTTTATGGGTAGTCTTTTTATTGTATAATCTTCTGAGTATACTTCCAGTGTACACAAGACGCGACACCTGTTTTGTCACTTTTGTTTATAATACATCTTTAAAAAAACCTGTGTTTGGTCTGTGATGTTTGGCTAGTGACGCCCTAGTGAGGCATATTTGTTCATCTCACCACATGTGGACGGACACATGTGAGGGGGAGTGTTAAGTTTGATATATATTATTAGGCACCTATGTAATATACTAATAATAGCTTAAGCGTTTAGATGAATTTACTGGATCCCGCGGTAGACGCATGGATTTAATTTTTTATTTAATTTTTTTTTTGGGGGGGGGGGGTAAGAGAAGGGGGGAGGAAGTTCCACAAACCTTCTACACAAGTATTTTTACTGTGAACATAAGCAGATTACATGTAGAGACATGACTACTACTGTTGGTGTTGGGTCTAGCAGAACAACTCAACAGTCAAAGGAAATCAACTTAAACACAAAGGAAATATATCTGAACAGAAATGGTATCCAGAAGGCCAGGGTGATGTTCTACAATGTCAAAATGTTTAAAGGACCCCTTGGCAATCAACTCAAACACAAGATTTTTAACGGCAAAGGTGACATTGAGACAAATCCAGGAGGCCCCAGCGGGCAGGCGCACAGGGGGTGGGGGGGGGGAAGTTCCACAAACCTTCTACTCAAGTATTTTACTGTGAACATAAGCAGATTACATATAGGGACATGGCTATTATTGTTGGTGTTGAATCTAGCAGAAAATATCTGTAGAAGCAGAACAACTCGACGGTCAAAGAAAATCATAGAATGCCAAATTTTATGAGCAAGTTCTTCAATGGGGCTCTCCACAAATAAGCCGGTAGTCAAGTATTGAACATTTTTACTAAGAAAAGGAAACGCACCTGATAACACGCTTAAAGGATCTTAGTTTCTCTTATGAGGAACTCGATATTGCTAAGATCAACGCCCCTGAACTTTGTTTAACACGATCCGGCTCTAAAAGGTTTTGACCATGTAAACCAATCTAATAGCCTCTTTACTGCAAAAGATGGACTAATCAATAAAAGTTTATGAAATAAGAGATTGTAGTTTGTTTTATCATCTATTAGTATTAGAAGAATGTATAACCACATGAAAGAATTGCTATATGATCTATGCAGCATTAAAAATAAGCATTTCAAGAGTGGACTTCAGAACCAATGCATTTATTTGTTACAAGTAAAACACAAACTTTCAGTTTTCTTTGATAGTTCAATACTTCAATTCCAACATGTTCGAGTTAGTAAACTTTCAGCTATTTTTAAGCCAGTCATATGCAAATTCTGTGAGCTTTATTATATTCATAAGTTCTTTTATCTGAAAGTCATTTGTCTCTATAGCATTTGAAAGTTAAAAAACTAGAGAACAGAAACAAATCAGAGTATGATGATTAAGAATCCAATGTGTGTCAACTTCAGAAGTCTAACCTTTAGCATGTCAGAAATATGTCACTCACTGCAATTTCCAGGACAACAGATAAATCCACATTTTGCTCAAAATAGCCTCTTATATGTCATAATTTTGACATACAGACAATAACATCAAAAATGAATCCAGACATCTTCAATTGAAAAGATATTACAATCATGGGGCAAGACATATACCTAGTAGAAGCTTAATGAACCTTGACACGGGACTGACTTGCCACTTCATCATTTCAACAAGACATTGACTGACATACATTGTTCAAGTATCTGTAGGCCCCAGCTCAAACTCTGGTTCGGAATCAGTTTCTTGTCCATATTTCCTGCCCTGACATACATTGTTCAAATATCTGTAGGCCCCTGATCAAACTCTGGTTCGGAGTCAGTTTCTTGTCCATCTTTCCTGCCCTGACCTTTGGTCCAACTTCTCATCCACAAAAACATGCTAATAGCCATCTTATTTTACACTCACCTAAGCCTGTTAGTCACCTCAAAGAAACAATCAGTTCCACTTCTAATCAGTTCAATGGAAGAGTTACTTGTTTCACTGTATACCCTATTTCTATGTATATAGTCATAAGTAATATACATGAGGAAGTCTAAAAAAAGGCTCTTCCCAGATGTACCCCTTAAATATTCAGAATCTTGTTGTATGTCACGACGTGCTCTCTCCAAGATTTCATCTGTTATTTCATCAAAGTCAAAGTTAATCTCTCTCAACTTCTGCTCCCACATCAAAGCCCTTTCTGGTAATCCTTGCTTGCAAAGATGAGATAATAATAAGTTTGTCGTCACTATGTTTGGAACAAAGGCCATCTTAAGCAATTTCGCTGCCAAGATCATAGCACGATCCAGTATATCGTAACAAATGCCATTCATCATAGTATTGTATGTCACGGTATTTGGAACTAACCCAGATGAAACAATCTCATCCAACATCATAACAGCATGGTTCATCATTCTGCTCCTACAGAAACCATGCATGTGTATGTTATAGGTAGTAACATCTGGGTTCCACCCACTTCCATGCATTTTATTTAGGAGATGATCTGCCTTAACCATGTCAAATGCCTTACAATAGCCGCTAATCAAAGTGTTGTAAGTAACAATATCTGGTGTCAAACCAACCCTATGCATCTCCATAAATGCATCAATGGCTGACTTCATCCTACCCTGTTTACAGAACCCATTTATGATAATATTGTAAGTAAAGACATCTGGAAGAAGGCCCCTATACCTCATCTCCTCCTCCAACTTCAACGCCTCATTTAGGTTTCCATTGTTACAAAACCCAGCAATCAAAGAATTATAAACAAAATTATTTGGCACAAGCCCTCTCCTTGGCATTTCCAAAAACAAATTATATGCCTCGTCAATAAAACCAGCTTTAGAATATCCGTCAATAAATGCAGAAAAGGCAACAGCATCTGGAGCCATTCCTCTTCTTTCCAACTTTTTCCACAAACTTACAGCACCAGAAAAGTCCCCGCTTCTGAAATATCCACCTAGAAGAACAGTGAAAGCCACTCTATTGATTGGAAAGTCCATCTTACTCATCTTATTCATAAGTTCCTCGGCTTCTTGCAACCTACCTGTTTTAGACATGCACATGAGCAAAGAATTGCAGGTGGAAGCTGAAGGAGTTAGGCCAAAATTTACCATTACGTTATATACACCAAAAGCTTCGTCTTCTAGCCCATTTTTGCTGTAAGCAGCAACAATGGAGTTAAAAGCAATAACACTAAGTGGTATTCCCTTCTCTAGCATATCCTCTAAGAGTTCTGTGGCTTCATTCAATTTTCCTGCCCAGCACAACCCCGCAACTGATATATCAGCCAACGAAGAATTAGGAAGCAATTTCATTGTTAATATATCCTTCAACAACCGGTCACCATTCTCTTCCCTCCCATACTTGAAATGACCTGCAACCAAAATGTTAAATGTGAAGCCATCAGGACGTATACCCTTGCTCCTCATTTCCTCATAAAGCATATTAGCCAGATCAATTTCTCTAGCTTTAACATAGCCATCCATCAGAGCATTATATATTGAAGTATTTGGAAGGATACCCATTACTAGCATTTGATCGAAAAAATTCTTTGCTTCAACAATGTTTCCCTCCTTGCACAAGGCATTAATAACGGTGCAAAATGTAACAGTGCTTGGATGACAGCCCCGTTCAACCATAAAGTTCACCCAATTCAGTGCATCCAAAACTTTCCCCCTGATGCAGTATGCATTAATCAAAATGTTATACGTAACAACATCCGGTTCACATTGAAACTTTCTCATGACATGTAGTATACTATTTCCAGTTCGAATACACCCATTTTTACAAAATCCAAGAATCATGACATTGAAAGTAATATTTGTTGGACGAAGGCCTTCATGAAGCATATCCCTAAACAACTTCCACACACTACCATAATCACCAACCCTAATCAATAACTTAAAGAGAACCGAAACAGCAGATAAACTTGGCGGGGCCCCAATCTCTCTCATCCTTCCCAAAATCTCCAATGCTTGATATTCCATCTCCGCATTCAAGAAAGCACGCATAAGAGAATCAAGAACCGAAAAATCCGACTCGTATTCCCCATGCCCTCTCCACATAAGCTCCACCAAATGCACACTTCTAGACAACCCAATTCTCAAAATTACCCACGAAAGCACATCTTGTGCATAAAACCGTAACCCCTCAAACGCTAAAACATGACAGACAACACAAGAATCCTTCAGTATCCTCTCTGAATCATCCCGAAACACGCATTTGAAAAACGAAACCGCAGTTTCTCTGTTCCCAAATAATTTCATAATATTTGCCAGTAAAAATGGGCAAAAGTTATGAGAAAAACTCTCTAATAAATGACCCTGCTGTAATTTGATGATTTTCCCTATCCCTACAATGATTTTACGCCTCTGATTTGAATTAATAACTGTACTAGAACTAGCTAAATTCCCAAAAGGTGAAAATTGATTAACGAAATCAAAGCTTTGGGTGACATAACTACAGTGTGAAAAGTAAGAAACTAGGGCTTGGGTTTGTGAAGAGAGTGAAGTATTGTAGTGACAGACCTTGATGAGAGCGATGTGCGCACGGCGCACGGTAGCAGACATCCGGAGACAGGTCGGAGAATGTAGAGTTTCCCGGTGAACAGAGTTCCCAGGTGGCTGATTGATTCAGGTAGAGAGAGAGCGGCGCATTGGGAAGTTGGGGAGGGACGAAATGAGAACGTTGTTAATCTCTTCTCTGCCGTTTTTTCAAATATTGGTAAGTTTGGGATGAAAGTCAGTTGTTGCCTGTTGGGGCTTAACCTCAAATGTAGTCCGAGCCGATGTGCTGCCAAATTACTTTCTACAACCCTTTTTTTTTTTTTCCCATAACCCCTAAATGTTACATTAAAAAAGTCCTAAATACAACATCAGTTAATATGTTAAGTTACCAAACTGTTCTCCTTCTATTTTAAAAAAAAAAAACTAAACTTTAAAATAACTATGTTTACCAAACTGCCCTCATTTCATTAAAAAAAACACTCATTCACTAAACTAAATCAAATCAATTAGAATAATTTTTAAAAAAAACTGACACCTTTTCCATTGACACGTCTTTCAAGCTTTAAATCACTTCTTTCAAGCTTTGTGATTTCCTCCCTGCTTTCTCAGACACGTTTTTCTCCAACTTTCCTTCATCAACTTGATTAGGTAGAAACTCCTTCTTCAAAGACTCGAGTTTCTGACGAGCATCCTCTATCCTCTCGCGCCTTTGCATCTTGGGTCGACTTGTTCTGTCTCTCCGCAATTGAGCCAAAGTCTCTTGGCAAGATTTCGTGTCGCTCCGCCATCAAAGTCCGAGCCTCGCCATCCTCACGACCGAGGCGCTTTGCGGCCGAGCAAACCTTTTGTGTGCCTAGCGAGAATCGTGACGTAAGAAAATTAGAGATGGACACCCTGCTAAATCTGTATTGTTGACTAAACTTGTCAATGCGATGTACTTTTGAAACTGTTTTGGTAGGTTCAATGTTAACTATCTACAGTTTGATCATATTTGGGATCTAAATGTAAACTGATCAGCCATTGATTCTCATAAATGCATAGCTGTTCATGTGTATATGTTTTCAGCTTTGATTATGATCTCTTAGTACACAAAAGAAAAAATCGCCACTTTTAAAAAAAAAATCGAAAAAGTCGCTAGGTATTTTTTAAAAATTAAAAAAAAGTCGCCACTTTTTTTAAAAAAAATTTTGACAAAATCGCCATGTTTTTTAAATTTTTATGAAAAAAGTCGCCACATTTAAAAAAAAATCTGAGAAAAATCGCCAAGTTTTTTGAAAAATTATGAAAAAATTGCCATGTTGTTTAAATTTTTTTTTTAAATCTCTAGGTTTGTTATAAAAAATTTAACAAAAATCGCTAGGAGGATTAATTGAAACTCCCTTATATAAAAGGATAAGGATTAATTAGTAATTAGAGTTTAGGATTAATTGTAACTCCTTTTTATAAAAGGATTAATTAGTAATTAAACTATTTAATGAATGTGGTATTTAGTGTTTTTTATGTGACATTTAGGGCCACTCTTTTTTTCCAACACAACAAACCCCACCCTAATGACTATTTTGCCCTTCTGGGTGTCTACCTTGATCAAACTTTAAAAAAAACCAACTTAAACCACTTAATCCAACTTTATAAAATAAAATTTTGTTTATGAATTGTGTAAAACGAGATGAAAAAAATTAATAAATTGTGTAAAATGAAAAAAAAAAAAACTGGTCGATACATTTTGAAAAAAATTATAGTTTTTTCAGTCCACTTTTTTTATTCAACCGGTAATTAAAATACTTTTTTCATATATTTGTTCTAAAAATACTCTCTTTTATGTCATTCTCTCTCTCCCTCTGGCGAATTCAAATTCATGTGCCTTCTCTCTCTCTCCTTTGCATTTTCTCTCTCTCTTCTGCGCTTTCTCTCTCCTTGGTATTGATCATGTTTGGTATTTGCAAGTGCCCAGGTACAAATGTTTGAGAAATTGGAATCAAATGAATGCTTCGGCCATATATATCGATCTTTCTTTATTTTTTTCGTTTTTCAAAATCACATAAGAGAATCAAAAGGATATAAACAGATATCTTTGAAGTAATTAAATGGAGCTTTTAGTCATCCAATCTTACGTAGAGAGGCTACTATGATTTAACATATAAAACTACATACAGAGATCAAAACAGTTAACCAAAACAAAAAGGGCTACTAATACTATCAGCAGGGCCGGCCCTTGGGGGTGACTGGGGAGGCTACCGCCATGGGCCCCCAATGTTTAAGGCTCTAAATGTTTGGGTACTACCTTATATTTAGTATATATATTATAGTGTCAAAGATGTTTACGATTGATTGACTTTACATGGTGGTTAAGATGCCTATGATTTAAGGTAAAGGTCACAAGTTCAAATCATTGGTTGTCACTTATTTTAGTTTGTTAATTTTTTTAGTTTGTGAACTGTATATAAGTTATAACGTGTTGTAGAATAGATGACTCAATGGTTAACATACTTGGTAGATTGTGAGAGATCTTGGGTTCAAAATTCTTGCTATAAACTTTCTACTTTTCTTTTTTTCAATATTTTAAATGATTTCATTTTTATAAATGCCCCCCCTTTTTTTATCATGGGCCTCTCGAAACTCAGGACCGGCCCTAACTATCAGTTTTTTCTTTTCTATCCCATAGACATTACACTTTCTTCCCAATTTCGTCTATCGGTAACTGTTTACAGCACAAAATTTAAAGTCATATTAGCAATGTACTAAAAGACCAAAATGAATTTGCCAAGGCAATCCATTTATTCTGTGTCTTGGAACCCCATAAGTTTCTTCAACGCAGAAAATAGTAAAAATGGAGATAAAGTTGGAGACGAATTCTTGTCATCAACAAAGTATTTTTTTTTTCTTTTCTGTGACTTGACTGTACACAGTAACGAAGAAATCATCAACCATTTCTTTATCAAACCTTGCATATATTGGATGGAAATTGACACGGAACTTATGACGTGGGCGTCAAACTTACGATGCAGGTGTCGGAACTTACGATATGGGCTTCCAACTTAGGATACGGCTACCAAGTGGGCTAGGGGTGTAAATCGGAACCACCGAACGACAGAACCAAACCAAACCAAACCAAACCAGTCGGTTTTGGTTCGGTTTCGGTTTCAAAAATAGGAAAACCACGTGGTTCGGTTCGGTTCACGTTTTTTGGTATCGAACCAAACCGAACTGAACCGAACCAAACCACCCTATATATTTTTATTTATTTATTATATAATGTATATTGTATATATATATGTATATATATATATATATATATATATATATATATATATATATATATATATAGACGGATACTAAACCAAACAAAATCTTGATTGTTGGAGAACTATTATTTTTTCCATTGTTTGGGTTTATTTTAGAATTTGTATTGTTTTATTTATGATAATTTGTTGTTAGTAGGTTATTTCCTAATTTTAATCGATGTTAATTCCAAATTAAAATCTTATTTTTATTGTTATTTTCAATGTTGGTTAATTTCATTAAAAATAATTTATATAAACCACAAAACCGAACCAAACCAAACCGTTCTGTTCCGTTTCGTTCGGCTCGGCTCGGTTCGGTTTGAGATTTTTGGAACCACTAAGAGGCAGTCCGGTTTGAGGTTTTGGCATAAATCAAACCAAACCGAACCACTTACACCCCTAATGCGGGCGTCCGAACTTACTATGTGGGCGTCGGAGGTTTCTGTTACACAATGCACTAGTAGCTTCACTGCAATGGATATTCAAACTGTATTGGAAGATTAGATCACAGGCCTTTAAATGATTGGTTCATATTCTCCTTCGAGACTCCTCACCATCCAGTCGTTGATGCCGAAAGCCAAGAGGGCTTACAGACCAAACATTCTTTAGTTGGTTTTGGTTGGAGCCCTGCAACCCCCCCCCCCACAAAAAGTTGTTTTTGCTATAGCTTTCCCGTTCCACTTCCCACTCTAATCTTGGGTTGTATGGTATGGTTGTGCTTGTAAGTGGATTATTTAGTCGATGGTGGCATTGCTATTGTCCTATGACGATAGGAGTGCAAGGTTCCCCCAATTGCTTCTGGTATGGTTTCAAATCTGATGAAAGTATGTGAGAGTAGGTGTGTCATGTGTAAGAGAGAGTGTGAAAGAAAGTGGGTGAAAGAATGTGGGTGAAAAAGAAAATGAATAGATTTATTGTCATTCCCAACATAACTATGAGGGAGAAAGTAAGACATTTTTTCTCATTTTCAAAGTTTAATATATACACCGATGCTCAATTTTTCCATTTTGATGCCCAACTTTTGCATTGCGATGTCCAGATTTTGCATTGTGTGTCTTTTATTCATTAACGGTATCTTCAACATTTTACCCCAAAAATGTACTTTAACGGTTGAATAAAAATAAAATGAACTGGAGAGGTTATAATTTTCACAAAAAGGACCGGTCCGGTTATCACCCAATCAAAAACCAAAATAAAAATAAGATTTTGCGGGCTGGTCCACTTTTCAATGTTTTAATTCGCACTAGCACCGTTTTTTTTTTCAACCGAAAAATGATACGTTTGGGGGCCAAATGATTGCGATACCCTCAATGAGTCTAAGGCGCGCTACAAAAATGCACCGCAATTCAAAATTTTATGCACGACCATTAAAAAATAAATTAAATTGCACCACGATTTAAATTTTTTTGACTTCTCTAACCAATCCTCCCTTTTCATCATCACAGTACAAGCATCATCACTTTCCCTTTTTTACTTCTCTACGTACACATACTTATACATCATGAAACACACACACACACAACCAAGTTTGTCGTATCTCTCTCTACTAGCCACTCTCACGCACACGGTCAAACATAAACAAACACACACACTCTAGCAACCAAAAATGCACACACATTACCGATCTCTAACACCCCCCCACTTAATCCATAATTGAAAAAACCCAGATAACAGAAACAAAAGGGAGTTATTTGAATAAACACCAAGTAATGTGGTAAAGGATTAGCAGAGACATGAGATAATTTCGAGAGGGAATGATTGGGAGGGAGCGAATAGGCGAGTGTGTGTGATGTATCACGATTTAAATTTTTTAAAAAAATGAACCACGATTCAAATAATGATGAACCACGATTCAAAAATTGATGTATTGTGATTCAATTTTAAAAAAAATGAACGCGATTCAAAAAATGATAAAAAGAGCCCAGATAAAGAAACCATAAAAGACCACAGATCCATGGAAATTAAGAAAAAGGGTTGGTAGCCTAGCATAGTCTATACATCTCTCTGCCACAGATCAGTGAGTTGAAAGATTAAACGGGTTCTCAAGTGCTTCTTCCCTTATTAATGAATGCTCTGGATTCTATCATAGTTCATTCACAGGGCATGAAGCTCAAACGTAGCTCAGAATACAGAGAAGGGATAGTAGACATGGTGTTAGAAAGCTTGGTTGCCAGCATGCGAGGAATTGTGTTCCATGTCATATCTGTGTGGCCAATCCTAGAATATATGGCATTCATCATGGATAGAAACTGGGGGTTCGCCCAGAAATGGAAACTTGAGGAAGGGGATGGGCATAAAGCTGGATTTCGGGCAATGATATGGATGTTCTTGCTCAAGTACTGCTATGAAATTTACAGAACTGTTGAAGGAGACGATGACATTTTCGGAACAATATTTCGAAAAGTGGTCTTTTGTGCTTGAAAAAAAGAACAGTGGACTTTTGAAGTTAAAAACTTTGGAAAAGGGACCGGCCAGAATTTTACCAAAATAAAAAGACTGTTGGAATATGCTTCTTGATAATTTACTTATCACCTTGCATATTCTATATATGTTGATTTGTTTGTTCCCATTACAGTGAGTCATCACTAGTGACTAAAAGGTCTGCGTACCGATTAGCGTGGCAACTAGTGTGACATCACATAGGTCTTAGATTAGGTGCGATCTGACCAAGTCCTATCTTCCTACATGATGATTAAAACAGATCAGCACTTCATATGCACTAGCACCAGCAGACTTGCGGTAGCGTCAAAAGTTTTCAGCAGACTCGTCACCAACAGACTTGTCATATGCACTAAAGGACACTTTGAAGACTCGTCACCAGTAGACGTGCTACAGTGGCAAAGTTTCTCAAATGACTCATCACCAGCAGACCCATCATGTGCATCGCAGAATACCTTGAAGACCTGCCACCAGCAAACTTGCTATGGTTTGAACGTTCACAACTTAACCAGCAGTCCTTTTCTACAAAAGACTCATACATCATAATTGAACCTCTCACCAGCAAACTTGGTTCTGCACGTGCTACAAGGAGACAAGATTGCAGCAGATCGAAACAAGACAAATACGTTAAGCTTCAATGTTAGTCAAATATTTATGAAGCCTGACACTCCTGATACTACAAGACTTTCTTAGTCACGTGGTCTGAAATAATCAAAAGAATCTATTTTATTTGACAAATCACCTGACAGTGCATCAATGAATCAGACTTATCCTTCAGCGACTTATCATACAGTCTGATAAGGTAATAGTTCAAAGATCTAAAGAGTGAAGTATTTTATCCAACAGTTAAAGATCTATTGAACAACATCTTTATCCATTAGTCCTCAAAGACAAATCATTCAACGGATACAAAATCTATCAGCAGATCTTAACGATCAAAGTTCTTCGGTCTATATGAGAAATCTACCCTCTTCTTCAAAGATATAGAGCATGTTAAAAAAGTCACCTGCAACAAGAACTTCAAAGAAGCTATAAGATCTACAAGAGATCGTCTTCACCAACGAATATCAGATCTTCACAGAAGATAGCAGTGAGCTTACCCAGACCTTAGCAAAACACTCTCTGTGAATTGCTAGGAAGAAAAGCTCGAAAAAGAAGAGAGAGAGAGATCAGAAACTTCAAAAGACAGAGATCATTGTCTTGGTCAAGAACCCAACTCTTGATTAGAGTTCTTCCCCCTTCTTCGAGGAACTCTGCCTTTAGCTAAGCTTCAGGATTCCATTCTTAAAGCTAAAGGTCAAGCTCTTGGATCGTTCTATATATAGATTTCAGATGGTACCCAAGGAAGATGAAGAGATGTCTGTAGATATTGTATTACTATCTTCAGATTTGTATTCCTATACAAATGTTGTCGATTGTGCAATAATCACTCATCACGGAAGGTCGAGTGCGTTGCACTCAGTCGCTCAGGTAATTTTTATCTTCTCATATTAGTTTCTCGTTCTGGTCTTCTATTGCCCTATTTGTTTAATGATTCATCTATGAATAATTAAGTAAAGATTAAGGCTTGAAAGGAGGAGGACAGAAACTATACATAGAGTGTCTAGGCTGATGTAATCTGTAATTTATCCTTGAATAAATTCAAATGTTCTTTCATATAATTTATCTTTCAGTCTTTATCTCTCTATGAGCTTTTATAAAATGATTTATTCTTTGAAAAGCTATTCTCTAATGATTTTTTAATTCAACATTTGAAGAAGGATTAAGTGTGCTGTTGTTCTGATTATATATTCGTGTACAGCCACTTAAGACTTCTCTAAATCTAAGTCTTTCTATTTCCGCTGCTTAAACTCTTCGAAACATGCTTTTGATTTTCATACAGTTCACCAGCAGGGTTGACAACTCTGCTAAGAGCAAGTATGTTGTTCAGTACTACCAGCAGAAATGTTCAACACGTTAACTGTCTATGCCATTAAAACTCATGCTTTAACTGTAACTAAAAGAAAAGTTTTAAAATGGCATCATAGGCTATTCACCCCCCCTCTAGCCTATTTGAGCATCATTGTAGACCAACAAAGACACTAGTGTTAGCCCCTATTAATGTTGCCTCCTTGGGCCAAAACTATTGTATTGCAAAGGAATAATTGTGGGTCGATCATCTTTCTAAAATTTTCAATCGCTCCAGTCATGTGTTCTTTTGTTTCAACCGGAAAAAGTCACATTTGGGAACGAAATGACTATGATACCCTTAATGAATCGAAAGCGTGCTACGAAGGTCACTTACTCAGTGCATCGTGCTGCATCAACTTTTGCACCTCGGTATATCAATTTTTACATCACGATGTATCAATTTAAATCTCTAATTCAATTTTTGCACCATGATGAATCAATGTTTGCACTGCGATCAGTGGTGGATCCATAAATTAGGTTAAACAGTGTCCAAAATTTTAACTATTACATAAAAAAATTAGAACTTACAATTGTCTTTTACGCATTTTCATACGTTAAAAACGCGTAATTATATCATCATCACTAACATTTATTAACAAGTCTTTTTCAATATTGCATACAAGATAATCATTTAAAAATTTTATGACAATTTTCGTTTGGAAAATTTCTTCTTATTCGCTCAAAAGTCAAAACCACTAACATGTTGAAGAGACAAAAATATTAAATTAACTTAATTTATTATATTAAAATGTTTTTTAAAACATCACACACAAGTCACAAGTAAATTCCTTAAATCAGTAAATTACACACAAGTAAATGAGATGAGTAACAAAATATTAAACTAATTTTTTTTAAACACAAAACATCCTAATTTCAGCTAAAAAAAATTCTCAAAAAACCCAACAAAACAACAAATAATTCCAACAATCAAATTTTTAATTTTGCCTTTAACTTATTCCAAATTCTCCAATATAAGCTAAACTAAAGTTTCAAAGGGACCGAAGCTTGTTTTTCTATTAAAAAATTATCAATCAAATTAATCAAATCAACAATTTTACATTTTAACCCCAAAAATCTCAAATTCAAAAACCCTATTTTCGGATAAATAGTGTGAATTGAGAAAGATTGAAACTTGAAAGTGAAAGAGTACCAAGCACTAGATGATGGGGGGCGGAGGAAATTGGGAGGGGTCTAAGGGAAAAATTAGGAGAGGTCCAACTGGTAAAAAATAAGAAAATTACTCTCTTTTTGTTAACTTTGAGCGGTGTACATGGACACTCATGTACACCATATAGGTCCGCCATTGATCGTGATACATAAATTTTAATTACCTAATCCAATTTTGCATCACGATGAATCAATATTTGCACCGCGATACATAAAATAATATCTAATCAAATTTTGTACTCTGATACAAAATTATAATGAACCAGACCATGTCATCTACCTTCTTCTTTCATCTCCACCGTCCTAAACATTCTTCTTTTTTCCTCCTCCCCCGTCTTCGTCCCTAATGAAAATTCTTTCAACCTGGCAAATATCTATTACAGTTTCGTACTTAATGAATCAAAAAAATTGTTTACCTCGTTGCCCACTTGCCCCCAAACCCCAACGACGGGGCACTGCCCCTCGACCCCATCAACCTGATCGGGCAAGTCAATTCTCATTTCGTTGCACAACAATAGTGATTTTCAAATTTAAATTGTTGGCTGGAGTTGTTGAAGAAGACAATGACATTTTAGGAACAAATATTTTAAAAATGAACTTTAGCGGTTTAAAAAAACGCTGGACTGGAGGGGTTACAAACTTTGCAAAACGGACCAACCATAATTTCACCCTATTTCAAAATGAAATTGTTTTCTTTTCAAACCAACTTAAACCAAGTTTTTTTTCAAAAAAAATTGTGTAAAACGAAAAATCAAAAAATAATAATAATAATGATAAAAAGACACTAGTATAGCGTTGCCTCCTAAGGACACGCTAGTGTATTTCAACAAAAAAAAAATTGTTATTTTTTCAAACCAACTTTAATTTTTTTATATAAATAGTGTAAAACGAAAAACCAAAAAATAAATAAATCTTAAACATATTAGTGTTGCCCCTAGGGGCGACACAAATGTATTTTTTTTTAATTGTTTTCTTTTCAAACCAACTTTTTAAAAAAAGTTATAAATTAAGTAAAGTGAAAAACCAAAAAAAAAATTTAAAAATAAAAGACGCTATTGTCGCTCCTAAGGTTGGAAACAAATTGATTTTTTTAATTTGATATTCGGTATTCGTATTCGAAATATTCAGATTCGATTTTTTTATTCGATAAGAATACAAATACGAGCGTGATGGTATTCGATTCAAATATTCGTTAATATTATTTGAATAAATTATATATTTAATAAATATATATAGTTAAGTTATTATTTATTATATTTAATAAATATATAGTTAAATATTAATCGAATAAATTATATATTTAATATATTTGATGTTATGGATGTTTGAGATTTTGTTATGAATATTTGATATAATGGATGTTTTATTCATATTAATTTATATTGAAATTTTGAATACTCGAATCAAATATGCAAATAGTATTGAATCGAATACTCAAATCATTGTTCGATAAATAGATTTTCTAAAAAAAGTATAAATAAAACTTCGAATCGAATACTTGAATAGTATTGAATAATTCAAATATTAATTTTGAATCGAATACGAATCAATTTTAATATTTGAATAATAAACGGATATGAATACGAATATTCCTATAGTTTAACGAATACGAATCGAATATTGTGCTATTCGATTCGTTTACAACCCTAGTCGCTCTCGGTCCTAGAGGATATCACTAATTAAATAGTGTTGTCTCCTAGGGATAAAACTAGTATATTTCAAAAAAAAAAAAAACTATTTTATTTTCAAACCAAACTAAACGTACTTTTAAAAAAATATTTTTAAGTTGGTTTAAGTTTGTTTGAAATGAAAAAAAAAAAGAGTTTGAATTTGAAAAGACAAAAAAAAAAAGTTTGAATTTGGTGGATGGGCTGGTCATTTTTGAGGTAGGGACAGTTGTACAAAGTTACACACATTAAGTGAACTAAATTTTGAAAAAAATTTTGCTTCAGTCCATTTTTTTTTTTTAAGTTTTTAGTCATTTAAGTATCTTTTCTTTTCTTTTTCAACCAGAAAAAGTTATTTTTTTTTTGTAAAATGATTATGATACACTTAATGAATCGTAGGCGCGCTATAGAGGTTATTATTTTTGCATTGTGATTCATTAATTTTTACACTGCAGTTCAATAGTTTAATTGTCTAGTCTAATTGCAATGCTATTCATCTATTGCATTAATTTTGTACCGCAGTTCAATAGTTTAACTGCCTAGTCTAATTGCATAGTGGTTCATCAATTTTATTGCATTAATTTTTGTACTTTGGTTCAATAGTTTAACTGATTAGTCTGATTACACCGCGATTCATCAATTTTATTGCATTAATTTTTGCACCGCAGTTCAATAGTTTAACTGCCTAGTCTCGTTGCAATGCAGTTCATCAATTTTATTGCATTAATTTTTACATCGCGGTTCATCAATTTTATTGCATTAATTTTTATAATGTGGTTCAATTGTTTAACTGTGTAGTCTAATTGCACCGTGGTTCAAAATCGTAATGAAACAGATCATGTCCTCAGTCTTCTTATTCTTTCTTCTCCGTCGTAAGCCTTCTTATCCTTCTTCCTTCGCCTTCGCCTCCGTCTTTAGTGTGAAAATCCTCCAACCCAACGATGGTAATTTTCAAATCCAAATTGTGTTGTCGAAGCTGTTGAAGAAGACGATGATATTTTTCGAACAATATTTCGAAAAGTAGTTTAAAAAAAACACTGAATTGGAAAGGTTAGAAATTTCAAAAAGTGGACCAGCCCAAATTTCACCCTTAAATTTATTTTATTATAAGTATTGTTATTTTATGTATTTTACTACAAATATTTTATTAAAAAGGAAAGTTTAAAAACTTGATAATTTTTTTAAAAAAAAAGAGACGCAAGAGGAAAAAAGAACAATTGAACCACGTGTATTTATCATCACTATCAACAAAACCGAGTTGTCGTGATTGAAAAACACTGATCACGCCATAAAGATGGGGTGGTTCTGCTGGTGATTCACGTCTATGTATGAAGATACTTGGTTGTATCAAAGTTGATAGGATATCTGGGTTTTGTGCTTGCTATTTAACCTTGAGTGACCTGAAATAAGACTACCGTTAGGGTGCTGGAGGTTTCCCAGCTACAGCCCTCCAGTGTAAGAGTCAGTAATTAGGGAGTTTTATGTATGCCGGAGCTAGGCGTTCCCTTAAGCTTCCGATGAGTGTTTGTCAATGATCTTTTTGTGTCTAATGTGTGCAAAAGCTTTTATAAGTTTTAGAATGCAAAGTAAATCCCCCATTTTCTTAAAGGGAAAGACTTCCTTTTATAGTAGTTTGAATTTGAGATCATGATTGAAATGGGGGTCCCTGATGGTGGGACTTGTCCATTGGTCGGCTTGCTGACAGTTTCTGAGTGGTTGATAGGTAGCGTGTGATGTACCAATTGTAGGTGGTTGATGAGCCAATAAGTTATAATGGCTTGCATGGCTTGCTCGCCTCTTGTAGAGATGACATTTGGAGGCTACGTACATGCTATAAGTCAGGTCTGTCGTTGTCATGAAAGGTTGGTCTGCCGAGCATGGCTTTGATCTTCGTCGTGATAGATGGTCGGGCTTGATCCTAGGAATAGTCTCTGGTCAATCTGAGGATGTTTTGCTCGGCCAGATGAATCATCGTCGCTCATGGTTGGCCCTTTGCCTAGACGAGCTGTTGAAGGATGGGCCCCATCCCAACCCAGCTGAAAGCCACGTGTCGGCTCCACGTAGGAGGACCTAGGTCGGGTCCCTTCAAACACTTTAGTTCTTAAAGAAATCTCAATTTTGAGCTTTGTGTACACCAAAATTAAAAAACTTAATTATTATAGCCAATACTCGACCAAACTCGAGGAGATAGTTTTGGACGTTTAATTTGTGCAAAGTTATTAATGCAAAATTAACACTTGGAGTTTTTGAGGTGTGATTTCCATGAAGTTTTTTGGGGAAAATTTGGGGCGATCATTTTTTTAAAGTTTCTAATTGTTAAAGTACTTTTTTTTTTTTAAACCGGAAAATGACACTTTTAAACGCGAAAAAACTGCAATACCTTTAATAAGTAAGAGACGCACTATGAATAAAGACGGAATGTATCACAATTCATTTAATTATATATCGTTGTATAAAACTATCAACAACTAGAAATGTATGTGAACCGCGATATATAAATGAACAGAATATCAATAACCAGCATTAAAAGAAGCAAACTACCCAGCATGTATATCAATAGCCAGAAATTAATGACAACAATCCTTCTTTTTTCTTATTTCGTTTTTAAATATATATTGTTATTTCATCTCAAACTTATCTACTGTTATTTCTTCTCACTCCATATGAATTATTTAAAATTACAGTTGTTGTTTATCATTAAGTTTCTTCTCAAATTTTATGATTCTCGGATGCATACAAATCTTAAATTTTTTTTAAAAAAACATCCCTTTCTTCCTTCGTCTTTATGAACTTGATGATAAAGTTTGAGAAGCAACGATGATTAACAACCACATGGAGCTGATCTATGAAGATTTCTCACAATGAAGATTTATCTGGGACATACTTATTGACCCAAGATAAATTATTTCGTCACTTTGATCCATGCCCAAACTCCAATCTCTCCATGCAGCCTTTTATTGATCTCATCTTGAACGATATTCATAAATTTTCATTTTGATATATTTCTTGGCAGAATTCAATTATTAATTTCGATGTATTTTAGTACAAAAATTGAAAGTAAAACATGTATTTTGTATTACGGTTCACATATACATTTATCGCGGTTCATCAGTGTTAACATATATGATTTTTGATACAAAAGTTGAAAATAAAACATGTATTTTGTACCGCAGTTCACACATACATTTATCGTGATTCATCAGTGTTAACATTCATTATTTTTTATACAAAAGTTGAAGTAACACATGTATTTTGTATTGCGGTTCACATATTTATATATCACAATTCATCAATGTTAACATTCACAATTTTAAATACAGAAATTGAAGTAAACATGTATTTTATATCGCAGTACATATATTTATATATCACAATACAAAAATAAAATTTGAAGAATAAATTTTACACCTCAATGTACAAATCTATGCACTGCTATTCAAATGAATACACACATCTCATGCTCATTAAGGTTAACGTAGTCTTTTCGTATCCAAAAATAACTTTTTCGGTTAAAAAACAAAAAGATACTTCAATGATTAAATTCTTCAGAAAGTAAACGGACCCACAATTTTTTCAAATTTTCAACCCCTACTTCGAAATTTGGAGGTGATTTCATAAGTACGAGAAACTAGCTTTTGAATTTGATCTAATGGACGCTTGACCATATACAAGTCAACATTAGAATATCTTCAGCAACTGGCAAGAGAAACTATCTTTTGAATTGGTCTTTGTTTCATAACTATGTCAAAGTTCCACGGAGAATTCAAATTCTACGACTCATTACACATCTGAAAGATGTCAATTACACATGATCGCGTTAAGGGGGAGAGAGCGAGAGAAACACACACACACACACTCAACTTCATAAGAACAGTTGCTGCAAATACTGACAATGAAGATCGCAGGTTCTTTTAAGTGCAATTTACAGCTGATCTCTGCTGCTTCAAGGCCAAAAACAATGAGCATAGACAGTCTTGCTTTGTGTTTCTCGTTGGAGTCTTTCTAACTTGTTCTCTATGCCAGTTGTCTCGTAATGGCTAAACCTGAACTATTGAATTTTAAGGGTGTGACCACCCGCTTAGCTTCTATACAGAGCAGTTTTATGTGAGTCCTCTTCAACCTGTAAGGAGTAGTTCACGCCTGATCCAGCGGCTTAGACAAAAACCGAGAAAATTTCTGAGTGCAAAAACATCTCAATGGGATATTTTTGCTTCTCTATTATAGTGATCTGAACATGGAAGGCATCTAGATAAAACACCAAGCTGCCTAATTATGAGCTTTCCAGGTGCACCCAGTAATCACCTTGTAACTAGCCAACCAGGCTTTAGCATGATGTCACTCTTGAAGTTGCGACCCGTGACTGACGTGGACTCACCCTGACGACGGAAACACTGCATGCACAGGAAATAAATCATTTTTCGGTAAACCAGTTTCAAACTCAATATCACCATGGTCAAGTACCTAGACGCGGGAAAAATTATCATATATATTTTCTAATCAGATATATACAGGGGTGGAAAGGATAAAAGGGCACAGAAATAGCAGCTGAGCTCTCAGATTTTAAGATTTCCACTATACGAGCATAAACCTTTGAAAGGCCTCAGCCAATATAATTGATGGAATAAAATTTCTAACCTTATAACAAACTATGGTATCATCTGGATACATTGCAAACAGCTTTGTTCCAAGCCGGGCATGACAAGAATCGCAAAGACTCTCATCATTAATCTGTACATGCCGAGATCTTTCCTCCAACCTTGCCAAACTTGCATCAATGTCAACCGCACGTGATAAGCTATGTACAATCTGAAACGCAAGTTCGAACCATGGCTCAAGTCAATATCCCTTTAACAATATACGCAAAAGACTAAAGTGCACCCTGATGAATGTACAAATGAGAGAGAAATAAAGAAATATATTTATTTAAGGGCAAATAGAATAACTGCGCTTATGGCCCGGGGATTAAGTTTGTCCCTGTCATACTAGAATGCATGTATTAGCTCCCGCCATTAAAAGCGAGGATGATAATAATAGTCACCTATTAGAAAGTGTAATATGGTCGCTCCTATCAAAATTTATTTCCAATATTGAATAATTTGAGTCAGTCTGAAAGGTCAATTTTGCCCCCTCATCTTTTCCTTGTAAATTATCATTGGATCGCCGGACCTGCCAATCTTGGACCCTCCAATCTTTGTACTCAACCAAGTGACTGACAGAATCCATTCTAGGGTTCGATGCCGGCTGCTGTAACACTGTTTACCCATCACGATCGGTGGATTGCCAATTCTTGAGATCCAGCCGGATTATAATCGCCTTCTCAGCCCATTTGTAAAATTGAATCACAACATAGAGATCCCAATTAATACCTGGGCGGTTCTAAAATCTAGATATGTGCAGCTGCAGAAGCCAGCATTAAGGTGCTGCTGCCACCAAGAACACGACCCCGGGCGTTGGTAACACCGTCGTCGGAGATAAAGACTTGGGAAGGAGAGTTGACAGCGTCAAACTGAGTGAGACTGGAGAGAAAACCGTCCTCAATCAACAATCTTCGTCATTTTCTCAATTTCCAGTCCTCCTTGCCGTCTTCCTGCCATCCGTGCCGGATCCTATAATCAACAAACTCGTCCAAACCACCGTGAGTAGTTCGTCATTTTACCCGGTAAAGTGTTTTGTATGCTTTACTGTATCAGATCATTGAACTTTTGTACTTTAAAATTTTTCTTTTTATGGAGTCACTTAAGATTTGTGGTGGATGTTGAATAAGCTTTTATGGCCTATGGTTCCATTTGCCTGGTCATAGCAGCATTAGAATTCATAGTAGCAGTATAAGAGTTTAATTTTGGGGAAGGGTTTTAAGAGAGAGAGAGAGAGAGTTACAGATGCAATCTGGGTTCTTTTTTAGTTAATGTTTTCTTTCTTACTTTATTATTTCTAATCAGCTTGTGCCTTGAAAACAGATTCAAGTTGGAGCAATATAAAGGGCCTATAACTTCTACGAGTTACACGTTGGTGAAAGGGTAATTCAAGAAAATAAATCGAACCAAAACTGTATGAAATTTTAGGTTGACTACTTTGTAGAAATTGCAATTGTGCCAAAGAAATCAAATTGAAAATCGTCCAATTGGTCTTGTGTTGCTCAAAATAATCAACCAACTTCTGAGCCAGCACAGAATAAGGGATAAAAGAAAATGGACCTCTGTGAACAACCCATCTTCTTGAGGAGAGCAATGCAAAAAACTTGTGCACAAATAAGAAAATTTAATGTTATTATTACTAATAAAATTTAGGACTCTGTAATATGACCTACAGAGTATACAACCAAATGAACACAAATTTTGTTAAAATTGGTCGAAAGCATAGGATTACTCTTTTAGATATGTAAGGATTACAAGTATGAAACCTCCTAGCCACTGTTTTCAGTGGTGACAAACATTGTGCACACATAGGCATGCCTCCCTTTAGGCCTTTGGGGCACTCAAGTTTAGTTTTTAAAGGAAAGTTTTTTTTCCAAGCTTAATCAAGATTAAAAGAAAAACCTACAACACTCTTACTTACCCAAAAAGGAAAAAACACAAACAATGAGAGTGACTGATTTGGCATAATTATGAGCTCCACCAATATTATCTGTAATAGAGCATCAAATAATTCAGTGATGCCTATCAATCTACGTGATGCATCTCTGTTCTAACTTTTAAGTATCATGTCATCCATTCAGAGAAAAAACAACTATATACTTTATGCAGTATGCACACTGAAATCAAGAAGAATCTAAGAAAGGAAGCAGAATACAAACAGAAAAAGAATGTCAATCAGATCGCAGGCAGTTAATTTTCGAAATATTTGACTGTCACTAAAGGCACTAAAATAGAGAGATTCAAAAAGGCATGGATGAAAATTAACAAAATAAGGCCATTACAATTTGTGATGCAAAAATTTGCGAAATGAAGAAGCCGCACAGGAATGATGTTGAGAACATCAAATTCTTCCAAGAAGGAGATCAATGGAAAGGTTTCAGAACATCACAAGTAAAATTAGGCATATAAAAAGTATACATATTGTCACGTCCCACACCATTTCAAGAAGTTTACTCCTTGTGCGAGTTGAAACACCCATGTTAAAATTTTCCGGAGTTCTGCAAAGTTTACTGAAGTTCTCTGGTTTGTCCTAAAGTACTCTGGAATATTCTAGAAGTTAGTAGAAGTCTCTTGTATTTGGTAGTGTAGTAGTGTATTCTAGAATATATTAGAATGCTAGGAAATATTATGGTATATCTTAGATTAGTATATAACATTCTAAAAGCTTGTGGGATTGCGGGATAGTAGCCTATAAATAGGTCATGCCTCATTTGTAGCAAGACACTTTGGGGAAATCAATAAACTCTCGTTTCCTTCTTTGAGTCTCTGTAAGTGTTCTCTTCTTTCTAACTTAGTGCCTTCAAATAGGTGTGAATCCCAGTGGGTGGGATTATCACACAACTTGGGGTTGACACTTGGGATAGTTGGAAAACAAGAGTGGAGTAACTAAGACTAACGGAATTGTCTTAGTGCCGCACGAATTGGGCAGAGTTAGGGCAAAAACTCTACACCTGTGTGATAGTATGGTTACATGCGGAATAGTTTGCTACTAAAACAATTGTTCAATCTCTACTATTATTTTTGGTGTGGGTGGGGGAGATTGTTCAGGAGGGGGGTTGTAATTAAGAAACATAAAAAACATAAATAAATAAATAAGAAACTTGAACCCAAGGGGTGGGAGAGATGACAAAGGCACTCAGGCAAAGACCTTGATGTCCTTGGTTCCAATCCATATACCAACAAGGGGCCATACTTACCTATCAAAAAAAAAAAAAAAAAGGAAACATAAAAAAAAACTTACTTGTCCTTGGAAATTATGATGAAGCCGAGCTCTTAACATTCTTAATATTGTATCCGCAGCAAGTTGCAAGGGCATATCAGGCGACAATCTCTGAGATGAAAACAAGGAATTTGTTAGCAATTCAGGGATCCACAAATGATATAGTTATCAGAACCCTACTGATGTAGTATAAGGCAAACCCAACCAGATGATGGATTTTCTTGGTTTGAGAAGAAAAGCATCCTCTGATGTCAAGGCCTGATGTATCTAGTAGAATTCTTAAGAAAAATTATACTCAATCAGTCCCAAAAAACTAGACCCATTTGACAAGTCACTTTTTAAGATTATAGCTATACTTGTCTGTACCTCCTATAAATTGCACTAAAATTATATATTTTTTTAGAAATGTGTCCATCTTTGTCGGACAAACCAAAGAAGAAAATGAACCATTTTTTTGGGATGGAGGGAATATAATGCAATTTCTAAAACATGCATGATTCAGTAATTATCTACTTAGTAAGCACCAAAGATTTTAAAAACTCATTTCTGAAATATAGATGATTCAGAAATAATATACTGTACAAGAAAGTCCCATGTGAAGCAGAACTGACAGCGGACACCATTAACTACTTATTTTGGATATGGAGAAGTATGTCGTAAATGGTTAACGACATGTGCAGAAAGGTGTGCCTGCAGCACGTGACCTTGGCCACTGCCGTAGTGCGTGTCCCAGGTGGGAGCAGGGGGGAGGGGGGGAAGAAAGAATGTGGAGTGTGGTACCTCTAGAACTTGAAGCGGATCAAGGGATTCACCATGATTGTGGAGTAGACGAACAGCAGCTGTAAACATGGGCTCCTTTCCATCTTTGGGATTCAAATAGATTTCAAGCAACCTAAAGTTATCAGCCCAGAAGGGAAGAGAGAAGCCAAGTGAGTTCAAAGTAGGCAGGCATATCTGGCTGTGTCTTTGAGGGTGTCCTCCAAAATGAAGAGGGGAGAAAGAGAGAAAGATACTCACTGCATATAGGCATCTGGTCTACCAATCTCTGCACAATAATGTTCAGCAGCTTCACTGTCCTCCAGCTTCCTGCCAGAAAATTTCAGGATACTTAAATGTATGATAATTCATTCCCCAAATCTTTATTGATCTACTGGGATTCTACTCTACATTCATACTACAAAGCCAAATTTTGACCATATGCAAAAAACCAAGAACTCATTCTGGGCCTTTTTCATGATCTAATACATGAATGAAACAAAGTCTTCTGGAAAGATTGAATGCGGAGAAAGACGATCAGATGTTACTAAATCTATTTTCTAACCATATGCAAGTATTATAGCATGATTGAGAACTGCTGAAATAGCATTTTTCTGATCTGTGATTCTGTCTTTCCCTCTTGCTGGTAATCAATAAGCCTAGAGTTCTATAACCATGCAAGTCTTTAAGTTTGTAAAATTTCCTTCGTTTAAATATCCAATAGCAAGATTTGATGGCAAATAATGAATAAATAAAGTATATGAAGCAGGAAAGATCAATACGAAATTCAACTCTGTACAGCATGAAGTCTGAGAGGTGGTAAGTTGAGGTTGGAAAAATCTGAGAAAGAGAATCAACTGAACCTACATTCACTACAGGGACATATGTTCTCTGTCGTTATGGAGCTGAAGATAGAAAAAAAAATCATAAAAAGAGAACTAGCAGCTACTGAGATCACTACATAGAAAGTTTGTCTGTCTTTACAAGGTTGATGTTGGAACCCTAAGACAGAGAATGGTCAGCGCCTACAATTTATTACAGGGACCTGTGATCCGTCTTCATAGAGCTTTATGGTTCACAACCCAACAAGAGATCCACAAAACAAAACAAAACAAAAAAGGTCGTACAAGGTTGGAAGAGTATGGTTATCATATATGAATACGAAACCGGTGTTTAGACTACCGATGGTGAATAACTAGTAGCACTATGTTTATGTTGAGCTTGATATACATTGTTGGGCCCCTATTTAACAGCTTAGTTTTTAGATAAGTTGGTTACTCAACATGGTATCAGTTTGGGAAGTTTGTGAAG
This sequence comes from Codonopsis lanceolata, assembly GCA_013146195.2. Lineage (NCBI taxonomy): Eukaryota > Viridiplantae > Streptophyta > Magnoliopsida > Asterales > Campanulaceae > Codonopsis > Codonopsis lanceolata. The sequence goes on along the minus strand of CM028383.1, from coordinate 1,931,473 downwards.
TTTGTAGGTTGGAATCATCCAACTTGCATTTGCTACCCGTAATATAGTGAGTGCTTGTTGTCAAAAAAAAAAAAAAAGTTTGAGTGCTTGTTGTCAATCTGTTTGGTTTGTGATGCCAACATATTTGCTTGTCTCTACACGTGAGGGGGGTTGTTGAGCTTGATATACATTATTAGACCCCTATCTAGCAGCTTAAGATTTTAGATGAGTTGGTTACTTAACAGTTTAACCTGTCAGCTTGTGCTCCTACGTTACTACCCTCACGTGAACAGGCTCGGCTCCCTTTCATATTTGTGCTCTTATCCATGAAGCATGCCATTGAAGTAAGCTGTCCTACAGTCCAGTTGATTGGGAAAGAAGTACTCTTGTTTGCCTAAGTGACAACTCTTCCTTCACAGAAAACTAAAGGATAATATAATTTTTTGGTCCCTGAACTATACCAATACTATGCGTTTGGTCCCTGAACTTTTTTTGTAATGTGTTTGGTCCTTAAAGTAAGTTTTTAGTAAGAGATTACCCCCTGACGGGGTTACCATCAGTTTTGTCGTTATGTTTTTGTTGAAAACCCAAATTTACCCTTACGTTTAGCGGGACGTATACTTTTTAAATTTTTGGGTTTGGTAAAGATCTGAAGCAGAGTTCCCTGATCATCTCTATCCACCAAAATCTCCAATTCCTCACACTCCTTAATCTGTTCATCACTCAATACATCCCCAGCTCTCTTCTTCAATTCTGATAATAAGTAGGCGGCGGGGACGGCATAAACTCAGATCCCCCAACCCCATTCCGTTTCCTCATCTCCCTCAACGTCTTGAATATGTCTTCACTAGCCAAAGCCAAATACTGCACCCCTGAACCCTCGTTGAGCTCCAGATACGTCTGAATTTGACTTTTCCGCTTAGTCCCGTGCACCGGCTCGTTCATAGGGAACAACACCATTTCATTGCTGCAAGCCAGCACTACAGAGTTCAACCCGCTCTCGGCTGTCCCAACGTCTTCGGCTGTGAATTCGGCAAATTCATGGAAGCCGGTGAAAGATTTTAGGTATTCCACGGCGGGGGCTAGGTCAGGTACGTTTCCGATGGTGTGGTCAAGGCGGCGGATGCCGAAGTCAAGGTCCTAGTACGACTACGTCTTGTCTACAGGCTCGAATTTCGGGAGGAAGGTGTGGTTTGGGAATTGTTGTTTGTAGCTGATGTAGCGCAAAATGACGTCACCGTAGAGTTGAACTTCTGCTAAGACAGCGGAATTGTCGAGGTGGATGGGCGGGGACGAGGGTTTAGCACCGTGAGCGACGCTGGTAGCAAATGCAAGCTCGGCGCCATCGACTTCGATGGCAACTGATCGGATAGCGAGCCCGTGTGAAGAGGTGAAGGCGCGGTGAATGGGGTGGGAGAAGGTTGGAATGAATGAGGTAGCGGCGGCGTTTGAGGTAGCGGCGGAGATGGAGGGAGATTAAGGAGCAGTGAAGAGGAACTGGAGCTGGCCAGAGCGGAGGAGGTAAGAAGCGTGGTTCATTTTTCCAGTGGAGAGGTCGGACTTGGCGACGATTGGCATACCAAGGCCCCATGAGAACCGGCGAGATGGAGATGGAGGGCGTTGGGGCTTGAGAAAGAAGGGGGGAGATTTTCCGGAGAAGAAGAGAGGGTAAGATGGATGCCAAGTTTAAAGAGGACGGCAACTTGGGTCTTCTCTTTGACCGATTCCCTTTTTCTTTTTCTTTTTTTTTCTTTTTTTTTCATTTTTTTATTTTGAACCACTAACATTATTAAGGATAAATTTGGGTTTTCAACAACAACATAACGGCAAAACTGATGGTAACCCCGTCAGGGGGTAATCTCTTACTAAAAACCTACTTTAAGGACCAAACACATTACAAAAAAAGTTCAGGGACCAAACGCATAGTATTGGTATAGTTCAGGACCAAAAAATTATATTATCCAAAACTAAAAGATAACGAAAGAGAAACTTGTATCACTCATACAATTGTCTGATACCTTCAAGAATCCATATTAAAAAGAAGAAGACGACGGAAACTAATGCCTATTGAGCAAACAAATAAGCATAGAGAATTCGCACATAGCAATTATGTACTAATAAGTGAAGGAGACAAGTTGCAAACGAGCTACATGGAAAGTTTTTTAACAGTGAATTTTTTAGAAGGTAAAAGTAAACTTACAATGCCAAGATTTGGAGCACCAATGTTTCTTGCCCAAGTTTTCTGTACAGAATAGCCTGTACGTACATACAGAAACAAATCCACATTCAGAACTATAGAGAACATCAATTTGAAAAATAAAAGCAATGATGGCACAAGTCATTAGGCATTAAACACAACGATATAGGACAGAGTCAAGGTCAAACAAAAAGATCTAACCAACCTTTTCCAACCATAATTCTGATCCTTCAATCAAGTCAAGGACTTCTTCCGGATCATACAAGTCTGAAGACTGTAGAAAGATCTGCAATCTCTCTCTGACGGGATTTTGGAAGATCAAATGCCCTCCAGAATCTGAAATATTTATTTGCTCCAGAGTTCCAGCTTCAGAATCACAAGGGGCATTTACTGTTTCATAAGCTTCTATGGCTGATTTGGAAAGCAAGAGAGCATATGATGTATGGAACTGAGTATCATCACAGTCTTGATCTTCAATCAACCATTGGAGATATCTACAAAGAGGTAATAAACATAATGCACATTATTGAATAAGGACAAAACCAAAAGTAATGACATAGAAAAAGCAGCCAAAAATATAACAAACAACTAAATTAATCAATTAAGAAACAGAGCAAATGAAAAACAAACAGGAACTTCAACAAAAATCAGTTTCATGGAAAAACCTGGATGTCCCACGCAGAAGGTGGCCAATTGTTGAATTATGCATTATGTGGTGGTGGAGTTCAACATAACCAACACATATGGATACATATTTAGATGCATGCTCACTAACCGCAGAAGATTGGTACAATTAAGCCAGAGGTGAGGCTACTAGTTAATCACAATTGATTAAAAACTGGTGGCTCAAGGTTATTTTATGCCTCAAGTATTTTAAATCTCAAGCACACAGTTCATGATCCAACCGAAACTGGTTCTTACCCATTCTATACAGAATCAAATTCCATAGGCTTCTCTCCAGAACGGTCATTCTGCTCAAAGTTGAGCAATCAAACAAATCAAAGGCAATTAAACCATTAGCTCACTAGCCAACGAATGATGTTAACATGTTATTTAAAGCTTAAACTTATATAAGAGGATCTCCCTTGGCTTATTGAAGTTATACATCAGAATGTATCCATTATCTGAAATTTCAATGGATTCATTTCTATGATATCGAAATTGGAACAAATGATATGTGTCTAAATACCTTTTCTGCCTGTATTTAGTACTAAAAGTAGAACCGAGTTCCATCACTTATCTATGCAGAAACGAAGATTGGTTTGGTGATTCTATGAATCACAATTCCACAAATTGGCAAAACAACAAGGTTTTGCTTCCTCCCCTCCCCCATCCCCTTCACACACACACACACACACACAATTAGACAGTTTTAAAACGTTAACCTACCCAAAGTTCAAACAGCTTGAGTCTTTAACAAAGTATACCAGGGCTTTGGCAACCAAATCATTATTTCTTTTTTTTTTAATAGATAACGTAAGATATATAAATCAAGGAGTCAAAACAAGTGATGCATCCTCTGTATATATGGGTATACTCCTATACCAAAAACCATAAGTAACCAAAAATTATCCACCAACTCTACAAAAGAAATAGCTACAGATGGAGACCTTTTTTTTTTTTTTTTGATTAGTAAGCTATAAGTGATATTAACAAGCGTCAAATAAGGTGACGCGTCCTTGTACATTGGGAGTATACAGGAACTAAACTATACTGAACAAAAGATTAACCCAAAGGCTAATTACAAAAAGGATCCTCTAAAGTAGGATAGCTATCAAGCACCAGAATCGCAAAGACAACAAAAAATTCTTTTTAATTCCTTCAATATCAGATTTGATATTCTCGAATGCCCTTATGTTCCTCTCTTTCCTGATGGTCCACCAAATTGCTGTAGGGGCGTACTTCCAGAAGACATTCCTCCTATTCCTGTTAAAAGATGACCATCCTCAAAGCGTATCAATAACAGTCCTGGGATAGCCCAAGAAACACCAGCAAAGAGGAAAAGAAAATTCCATTTGACCCGTTTAGCATTCGGGTTGTGCCGGGTTTCGACCTGCCCCGCCCCAACCCAATTGTTGGGCCTCCTTATAACATGTGTGTCCTCCCTCATACCAAAGGCAGCACTGCTCTAAGCTTGTCAATAGCATACTCCTTTTTTAATATTTTTTTTGATAAAGGTAAGAGTACATATATCAAAGCGTCAAAGCAGGTGACGCGTCCTTTGTACACAAGAAGTGTATATTACCAAAAAGACTAACTAAGATTAGAAAAGTTATGGACAAAATCTACAAAAGAGGCTGTCAATGGAATATGTGATTGTTCTGCCCCTGTACACCACGAAAACAGGAAGTGAAGCAAAGCACTCTTCAAATCTGATATGGTCCCTTCCTCATTGTCGAAAGCCCTACGGTTTCTTTCCTTCCATATCGTCCACCACACCCCCAAGGGAGCAACTTCCCAAACATCTCTAGCTCCACAATAGATGTTTGGGGGTCACCTGAAGCACCCACGCCACATTGAAGAATTGAAACATGAAATTCTACAATTCCCCTACCATCGGGTAATGCATAACCAAGTGACTTACACTCACCTCACACTCCTTGCACAGATAGCATCTGTTAACATATATAATCCCTCTTTTCCACAGGTTATCACCGGTTAAAATAGCCTTGTTCACCACTTCCCATGCAAAAAAGGCTACTCGGCTTAGAGTTGCCGTCTTCCATACTGACTTCCATGGAACAGAAGCCCTTCTCTTTCTAACAGCTTTGAATAGTAACCTTTGACCGAGAATATGTTGTCCTTCGCCCCTACCCAAATCACCATGTCACAACCAACTTTTTGAGCATAAAGAAGTTCAAAAAATCTCGACACCGAATCCATCTCCCAATCTTGAAAGTTTCTTCTAAACGTCGGGTTCCAAATCACCCGACCACCCTCTAAGATATCAAGGAGATGATCAAACTATCCTTTTCACTAGCCATAAAGAAAAATTCAGGAAAGGATGTAAGCAACTCTACATCCCCACACCATAAGTCTTTACAAAACTTCACCGTGGCCCCTGACCTGATCTCAAAAAATATGTTTCTACCAAAAGCATTCCAACCTTTTCAAATGCCTTTTCACACTCCTACCCAAAAGCCTAAGCGATCTCTACCGGAAACCAAAAATGGTTCCCCAAACCGTACTTGCTCTCCACCACTCTCCTCCATAAGGCCCCCTTATCCGACAAATACCTCCAAAGCCACTTCCCAAGCAAGGCTTCATTAAGGAATTCTTAGTACCTAAACCTCCTTTCCCTAAACCTAAGCAGACTGTATCCCATTTAACAAGGTGATATTTCCTCACTGACGACCGACCTTCCCACAAGAAATCCCTCTCTAACTTCTCTAGTCTTTTCCGAACCGAAGCAGGAACTACAAACAGAGATAGGAAATACATAGGCATGCTCGAGAGCGTATTTTTTACCAAAACAAGTCTCCTCCTTTTGACAGATACGACTTCTTCCAACCCAGCAAGTGTCGTTCAAATTTTTCAACCATTGTATTCCACATATTTTTACTCTTGAACGGAGCACCGATTGGCAACCCAAGATACACAGATGGAAGATAGGAAGACTTGCACCCAAAAAATGAGGCCAAAGCCCCTACACCCTGATAATAACCAACTGGAATGATATCGCTTTTGGAAATGTTGATACGAAGACCTGAGGCCGCCTGCAAGAAAAGCAACACCATCCTAAGATAACCCAATTGGGATCGTTCCGCTCCACAAAAGACCAAGGTGTCGTTTGCAAAGAGAAGATGGGACACTAAAGTCTCCGGACTATCCCCCCCACCCACACTGAACCCACCGATGTAACCACCCAAAATATCTTTCTCCATAAGTTTGCTAAGAGCCTCTATAACTATGATGAACAAAAACGGCGAAAGAGGATCTCCTTGTCTCAAACCCCTCGAGCTCGGAAAGAAACTTGAGGGTTCTCCGTTTACCAACAACGAGAACCTAACTCAAGAAATGTCAAAATGAATCCACCTCCTCCACTTATAGCCGAACCCCATTATTTCCATAAGATACAGCAAAAAGCCTCAATTTATATTATCATACACCTCAATATCTAACTTGCAAAGAATTCCCGAAACTCCACTTTTAATCCTGGCGTCCAAAATTTCATTAGCGATCAATGACGCATCAAGGATTTGCCTCTCCTTAACAAAAACGTGCCGAGTCTCAGAGATAATCTTTCCCAACACCTTCCTCAACCTCGGAGACAACACCTTTGAGATGAGTATATAAACCCGCCAACTAGGGGTGTCAATCCGAGTCGCCAAACCATCGAACCAAGTCGAACCAAGTCGAACCATGCGGTTTGGTTCGGTTTTAGGTGCTATATGGTTCGGCTCGGTTTGAGATTTTGGGAAGTCGAACGGTTTGGTTTGGTTTGCGGCTTCACATGTCGAGTCGAGTCGAGTCGAACCGAACTAAACCAAACCATTTTGAGCCGAACCACCGAGCCAAACAACAAATTCCGGGAATTTTGGACGCCAGGATTAAAAGTGGTGTTCCGGGAATTCTTTGCAAGTTAGATATTGAGAAGGTGTATGATAAAGTAAATTGGGGCTTTTTGTTGTATCTTATGGAAAGAATGGGGTTCGGCTATAAGTGGAGGAGGTAGATTCATTTTGACATTTCTTGGGCTAGGTTCTTGGTGTTGGTAAACGGAGAACCCTCGGGTTTCTTTCCTAGGTAGAACCATGCGGTTTGGTTCAGTTTTAGGTGCTATATGGTTCGGATCGGTTTGAGATTTTGGGAAGTCGAACGGTTTAGTTTGGTTTGCGGCTTGACATGTCGAGTCGAGTCAGACCGAACTAAACCGAACCATTTTGAGCCGAACCACCGAGCCAAACAACAAATTCTTTAGAATTCCTAACCTTTTTACTTTAGTACTATTATACTATTAATATTTTTATACTATATAAACTATAAGGCTAATATTAGTATTTAGGAATTTGCCTTTGGACTTTTTGAATTTACATAAGTGTTTTTAATATCATGTACGTTATTGTATTTTTATTATTGGATTCAATTTATTGATTATAAGAATTAAAAATGTTAATCCTTTTATTTAAAAGTTTGGGCAAATTTTTTAAAGTGAGTTTATGAATATAATTGTAATATACTTAATTTTTTAGTATTTTTTTAGGGTATTTTTATAATATTTTATTGGTTTACTTAAATTTTGAATGACTAGAACTCTTTCTAAATTCCGACCGAACCATGAAACCAAGCTGCGAAACCGAACCATGAAACCAAACCACAGAACCGAGTCAAACCGAGTCATAGTTTGGTTCGGTTCAGCTCAAGACTTTAAACGGTTTAGCTCCGGTTTGATTTTTCTCAAACCGATGGTATGCGGATCAGCTCATAATTTGTTTCAAGTCGAACCATTTTCACCCCTACCGCCAACTAGACTGATAGATCTGAGATCCTTCACTTCGCTGGCCCCTTTCTTCTTTGGAATCAACGCAATGAATGCAGCGTTGAGACTCTTCTCAAACCGCAAACAGTCATGAAAGGAATTAAAGACCTTCAAAATGTCATCCTTCACCACTTCCCAGCAGTGCTAAAAAAAGGCCAAAGAAAAACCATCAGGCCCCGGGGCTTTGTCCCCACTCATACTCCACAGCGCCGCCACCACTTCTTCCTCCGTAAACACCTGTTCCAAACAATCTGCATCATCAGCATCTAGAGTTTTGAAACTGACTCCATCCAGATCAGCTCTACACTCGCTTCTGTCCTGTACAGGTTCTGATAAAAGCCCACAATACCATTCTTAATCTCTTCTTGTTCTTGCGGTGTGACCCCATCTATGGTGATCTTATGAATCTGATTCGCTGCAAAATGAGCACTCGCCATACGCTGAAAAAAATTGGTATTTTTGTCTCCCTCCCTTGGCCATTGAATTCGGGAATTTTGCCTCCAACTTATCTCCTCGCTTTTAAGAAGACATTCCAGCTCTTTTTTGAGGTCCGCTCTACGGCTTACCTCAGCCTCATTTCTCACTCCTCCCCCAGCTCTTTCATCAAGTCTCCTAATCTCTGCTTCCAATTTTTTTATTTTGAGGTCTAGCCTTCCAAAAACTTCTCTGTTCCATATTTTTAAATCCTCCTTCAGCGCTTTTAGCTTCTTAGCTAAGACAAAGCCTGGATCCCCCTCAACACCATATGAATTTCATCTCTCCTTGACCCAATCTGCAAATCCCTGCTCCTTAAGCCACATATTCTCGAATCTGAATGAGTCACCGCACTCCAAAAGAAGGGGAACGTAATCAGACAAAATTCTGGGAAGGCAAGACCGTCTATATTCGCAAAAGCTATCTCCCCAATCTACAGAAACAAGGAACCTATCAATCCTTGAAAATTGGTGCCTACCTCCATTTCTAAACCAAGTAAAGTCTCCCCCCTCAAACGGCTAAAGCACTAATTCCACTTCATTAATAAAGTCATTAAATCCTGTCATCGCAGAAGTGAATGCACCGACTCCCGAACGCTCATGAGGGAAACGGACAACATTAAAATCTCCCCCTACACACCACAGAACATTCCACCTCCTTCTAACTGCCTCTAGTTCTACCCATAAATTCCTTCACTCCACTGCAGAAGAAGGGCCGTAAACTCCACAAAACAGCCAGTTTCTATTGGTTTCCTCAAAATTCAGCACGCAAGAAACTGAGTAATCACCCACACTCGCTTCTACCTTTGAAACAATACTCCAGTCCCACATGACTAAAATTCCACCCGCTGTATCCACAGCTGTTGTCCCACACACTGTTTACAGAATTCCAATCCATAGCTTCCATTTTTGTTTCTATGAGACACACCGCGTGTGGCTTCCATCGACGCAAAGCTGCCCTTATGAGTAACCTTTTATCCATGTCATTTAATCCCCACACATTCCAAACGATAATTCACATATTCATAATTAAACTTTGTATACATCCCTGTCCAGCAGCCCGCTGTTATCAATCTGCTCAAAGTTCAGGCTGCAGCGCAGTTGCTTCAGTTCCCTCATCCCCTTTGCACTGCAACTATTTTGCGTTTTGATGCTATTACCCCTCGAAACCTTACGGTTCTGATCTATGCCCATGAGCAGATTCAAGATTTTGTCTTCATAACCATTGTAAGACACTCCTAAAAATTTCCCAAAACCTTTAATGCGATTTTTGACCCAGCCAAAGATGTCCTCCTCCCCTACTCTGTCCGTAATAGCTTCGGCAGCCCTAAAAACAGGGGGTGGAATCGCCACAAGTGGGGTGCACTCCAAAGGCTCTTCCATATCATCACCCGAACACTCGCTAAATGCACCACTAGGTGAGCAGTAAACATTCTCTTGGTTAAGGTCTGTGACACCATCCTCCATAGAAGGCTCAGCCTATCCTCATCACGGTTCGCAGAATCAGCCATGTTACCGATACCTCGCCTACACCAGAACTCTCCATGCTCAATAACTCCAGTATAACTAACTTCACCAAGGTCTTCAAGCTGTGATCACCCCCCAAAGAAACCCCTTCATTCTGGACGTATTCTCCATCCTCCAAATCTTGCTCCACCAGAGTTCTTTCCCTATTGTGTAATCTCTGCGCCGCCTCTACATTGACAATAAATACTCTTCTTCCTCGAACCACATCGACGAAAACCTCTTCATCACCAAATTCTTCCCAGCACTTCGACTTCATCAAGATTTTGTTGATACGAACCTTCCGACCCCTTTTGCTCTTCTGATTTCTTCGCGTTGATAGCCTGAGACTCACTACACCTCGCCTCACTTGCTGGGACCTCAGTTTTGTTCGACGTGGCTGCCATCTCACCTTGGGGACTAGAAGGAGCTGGCCCAGAACCTCCAACCTCCTCACAGGACACCCACCCCCACCCAGGCCCATTCGCCTCCTTTGAGGAATTTCCCCTCGAATTGTTACAGCTGGAGGGCCCAAATCCACTGTCACCCTTTAGCCCTACTAAATGGTTCAACCCTCTGTCCAATCCTTCCTTATCACGGACCACCCACTTACCCTTTTCGGCCCTTGTGAAATTTGTAGGGACTGTATTACCCCCATTCCTCTTTCTGACAGGGCCAGCCCAAGAAGAAAACCTTGAGCCTGCACCTTCTTGTGTACGAGCCCCTTCGATACGCCACCATTTAGATTTTTAAGTTTGAAATTTGAATTTCCTGCACCCCACATGCCTCCCCATCCTTTTCTGAAGTCGTACAATGTGCCAGTATCATAGGGATTGCGTCCATCTGAAATCTTGACGCCAAAGTTACTCGCGTGCGTCCCACTTGTCTTCCCTCCCTGCGACCACCGCGTCTGATTTCCAGGTCTTCCACCACCACCTGGCAACTGGCCATGGAGAGTAGAAAGCAGCAGTTTCAGCCCAAATAGGAACTGTGAAGACACTACCCCCTACCCCTATGCGTACCCTTGCCGAAATCCTTTCACTGAAACGAACTAATATACAAGCCCATCTCAAATCTGTCCTCTTCTCAGTTTCTTCATCAACTGCTAAAAAACCACCACACATCTGTCCAATCCTCTTGAAAACGTCTTCTCCCCACAGATGAAGAGGAAGTCCCACAGCCCTAACCCAAGCTTCCTGCGGTTGTCGATCCTTCCTTTGGCTGCACCCAATTGAGTTCCATCTGTCTAAGAACCAAGGGTGTGGGTTAAACATCCATACCTTTTCGTTCAAAGTACAAATAGCTTCTTCCTTAGAGGGAAATATATAGAGAAAATATTTCCCGCTCATGACTCTCACTTGAACTCCTCCCGGTGATCTCCACTTTGAGTTCACCCATTTCTGAACCTCTTGGCATGTCGGGATGGAGCAGTCCAGCTCCCCCATTCTACCTACCAAGCATCTCTCCAGAAACTCCCCATTGCCTCTACAAGAGTATTCTTCTACCTCAAAATCGACTTGAGAGTCCCTATTGCAGTCGAAAACGTTCAATTTAAAATCCAGCCAAGGAGGGATATCCGCCGCCTCCTTAGAGGATTTTGCTTGCCTCCTGATAACGTTCTTTGACTGAGCGAACCTCCTCATTTTGCCCGCAATCATTTCCTAGTCACCCTCCTTTGCCACAGCCGGAATAAAAATCTTCGAGGGACTTCCTTTACCTTTGACGGAGAGACACAGGTAAAAACCATGCTCATTCCTTTCCTTCGCCAGAAACACCTCGCACCATTTTCCCGATAGCTTCTTCCAGAAGAGATCTGTTCCCAAAGAGGCTTTCTCCATCCATATCAAACCCAAAGAACTTCATCAAAAGAAAACACGGCTTCATGGACTCTTCCTCTACTCCTTTCTAACCACCGAAAACGCACTCCATCTTTCTCTTGACTGCAAATCACATCAAACGATTTCCATCCTGCTTGAAAGAAGATCTTGTTGGACTCTTCGTCTACTCCTTTCATTTTTGTAAAGCTGTGACAACTACCCCCCCCTTCAGTTTTTTACTTTTGCCAAACTTGCATAAAAGCTCCTTTTTTAAAATATATTTCCGCAAGCAATGCACATGCCTATAACAAGTGTTTTCTTTCCTTTTTTTTTTAATTCCTAGTGTTTGCACACACACAGACATATAAAAGCTCCAGACAATACTATGACTCGGCTAAACAAATTCGTTTTTGGTCTATCTTGGTCTCAAACCGATTTCCATCTGTGTGTTTGATAGTACATCTCCGAGATCCATATAATGACCATCATGACAGCTCAAAATTTATTTATTTAGAAGTCATGTACACGTGCAAACTAAAAAACAAATTATAAACATACCTTTGAAGGATTTCAGCTTTTTTGGGGTCAACTGCAGCAATCACTTCATCTGCAATGAAAGCCTGTGTTAGAACTTCTCCACCGCATGAAGAAACAGAAGTTTGAACTTAATTAGTATAACCCATATACGTCCCTACAGTCAGATATTAGATTCCTATTTAATGAGATGACAAGATATTCAAGTTCGTGAGGTGTATAACAGAGTAATACAAAACATCCAAAAAAATTAAACCACATGTCAATGTTGTTTTCAGTTAAACCATTGAAACACACCTCGAATTCAAACATCAACACCCAAAAAAGAAAATATAAACGAACTCTTATGTTCAGATTAGGAAATACCTAATCAATCTTTGACAGTTAATATTCAAGCACTCTCATTAAGTTTTGCTAATGAAAGCATGATAGTGGATCAAACTCTTTGAGGAGGTGATAAGTTAGTAGATGACAAAGGCCATAAAGGTTTTTTGCTCATGGAAAATAGAACTTTCTCCTTGGCAACAAATTTGAAGGTAAAGCATAATATTACTTTCACATATAATGGTGTAAAGATTTGGGTAGGAAGGCGAAGTTTTGGATGGACCGCACCAACTCATTCCACACAGGGATAATTTTTATATTATGAATTATGACAAAGGAATGAGCAGGTACATGGCATCATAACAAAAACTACAGTTTCCCAGTCTTGTATTGAATGCTTTCAGGGACTTTGATCTCATTAGAGATTCTAGTTGATGTTTCAACCAAAACATCTGGTTGTCATGAATTTGCTCGAGCTAGCCATGGTCAAGTGGCTCGACCAGCATATACTTGCAGTAATTGGTATTTGGTTGTTGCACATATGCCATATTAGATAATTAGGCATGTCCAATGGTGATTGGAAGCTCTTGTTCTGCAACAGAATTACGGATCCTAATATGCGCACAGTACGATAAATGTACAGACACAGCAATTTCTTAAAATAGTATATGGGTAAAAAAGTTAAATAATTACTCATTCCGTCCCGGATAAATATTCCAAGTTGACAAAACACAAGGATTAAGAAATGTAATAAATGATAAGTTGTAAATGTGTCATGACGATAATACCCATTACCTTCTCTCTCTCTCATTAATTGTGTACCCATTATACACACACACTCTCTCTCTCTCTCTCTCTCTCTTTCTCATTAATTATTTAACTTCCCTAGTTGATCGTATTAAATGAATGGGTAAATTGGGAAGAATGGTAGAAAATTTTTACACCAAAAGTCTTTAGGAATATTAGTTGGGACATCTCAAAATAGAAAGTAAGAACATTTATCCACGACGGAGGAAGTATTAAATTAATTTTATACACAAAACATTGTATCAAATTCAATGTCTGAAAGAAACAGGCATCAAAAATACCAATCATGCCCACTATGTTACATGGACTCAGGTACGAGGATCTACGGGTGCAGATCTGAGTGTCCGACATGCCAAAATTTCCCAATTTTACATGAAATATAGGTGTCCAAGGGTCACAACCCATGCCATGCCGTGTCGACAAAGGTACTTTGGAGAAAATGAAGAGTCCGTGTAACACAACCTGCACTTGAGCTAAATTAACAATCAAAAATAACCAGAGGCTTGATTCAGCTGATTGACTTGGTGAACTACTTTAATAATAGGCTGGTTTTCTGGGCAAAGATATAGGTGTCATGCCAGACATATGAGCTGACTCCACCAAATGGTCTGACCAATTAAATCAAACCCAATTGATTTGCCCCCAAAACTGTATAACCCCGTAAATCTTCTTTCAACAAATGAAATAGGGTTTTGTAACAAATCAATTAAAACAGGTAAAAGGACTATATGATAGCAACACGGAGGTCAAGCAAGGATTCTGACTACGAGTGTTTGGTTGGCTGTCAACAAAGATAGGGAGGCAATGCACGATAGTTACTCAAATTTCAAGATGGCTAGTCTCTAGTGACTGCTGAGAAAACCCAGGTAAATGGCTGGCTACAATGACGAAACTAAGGTATCTGAATAAATGAAGTGAAAACAATGAGAGAACTTCATTTCCAGATGGATTGGTGGTCCACATCCAAGTGTGACTCTGGTAAGGGTCCAGTAAACAATGGCAGCAGCTAAATATTCAGGACATAGGCAAAACGTCTAACAATAATAACACCTTAAATTTACAGCAAACTCAATACCATATCCCTCCTGGATCCATACCTCATCCGACTACTTTTCAAATTATTGCGGGATAGTATATCCAAGATATCCACATTAGTACACATACATGGCCACTTTTGGGGTAATAGTTTCCCTGGGATACATCCCTGTCCAAAGTTTAATGAATAGACATTGTGATGATGATGCTATTTTAAACAGATTATTCTCAGCAATGGTTCACTCTGGCTTCAAAACCAGTTGGAAGTAAACCTCACTGTGAATTTAGGATATTGTTTCACTTGTGGTAAGACCTTCAACTTTTAGGGTTGTTCAATCAACAATATGGAGAATTATAAGAACTTACAGCAAAAACCACCTTCAGAATATCTCTCCAAAAATTCAGATATTCAAAGTCAACAGTTATCTACCTAAATTAAACCATGTTTGGCATTTAGAAGAACAGAATAAGGAATAGAAACTATTAGAAGAGCTAGAATTATGTTTATTGTAGGGATTCGGAGGTTCTTAAAACACAAGGGCCAGTCTACACAAGTCCCGTGACTCTCCTTGAGTCATATCATATCAACAGGCCTGTTGCCCAGGAACCCTTCTCATTAAAGGAGTTCCAAAACAACTCCCATCCAACTAAGCTAGCTCCCCTATCAGCACGCATCTGGCCCATGATGGTTTAAGGCAAGCTATTAACCCCTCCCTTCCCAAAATGTTCATTCCTCAATGATACAGGGACAAATCCAAATGCAGCCCAAATATCAGGCCACAGATTATCTCAGGGCCCAAGCAGTATATTCTGCAATATAGTTACCAGTTTGGATTGATATTTAGTAATTAGGGATTATATTTAAGACTTTATAATTAGGTACTACTTTTAGAATGCTTCTCTCTAGTAATCCCCGTTTATTGATCTACGCTCTTGTTAGCGAAAATCGACCCCAATTGAAGGCATCCGGAAAGAACCTCTAGCGTATCCCTGGTGCAGATTAGTTCGGATTTCCTCTATCTTTCCTGCATCACTCAAAGTCCTCTTATGATACACTCATTCAAGCACTTAGCACCACTTGCCTCTTCCTACTTCAGCTCCAGTAGGCTCTGTAACTTTTTCCTCCTCGGCAAGCTCCATCAATTCCTTGAGAAGGTAATGAGAAATGTTCTAGCACAGAGTAATAACAGGAAAAAAAAGTAGAGGCAAGATAATAGGCCCTTCTGTTGAGAAGCTTTATCTGTAGCATGCACCAATTGCAAGTCAAGTATGCTGAGTAGATGACAAACATGATACATATGATATAACTATATAACATACAGGGATAGATAGAATTCAGAATAACAGAAGCATAGATACGTATAGCTAACTATTCCACATGATGAAAGCACACTTGAAGTCCGAAGTTGTTGGGAATTAATATAGTATCCTTTCGAAATTCAACACAGGAGTAAGCGAAGACATTCCAAAACAACCTGTATTGCCTAAAAGAAAAGAACCTTTTTTCTTTCTTTCTGTGCTATGAAGAAAGTGCCAATTAAGCTTGAACATACTGCCAAGAGTAACCTATGCATTAAGACAAGGAGATATATATGGTGCATTCATTCTTTTCACAAGCACTATGTATAAGTAAACGAATGGCATGTACAGAAATAAACGACAAAAAGAACAAATCAAAAAGACAAAATTAATTGCAGTTTTCATATATACTCCTACCTGGTGAAAGCTGATGAGTTCTTTTTTCAGATGTTAAGACTCGAATGGCAAGTACCTGATTGATATCTGCAACCTAACATGGTAAACCAATGTACTATAAGCCACGAATGTTCGGAGGCACAGTCTTTTAATTTCTGCAATATCCAGTAAATTTTCAAAAGATAGTCATACCCATCCAAGATGTTGCAGTACCAACTCTTGATCAGAGGTGTCTTCCAGAATCCTTGTAGCCTCGATTGCAGCAGTCTCTTTTCCAGAAATAATTTTTGCGTTCGTGTCCTGTAAGTCATTTTCCTGCGCAGGGTCTCTCCAGTATCCAGATGAATAGTTTCTTGCCAATATACGCCAAATAGCAAGAGCCTTAGAGCTCATCCCTTTGCTCGCATAGAGAAAAGCAAGTGTCCTTAAATGTCCAGATTCATTCAATAATGTTTCTAACTCTTCCTGCACTGCACATTCAAGTTGTATGGTCATCCTTCAGCAGGCTTCTGACCACCATTTTGAAATAAATTGGAATACTAGGGTTCGACCGTTTACCAACAACTGCACATAGAGTATTGTCTCGAGGTATATACAGGCTCGAGTTTGACCCTATAACCAAGAAATAACAAAATCGGAACACTATTGCCAAATCCCATGCAGTCTCTAGTTTTACTAATTGCTTTTGTAGTTTCGCATAGCACACTCCTATAGGAATTAGGAAAGCCATCCTTTCTTTGGCAATACTTCCACTTTCACCCAGACATAATTGCTTCAAAAAGGGTACCAAGTGAGAGGCCGCAAATTCCAAATCATGTAGCAGTTCACATTTAACTGTGAAATCAAAGAATTTTTTGTACATGAAAATTTACTATCTTAAGCGGGATAACTTTAAATAAGGAACTTTATTTATTCATTTACTCTTATCTTTTGATAAGAAATTAGGAAGTTTAATGACCTTATAAATACACTAGCAGCATTTAATTTTGTTGAAGGAGGTAGACTATCCGGATAAAAATTGCAAATTTACTAAAGTAATTTGATGCATAGTAATAGTGGGGTTCACAACTAGGAGTATGTTATTTATTCATGTGATTTGTCAACTTAGCACCTCCTTTAGCGTGGTTTCATGTTTGTTTACTATTTACGGATCTTGATTCAGCCAACCTGTGCAGTTCAGCTGCTGAAACTCAATCCGTCCTTAAGAAATAGGTACTGATTTGAGAGTACTCCCCTCCATTCCATTTAGGTCCCCCTCTTATCTAGTAACTTGTTAGGATGTACTTTTTCAGAGCTTCGACAACCAAAACTGTCACAGTTTATTCCCAATACCCTCATACAAATAGCCGTTAACGATGATGATAAGAATACTATAATAACAATTGATCTCAAGGGAATCTCTTTAAATGTCAATACAGAAGTATGAAATACAGTTCAACCTAGTCACTTCAACCATTGAAACTGCTAAATTATGGTCGACGCTTGTTGATGCATATAGTAGCCCAATGTTCAAAAAAATTACCAAGAGTAATGAAAAGGAAAGACAGCACATACCACTATGCAACAGTTTTCAGAAGATGCAAGCCTCTCCATCTCATCAACATAATTTAGAGCTCTATAGAGGTACATTAATAGTGTGTCAACTCCCTCCCGCACCGACGGAGTCAGATCTTTCTCTCGAGAAGCTTTTAAGTACCTATGGCACGCGTATTCAGGTGAATGGGTAACTGAGATATATATATATATATAACATATATACATATACATACAACCAAGACCTTGAATGGAAACAAAGCTATTAAATACGCATATCCATCATTGAGGGCTAGGAGGAAGAAGGGTGGAGCCATTAATAGATAAACTTAATGCCTGAAGTAAAGCATACAGACCTTATGACATTTTTAATTGCAGAGTCCAATAAATCAGCTCTATTAGGAGGGTTCAAAAGAAATTCATCATTCACAGAAGTCTCCAGGCCTGCCTTCTTAAGAAAGATGGCTCTTTGGATAGTCATCAGCCCATCGTCAATAACATTTTCCAGAGGAGTGGGAGGAGGATGCAAGCCCCAATACCTTTTCCTAGGCACCTGTAAACCAAGTTTTTATTGTCTATTTAACAACAACGGGAAACAAAACAAGATAATCAAGAGATAACATAGTTCGCCACTTTAGGTTTAGTTCAGAGGATTACTTTTTCTGCATTTACTATTCTCATTCTATGCTTATAAATTCATCTCTTGCTAAAGAGATATATTAAAGCTCCCTCCGTTCCTACAAAATAGTCCATCTTTCCTCTTTAGACCATTACAAAAAAGTGTCCACTATCTAATCTTTCCTTTTCTGATGCTACCTTTATCATTTTCCCCTTGATTTGATTCTCACTTTAATTGATGAACCCACTCTCGCATGGGTTTCCGTTGGGGAGTACTCATTGTCCTAATATTTATATAGAGTCAATTATCATTTCTTAATCTATGTGCCGGGATTTGGGTTACCTAGACTGGTTCTTTTATTTTTTCAAGCAGCATCAGGATTGAAGATTAACATCTCAAAGTATGAAATTATTCCGGTAGGCGAAGTAATCAATTTGGGGAGCTTGACAGAGTTTTTCAGGTGTAAAGCAGGATGTCTTCCAACAAAGTATCTGGGTCTACCTCTTGGGGCATCTTTTAAGAATGTAGCAGTGTGGGATTCGGTTCTCGAAAGATTCGAAAGGAGGTTGGTGAGTTGGAAGAGGCATTACTTGTCAAAAGGAGGTCGTTTGACTCTAATAAAGAGTACATTATCGAATTTGCCGACCTACATGCTTTCTCTTTTCCAGATTCCTACGTTGGTGGTGAACACACCACAATCAAGAAATTGGAAAGGGATTTTCTATGGGAAGGGGGTGAGGATGGTCGGAAGTATCATCTAGTAAATTGGAATACGGTTTGTAGCAGTATTCGAAATGGAGGTTTGGGAGTTAAGAGTATTAAGGTGTTCAATAAGGCTTTGCTTAGTAAATGGTTATGGAGATTTTTGGGGGAAAGGGAAGCATTGTGGAAGAGGGTAGTGGTAGGTAAATATGGTGAAGGGAATCATTTGTGGTTCGCTCTTATGGGTCAAGTGTTTGGAAAGGTATTATGAAAGTCTGGGAGTTCTTCGAAAGTCAGGTTTCCTTTAACATTGGAAATGGGGAGAAGGTGAGATTTTGGAAGGAGAAGTGGAGCGGAGAAGTTTCTCTTCAGAGGGAATTCCCTAATTTATTCAATATAGCCGTTAATCAGGAAGAATTAGTGAGCGTTGTGGTGGAGTGTTCAAATGGGGTAGATTCTTGGAGGCCCTTGTTTCCTAGAAATCTACATGATTCGGAGATTGATAACATTTCTAGATTCTTCGAAATGTTATATGATGTTCAGAGGAGAGAATTGGAGGATAGCGTTTTATGGGATGGTTCAAAATGGAAAATTTTCTCGGAGAAATCTTTTTACTCATACTTAAAAAATGAGGACAAGAGACACTATCCTTGGAAAGTAATTTGGAAGTCAAGGGCTCCTAATAGAGTGATGTTCTTCGCATGGGGAGTTTCCAGGGAGGCAATTCTAACCGGAGACAACCTGTGAGCTTGGGGGAGGGCTTATGTTAATTGGTGCTTCATGTGCAAAAAGGAGGAGGAATCAGTTAATCATTTGCTTCTGCACTGCCTAGCTATTAGGGACCTATAGGATTATTGTTCACCCGTCTCGTATTTCTTGGCCAATGCCTAGCTTCATGGATGGGCTTCTTTCAGTAGTATAAGTAAAAACAGTAGGAGAAGTGTTTGACAATGTAGAGACGGATGTCAATCGGCTAAAGAAATAAGTGCGTCAGACTCTTCATTTATGGCATTCGATGTAGTGTCGTGTTCAGGGGATTCTTTTGTCAATATTATGAATAGTTTGTAGATGTGATTCTTTTGGTCTTGTATACTCCATGTGTACAAGGACGCAACATTTGACGTTGTGATTAATATTCTATTTACTTATCAAAAAAAATTTATTCTCCAAGCTTGACTACATTTTATACTATGGTTATTATTTTGCTGTGGTTAATGCTTTTAATTACTTGATCACTAATTGAATTTAGGATTGTTTTGTGTGAGTGAGAGGTACCATTACAATTTGGATCAAGAAAAATAGTTGTTGATATTTTGTACCATAGAGATATAGCACAAAATTCAATATCCGTCTTTGGGAACTTGTTCTTCATGCTATTTCCACACTCTAACTATACGTTGCGAGAGCCCGTAATTAAGTGGGGGGATTAGGGTCACTATCGGGGCGAGAGCTCGTAGCAACTATTATTTTTGTGTTCTCGAATACCATAGTAATTTGTAGAAAAGTTTTGGAGGATGGATTAATTGATCATGTGGATAACTTGGAGTGAAATAATAATCCTAGGCTTTTATTCTTGATTAAATCATATTTTCATCCGTGGGTGTGATTAGCAATTCATCATCGTTTATTTTTACTTGCTTTAATTTAGTGCTAATTTCACTACTAAATTTCGATCGTTTCGATAAAGTTATAAATCCCGATTTTAGTATTCACAAAAATAGACCTCGTTATTGTCCTTGTGGGTTCAACTTGTTGTCGATCGGGTACTCTTGCCCGTAGCATTTGCATATTTGTTTGCAAGCACATCAATTCCACATTAGATCCCTCCATAGCAGCCACAGTTATAACCCCTTCCTCATATATTCAGTAGGCTCCATGCTGTCACTCAAGCCTTCCCCCTCATTTTTTTCTTACATCCAACTGTTTTTTTTTATAAGTTATATCTAACAGTTAAACTTGAGGTACTTTATTTGCACATGTTTTTCTACATTACAGGGAAAGGGTATATTTGGAACATGATCTATTAAATTAATGAAAAACCAAGTATTTTTCTAGAACAAGGGGAATGCAAGCAAAACATACATCAGCATAACAATTTCCAGATAACACCTCCCTACTGGATATTGGGACTACAACTTTTCAAAAGTAAAAAACCAGTATTCCAGGCAAAGTTTGCAGCTTGTGATAAGCATGTCAGGGTTGGAATCAGAAAGACTCGGACAATATAAAGAAAAGAGTTAGCATACCAGTAATGACCAACGGTTTGGGTCTCGCATGATGAATGGAAATAATTCAGAAGGCTGCATAGTTTCTGAGAGCAGGAAGTGATTTATAGCTTCCTCGAAATGCAAGTCAAAAAGTAACAGGAATCCCACTTGGGCATGGACAAATGAGACCGTTTCAGTCGTTATTTCACCTTCACTCTGGAGCTCCTCAACTAAGGAGACTGCTTCATTAAAGTCCTTCTTTCGCAATAGGTCTTTAATTTGTTCTTCAGACGGTACTTTCCGGAAACAAATAACCTACAAGTAGACATGAGGCGGGATTACTTTTACTATACAACCAAAGTAACATGCATGAGAGAGAGAGAGAGAGAGAGAGAGGCAGCCGATTGTTACACCAAGTCCTCCGACGGTCCTCTATTGGAAGTTCAATCGCCAAACCCACAGCAGAGTCTTCAAAAGACACCCAACATTTACCAGAAAATGCGACTTACATTACACTAATTACATTTTGATACAAATACCCAAAACATGGTACACTTGCATTATGGATCACAAAATTTAAGTAAACCAAATTTAGAAACTGTTTTCTCCAAAGTTCAGCACTTTAGTATTACAAAAATTAATAGCTATAATTCATGTACGATACTCTGACTTTGCATTTCTTCAACATAACAATTTCTAAAAGTATTTAACAGTGCTTTGCTGGGCAAGTGGTTATGGCGGTATGTGGGAGATAGTGATAATCTGTGGAGGAAAGTAGTGGTCAGTAAGTTTGGTGGGGGAGATATGAGGTGGATTCCGAATAATATTAATCTTCCGTATGAGGTGGGAGTTTGGAGAGGAATTAGAAAAGGGTGGGATCCTTTTGTGAGGTATCTTCGCTTTGACATAGGAGATGGTGCCATGGTAAGATTTTGGAAAGACATATGGTGCGGCGATGTAGAGCTGTGGAGATTGTTTCCGAATATGTTCAACATAGCCAAAGATAAGGATTGTTTGGTTAGCTCGGTGTTCCAAATGGAGGATGGCAAAGGAGTCTCGAATCCTTTATTTCGGAGAAACTTCCACGATAGGGAATTGGAGCAGTTTTTGCAATTCTTTGAAGTGATCCACTCCAAGGAGGTTGGTAGATTTAGAGAAGATAAGGTGTGGTGGAAGGGTACTAGAGCTAAATGTTTCACTGTTAAGTCATATTTTGATATCATATCTGGTAGAGATTATACAGTGTTTCCTAGGAAAGTGATATGGAAGTCTAAAGCCCCCAGCCGGGTCGGTTTCTTTGGGTGGGAGGCCTGCAACGAGGCCATTCTTACCGTTGATAACTTGAGAAAACATAATGTCACTTACGTTAATTGGTGCTTCATGTGTAAAGGGGATGAGGAGTCTACGAATCATGTGCTCATTCACTGCCCTATGGCAAAGGAATTATGGAGTCTCATTTATAGTCTTTTCAAAATTGCTTGGGTTATGCCCCAATTAGTGAAAGATGTTCTTTTGAGTTGGATGTTATATAGACGAGGGAGAAGCGTATACGGCACGCAGCCCCACTGATTAGGAGGGAAAGAAATAGAAGGGTGTTTGAGAATGAGGAAAGGACAGTGGATAAGTTGAAGGACGAACTGCTGCACACGTTACATTTTTGGTGTGCCGAAGATATTAATTCTTCCCACATTCATAACTTTTCTCTTGTTGATTTTGTTAATAGTTTTTCTTTAGATTAGTTCTTTTGTGTATACTCCTAGTGTACAAGGTTGCGTCACCTGCTTTGATGCCTTTGGTATATATTACTTATCAAAAATATATATATAACAAAAGTTGTGAATGTAACCATAAAGTGTATTACTCTCCCCTACCCCACCCCAAAACCTCCATTTTGAAAATTACTTCGAATTCTAAGTTTCTAACTATATAATTAACCTACTCTCGTGTACCACATTCAGTAATAGGTTGCGTACTGGGTCTGTAATTCTATTATGTATAATTAAGCAATGTGTGCTCCAAGTCCCTAATCATTGTACAATTTTCTCTTCACAGTCTCATCCATCTAAGCACTCACAATTCAATTATAGTCATTTATTAAGATGTTCCTGGTTGCCCAGCATTCAATTCCATTAAGTAAAAAAGATCCAAAACACGTCCAACAAAACTTCCCTTTCACCTTAAAGGATAATTTTGACATAGGACGGATTAAAAGAAACTCAAAAACATTTGGTAAAGGTGGAACTCTGAGGAAAATGAAGGAAATTGAAGGGGTAAAAAGAGCTTAATTAAGTCCCAGTTTTTAATCATTCCCATACATCAAATATTATAGATATTGGCTAATTCTTTTGGTAAGGTATACTCCTAGTGTACAAAGGCCGCATCACCTGTTTTGATGTTTTTTTATATAATTATTACTCCATCCGTTCCAAAATATATGTCGTTTTGGAGCTTTTCACACAGACCAAGGAAACATATTGCAAAGACTAAACTGCAAACATTAATGATGTGACTTTTGATATTCTTGCCCAAAGAGTCAAACACAAGTTACGGAGTCAATAAATATGGGTAGAATTTGAAAAAAGGGAAAAAATTCATTGAAAATTGTAAAGTGACATCTATTTTGGAATTAAAAAAACTCTCAAAACGACATATATTATGGAACGGAGGGAGTACTTATCAAAAAAAAAATCATTCCCATACATCAGATGGCCTTTATATAGGAACAGTCTGATAGCAATATGCAAACCAAATACTAACCTAAGGTAAGAAAATCCAAAACTACTATAATATCGTATACCAAAATTATTACTCAAAATCAGACTGTTTAAACAGAAATCTAATTATGGGCCTAAGTTTGCACCAATGCTTATCATATATCCAAATCCTCTCACTTGAGTCACCTGGGTCTTCTTGTTCCCCATTGTTCGTTTACCAAATAACACCAGGGAGGCACTTCACCCACCTGATCCTATTCCTTGCTAACATCATTTCCGACCTCCTCACCTGGACTACCAATCTTAAATAGTGAAATTGATCCATTTGTGGTATTTCTTGGCCATATAGTCTAATTCTATCTCCACCGGTACTCCTGCTCAAAAAGCTATACTATACATTGTACTCCCACTTACTTTAAACCCTTTGACTTATAAAGCTTCCCTCCACTTTTCTAGTTTATCATTCACCTAATTGCAGTGTTAATCTCATCGATATCCACAAACAAACACAATAAAGTATGGATTTAAGATCATTCTTTAATGTAGTCAATAATAATGGCGAACTCAAAAGTCTCTCCTCTCTACTATACATATTTATTTTAATTTTTGTGAAAAAAGAAGAATAAATTTGATAAGAGAGAAATATACAAGTTTAGGAGGACAAGGTGTCCACCAAGGGAAAACAATAGAAATAAAAAAACTGGCAAAGGTATAACAAAAATCACAAGAAACGTGGCAACTAAAACATCAGAAAGCAGCTCGTAGACAACCGTTCTCCAGTCTCTACTCAGATCCGTCACTAACACACCGTGAAGGCACCCAATGCGGAAGACCATAAGGAAGAGAGACATTGAATCCTCTTCTTAAATAAAGGAAAAGAAGAAGCCTGATCGCATAAAATTCTTGTATTCCTCACCGTCCAAATATCCCACACCGCCACAAGCAAAGAGAGTACCTTCTCTCGACCGAATCCCACAACCCACATGCATGGTTCTACGAAAACACCCAGCTCCCATCTGATATTTTAAACAACTTACACCATAGCCACTGGACAACAAAGGAAAAGATGGCCATGAGATTCACTATGACCGCAATACATCACATACAAGTCAGGAAACAAAGCTTTATGAGGGTTGTGCCACTTTCAAAGTCATTTTTGTTCATCGATTAAGCACTTAAGACTATGCAAAAGCCTTCAATTTAGACGTGAATTTAGCTTTCCACATAAAGCAGGAGCAAGACTGTATACGACTTTTCAAAAGGGAAGATGATGTAAACCTACCAATCAAAAAAAGAAGCCACATTCACTTGTCATGTCTATCAAGAACTCTATGAGTAGAAAGGAGATAAGAACACCAACTCCTCATATTCACAATAATTGAGATTCTGTTAAGATGTAAATATGAAAAAACTGCCCTCTTTGATAAGAAAACTAGAGATCAGGGCATTATTGATATCGTCTGGAAAAATGGAGACAATACTGGATAGACTATAGAGGCCCTATCTCAACCCAATGATCCTCCCAAAAAACAAGCAACGGATATGTGGCCAGGAAAAATGAAGACATGAGTAAATAAATTTCCGAGGACTACCTTAAGTTGTAAAGCCCCAATCTAAGCATCCCAACCATTTTTCAGAATCTCGAACACGCTTTTGATGACCCTGTACCAAAGGGAGTGCAGTTCCAAAGGAAAACGCCAAAGCAACTTACACACAAGGGAGATATACCTTCTTCTTTTTTGATAGGTAAGTGTAACTCCTTGTTAGTATGAAGATTGCAACCTACCTGAGTGCCCTTGCCAAGGGAGATATACCTTAAAACCAGAGTACCAAGGCCGAGCCCTCCTTCCTCCATAGGGCAACATACGTACACACCACCAGGTGATCTTTCTCCTTCACGGCTTCACCCCCACTCCAGCCCACAACATGTGACGGATAATACCCTCCAGTCTATCTGCACACTCACCCGGAACTTAAAAGGGGAGAGATAATTAATAGGGATATTGGAGAGAGAGAGAGAGAGAGAGAGAGAGAGAGACGCCTCAATAAGTACAACCCCACCCTTAGAGCAAAGTAAGCTCTCTTCGACCCGTCCAATCTCTTATCCACTGGATCCCAAAAATAGTGGCCCTAGGCTTCCTTCCTAACGGCAAACCTAAATCAATAAATGTGCATCTCTTGACAGAATAACCAACAAAAGAGGTATACCCTTGCAACACCTGATCTTCCAAGTTAATACTGCCAATACATTTTCGGCCAAATTGACTTTCAAACCTTTTTACAGTAAAATCTTTTTACCTGAAGTTGTTGAATTGTGATAGGAATTTTTTTCCTTGGAAAGCGGTGTGGAAATCTGTAGCGCCCTAGAGAGTGGTCTTCTTTGTATGGGAAGTCATTCACGAAGCTATTCTCGCAGTAGATAATCTCCAGAAGCGGAATATATCTTTAGTGCGGAATATATCTTTAGTGAACAGGTGTTTCATGTGCAAGGAAAGTGAGGAGCGTGAACCATCTGCTTCTCCACTGCCCTGTTGCTTAGTTTTTTCAAAGTGTCTTGGGTGATGCCGAGATCAGTTTTCTGAGCTCTTCAGGTGCTGGTCTGTTCAGTGCAGAAAGAGTAATGGAGCTTGGGAGGCTGCCCCTTTGGCAGTATGTTGGATGATTTGGAAGGAGAAAAATCAACGGGTTTTCGATAGCGAGGAAAAGTCTATCCATGTTTTTGAAGAATGCACTACTTCGCACTCTTTTCTCTTTGTGCGTTGAGGCTGCGAATTCTCCCCCCGGATCAAATATGTCTTTTGTAGAATTTGTAAATAGCATATCTTTTGGATAGTTGCTTTTGAGCTTTGTATATTTCTAGTGTACAAAGGACACGTCACTTGTTTTGACGCTTTCATTTATATACCCTTTACTTATCAAAAAAAAACGTCCAAAAACCGCCAATTCACCCTATCATACCCCTTTCCTCTCCAAAACCACCAAATTCTCTCTACAGATCGATCATATGCCTCTATAAGTAAATAAAAATCATTTGTAAATCATTATTTCCCTCTATTTCTTTCCATCAATAACAAAGGATAAGTAGATAACTAGATATTCCCGTACTGCTGTCTCACCTCTTAGTCTATTCTCCACCCATTTACTGAAGCTTCATTTTTATTTTTATTTTGATAAATACTTACTGAAGCTTCATCATAGGACTCATTATTATTATTTTGATAAAGGTAAAATATATAAAAAGAAGAGGGTCAAAATAGGTGACGCGTCCTTTACATAGAAGAAAAACTACACAAAATATACACACTAGCCGATATGAAAGATATTCACTACATCTGCACCAGTGTTATCACTATAATTCATAGTATGATCTGCCCCTATACTCCATTCAATCATGTTCGAGAGTAACGATTTCCTCATGGCTAACATAGAACTCTCTTCATTATCGAACGCCCTATGATTTCTTTCTTTCCTGATTGTCCAGCATACACTTAACGGGGCAACATTCCAAAGCCTATTCCAGAAAAGGTCCTTCCTTGGTGCAGTTTGGAAGTACCCATGATATATTAAAAAGACCAAATAGAGTAGACCAAAGGGACCACACCACTGGAGAGTGTAGCATCAGATGATTAACACTCTCTTCATCCCCCTTGCGAAGATAGCACTGGTTAGTAAACAGAAGGCCTCTTTTCCTCAAGTTATCACCCGTTAAAATGGCTCCTTTTGCTACCTCCCACGCCAAAAAGGCTGCTCTGCTTGGAACCCAGTTTTCCACATTGACCTCCATGGAAATAAATTTCTATCGCTGCTGTCCAGCTTTGACTAATACCCTTTTACCGAGAAAACTTTACTTTTAACGTCTTCCCATAATACTTTATCCGCTGGCAGGCCAACCTTCTGATTATATAATAACTCGAGCAATCTCGCGACTGAATCAATCTCCCAATCTTGAAAATTTATGAGGAAAGAAGGGTTCCACAAAATCCTTCCCTCCTCCAAGTTGAGCACTGATTTTATAGAGCAATACTTTTCTCTAGCCAGGGCAAACAGATTTGGGAATAATCTGCACAACTCCCCTCCATCGCACCAGTTGTCATTCCAAAACATCACTGAAGAACTGTCACCAATTTCAAAAAAGATGTCTGACAAAATTATCCCAACCTCTTCTTATACCTTTCCAAAGACCCACCCCAAAAGGTTCATTGATTGCATCAGGAAACCAAGGATGATTTGGGACTCATTATTTTTACGCCTGTATGATTTGTACAGGTTCAGGTGATCCTTTATTTTTTGTAACTATGCACAATAATCTTCTCTATCCGCTCTTCAGGCATTCTCTTTGACAACATCATTTAGTGTACAACTTGCATATTCTCAAAGATTTCCCAACTTGTATCATTGGTGTCTTAGTGAATTTCCCCATACCAAGGAGCTATATCTACGTATCCAAAAAAATGTCTAAATGAACCATGGACATCTGTTGAATCTTGTTAAAAACGTTCTTCTACTAGTTCACTCCTATAAGATACAACTGGAATTTTGATTGATAACGATGCATTTCAGATCCCATTCCGCTCATTCATTGAACATGAACAGGGACAGAAATACATGCATGCAACGGCATAGCATAGTTAACAAACTAAAAAGGAAATAGAAGAAATAAAAAAGAATCGTGCATTCATGGAATTTAACATGTGGGTTGTAAAAACATAGTTTTAAAGAGTTTTGGGATGTGTTGCAAAAAGGTATGCAACTTTTCGAAGCACCAACGGTATTATCTAGTAACTATATTCTGATTCTCAGTGTATTTTAATTTTTCAAAATGGCTCGACTATTCATGATAAATTTTTCATTATGCATATATTAATGGGTCATGCTATCAGATCATTCAGACTATGTATTTCTGGTGCGATGAGGCGGTTTCGCTGGGATCTAATCCTTTTGTAGAGTTTGTGGATAACATTTTTGTTGGCTAGTGAGGGTTGGTTGTATATTGTCTATGTTCATAGGACGTGTCACCTGTTTTGACGCTTTCATTTATATACCATATTTACTTACTAAAAAAAAAGTGTATTAGAGAACTTGTTACGAAACTACTTTTTGAAAAAGTTTGCATTAAGATACATGAATACATGTGGAATTGACGTCAAACCCAAACAAATCAATAGATAGGTGCATAACGAAAGTGACAGGGGCGCTTGTTACCATTTCACTATGTTAATTGTTCAGGAGATGTAAGGGCATTCCTTTGGTGCTATGGGTCGAATCCAGCTTTTGACATCTCTTTTGTAAATTTTTTGGACAGATTTCTGATTAGCTAGGTTTTTGGTTGTATACTTCCGGTGTACATAGGTTGTGCCACCTATTTTGGCGCGTATTAATATTACTCTTACTTATCAAAAAAAATTGTTTAGGAGATGTAATTGCTACAAAGTTGGGGAAGTTTTTATTTTGGGGTTTTTTGTAAAAAATATTCTAAACTATCAGTCCATTTGCTTGATTATTGGTTGCTGACATATTATGAAGTGTGTGAGACTTGTGTTTGTGTGAATTGTGATTTTTGAACTAGTGTTGGACTTCGGGAGTTCAAGTTTTTAAGATAATTTGAATATTGGATTTTGATGAATACTTGATATTAGATTGAACTACATTGATAGGGTTTTATGCCCCTTTGCAATTCTTTTCCTTTCTAAATATACTGCCTACCCTTAACAAAATCCATGGATCCACCACTGATCATGAATACTCTCCATCATCAGAAGGAACTGGTTTGGTATGTCAAGATTTACAAGCAACAGAAAAAACTCAGAAAATGGCAAGGCTAATGGCACAGGTAAAAACAAGAAGATCTGTACCACCATTTATATGAATTAAGCCTTCAGAGAGTTCACATACCTTGGATGGTGTTGCCACGGCAATAAGTTTCCCGGACCCATCTTCATCATCTGCTATAATGCATTTGCCGACTCCTTTCCCTGTAATTGGAACCGTTTGAATACAGTTACCCAATTTCTTATGATACAACTCCAGCTTGCCACTCACTACAACAACCACAGACGTACCCATCTCACCAACAGCATCAGGGTCGTGACGAAACACCAGGCTCCCCCCAACGGGATGCCCTTGAGAGTTAACAATTATCCCCACATTATCAACCATCATAAGAACCTTGTATTCTTTCATCATTAACTTAAGCCGTGGGGGACTAGAAGTATCTGGCAATGAAAATATCAAATTCCACTGCCCCGTAACACAAGAACACAAAATATACCCACTAGAAGTACCAACAATCACAGAATCATCAACCCACACCATCGTCTTAACAACATCAACACACTGAACTTCCCTCATTGTCACAAGAGACCCTGAAACCCCATCAAAACTCCCATCACTCTTACCAACAAGCCCCACCAATATCAATCTCTTCCCCACGGCAACCGCGAAAACACAGTTATCATCGATAGGCAAATCACCCTCCTTACTCTTCTTAACACCACCATTTGATCTAACACCCCCACCACCACCTAACTTCTGCAAAAATCCTTGACCTGTACTCGAAGAAGTATCCCCCACAACCAAATTCGAACTCTCGAAATCACCACTACGAAATCGCCTAGCAACGACACTAACTCCTCTTAAAGTACTAATCTTTTTCACAGGTCTAAGTAAAAGCAAATCAATAAAATGCATAAACCCATCGGAAACTACTAGAACCTTCTCAATTTCAGTAAATACAAGTATTGATTCAACTGCACAGTCGCTTACAGATACATACCGAAGAAATGAAACGTTACTGTGATTAGAATTATCGTTTTCCGTTGACTCATTGCCTGGCGAATAAGGATCGAGGTTGAGGGAGTATAGAAGGAGTTTACCGGAGACGGTGCCGACGTAAATTAGGGTTTCTGTGTTGGAGGGTGTGGAGACTGCGAGAGATCGAATTGAGGGGGACGACGACGACGAGGAGGGGGTGAAGTCCGTGAAGTGTTCCAGAACGTTCCGGCGCTTTTGTTGGGTTTTAGCCATGGCTAGTGGAAGTTGCCGAGAGGTTATAGCTTCGGAGATTCCGCCATAGACATCGATCAAGAGAAGAACTGGCAATGTGTAGAAATTGCTCAACTACAAGTCCACTGGCCAAACTCGCCGGCTGGCACCAGCAGTCGTAATCTAGTAAACGAGCGAGGGATTGCCCACGTCCCTATTTCTACGCCTCCACTTTAAATATTTACACAAATATATACAAAACTAGTTTTATACACGCAAGAATAAAAATATTTTTTAATTAAATAATATTTAAGTAAAATAAATAAGAAAATCAAAAAAATAAATTAAAAAAAGTAATATTTGAGACAACTACTTAAATATAAATACATCATTTTATTGGTAATATTATAGATTTTGAAAATTTTCCTTATACACAATATTTATTATTTTATTTGTTAGTTTTTCAATCTTCATTAGTATTAATATTTTCAAGTCAGAACGGCTTGTTACCCTAAAACCTACGACATACAACTGACCATGACTAAATATTGGCTTATTCAAGAAGAGTCATATATGCAAAAGTAATTGACTTTGATTTTTGTTAATTATTATGACATACTATACTAACAATGGAAATTATCTTTTCTGGAAACTTAAAAGATAACCTCACATCTGATAGAGACAATGACATTCTTGGTATAAATATTTTGTCTCCAACGTTGCTTTTATTCAAAAAAATTGCTTCAACAGCATGATTCTCAAGCATGATAATGATTAATCTTGTTACATTGCACAACTATGCAGCAAGGTCAATGTTTCTCAACAACATCACCGAAACACCAACCTTAAGTGTTAATTCATGGTTAGACAATACTGAACACTTTATACTATTCAAAAACTCTATAAAATGATTATCTTCAAACAAAGTTGTGTTGTTCTCTGCCATGCACATATAATTTGAACTCAAATAAATTCTTTCTTCTAAGTGATTGTTAGATATCATGTACTCATTTATGGTGTCAAAAACATCAAAAGTCGGGGCAAGTATAATCCTTCCTTGCAAATATGACATGTCATAAAAGACTATAAAAATGACCGATATATACTTTCAACAATTTACTGGATCAAATTATCTGATGTAATAACAAAAAACCATTTGGAACTTCTATTGTTACAACATCATCATTTCAATCATCACATGTACTGTCGTCGATACTTAAAATCCACTCAGAAAATGTTTTCAACACGAGACTGCATTCATCATTGTCAAGAGCTTGAAGTCTCATGTTTTTTGTAAGTTTCAAAACGTTACATTGCGTCCATAAATGGTACAATTTGTGATCATGTTAACAAAAAACATGTTGAGTTCTTTCTAAGGGTAATTATGGTGGTATTGTTTTGATTCCAAGAATATCACTAACATCATCTAATCATAGAATTTCATTCAAATTCTAGATAAGACAGTTTCCACTAATAGTGTTTTACGCAATGTCTATATATAAACGCCAGGGTTGTCTAATGTATAACTTCTTTTGAATAAACATGTTTTTAGTCTAGCTAATTGTATGTCATTTTGTCTAGAGTTGTTGATCCTTAAGGTCTTCAAATTTTGTTATGTGCTAATGATAGTTCTAATAGTCGTACATGTTCAAGAATAATGTTATAAAACGAAGTATTCCAAAATTTATAACAAAACTTTACATTAAGTAAGTGAGAGATATATATTTAAACGTTTTTTCTTGATCGAAATGACAATAGGATTTGAACATTCTCCATGATTTATTGAATCGACAATGGACAAGATACTTGAACTTATGAAAGGTGAGTAGGTATAGAAATTGTTCTTCCATATATTGTGTACTTGTGTAGCAACTGAAAAAATAAATATGTATACTTTAAATATAAATAAAAAAAATTTACTTTAAAAATAATATAATAAATTTTACCATTCGTGATATTCGATAAAGGAATAACGGAAGTAGGATACAACACATTTTGATTAGAACCTTCAATATTATACCATTGGGAAACAACATTTGTTGCAACATAATTCATACTCCGTCCCTAAAATTATTGATTATTAAGAAAAAACAATTGACTTGATTATTTATATTGGTTTAATGTGTAGTTTCCTTTAAATCCCATGTGTATATGGCCCATAATTAAAATAAGGTGAAAAAGTAAGGGTAAAGTGGTAAAAGTGATGTTCTAAAAAAGTAAGTTTCAAAGTGGAGAATTATTTTGGGACGGACGAAAAAGGAAAGGAAGACGATAATTTAGGGACGGAGGGAGTATAAGATTATTAAATTAAAAAAACAAACACCAAAAAATCTTCAATTCATACTATTATTTTCATATGGACTAAATAATTCAAAAAACTTTAATACATCTCTTTCAAAAGACTTCAACAAAATTATCGAGACACAATATTTGTTTATTGGGTGATAATCGGGCCGGTACCTTTTAGAGAAATGTTAACCACAAAAGTCCACGATATTTTTTTCAACCGCTAAAGTACACTTTGGGGGAATGACAAACACACCCTCAATAAAGACACACACACAAAGCCCCGCCCAAAGAAAAGATGGGCATCACAATAGAAAAGATGGCATCGCAATAGAAAAGATGGGCATCGCAATGGAAAAGATGGGCGTCAGAACTTACGATGTCGGCGTTGGAACTTACGATACTTACGATGCGAGCATCGAAATGTGTCAAACCCATTCTTATGTATTAATAGTGATGATCCATCTCGATAGCTCCCATCATGCGCCTCCTGGGTCATGGAAGAATTGCAATGGTCACTCACTTTCTGGTATATTTAAGAACCATTTCTACGAAAAGAACTTAGATGAAGAAGGATTCGGAAAAGATAGAAAAGACGAGTGAGAGACTTACTAGCGGATTAAAGTCAAGAATTCCTTCTTTCATTACAAAATGAAATACAAAGTATGAGCTGGAGTCAACTTAAGGAAGAAAGATAAGGAAGACAAGATCAATCTCAAGCAAAATATGTGAAAGGTGAATGAAGAAAGAGACATAGGTGTTTAATTAATCCTTCACCCTTTCAAAGCAAGGTCAGTTGAGAGAGAGAGCGAGAAAGGGAGAGGGAAAGACTGATTTGATTAAAGAGGGACTAAGTTTCAAGGAGATGGAACGAAGAGGGAAAAGGAAAGCTCTTCTTCCCCTAACCGGTTGACTCTTCTTCCAAGAGTAATGCTTCAGTTTTTGAAAAGTATTGCTTCTAGTGGGAACGATGACATTTAAGGAAGAAAAAAGTACTTTTGCGGTTAAAAAATAGAGTATTTCAACGATTAACATTTTAGAAAAAAAATGACCAACCTGTAATTATTTCTTACCAAAAAAAAAAAAAACTCACCTCATTGAAAAACACTAAAATGCCTACTATATATAAAACTCATCCCATTAAAATCTCACATCCACCCTTAAACCTCATGCCATGTAAGTTGTCTCTTTTAACCTATTAATATAAAATAAAAACTTAGAAAAAATAATATTATGTGTATTTTATGTAAGACGGATTTTCTTGACCCGATCCACCGTGTGTTGGTGAGTTGCGTTGTGAGATAGTAGGGCTCCCTCTTACGAATTAAAACTCGTAAGACGATCTTACCGGAGAACTACTTTTAATAAAGCAATACACGACCTCAACACCTAACCAAATTCAACATATGTCCTCTAACAAATACAATCCTTCAGTTAGAACCCTTCATCTAGAATCCTTCATTTGACGTATATTCTTTCACTTCAAAATTTCATTCACCTAACAATCGGTAAGAAATCGTAGCAATCTCTCCCCAGATTATTCAAATCCTTTTAACTTTTCATTGAGCTGAAAATTGAGCCTATATCATTTTGTTTTACCTTCTATTTCCTTGTACAACTTTTAAAGTTTAAAAAATACAAATCTAATAATTTGAGACTTCAATATTTAAAATAAAGTCAAGTATTTAGTAAAAGCATTGTTTAATGATAAATATTTTATTTTACTGTTCGAGATTTGTTATATTCTAAATCTTTAAATATACTTCTCAAGGTTATTTCGGAGAGAATACATAGCTCAAATTTTGAGATTTGAATTTATAACTGATGAATTTATCTGTTACATTTCTTAATTTTTTTTATTTAACTATTCTTCATGCTTATAAAAAATATATAACTTTATAGTTAGACTATGTCAACAACTTCGTTGTTTATTTCAATTGAGACTAACTATTTCCTTACAACTTTGACTTTGAGAATCAATTCGAATCTTTGTTTGTGGACGTCTCTTAGGACGGATGGTATGAAAGTTATAATAGTAATAAATATTTTGGGTTCAAAATGTCTAAAAATTATTTCGTGACCGGTTTTTTAAAAAACTTTGCAGAAGATTGGTTGAATATCCACAAACAATATCAACAGACTTTATATAAATGTGATGGAAAATAAAAGATCAAGCATGATATTGTGAATTGTGTTAAAAATACCAACAGTTTTGGTGTATTCAAAGTTTCTAGAAATGTATAAATATATTCATGTCAACTTATCTAAGAATATTAAATGTTTAGTATAAAAACAAAAGAAAAAATAAAAATAAATAAAGTGTTTCAGCTTCCAATGTTTTCATTTATGGAAATCATTTTTAGACAGGAAAATCACGTTTGTTATTTTATATATATATATATATATATATATATATATATATATATATATATATATATATATACATACATACATAATAACAACACACTTACTCTTTTAAGATGCAGCCAGAGAGAGTGGTTTATTTATTTATGATGGGTATATTACAAAGGGGATGATTGTTCAACACATGAACCGAAAATAGTATTACAATCTGCTGAGAGACTTATGAAGAGAGAAATGAGGGTAGTAAGGCGATGCCTTTTCTGGACAACATGTCCTTCCCTTTTATACTGAAAACTTAAAAAATCTTCGGCCAGGTGTCCATGATAGAGTGGAGTCGAGCAGGGCCATGATGGATCGTGGGGCAGAGCACTAAGAAAAAGCACTCAAATCATAATGGGCTTCTTTTTGAAAAAGTTGGTCAATTTTAATCTTGTGACAAAAAGCAATTATTCTTCCAAAAGCAATATTCTCCATAATTGCTTTGTCTTCTGGCTTGACAGTAATCCCGTGGCTTCATTTGTCTTCTGGCTTGACAGTAATCCCGTGACTTCAGAAATGGCAGACAAAGGTAAAAGTTTATTCCTCCATCCTATCCTTTCTTTTGGATTGTTGCACTTTTGCTTGAGTGATGCCTACCATAGCATCCATGTAGTCTTCTAGAGATGGAGACTCGTCTTCCTCTTCTAGCATTTGTGATTCCCCGGCCAGGATAGCAAAAGTTGATCCTGGTTCTGGAGGAGGAATTGGTGTTAACTCTGGTTGAGAAGCAATAAATTGCTTCTTCATGGATTCTAATACTTTGAGTTGACACTCAATAGGATTTAGTCCTGGATGTTCTTTTTTAACCATATTCATCATATAGGTGAATACATTTTGAATTTCAGGCTGAGCTGATTGGATCTTTTTAGTGGCTTCCTCAAAAGCTGTGACATAATTTAAAACTGTTTCTTTCAATTTAGTAACAGTTTCTTCAGTATTAAAACCTTCCCACCATTTAAAATGGAATGTTCTGTACAGAACTGGGATTTTGAATTTATCAAAGGAGACTTCTAAGTCCCATTTCCAGATCCAAGTGATTCAGTAATTGCAAAAACCATAAGGTATTTCTACCTATTTGGGTCAACCTAGCTTTGCCTTTTTAATTTAGGGTGGTAATTATACCACGGAATAAATTGTTCTGAAATTTCCTTTGGAAGTACTTCTAAAGTAGGGCCAAATCTGTCCCACCATCTAAGGAACCAGGTGGGAAATCCATAATGCTCATGGATTTTTGGATTGATCACAAATAACCAAGTGTGCTTACGCACATGATTTTGGTAATAGAAAGCACGTAACCATGCTTGAATGTAATCCCCAGAGTTATATTCTATCGCTTTGTTAATCTTCAAAGTCTTAGGTTTTGAAGGGTCAAGCATACCCATTGATGAGGATGCATAATTTTTATAATATAACACTTTGAATGTGTTCTCGAGGTCGTTTTCCCCGTGCACCGCTTTATGGAGGAAATGCTCCATCCGACGTATTCAAGATCTTCTAGAATAGCTTCGCAAATATAACGAAACTTTGTATTTGTGTCGGATGATTCCTCGTTACCCAGATATCTTTCTTTAATTGACCGTGATCTTCTTTCCACCGCAAATCTTGGAAAGATAAGTCAATAATATTTTCCATATTTTGCTTACGCAAATATGGGACAGGAATAAATTCCTTTTTTATTTCTTTATTTTTAGATGAAGAGCCTGGAGTGGAGGTTGTCTTCATGGCTTCCTTTACAGAATAGCGGGTACTGATTTGTATTTTGACCCCTTAGGGGTAGTCCAACCTTTGGCTGGATGCATCCTGCAAAAATTCCAGAGTAAGAAAATCAGGAAGAGAATTATTTTCGCCTTGAAATTTACTTATGCATTTCACAATTGAAAGCATTTCTTTTTTAATGGTAGAATAATTTAATTGAGCTTTCTTCCACATACTGGAAGTAAATCGTAATAATTCTTCTTTCCCATTACTGGATTTTTCTGCTTTAATATGCCACCATAACCAATGTTCGAAGCATCGGTTTCTACTATTTTAAACCAGGCTGGTTGGGCCAAGCATAAGCATGGTAATTGTTTCACATGCAATTTAATAGTTTGAACAGCTTTAGTATGTTCAATAGTCCATGTACTAGGATTTTTACATAACCTTTTATAAAGAATGACACTATCTTGTGCAATATTTTTATAAAATCGAAATATAGTTTAAACTTCCTAAAAATCTCTGAAGTTGGGTCTTATCTTTGATTTCATCAGGAAATTTGGAAGCAAATTCAATACTTCTATCTATTGGTATAATTTTTCCTTGGGCTATATTGAAACCCCAAATTCTAACTTCTGTTTGAAATAATTTCATTTTTGGATAAGATAAAACCAATCCATTCTTTTTAATAATATCTTTTAATATTTTTAAATGTTTAAAGTGCCGATCAATATCTGAAAATACTAAGATGTCATCTATGTAAACAATACAAAAAGTCAATAAGGTATAAAATCTCATTCATAATATTCCTCAAATTCTCAAGGGACATTTTTAAGCCCAAAAGGCATTACAT
>CM028383.1:1834930-1893537 GCA_013146195.2 Codonopsis lanceolata | reverse complement strand
ATAAAATTCATTTAGAAGAAGGTAGTAAACCTTCTAGAGAAAGACAAAAGAAGACTTAACCTCATGGAAGAAGTAGTGAGAAAAAGTACTTAAGCTTCTTCTTGAGGTATAATTTACAGATATCGATAGTAAATGGGTTAGTCCGGTCCAAGTAGTTCTAAATCGAGGGATTACGGTTGTTAAGAATGAGAAAAGATGAGTTAGTTCCCACACGAACTATCCTTGGTTATAGAATGTGCATAGATTTGAAGAAATTAAATGCGGCAACAAGGAAAGATCACTTTCCCCCTTTATTGACCAAATCCTTGAAAGATTAGCTGGTCATGAATATTATTGTTTTCTTGACGGTTTTTAAGTTATAATCAAATCCAGTAGCACAGAGAACCAAGAAAACCACTTTTATGTCCTTTGGTACCTTTGCATTTAGGAGAATGCCCTTTGGACTTTGTAATGCCCGGCTACTTTTCAAAGATGCATGATTTCTATATTTTCGATCTAGTGGAAAGATGTGTAAGTATTTATGGATGATTTCTTAGTATTCGAAATTCTTTTGATCATTGCCTAGAAAATCTAACATCGGTTTTGAAGAGATGTTGCGAGACTAATTTGACCCTAAGTTGGGAGAAAAGCCATCATGGTTAAACATGGAATAGTCTTAGGTCATGTTGTGTCTAACAAAGGAATTGAGGTTGATAAGGCTAAAATTGAAGTTATATCACAACTACCTCCTCCAACTTAGTCAAAGGTGTTAGAAGTTTTCTAGGACATGCGGGTTTTTCAGAAGATTTATAAAAGATTTTCAAAAATCACGTAAACCTTTATGTAATCTGTTGGCAAAAGATAATGAATTCATTTTGACCAAGAATGCTTGAATGCATTTAATTTATTAAAAAAGCGATTGACATCGGCCCCAATTTTAACCAATACGATTGGTCTCTCCCTTTGAGATCATGTGCGATGCCGGATTTTGCAATTGGAGCGTGTTAGGACAAAGAATAGATAAGAAACCACATGTAATTCATTATGCTAGTAGGACATTGAATGATGCACAACTCAATTATACAACCACGAGAAAAAGAATTTTTAGCGTTGTGTATGCATTAGAAAAATTTAGATCATACTTGTTAGGATCAAAAGTTATCATATTCTCTGATCATGCAGCCCTAAAATATCTTTTGAGTAAAAAGGAGGCAAAGCCTAGGCTCATAATATGTTAATTATTATGTTTCTGATATCATCAATCCTGACTTTAATTTTTATCAAAGAAAGAAATTTTTAACTGATGCAAAACACTATTTTTGGGAAGAACCTCATTTATTCAAAATATGTTCCGACTCTATAATTAGGAGATGTGTTCCAAAACAAGATCAACAAAGTATAATGGCATTTTGCCATGAATACTCTTGTGGTGGGCATTTTAGTGGTGCTAAGGAAAATCATGCAATCGGGATTATATTGGCCTCTTTTGTTTTAAACAAACGACATATTTTTGTAAAACATGTGATAAATGTCAAAGAACTTCGTGGAATAAGTAAAAGGAATGAAAAATGTCCTTGCATGTCAATATAGTTGTCGAAATTTTTATGTTTGGGGTATTGATTTTATGGGTCCTTTTCCAGTTTCTAATGGTTGTGAATATATTTTAGTTGCTGTTGATTATGTGTCCAAATGGATAGAAGCCATTGCTACTAGAAATAATGATGGCCAAACTGTTGTCAAGTTTTTGGAGGATATTTTTGCTCGGTATGGAGTACCAAAGGCTATAATTAGTGATCAAGGAACACACTTCACTAATAGATTGTTAAATTCAAGCCTTAGAAAATATGGTGTAACTCACAAGCTAGCTATACCTTATCATCCTCAGACTTCTGGCCAAGTAGAAGTTAGTAATAGACAAATAAAAGCAGTTTTGAAAAGACTGTGAGACCAAATCGAAAGGATTGGGAGCCAAAACTTAAAGATGCTCTTTGGGCATATCGAACTGCATATAAAACCCCAATAGGTATGAGTCCTTATCGGATGGTGTATGGCAAAGCTTGTCATTTGCCAGTAGAGATTGAACACAAGGCCTATTGGGCCATTAAAGCTCTTAACCTTGACTTAACTTTGGCTGGTGAAGAAAGACTTTTCCAGCTAAATGAATTAGAGGAGTATAGGCTAAATTCGTATGAGAATGCAAAAATTTATAAAGAAAAGACCAAGAAATACCATGATATGGGATTGGCCAACAAGATGTTTCGTCCAGGATTAAAGGTACTTCTTTTTAATTCTAGACTCAGATTATTTCCCGGAAAATTAAAATCAAAATGGTCTGGTCCTTTCATTATAGTTCGAATTTATCCACATGGAGCTATTGATATCAAGAACCCAAAGACCAATGAGATATTTAAAGTTAATGGTCACCGACTCAAACCGTACCTTGAACCCATGTCAGTTGAGAGAACAATAGAACTCATTCGTCTCTCTGACAATGAACCCCCGAGAGATTAGGTTTGCAGTTGGGTCGAGCCAAAGACGTTAAACAAGTGCGCTAGGTGGGAGGCAACCCACTTTGATGAAATTTTATATTGCTTTCGTAGTGTAATTTAAATACGATGTTCTCCATATTATTTAATTACGGACATTTAATTTGAATGTTTCCAATATGTCATAATTCAAGTTTGGGGGAGAAAAGCATCTTAGTGTTGTATTTATATGTTGCTAATAATTTAGTTTAAAAGTTTGTGTAGAATTTTCAGAGTGCGGGAAAGAAACGGACTACGTAGCGGAAGGACAAAAGCGAAAAAAGCGCCAAAAGTTTGAAGCGGAAATCACGGAAAAAGTAAACCCCAAGAGCTTACAAACCATGGACCTTGCGGCGCGAGGAAAGCAAAAGGTATGTGGAGATCAAAAGCAGCGTGACACCTCATGGAATTCCGTGCAACCATTTGACGGGGCACCTTGCGGACGCTTGAGCATAAATACCACCGTCAGAGGCCCCCTTTATAAGCGCAGGTTTCAGGCTGCGATGTAGCAATGAATCACAATTCACGAGAAAAAGCTTTCTCTCTCCCTCTCTCAAGAAAAAACAATCCGGCAATCTCTCTATCTTTTCTCAACTCCGGCGAAGCTCTTTTCGTTCCGGCCAAGTCTCTAGACCCAAGTGCTCTCCTCCTTCAAGCTCCCTCACCCCCATCATCCATCTCACTCCATTCAAGCTTTGAACAAGGCGAAGCCACCATTGACTCCGGCGAAGAAAGCTTTGAGACTCCGGCAAACCTCCTACTACGATTACAGCACTCAATCCACGTATTTTCTACCCCTTCTTCATTTGAATTTTTGAATTGTCAAAATATTTGCATGTTAGGGTGCTAGACATAGTTTGATTATTTTTGATTGCATGTTTTAATTGTTTTAGTTAGGTTGATAAATTTTAATTTTTTAGAGAGTAGGATTTTATATTTTTGTGCATAAAATAGAATGGCCCCTAAACGTAGGAATCTTAGGCCGTCACGTCCCGCTTGAGAGGAGGAGCAACATTACGACATCCACCGTTTTATTTCTTTTGAGGCATCGGAGAGCTACACTAGGAAGCTCTCCAAGAGCATAATCCACGAGAGGGATTTAAAGCTCATTTGAAGATTTTGCTCTCACTTGCCCCAAGCGTTGAAGGTGGGGGCAATCTGTGTGCTTCCCCGGGCGTGGCCATCGTGGCCTTAGTCCGAGAATTCCACGCCAACGGGCGTATTGGTATTTCTGGCGAGGTGCTAGATGTTGTTGATGTTAGGGGTAGGAATGTCGACTATTTGTCCCATAGCATTAACCGTTATTTCGGCACAGCCAACTTCGCGAGGGGTGCTGACCAGTATAGCCTCCACCTCGCTGACCCCGTTTCTCTCCAGGTGGTAAATGCGGAAATCGCAACACCTAATGTGGTTTGGACCTACAACCAAAATACACTATTCCGTCCCTGCACCATGGAAGAGACCCATCTCACGAACATGGCCAAGGCCGTGTTCAAATTTATTTGTGAACGTCTCATGCCTTCCAGACCACCCGGCCACGGTGTCTGGCTTTAAAGGCTGTCTTCATCTACCATCCTTACGGTGGAGTGCGGTGATATTGGGCGTTTGATTAACGACCAAATTCAGACCCTTATTAGAGGTACGACAAACGCGGGATTTGCGTTCCCGAGTTTGATTACCTTGTGTGAGTCGTGTGGACTCGGATCTGGAGAGAATTTGGGAAGTCCCCGACATTTCTAGGGCGCTACTGTTTGAGCACCCTCGCCAGCCACGTGAGGAGCTGCCAGAGGAGGAGGATCCCTTGGAGGCGATCTCCAATAGGCAGGAGGAGCTCATGCTCCAAAATAAGATGATGAGTCAGCAATTGGCGCAAGTGCGTGTCGACCAGACTCATTTATTTGGTTGGGTTAACCAGGTAGGGCATAATGTCTCCACGTACTTTGGGATGCCACCTGGCACAATCCCCGAGTTTCGTCCTCCTTCGTTATTTTCTCCCGACTCTCCATGAGTCGAACCCCAAGTTTCTTCCTCTTTCTTTAGGTGGGCCAGCTATGTCTTTTTGATATTTCTCCTTTATCAACCCTCTCATAGGATATTCCTCAATTTTGAGGACAAAATAGAATTTAAGTTTGGGGGAGGGGGATTCTAAGCCCAAGGCCTTTGCAGGTTCCAGCCTAAGGAAGAGTGGAGTTGGGTTACATTTTTAGGGTGAGGGAAAAAAATTGTCCCTCTATCGTCTCGTCTCCTCACTCTATTTTCTTGCTTTTTATTTTTTTTCTTATTTTCAGAGATGTTGTCTTGACCAGAATACACTAATATTTGGTTCTTTCGGGTACCCATTATGGGAACCCATCATCAATTGTGTCATCGCCCATCTCCAATTTCTTTTTATAAAAATGTTTTAATTCAAAATTTTCATCCCCAAGTCCTTGTGTGGTCATTTCGGTTGATGAGAAGTTAATGCAATGAACCACATAACTTTTCCATAAATCATTCTGGAATTTATTTGATTCTGCAAAATTCTTGATTTTCTCCAAATCTTTGTGCACTACACCAGTCATGATTATGGATTGATTAGAACTTTCTTTATAAAGTTTATAGCACACATTTCATTTTAGCAACAAGATATGCACAAGAATAAGATGAATAGCCGTCCTAACATGATTGTTGCATTAAATTGTAACTTATGGTCAATTGCATGATAAGTTAGATCCCTTGGATTTTTCTTACTAATGTATCACAAGCACACTTTCGAACTGGGTTTGCATGTTAGTCTCGATTGTCCCTACCATCTGCCCTAGCGAATGCTTATGTAAAATCCAGTGATGTTAAATCTTCTATTCCACAACTTCCATAATTGATATGATATTTTATGTGCTTTCTTTCTTAAAAAACTGCATGAGTAGTTTGACATTAAGATATGATTTAGGCCATCTTTGGATCGTTTGAACCTAAATATTTCCCGACCTTTACTAAAAATATCCCTAGTGTCCCCTTTGAGCTTTATTAAAAAGAATGGAGTGTGCTAAGCACACATTGAACCCCCATTCGACTTCGTTTCTTTTAACCCACATTAACTAAACCCTAAAGCCTAAACACTTTAGCCTACCCTTTGAGAGAGTAGGATGTTGGTGGGGAATTAATTTTATGAGACCAATTTTCAGTCAAGAAAGTTTTCCGAAGACTTCTTCTTCCCCGTCGATATTCGAAAAAAGAGAGATCGACGAAAAATGAAATGGAAGAAGAAGAGTGCAAGAAGATTCAAATGGAAGCATAACTTTCAAGAGAAAAATATGATAGAAAAATTCTGCTGAAAAATAATACTAGATATTTTTAGTTTGATATATTGTACAAAACAAGTTTGGGGGGAAAAAAAAAAAAACCCCCCACTTGTAGTCTTTGCAGGTCCTAGCCTAATTGGGAAAAAACTTCCTTTTGCTTGGAAGTATTAAGGGTAAAGGGTAGTCTTGCTCTCTCACTTTGTATTCTATTCCATTTCCATCATATCCCCCTACACCAAGGCCTTACATTACAAGCTATTAAAGACCTATTGATCTTCTTGCCAATGCTTGTGTTTGTTG
The DNA here is from genome assembly GCA_013146195.2 of Codonopsis lanceolata. Taxonomy (NCBI): domain Eukaryota; kingdom Viridiplantae; phylum Streptophyta; class Magnoliopsida; order Asterales; family Campanulaceae; genus Codonopsis; species Codonopsis lanceolata. The sequence goes on along the minus strand of CM028383.1, from coordinate 1,887,452 downwards.
ATTTGATTGTAAGACATGTAAATTGATCTCTACTTCATATTCATATTATTCACAAGCTCACTGTGTTAGCATAATCTTAGCTATTGCACGTAATTGGGGCAGGTGAGTATTGTATGTTATACATAGAAGTGCATAGGATGGTTGTATAAGCTTTTAAAATCCTTGGTGATCTCTCTTTCTGTAATAGACCGGGTTTAGATGGTAGATCTCATACTCTGTGTTGCATTGGTTTTATTTAAATTCTGATTTTTAAATGAATGTGGTGCTAAGCTTAATAAAACTGTTTTAGTTAAGATATTCTTTATGACCGGTGATCACACACATGGAGAAATTAAGACTGGTAGCAATTTGAGTATAAGTCAGTTTGTTTTCTGTGATTAGTTTGCACATATGTGGTGAGCATCTGACTGAGACTACTTTGATATGTCATGCTCTTATGACTTGAGGTTGAAACCAAAAAGATTTTTGTGTTTTATTGTTTTTAGAGTAATTTTTACCTGCTTTTGTAGTTGGTTGTTTTTGTATTTATCTGCATAGTCGAGTCGCTCGTTAAAGTCTCCTTGAGTTTGTGGGTTTCTAAAGGAGTGTAAATAGTGTCACCCTCCAAAAAGATTTTCTTAATTTTTGTATGTTTATTTTTGTATTTATAACTATTGTTTACTCGTGGATGAGCAAAGTTTAAGTTTGGGGGTATTTGATGGACGTATTTTATACATATTTATCGGGTACTTTTATGACTTAAAATGAGCAATTTCACGAGGCTTTTGGCTACTGATATGTGTTTTTGAGCTATTTTATGAGTTTCAGGGTTTTAGGTGAATTTATGAGATTTATGAAGCTTTTAGTGAAGATTTCGAGGAGGGGTGCAAAGAGCAACATTAGAGAAAAAGACAGAAGAAAGATTCTGGCCACCTTGCGGCCGCAAGGTCAAAAGACCTTGCCTTCGCAAGGTAGGCAGAAACAAGACCAGCCAGAATTAGACCTTGCGGACGCAAGGTGAAGACCCAATGCGGCCGCAAGGTCCCCAGAACCGACTTTATGGACTTGGATTGAACCTCTTATTCCCCTACAACTCCTTGGTATAAATAAAGGACGGTAGCCAAAGCCAAAGAACGTCCAAGAAGTATTAGAAAACAGCTTTAGCTTAGGAATTAGATTGTATTACATAAATTGGTTGTTTTAATTACAGTTTTGAAGATCGATTCATGTATTCCTTCATCTCGTTGTGCAGTTCATCTTCAAAGATAAACTAACCGTCCATTAATCTAGGAGTTGGGAGGTAACTTGTATCGAATATATGGCTTAATATATATTTTTATTCGTTCAATTCTTGTTGATCATGGTGTTTATCATCCCCTTTGTTATCTCGCTTTGAACAAATGAATGTAATTGCAAGTAATAAAGGCCTAGAGGTGCGAATACCTGCACGACCATATGCATATGTCGTTCACTGGCTCACCATCATGATAAATTGAACCTATCGATGCATGAGAGTGATAAGTTAGGGTCAGGTTCTATTTATGACCTAAGTGACAATTAGGATCCATATGTTCTTGTGCCTAGGATATAGAATGGATAATTTATTTGGAGATGGAGACTGAACGGTAATTCGATAGGCTATATCTATCTTTCGTGAACGAACCCAAGCTATTGAATGATACTTTATCTAAATAAGCTATAGAATAGATACAAGTTAAACCCTAATCCTAGATTTCCCTCCTCCATCATATCTCTACAAACTGTGATTACTGCGTAGTTTAATTAGATTTATTGTGTTATTAGAATAATTAGATTAGATAAAATTAATAAACAAACCCCTCTTAGTTTAAAATTGCTACCGATATTCTTGCTAATCATATTCTTCTTGTCTCTGTGGTTCGACCCTTGCTTCCCAAGCTGTCGTACGATAGTCTTGTCCACTTGCAAGGAATTAAATAAAATAAGACACGATCAGTTCCCCTAAAGAACCATCATCTCCATTAATGGACGGTTCTCTTTGGGTATAATCTGTTCCCTACCAAATTGACGAAGAATCCTGTATAGTTGATAAAAAGTGGTCCGACAAAGACCAACGAGTACAACTTGGGCATAGGCTCCGGTAAACAGATAAAAGTCAGTGATCCTCTGATGGCTGATAACCCACACGATGTTTAGAGAAACAACGTGCACAAAATTCTCGACCACTGCTTTCAATCAGAAGATTATTCCGGTAATTTTCCCGGGCCCGATAACCAGCGGGTGCATACATCCCCCCTACTAGAACATAAGACATGATACAGTTGAATTGCTCTTCCAACCACATATGTAGTAGTATGGGACTACTAGATGGAAAGACTTCCTCCCCCATGGAATAAGCATCCAAACCATGTAGCGTTTCGGCCACTATAACAGGAATAAGGTTTACCCGTCGGTTTCAGGCTTGTAGCACCAGATCGATCGCCCAAGAATCAATAGTCCCCAGCTGGTTCACCAAGAAATACTTCCCCAGCATACACAAAAAAGGGCCGCGAACCTCCATCTGGAATAGACGGGCTCATCTTTGTAGTTAGAGTAAAGTAAATATGCACATTCGGTTCACAGTTCGAACCGTGAACCGAATCGTCCTTGAACCACATCTTAATCGAACTGAACCGGAACTGGAGGTTCACCGGTTCACTGAAGGTTTGCGTATTTGATTTTTCGATGAACCGACGGTTCACGGTTCCAACGACTAATTTTGAAAAAACTGCTACTTTTTGAATTGGACGGCCCGGATCATCTGGAAGTGAACAACCTAGATCAAATCTGGCGGCTGAACGGTATTATTATCTGTTTTTGTTGTTTTTTTATGTAAAGTTTTTTCCCTTTTTTCCTAACCTATAAATACTCCCACTTTCTATACAATTTTTTAAAATCTCTCCAATTCTCTCAAAACTCTTCATCTCTCAATTCTCCAAGTCTTCAAATATCAAGTTATTACTCTCCAATTATTTAGTAAGTTTACTAATTAATTTTTATTAATTATTGTTTATTTAGTAAATTATATTAATTACGTTTTTAGTTATATATATATATATATATATATATATATATATATATATATATTATTTAGTACTATTATTTTTGTTATTATTTATTAACTTTAATATTAAAGTACTTTAATTTTGTTTTAATGTTACACTTACTAGTTATTAACTTTAATATAATACTTACTAGTTATTGACTTATTGTTAATTACTACTTTTAAAATTAGTTATTAATTTATACTATTAACTACATTTTATTACATTATTTTATTACTTTATTACAAAAAAATGTCTTCTTCTCGATCTAGCATGAACAAGGGAAACGGCAAAGTTTCCCAAGGACCCCAAATCCCCAAGCCGAGAAGAGTTGGTCTCGAAGACACTTTTTGGCAAAATTTAGACACACCAATTAGTTTAGATTTTAGTGATGACGAATATGATGTTAATGGGTGATGAGCCGGTTAATCCCCACACCTCTGAAACTCATCCTTGTACTCAAGAGAGTATCACTCAAACCGAAGGCCAAGGTGGAACAACAAGAGGGCGAGTTCAAAGTTTAACAACAACAAGAGGTCGAACAACGGGACAATCCAATATATTCACGTTGCATTATACAGAAACGCATCTTAAAGGTAAGAATTTCCTAGTCACATGCAACTATTGCAACACCCCATTTTGCTTCTAAACTGGAAATGGATACGGTACGTATAAGAAGCACATACGGAACAAGCATCCCGATAAAATGGGAATATAAGAAGGTCAAACACAAATCACGGGAGTTGTGGGTTCATCTCAACAAGGTACGTCTTTTCTATTTAAATTTACCGAAGGTATGTAAAGAAAACAAATGGTAAATTTGATTTGTGCTAAAGGTCTACTGTTTAATTTTGCAAATGATGTTTTATGGGCAAATTTTGAATAATTGTCATTGAATCCCGCCGCTAAAGAAATTCATAGGAATATGGTTGCTCGTGACACAAAAATTGCTTTCCTAGAAGGAAAAAAGACATTAATTACTATGCTTATAAATTTATTGCAAAAAGTTTCAATATGTGTAGATATTTGGAGTGATGAATGGCAATGACATGATTATATAGCACTTACATGTCATTGGATTGATAGCTCATGGACAATGCAAAAACGATTAATTGGATTTTAAAACTTTGATACTGTACATAATACTCGTAATATTTTCGCAAAAATTATGAATGTTTTAAAAGAATATGGTTTAGATAAAAAATATTTTCAATTGGATTTGATAATGCTTCAAATAATACTGCTACTTTACCCGAACTCATTTCATTTTGTCAACCATCAATTGGTGGTAAATTTTTTCATGTTAGATGCATATGTCATATTTTAAATTTGCGTGTGCAAGATGGTTTGATGTCTTTACGTGATGAAGTTAAACCAATTAGGAATATAATATCAGTTTTAACGAGACAACATAATATTTTTAAAAAATGGGCTAAATTTTGTAGACAACAAAATATGGAACCTAAATCATTTCATTTAAATGTTCCAAATCGATGGAATTCCACCTATAAAATGTTATATGAATCTTATCAACATTGGGAACAATTATGTGCATTTTTTTCAATTGATAGAATACACTCTTCCGATATTCCCTCATCAATGGAATGTTTGTGAAAATTTAAAGATGATTTTAAAAGTTTTTAACGACGCTACCGAACAATTATCAAGTTCTTATTATTCTACTTCTGTATTAGGTTTAGAACATTGTGCTAAAATTAGTTATATATTCAAACATTTTAAAGATTGCCAAATTTTAGGTGAATGTATTGCTAGGATGATAATAAAATTGCTAAAATATTTTTTGAACATTCCACCATTGCTTTTAGTAACTAAAATTTTAGATTCTAGAATAGGACAAGATGGTTTAGAAGCAATGCTAACATATTATTATGATAATTTATTCTCCGATGGCATTGACTTATTTTCAACTGACCCTATTCCAAATCCAACAAATATTTCGAATGAAGTTAAAAATATTTTATATGCACTTTTTAAAGAATATAACACAATTTATGGTACTTATATTAGTAATGAAAATGTAGGTACTACTACTAGTAGTAGTCAACTTAGTGATGACCCTTTTTCTTGGGTAGATAATTTTAATAATACAAGAACTCAAAAACAAGCACGAGGCGATGAAAATATATTAGAACTTGATTTATATTTATCAACTAATTTTGGTCCTATAGAAAATTTTGATATTTTAAAGTGGTGAGCGAGAATGACCCAAAATTATTCAATTATATCATTAATTGCAAAGAAGGTCCTAGTTGCTCCTGCCTCAACCGTCACCGTTGAACATGCATTTAGCGTGTCCGACTACGTTTTGGATGAAAGAAGATCTCAATTGAGCCCAAGAAATTTAGAATTTCAACTTTTGGTGGATGCTTGGATTAATGCAACGTCTCAAACACAAGACAAAGTAGTTACTTCCGATGAGGAAGAGGGCTTTGATGAGCATACAACGACCGGGAGCGATTGAACAACGTCTGTTACATCGCTCATTTCGGTAAGTTAATTGTAATATTTAGATTAGAATTTTTAAATTATAGATTGTAAGTTATCATTTTTAGATTAGATTTTTTTTAAATTTAAAGGTAAGACTCATTTGGCTTTAGTTCATTGGTTGTCCCCCTCATTGTAATTTTTTATTATATTAATAAAATTGTTCAGGGTACTGTCCCTGATTGTTTTCACAAAATATTGTTGTATTTTACAAAGTATAAAATGTTTACAAAAAGTTAAAATAATGACTTTTTGTCACTTTTAAAAATTCAAAAAAAATAAAAGATAGCTTTTTTTTACAAATGTTTAAACATAGTTTTAAAAAAATGAAAAAAATTAAATTTTATGAAGGGTGAAAACGGTTCACGGTTCAGAACCAAATCATGCCGGTTCACGATTCGAATCCAGTTCGCCAAAATTACTTCCAAGACCATCGGTTCCAGAACTGGAACCGGAACCAGATGGGCATGTCTAGCATAAAGAGTAGGTAGAATGGTTAAATTGAAGTAGGTCCAATTGAAGAAACCAGGGGTCCCTTCCCGGGTGGAACCAAGTAGCTCCCCAATGGCCATGAAAGTAGTTCGCCGCATGGATGGCACGGCAATTGGTACAGTAGTTGGCATGCCCACCATGTCACATAACTCCTCAAACGTTGGGCACATTTCATTTATAGAAAAATTGTACAAATGGCAGGGGATAGACCAGAATCTAGACGCAGCCCTTAGCATGTCCCAGTTCACATGAAGCCCTCGCCACACTAGAGTACAATGAAAGCCATAAACGTGATCAGACAATTCCTTCTCCTCCTCGTGCAAATAAAGTACCCAATGATTAAGAGAATTTTCGTATAGCTCGGCATTTAAAAAAGTGTTGATGGGCTCTCCCATATCGACAGTTACAAAGGATAAAATGAACAGAATAGCGTATGCATCTGGTTTTGGGGAAAAAAACTGGAAAAAAGGGCCAAAAGAAGGACAACTCCTGGACATAATAAATCTGTGAATATATCTGGTTGAGAAGACATAAACAACCGGGCTGAATATATTAAAGAGGGAGGTGTGTTTCTGCAAAGATGCATGTGTGATCAGCATTGAAGACCGGGTTTCCTTTTATAGTAAAAAAATCGAAGAAACATCCAAACACAAACACAGTGCATCAACAACAGCCAACAGAAAAGTCCAGAGAAGCAAAAATGGGCGCCCCAATCTACCATTGTGGGAGCGATGCCCATAGTTGCCTAGGGCAGCGCCTATTTCTACCCTAGGTTGCTCCCAAATTCGTCCAAAAATCACCCTGGTATCCCAGTTTTGTCTCGACGGCTCCCATCATTCACGGACTTCGCTCCTGTCTGTCCACGAACATTTGTCTGAATTCAGTAACCTACCTCTAGCATTCACGGACGCCTGTAATGAATTGAAGAAGAAGGAAACGAGGCTGCTGCAAAGGTTTTCCTCGCAAGAAACGACAACCATAAGAAATCTATCTGGAGATGTATTCGACCCCAAAAATCATGTTTAAGTACGATGTGTCTTTATAAATAATAAATGATACATTTTCTTTTTTCATGCATCGCTAATAACAAATAATAAACAACATTTATGTGTCATAAAATAATTACATTACATTAATAATAAGATGTAAATTACATTACAAAAAAATCGTAATAAATAAAAGAACAAAAAGAAACTATCGGGCCCGTGTTGACCTGCTCCTCTCTAGGCTTCCACCCATGACTCGGGGACTCGTTCCACCGATCCTATACTCTCGTCCCCTCGACCTGGCACAACCCAATCTGTCGGCTTCATTATCATCATCATTCATATTTTATGTACTTTCATGATTATGTCCATCATTATCATCATCATTATCAAAAAAGAAAAAAATATATAATTATAATAACAAAAAATATATATAGCATATGACATTATTGATTCATCTTGTCATCCATTCATTAATAATTTAATATATGTGCTCCATGCCATTTTACTTCCATAAATATGTACTCCATGCCATATTAATTATACATTCTTCCATATTCATGTTCAAAAAAAAAAAAAACAACACAAACAAAATGTGACATATGTCTTTTTGCCCATGCATATTCTATGAATTTATCAGTCATTTCATATGTGCATCTCTTGAGAATATAGGTAAATGAAATGATCGGGTTTTAACTCATTTCCTTGATATCTGATAAACAGAAATATAATTTTACTATTCATTTGGGTCATTTTATCAAACATCTAATGTGCATATTTTTCTACTTGGAGCATGAACATTGTGCATATAATATATTTCCTTGAAAAAGTAAGTCAATGGCAACGTATATTGATACATCCCTTTGCATGATTTGTCTTTTATCTCACTAAACTAACATGTTCCATATCTGAAAATACAGTCAAAATAGACATGCATCACAATCAAAATAGCATAATTTCATAATTCTTGCAAACATATACTATACTCTCGTATTAATCTACCATGTTAACATACATCATTCATACACACTAACATTCCACAAACAAAAAAAAATCTCGAAGTTGAACCAAATGGGTTTGAGAAAATCAAAACTTACAGTGGAATTAGGAAGATTTGAGACACGGGTGCTTCGATCTCAGTGGATATTGCCCCAATCGTCGTTTGAAAACCAATATCGAACGGCATTTCTTGCCAAATGAGGGTTTTCCCGGCGTCCTTGGCCCGATTCCGGGTGAAGAGAAGCTTTCCCCTTCCTAGACCGTGAAGAGAAAAAAGACGGACTCACAGTGAGAGAGACACCCAAAAGGCCAAAACCGAACGACAGAGGGGAGAGCACACGCACGATTCGTACTCGTCGTCTTCACTCTTCTATCGCCGTCTTCGTCTTCGGCTCCGGCTCCGGCTCGTGTGCTTCTCGCTGTGGCCACTCGCTCTCGCCGGTAACTGTTACAGAAGAAATAAATACAATGAGTGCTTTCAAGGCTTACAAAGCATGTGTTCCTATAGTATGGAGCCCGAAACTATATATAACTTTGGTGAGGGGCATTCCAGGAACTAGGAAACTTCATCGACGCACCTTAGAAGCATTGCGTCTAAGGAAGTGCAATCGAACTGTGGTGCAATCAAACACTCCTTCTATCAGAGGAATGATTCAACAGGTCAAGAGATTGGTTGTGGTTGAGACAGAACAGATGTATAATGCACGTAAGCAGGAGGAGGCAAACCTCCGTGCACTTCGTCCACCTTTGGTTGTAGACCATCTCCCTTGCCCTGGGAATGATTCTTCTCAATAATCTGCGTAGCTATTCCATGAATTTCATAGTACTTGCTTGGAGTTCCTTGCGATTTCTGAAGCGGTAACATGCAAGCAGAAACCCGGACGCCCTTTCATTTAATGAACCGATTTAATCAAGTTATCTGATAAGTGATGGCACCCATATTTTGTTTCGCTGTAGTCGATCAATGTGGATCCTGTGTTTGGAGGTAATCCAATTGAGGTTATGCATGGTGTGAGGAAACCTACTTCTTTCTCGAACTTGCAGAGATCTGGCAGGCCAAGACCTCCTAATTATTATATGCCGTTCTGGAAAAAAAAAAAAAAAAAAAAAAAAAAGGAAGCCATATAGACCACACAAATTAATTTAAGTGAGAAAGTTGGAAAAATTGAAGAAAAATGAAGAAGGAAAAATCGTCGGCAACAATGGAAGGACGGAAACCCAGATCTGTTTCTGGTTTGCTGCTTCTGCCTGAGAATTGTTATAAGGGAGGGAAGTTTCCTTCCCCTCCCTCCAAAATCCAGCTCCAGCAACTAAAACCCAAAGTTTTCCCAAATTGCAAATTGACCCCTTGAGACTTAAGAAGGACTTAACAGAAGTAACGGTCCTCAACAAAGTTAACTAATGGTCATCCAACGACCAATATCTCAGCATTACCTTCCACATTAACGCCGTCATGCGAGCAAAAACAAAGTATCTGCATTTTACTTTATATGTCACATGCATTTTATGATCTTGTTTCTCCAATCATCTTTCCTGCTCTGGATCTTTCCCACAAGTGGTGAAAACCCCGGGTCATTATGAATGATCATCACATATCATGTATCATGTATTTCACGTCTTATCTGCTTTGGATATTTCCCACAAGGGGTGCAAACCCCGGGTCATTGGGAATGATCATCACATATCATGTATTTCATGTCTTGTCTGCTTTAGATCTTTCCCACAGGGGGTGTAAACCCCGGGTCATTAGGAATGATCATCATTTATCATGTTGTTACATCTTGACTGTTTTTGATCCTTTCTACAAGGGGTGCGAACCCCGGGTCCTGAAAATGATCGTCACATATCATATTCGTATCATCAGGTCCTGCTTTATGATCCTTCCCACAAGGGGTGCGAACCCTGGATCATTGGGAGTGATCAAAACTCACTTTGTTTGGTTAAAACCAACAGGCGAACTACGTTTGGTCTGATTCCTGAAAGGGATACGTAGGTAGCGTATTCCGGTAGGCACGACCATCATAGCGCAATTGTGCGCATCACATTTTCAGCACATCATCAAAAATTTCATCGTTCGTTTAGCAACCAAACTACGTTTGGTCTGATTCCTGGAAAGGATACGTAGGCAGCCTATCATAAATAGGTTCGACCGTCACAGCTTACAAAACTTTATTATATGTATTATAATATGTTTACATGTTTCCATATTACCTTCATTACACTTACCCTATTCCCCAGCACCAGCATTTGAACTAAGTTTGGTCTGTTTCATTTCTTAAGGATGCGTAGGCAGCCTATTCCGGTAGGCACGACCATCACAACGCAGTTGCTTACATGTTTCCATGCTTACATGATTTCATGATTACTTGTTTATATGTTTGCATGCTTCCATATTACGTGATTCCCCAATAGAGTCAAACTACGTTCCCACCATCACGACACATTTCAGTGCATCACAATTACTTTATCCCCTAGTGGAGTCCCCAGCAAAACCCCAACACAAATATCTGCATGCTTACATACTTACATGTCAAATGTTTCCCCAGCATGAACGGTTGCATCAATAAATGTTGCATCATAAATGTGTTTCATCCCCAGCAAAGTATGTTGCATTGATTATTATTGCATCATTTCCATGAAATCCACCTTCGTGTTCTGCATGGTATTGACCTAGGAATACGATCTCTTTATCATATGTCTCACGATCGTGATCTACATAGTATTGACCTAGGAATACGATCTCCTTATCATGTGCCCTATCATCGTGTTGTGCTAGGTATTGAACCTAGGAATACGATATTATCACAAAAGTTTCCACCATCATGTTTTGCTAGGTATTGACCTATGAATATGATCTTTATCAGATGTTTCCCCAGCATGCGAGCTATGACTGGTTTAATTCCTTTTACAAGGATACGTAGGCAGCCTATCCCGGTAGGTTCGACCACCACAACAAAATTAGCATGATCACATGAAATGTAGCATCATTACCTTTTGCATCATAAAACTGTTGTATTTCATTTCTTCATAAATTACGATCTTTTCGAAATTAGGGAGTCTATTCTTATCAACGATGTTCGTTTATTGGTTTACCTATAAATTCCATCGTTGAGGGGCTCTGTAGACACCCCAATTTCGTACCCCTATTTATAACATTTCATAAATATTAAATCCGGTCAAAAGGACTAACGAACATTAACTTTCAAGAGGTTTAAAACGACAAAGGAATAAAACAAAAAAAGACAAACATTGAACATCAAGGGGGAAATGAAAATTCCCAAGGCACAGAACAAAAAATGGTGCAGCATGTAGCAATTATGGGCATTGTGCCCAAAACTATTATAGGCGACGCCCAAAACTGCTTAATATAATGTTTATTTCCTTATTTGGTACAACCTTTTCAGCACAGGGTACAACCAATTCAAGCACGGAGGTAAAATATATGTTGCTCCTTCGTTGTTAAGACTGCTCCTTCACAACCTATAAATAGAGGCTCTCAGTATACAAAGAGACGACCAAGAAATCAACAGAGAATACGCTGAAGAAATTTACGGAGAAGGTTTTATAGTGAGAAATTCTCAGAGAGCTATTAAGCTGCCAAAACCAACCCTGTCTATATACACTTATAACTACCATCCATAGATAAACCTAGTTGTCCGATTAGGTTCTCGCCCTAAACCCAGCTCCAAAAAGCCAAAAACACAGTAATTACTCTGCCCGATTTCAGGCACGACATCAACACCAAAACAACAAATACAAGTAGTTTTTTTTCGCCCAAATAGAGAGGTGAAATGCAACAAACACAACAGTCACGCCGCCTAAATCTCGACGTGAAAAGGAATAAAAGCAAGCAGTTACGCTGCCCAAATTCCGACAACAACAACAACAACAAACAAAAAGACTTCCTTTCTCGGGAGGACATGGGAAACACATCTAAAAGCTAGCCTTAGCAAAGTGGTCTCGGGTATAAACTCTCACGCTTCGAGAGGTAGGTATCAAAGTTATTTTTGCCAGTTTAAATAATATAAAATAAGTCATTACACTGGTAAAATATTTTGTATAAATAGCTATAAAATAAGTAGTTAGTATAGCCTAAACTAGTTTTTACGCCCGTGCGTTAAACGCACGACATATATTTTTTACAACTAAATTATACAGAAGCAAAATAAAGAAAAACAAAATTAAGGAGAACTGTTTAAAAAGAAATATATATCATTGTAAGATTAATCATTTTAGATATTAAAAAAATTTACTTATACATAATATTTGATGCTTTATTTGTTGACTTTTCACTACTAGAACGGTTTGTTACCTTATACACTACAATATACAGTTGCCCGTGGCTGAACACTGGGATACCGATTACAGAACAGTTTGTTGTTTTAAATAGAAGTGCTTACTCCCTTTATTCTAAATTATTGTTATGTTCGACCTAACACACAAATTAAAGAAAAAAAGATTTGATTATTAATATTATTATAATATGTACTTTATTTTAAAACTCATGTGCATCTTATTGTCCAACTGAACTAGCGAGGTTTGTGGGTTTTCTACTTACTGAATTTCGTCTCTTCCTTGTAGAGTGACAAAAGGTATTGTTTTTTTTTTAACTTGTAAATATCGTTTTGGTGGATAGAAGTGTACATAAGCTTTCATTTATCGTCATGTGAGCTTATATAACTCTTGCATTTGTATAGATTATAGAAGCTAGGTGCGGTGATTAAAGAAAAAATAAGGTTAAAATAATAAAAGAAAATTCCTAATAAAAACTTACATACAACACAATTTTTTTTTGAAACCCATGAAAAAGAAATACGTTATAATACTAAAGACATATATAGATATATAAATGGAAGTGATTTTAGCCCCCCCCCCCAAATACTTCAGCTTTCATTCTCAAAATTTAATGTATCTAGTAACGTACATGTGCAGTCAATATCAAGTTTGTTCATATTTCAAGATAATTTGGATACTGTAGACACCCAAATTTCGTACCTCTGGTATGTGACATGACATGTGAGATCAAGACCTGTTAAAACTTAACAAATGTCAAGTTACAGGGTTTAAAAATGCAAAAGGAAAAGCAAGATACGCAAAACAGTGAAATGCAGGGGCCAAAGTGTCAAAAATAACCCCAAAAAGAGGCCCAGACGCCACCCACATGCAAAGTGGGCGCGGCGCCCAGACCCCCCATGGGTGGCGCCCAAATAGTGCCTTGTGAACTGTAGCATTTTGCCTCCGGTACACTCTCTTAAATGGGCGATCCGGGGGGAGTATTCTCCGGGGCACCCACAGTGGTGACTTTGCTAGGGACGTCGTTTTTATTTTAAATAAAAATGGAGGGCTAGACTCATTTTCACAAAAAAAAAAAAAAAAAAATCAGTTTTCTTTAGTTTCTGACTAAAATATGCTTATTATATTTCTTTGGCATTTTAAATATCGCATTCTTAAATATCTGTGTATATATTTGTGGATATAATCCTCCTCTTGCAGCAGTTTCGTTCCAGTTACTGTTACATGTATATTTATATTAAAAAAAAGATTTCCGGGCAGTATAACAAAAGGGCTAGCGCTTTACTTTATTATTGCTTTATTTCTGCTTTATATTATTATTCTGATTGCTTTATTTTCATCGCGCAAAATATGTAAGTATTCTTTCATTCTGTCATTTTATTTTGGGGATTATGACCAATATGTAATTAATACGAATAGATAGATTCACCGCTTTTCTTTCTATTTCTTGATCTAAATGGTTGCTTGCTCGCGCTTAAACTAAAAAAAAAAAGCCAAGAAAATCCACAAAGAACAACAAGACATACCATATCTGCTTTATTTACTGCTTTATATCTGGAAAAAAAAACAATTTTAATACTTTCTAGATACCACACACACGCGCACGCATGTAGAAATATTCCGAACTGCTACCCTACACCATGGTCAGCTTACCCCCTGCATCAGCCAACGTTAAATTCCATATAGATTCTCAAGATACTTCATGGACCGATCGGTTTTTATATCTCTGAATCATTGGCCAGTCCCTGTGGAAAAAAAAAAGAGATATGAATAAAGTATACACATGGGCTAACTAATAATTTTTTGGCTAACTAATAATTTTTTGATGTTCGACCTAGACCATTTTGAATGGTGGATCCCGGAAAGAGTATATGCCCTTCGCCTGAGATTAGTCCAATCTTGGGGAGTCGAAAGGTAGGTGAAATACGAGGGTCCTATACTCTGGAGAAATAATCCACTATTCCAAGAATAGTCCTGAGACCGTCAAAACAAAGCGGGTGCTTGTCCGATCAATTGTAGGAAAAACGAATAATAATAAAAAATATTAATAAAGGCACGTTGTACTCTAAACCCAAAAAACCTTCAGCCAACCCTTTCTGATGCCTTCAAACCCCTTTTCCTCAGAAACCTGGCCCGAGTTTGGAAAGGCAGAGATAATACTGGTCGGTTGATACAGGATACAGGCACAGAAAACAGATCAGAAAGTATTAGGGCCAAATCAGAAAAAAGACAGAATCAGTGCATAAGGTACAAATTTGAACAAAATGTCCGCTAAAAATAAACAAACTATGACTGGGACCAACAATGAGCAGAACGGTCTGAAATCAGAAAAAGAAACTCCTGAGTACACACCTCCTTCTGGATTCGAAATCTGGCTAAAAAGAGAATTTGATACCCATGTGGAAAGGGCAACAAACCAAGTGGTTGGTAAGCTTTTAGCAAATTTTGCAGAAACTCTCGCCACTATCTCTCAGCAAGTCAAAAGCCTAGAGTTTGCTCCTGATATTTCCTCCCTTCCTGGTATAAACTGTCCTGATACTACAGAAAACATCTTCTTCCAAGCTCCCAAACTCAACCAGGTACCAGCTTTCAGCTGAAACCTAAAATTATTTCCCAAAGTGGTATTATTCCAAATGCTTATAACCTCAATCCACCTCCCCCAGAAACCAACCATGACCTCCTTCACCTAAATGCCTGCTACCATAACCAGAAAAACTACCTTCCCCTTGATCCTTCAAATACTTATTCTCAGCAAAAGGCTCATGGAACTCTAACAGGAATGATTTGTGCACATGAAGAAGAACCTCCCTTAAACAGGAACACCTGCAATCAAGTCCTAGCACAATATTCCCCGAAAGAAAAGACCCAACCCAGTTACTCAACCAAATCCCAGCCAGGTATTTTACCCAAACCAAAGGGAAGGAAGGAACCAATCCCAAGGCATTATGATGATTTACTTGCCCCAAGATCTGAAATCTTCCAAACACTATGTGCTCATGGGATACTTCAACCTGTTGCTAATTATCAACCTCCCAAGCCACTACCTAGTACAAGGAATCATGCCCAGTTTTGTGAATACCATCGTTGCAGTGGTCATCTCACCGACAAGTGCTACTCACTCAAAAATGCCATTTAGGACCTCATCGACAACGAGATAATTACGGTGGCAGGCACAAGAATTTTTTAGACCAACCAAGCAAATAAAATTTAAAGGGCAAAGGAAACCTGCTTAGCCAGAATAAAGGTTCTGTAAGTATCCCCTTCAATAAAAAGGAGTTTCTAATAAGCGTCAGGAGGCAGGTTTTAAGGAAGAATGATAGATGGAGGCACTAGCTATAAAAAGCTCCTGCGAGTTTGAGTCTATTTACGATAAGCCTCTGCGGGGTGGTATACCACAACCACCCGCTCTTGGCCGCAGATCACGGTGGACCGTTTGGATATACTATTCCCCATCCTTCTTTTAGCCTTACAGATTGGTCATCTACTGATCCGCTCCTTAAAATTGGGGATATTAAACCCCAGATCATCAATAATGTAAATAACCTTGTACAATTTGCTAATAATGATAATTTAGATGTCGTCGCGTATTCCTTAGTTGCACCTTCATTAAAAGACACATCACTTAACTTTGATAGTAAGTCATTTAATGAAATGGACTCAAAAGATAAAAGTTACTTACTTGAGCTCACCAAGTCAGTCAGGCACCAAGAAAAACATCAATCAGCGGCAGCAGATGAATACTTGACCGCTATCAATTTGGGGCAAAACAATGAAATCAAAAAAGTCAAAATTGGCAGCTACCTACAAGGTTGTGAAAGGGTAGCACTTATTGACCTCCTCAAGGAATTCGTGGACATCTTTGCATGGTCCTACAAAGATATGCCTGTGCTGGATCCAGCCATTGTTGGGCACCGGATTCCTATTTATCCTGATGCACGGCCAATCAAGCAGAAACTCCGCCGAATCAAACCAGAATGGTCACTGCAAGTGAAAGAAGAAATCATGAAACAGATCCGCATCAAATTCATTCGGGTAGTTGAATACCCGATCTAGCTGTCAAATATAGTAACCGTTCCAAAGCCCAACGGAAAGGTTCGAATCTGCGTAGATTTCCGCAACCTCAACAAAGCGTCGCCCAAAGATGACTTCCCTTTACCCAACATTGATATTGTGGTAGATGCTGTGGCCTCTCACAAAATAAGATCCTTCGTAGACGGCATGCTGGGTTACAATCAAATCAAAATGGCAGCAGAGGACCAAGAAAAAACATCATTCACCACCCCCTGGGGAACTTACTGCTATACTGTCATGCCATTCGGGCTAAAAAATGTTGGGTCTACATATCAAAGAGTTGCCACCGCCCTCTTTCATGATGTGATCCATAAAGAAGTCGAAGTGTACGTAGACGACATGATCGTGCACTCTAGTGACGCCGATGATGCTCATATCAAAGACCTTCGAAAATTCTTCGAAAGGTTAAGAAAGCATCAAATGAAGCTTAATCCCCACCAAATGCACATTCGGGGCTACCAAAGGCAAGGTCTTGGGATTCATGGTGACTGAGCAAGGCATCGAAATCGAGCCAGCCAAGATCAAAGTCATCATAAATATGTCGCAGCCAAGAACTTCAACAGAAGTCAAGGGCTTCCTGGGCCGACTGCAATACATCAGTCGTTTCATCAGACAGCTGACCTCCATATGTGAGCCCCTATTCAAACTCCGAAAGAAAAATACTGACCAAATCTGGGACGAAAAATGTCAGCTAGCCTTCAAAAAAATAAAAGCTTACCTTGCCAATCCACCAGTGCTAGCTCTTCCACATACACATAAACCTTTCATCCTATATTTAACCGTTACAGATACAGCGGTAGGGGCTATGCTCGCACAAGAAAAAGAAAATCCCCGGATCGAAAATGCCATCTACTTCATAAGTAGAAAATTGCAAGGAAGCGAGCTTAAGTACTCAGCTCTGGAGAAAAGTTGCATTGGCCTAGTCTGGGAACGCAAAGACTCAAAACTTATCTGCAAGCTCAATCCATCAGGCTCATCTCCAGAATGGATCCCGTAAAATACATCTTCGGCAAGCCCTCACTTTCCAGCCGATTAGTGAAATGGTCATTCCTCCTTAACGAGTTTGACATTACCTATGTCACGCTCAAATCTATTAAAGGTAGCGTGATCTCAGACCATTTAGTTGATCTGCCTCTAGAAGCAGAAGATGCATCGGAGCCCAGCTTCCCAGACGAAGGTGTCCTAGAAATTGTTGATCATGACAGCAAGTGGCAAATGCTCTTTGACGAAGCCGCCAACAAAAGGGGCTCTGGTATAGGAATCTTGCTAATCGACCCAGCAGATTCTCACACTCCACTGGCCATAAGATTGGAGTTTGAATGCTCGAACAACACAGCTGAATACGAGGCATGTATTACCGGTCTAGAAGAGGCTCTCCAAAAAGGAGCCAAGGATCTGGAAGTCTATGGCAATTCTACCTTAATCATAAATCAAGTCGAAGGGAAGTGGAAAACCCAGGATCCTCGGCCACAGCTCCATCATTCCAAACTGACAGCACTAGCCAGTGAATTTGATAATATCTCATTCCACTACTTGCCACGTGATAGAAATCAATTCGCCGATACCTTGGCCACTCTAGCATCATTGGTCCAGATTCCCACAGAAATCAATGTCCAACCATTCATAGTTGGGAAAAGGGTCACTCCGGCCTACTGCTTCAGAATCGATGCTGCTCCTGAAAAAGACAACG
Organism: Codonopsis lanceolata; assembly: GCA_013146195.2. Lineage (NCBI taxonomy): Eukaryota > Viridiplantae > Streptophyta > Magnoliopsida > Asterales > Campanulaceae > Codonopsis > Codonopsis lanceolata. Next base: position 1,869,375 of record CM028383.1, on the reverse strand, counting down.
AGCCCTGGTATTCAGACATCATGAATCTGCTTCAGAAACGAGTCCATCCTCCCAGCCTAGACAAAAAGGGGAAGTCTCCCTACGGAGATGGGCGTCGCTGTGACGACCCGACCTGGATCCCAATACGAAACCCCAAGGTTGTGCCACCAAAACACACAAAATGACAAGCAATGCGTAAAGCTATAACAGCGATACGCCAACAACTTAACAAATGCGGAAGCAAATAACAAAATGGGACCCGAGCTAACAAGCTCCGAAACACAAAACAACCAAAGAGATAGTAAATCTCTCGGCCCAAAAATTCGACGCACGTGACGCAACATTGGACACGTACTACGAACCACCTATCACAATTTATAAACAATAATATATAATCAAGTCATCGGCGACGTTACAGCCGGAACCCAACATTAACTAAGTCTACAACTCTAGTCTACACACTCTACGGCTAAACATGCCGGAGTACAAAAACCAACATTAATATTACTCAAGATGGGTAGAAACAATATAAGAATACCAACATGGCACGACTAACATTTGTCGACTCACAAAACAAGTACTAATAATTTATAATACAAGAACCAATAAAACACAAGCTTACTACCCATAGTGAAGTCTATATAACTTCACTTCCCAAACGTCCTTCCAAATAAACCAAGGTTACAAAAATAATAATAGTAGCAACCTTCTAAACCAAATTTCACTTCTATCGTAAAGTCGGCGGATTCCTTCGAATTACTAGCGCGACTCGAATCTAAGGAAAACAAAGTAAACGAGTAAGTCATAATGACTTAGTAAGCTACTAAAGATGCAATGTCATGGCATGGTATTATGCTCAAAATAAAACATATACATATCATGTCATACTTATGATATAAAATTTCATAATATAATTCTCATCATAAACTCAATCTCATCTATAAACACATAGAACATAGTTCTACTTAATTTATCATAAAGTCATCCATATCATATAGAATATGCATCTCAATTCCAATAATGTGTAGCATGTTATCTCCACATTTTCACTTTGCATCAAACCACCAACCACATAACCCAATTATACTATGAGTCTCATAATTCTTCACTTATCACAACTCATATAATCATTCGTAAATGGGAGACTATTGTTTCCATTCTAATCATGAATATCATGTTATATTTTTAGTATAACATAAATCATAAAAATCATCATTTCATTAGCATATTATATTTTTATTATAACATTTCAACAAGTAATCATCATCTCATATAAATCATATCATTAACCACGTATCACAACAATTCATATGAGTGCTCATAAATAAACATGTGTAACAAGAAACGTAAACCGAACTGTTACAACCAAAATCCGGGTCCAATGCCCAACTGTTTATACCATGGGATTCATCCTCAAACCAAAATCCGGGTTCAACACCCAACTGATCTTACCTTGGGTTTCATCCTCAAATGATCACAACTCACCAGTTTCCCTTAATGAGTACTCGTTACCTTCATCCAATCCCCAGATGAGAAATGGGAGCTCGATATTAGGCTAGATGGCTCTAACTCGAGACAACATCCCACTATAAATAGAGGTGCTCGGCCTCAGTGAAAGAAAGACGAGTTCACTCCGCACAGTTCATGCGATAAAAAAGCGGCGTTCGGTTCAGCGATGAGCGAGAGAGAGAGTACCCCTCCTCCTATAAGCCTCGAAGCTCCGTCAAATCTCCTCCAAACACAGATCCAACCGATCAAAGTGAACCTTAGCCTTCCAGCTAGGATTCCACTTTATTTCTCCGGTCCAAAAATCCAAAAGTAAGCACTTACTCTGCCCAAATCCAGAGGCCAAATCCGCCAGAAACAAGCAGTTGTTCTACGATTTCGCCGGCAAACGGCAAGCAAAAGCATGGCGTTGCTCGCCCATTTCACGGTGCACGAGCGACTTTCAAAGCGGTTACTGCCCGAATCACAACAACAGCAAAAGACTCCCTCGCCCGGAAGGACAATGCGAGCACAACCTACGCTCTTAAAGGTAAGCCTTTAAGAGATTTTTATATAAAAGTGCTATTTTCATCCGGCCTAATGTAAAAATTATAAGCAGTTATGCTGCCTGGATTTCTATAGAAAATAGCACTAAAAAGATGCATTATTATGGCCAACTATTTTTAAATGTATTTGTAATTACTGGAAGAAGGCGGCTGCAAGTCTGTAAATAATGTAGATACAGATATATCTGCTTTAATGCTTTATTTTATTTGCTGAATAAATATAATAAAAGCATATTTTAGCCAAAAACTATTTTTGAGACAGAAATGGCGAATTGGGTGCCTAACACCTTCCCAACTCGTAACTTAGCCCTGAACCCCCTTTTAACAAACTCTGGTTATTTTTTGTTTTACTTTATTTCTCCTTAAAATAAAGATGGTGACTCTGTTACAGCATTTTGGATCACAGTGAGGCCCGCAACATCCTTTTCTTGCACTTTTCCGTTTTCCCCTAAACAAGGGACGATGGGAATGAAAATGGTGATGCATTTTCTGTATCTTGTTTTCCCCTAAACAAGGGAGGATGAGATACAAAGAAAACCAAAGCACTCATAGCGATCCAAAATAAACCTAAGGTTCTGATGAGGCTCGCAACATCCTTTTTCCACTTTTTGTTTTCCCTAAACAAGGGACGATGTGAATGAAAAGGGTGATGCATTTTTACGTATCTTGTTTTCCCACAAACAAGGGAGAATGAGATCGGAGAAATCCAATGCACTCATAGTGATCTAGGACGATTTTCAAGTCCACATTGAGGCATGGCATGCTCCCACGCGCCTTCGCAACATCCTTTTTTTGCACTTTTCTGTTTTCCTCTAAACAAGGGACGATAGGAATGAAAAGGGTGATGCGTTTTCTGTATCTTGTTTTCCCCTAAACAAGGAAGGATGAGTTACGGAAAAATCCAAAGCTCTCGTAATGGACTAAAAGCACACTCAAGTGACCGAGGCGTATTCAACGCGCTTTTCGACAACACTCTTTTTGCACTTTTAATTTCATCTTCCCCTAAACAAGGGAGGATGGAATGAAAAGAGTGATGTCTCTCCGCGATTCGCGTTCCCTAAAAAGGGAGGCGCGAGTGCGGGAGCATTCCGGGGCACTCACATCATTACCAGGGTCTAAACCTATTATGCATCGATCAGGCCAAAGTTGAGCAAGTCATGAACCAGCTTCATGGTGGTACCTGCGGACCACACATGAACAGGCATATGCTGTCAAAGAAAGTCATCCGGCAACGATACTATTGGAGTACACTGGAAACTAATTGTATCAGGTGGGTACGTCACTGCGACAAATGCCGGTAACCGCAAATCTGACACATTCCCTCGCATATCTTATACAACTCCACGACCCACAGCCGCTTCTTAACATGGGGATTGGCGTCATCAGTCAAATCCACCCAGAAGGATCTAATGGCCACGAATATGTTCTAGTAGCTGTCGACTACTTCACAAAGTGGGTGGAAGTCTCTTCCTACAAAATACTAAATGCCGAAAGGTATCTGAATTCATCAGGACCAACATCATATATCGCTACGGGGTACCCTTCGAAATTATCTCTAACAACGGCACAGACTTCGAAGGGGATGTGAACCGTCTGCTCGATGAGTTTCAAAATCCAAAAGCGTAAATCATCCCCATATCGACCATGAGCAAATGGTGTCGTTGAAGCAGCAAACAAAACGCTAGAAAATATCATCAAAAAATGGCGGATACAGGAAGAGACTGGCCAGAAAAATTGCCGCTAGCCCTTTGAGGCTATCGTACTTCAGTCCGCACACCCACTAGGGCTACCCCCTACTCTCTAGCCTATAGCGTGGAGGTTGTGTTGCCCATTGAAATTGAAATTCCATCATTGAGGGTGATGATGGAGGCAGACATATCTGAAGTTGACTGGGTTAAACAGCGCTATGAAGAGTTAGCCTACGATAGACGGCGGCGTCGCTAGCCACAGAACATACTGGGCATATCAAAAGTGAATAGCTCGAGCCTTCAACAAAAAGGTAAAAGGCGGTGACAACCAAGTCGGAGATCTGGTACTCCGCGAGAAACCCCCCAGTCATGTTGATACTAGGGGAAAATGGAAATCTTCCTGGATGGGACCGTACATCGTCAAACAGATCTAGTTAGGAGGTGCGATGCTCCTCACCAATCAAGATGGGGAAGACCTTGTTCAACCTTTCAACCTCGATAAGCTCAAGAGGTATTATGCGTGAATCAAAAATATATCTTGCAATTGCTTCCCTCTCCAGCTCGCTAGGTTGAAAACCCGAAAGAGCGACCTAGGCAAAAGTTAGAGCACTAAAAAAAAGAATAACAAAAGAAGAAATAAGGGCTCGCTGGGCTAAAAACCCGAAAGGCCAACCTAGGAAAAAGTTAGAGCATATATAAAAAAAAATCAGGAGAAAAGGAGAGGGAATGCAATTTCCAAGTCTTCAGCCTCTGACCTCCGGCTTGCCAGAGTCTTCAGCATATTCAGAAAAGGATGATCTTGACTGACCAAAGAGAAAAACCACGACAGGGCTCACATAATTTTAAAAAAAACATCAACATATAACATATTACAGTCTATAAGGTGCAACATAGGAATAAGTGTCTAAGACATTTAAGATTAGCATTTATTTCTGTATATGTGCCTATATACATGCTACCTGCTACCTATATCCCCTATTCCCCCCAACCATCCTTTTATTGCGATGTCGACCACGAAGCGGTCCATCGGCGTCTGCGCGTCGGTCGTGACCATATGCTTCTGCGAGGCACAGAAGAGGCTCCAGTCTCACCAGCATGAGAACCGCCAGAGGTGTCCTTGTCCTCTTCATCATCAGCATCGCCGTTGTCACGAATAGCGGGCGACTTGGCTCGCCATCACGCTTTACAGGCGATACTCGTCACCCGACTGAGGAACGACTTCATCACTGTGAGGGGTTGCTCGGTCGATGAGAGCATGCGGGACACCTCATTTGGATCAGGGGCCATCCGGGCACCAAGGCCATGTACTCGCAGAAAGTCCTCCTGCAAAACCTGAGGGACTACCAGCCCCGAGCTTTCCAAGTCCTCGCCTATCTCCATTAGGCGAGCATTTAACTCATTTCGTAGAGCATGCGCCTCGGTACATGTCGATAAGGCGAGAATGCCCTCGGCGGACCACCAGTACCCACGATAAATATTCATGGGACAGAAATATATACTCAGAGAAAGCATAAAAGGCGCCTCATAAATCAAAGTTGGCGCCACATGTCCGGATAAGCTGGCCGCCTCTATTCATCTTGGAATCCTTGATCGGAGGGCGGCTCACATACGGTATAACATGCTCCAGACCAAGCGGACGAAGAACACGGTTTGCGGATAAAAGGTGGTATTCTCGAGGCATGGTAAGATGACACAGGCCTGAACCAGGTAAACAAAAAGTGGTGGATCCTTGATGGTGACAACCCAAACAATCTCCATTGGTAGCCGATATGCGAAAGTACTCAATCCAATCATAATCAGAAAAGTTGAATTACGCTTTCATAATGGCGCGAGCCATAACTCCACGGATCATCTGATCCTCCCACCTTTGGGCCCATCACTTAGTTAAAATGATCCTCGACCACATATTAATCGGAGAGAGACTCTGGGAGGAACACCTCATCACCAGAGGCAAAAATATCCAGGCCAAACAAGGTTTCAGCCAGAATGACCGGGATAATGTTTACCCAGTGGTCCAGAACTGCGGCACAGTCCATGACCGCGCATTTATAAATCTGGGTCGGCCCGAAGGTACCTTCCGTAAGGTAAAGAAAAAGGGTAGCCGGTAGGCCAGCAATAAGCAGGGTCATATTCCCTCTACTCAGTATAAGCACCGGGAAGAACAATCAAATTAAAGTTAACTCCATTATAAAAGCCTGGAGTAGCTTCACGGGTTGAGCCGAACAGCTCCCGTATTGCCATGAAAGGGCGCCTCCGCGCAGAAGGCACATCAATAGGCCTAGTGGTCGGCATCCCCACCATACCGCAAAATTCCTCGAAGGTGGGACATATCTCATTCAAGCAAAAGTTAAAAAGGTGGCTCTATACCAACCAGAACCTGGAAGCTCCCCTCAGTATATCCCAGTTAATATACAAGATCCGTCATGACAGTAGGCATCGGTACCCGTAGATATGTTTAAACCACTCTCACACTTCTGCCCGCAAAGAAAGTACCCAAAAGTCCAGAGCATTTTCATAAATTTGCATCTCTAAAGCTGTATGGACAGGTGCAGCCATCTCTGGGACAAAAAAATATATCTGATAAAAGGAAAGGGAAATTGAGCAAAGAGATCACTGAAGCGGGAGAAAAGCGAGGCGAATGATGAAAATGTATGCTGCCTCGGCTCTCTTTTTATACTAAAAGCCGAAGAAACAGACGAACTCTGCGTACAGTACATGAACAGTGGCTGAAATAGGAAAGCATAGTGAAAGCCATGGACACCACCCATAGCTCTACCTGGCGCGGCGCCCAAAGCCTCCATGGGTGGCGCCAGAATCCTACTATTCCCAATTTTGGTATCCTAGTTTCGAGACTCAGGCCAGTTCCACCAACTTGTTTGATCACGAGAAATAAAAGAAAATGTTGAAGCTATGTCATAGCCTCGTCTACCAAATTGAAATCTCAAGCACAGGAAGAAGCGGCTGTCTTTTCTTCCCCACAGATTGCCAGAAAAGCCTGTTTAAAATCTAAAGGTGTATCTTTCTAAATCTCCATCCATAAACTACAGTGTGCCGTTACCCCTAGATAATGATCTAGCTTTCTTTCATGCACGAAATAATTGAGTCTTTGCATTTAAATCATACATCATAAAATAATATTGCATTGCATTTAGAAATATGTACAGGATCTAGTACAGGAAAAAAAGAGAAAACTAATAAATGCAGGTAAATTGAGCTAATGACCACGAGAAGATCTGCTCCTGCCAAGATTGACACCTATGACTCGAGGGTCGGACCCATCAATCCTGTACTCCCGTCCCCTCGCCCGAACACGACTCGATCCGCTTGCATCATCATCATCGCCCCGACGCCTAGTTGCCGCACTGCATCATTTCCCTGGCAGGAAAACTCGTTCACAAGCCGCTGGTACAGTTTATTGATGCTAAAAAAGCCCTGCAACAGCCTCTTGTATGATGACACATTAACCTGGGAAAAGGTGTTGAGACAACAAAAGAAAATGTGTTAGTCTCCAAAAAAAAATGAATGATGATGCAAGAAAAAAAAAGATGAGATGGAAAAATATTTACCACGTGGGTCTGGTCTGGAACATGATACTCCTCAGGGATGTCAACATCGGGTAAGACTTCCTCCATAAGTCTTCCGTCACGACGATATCAGAAGGTGGAAAAATCCTCAGTGGGTGCAGAAAATTTTGACTGCACGTCAGGAGCATGACAAGAAGATCTCGGCCTATCAGAGACGTCAGAAGCACGCCTAGCCGCAGTAGGGGAAGGATGGAGCACTGTCCCTAAAAACTCCTCATATGCCATCACATGATAATCACTCGGAGGCATAAGATATTTCGACAGGTATAGATACCTGTTTGGCAAGAAATCTGGGACTATCACCCAGGGAGGAGGTGCAGGAGGTGTCACTGGAAACGTCGAAGGCATAGAATGCTGACTGTTGACCCGTTCGCCCATATACAACGAATCGACCATAATGGACACCATCGGTATTCGGCAACGGCTCATCTCCACCAAAACCATATACGGCCCCACCAGACCTCTTCAGGGGAATAAATGCATAGTGCCCGAGCTCGAGTTGGTTATCCTGTCTCGCATCATTATTGCATCCAAGTTGTGGCCATCCCGATCCTGCTCCAATCTGTTGGCATTCACAAATTCAGCCAAAAAGGGTGGCTCGTGAATGCGTTTATGCAATGGGCCCGGAGTGAAATGAATGACCGAATAGGCCCAGACCTGCAAGAAAAAAAGAATCGACAAAGAAAAAAAAGAAAAGAAAATACTGACAAAAAAAAACAAAAAAAAAAAAAGAAGAGAAAAAAATCAAAAGCAGAAAAAAAGAAGGGATACCTCCCAAGTCGGAGCGAAGCCGTTAAGGGTCGGCGAATCATTGCGGCTTGCCCTATCCAAGCGTAAAGCTCGGTCAGGCCTACCTGCCCCCAGTCGTAATCAATAACATGGTCCAGAACTCGCAGACATCCCAGGAGGGAAACCCTTAGAGTGGTGGAGGAGTTGACAAAAATTGACATCCCCAGAAAGAAGAACAAGAAAGCCCTGGCAACGCGAGCTACGACATCACTATCATTCTCGTTAACTTGCCCGGCGTTTGCTATAAGCCAACTTTTGACACTGCTAATAAAGATCTCATCTGCAGACTTGTATTCGGGTTCGAAACCCAGGAGATCCTTCACCACGTCGTGATGATGACGAATGGTATAATCCGGCTCCAAAGTCCGGCCAATGGTGGTAGGAATACCCGTGATAGCAGCAAAATCACACGGGGTCAAAGTAGCCTCCCCCCAGCTGAAATGAAAAGTATGGGTGGTGTCCCACCAGTAGTCCCGCAAAACATCAAAAATGGGCAGATAACTGCGGAAGGGACGGAAAGCCCGAAGGAACTCACTAAAGCCAGAGGACTTCACCAAAAGCCGTGTCGACAAGGGCATTGAGTTATAAATGTTTGAAACTTTATCACAGCTTGCCCGGATCCTGGTCAAGGCCACGCGCGTCTAAAGAAAAAAAGAAGAGAAAACAGCAGCATCTCAGCACTCGAAAAAAAAGGGAGGAAGGTAAATTCCAATCTTTTATAAAAGCCCTTATGCATGCCATTAAAATTATGTCATGTCAAAAAAAAAAGCATTACATTCTTGCATGTTCAAAAAAAAGAGACTATACAAAAGAATATACATATATTGCATTCCTGCATTTAGATAAAAAAAAAATTTGCATTTTGCACGCATAAAATAAAATATTGCTCCTTGCATCCAAAAATATGTTCGGTATACTTGAATTCAAAGAAAATAATATTGCATTTTTGCATGTAAAAAAATGTGTGTGTTGCATTTTTTACAAAAAAAGAAAAAAGGTGCTTTCTTGCATGTCAAATAATATATATATCGCATTCTTGCATACAAAAAAAAACGAAAAAAAATCATCATAAAATGGTTGCATTTTTGCATAAAATAAATTCAAAAGAAAATATATTACATTTTTGCATGATACAAAAAAAATGTGTGGCATTTTTGTAATCAGTAATAAAATGTTGCATTCCTACATTCAAAAAAAAAAAAAGTGTTGCACTGTTGCATTCCAGAAAATCATGTTGCATTTTTGCAATTCAAAAGAAAAAGTGTTTCTGCATTTAAAAAAAAAGAAAATAAATACATATGCATGTTCAAAACAAAATATCAATGTAGCATTTTAGCAAGCATCTAAATTTTCCTATAGTGCATTTGCATTCCCATGCATAAAGAATGATAAAATCTGATAGATGATATATCCATGTATTAGTAATCCATCATATGCATTCATTTTTCAAAATAGTCGCATTTTGACATTCACTTGAATAAAAATGTTGCAAGTTTTGAAAAGAAAGTATTTCTATTGCATTTAGCTTACATATTTGCAGCATGGGCATTCGTAAAAATATATATTATTGCATAAAGTATACATGTTGCATTTTGCATGCGTGCATCTAAAATGCGTCCGAAAATATGTCTAAAAAAATGCATCATATATCCGAAAAGTCTATTGCATGAGCACGCATCATAAAAATATTTTGAAACTCAAGCATGCATCATATATAGTCAAATTCATCAGTTACATGAAATATGCATCGCAGAGTAAAATAGTGTCAATTGTTCAAGTATGCATCGCATAATTTATATAACATGAATTTCATATTTTTGCTATGAATAATTGCCAAATTGCATCATTTTAGCACATAAATTGCATGTATAAGCATCAAAATCAAGAGCATGTATGCTCCAAAAGTCCAAAACATCGAAGAAATCCAACAGATCTGAAAAATCAACCAAATGGGTTTGTAAAAAAGAAACTTACAGCGGGTTTCGAAGATTTGATACATGCGTATGTCAATCACAAAGGATGTTGCCCTAGTCATCCTTCGAAAAAAGATATCTAACTTGATTTCGAACCAAGGGAGGAAGTTCATTTCTTTCCTCCCCCGAATCCGGGTACATCGGCGCCTTCCCCTTCCGAGATCTTGAAGAAAAAGCCATCTATTAAGCAAAACACTCAATTTGGCAAAAGAAAATCGAGAAAAGAAGAATAAATGAAGGAAATAGCTTCGTCGGCAATGGAGGCAGAAGGAAAATAACGAAGGAAGAATAAAAGAAGAAATAGTTGCTACTTCTCATCCTTCCCCTGTCACTTATGGGAAAGAAAAGGGAAATTTTCACTTCCCCCTCTAAAGTTCAAAGTTCGGCACTTAAGTCCTCAAGTTTCCCAAATCGCAAAAAGGACCCTGAAAGCTTAACTGAAGGTTAACAAAGTTAGCTTTGTTAACAAAAATTGACAGCCATCCATCAAAATTCAAAAGAAAGCTCACATCTCCAGCAGGCCAGCAGCAAAAGGGTCAGAAAAAAGTAATAGCAGTGAAAGAAGAATGCAACAGAAAGCTAAAATCCCCAGCAGAAAGAAGAAAAAATGCAAAAGAAAAAAAAGGTAGAAAGAAAAAAAAATGCAAAGAAGAAAAAAGAGTGCAGAAAGAAGAAAAAATGTAAAAGAAAAAAGAGGTAGAAAGAGACAAAAATGAAAAAGAAAAAAGAGTGCAGAAAGAAAAAAAAGTGTAGAAAGAAGGAAAAAATGCAAAGGACAAAAAAGCGCAGCAGCAGAAAGAAAAAAAAGAACAAAAGAAAAAAATGCAAAAGCAAGCAAGAAAAATAATGCAAGGAAAAAGTTCAGCATCAAGAAGAAAAAAATGCAAAGAAGAGAAATGAAGAAAAAGAAATGCAGCAGCAAAAGAAAATCTCCAGCAAGAAATCAAAAACAAAAGCAGCAAAATCAGCAAATGCAGCAACAGAACAAAAGCAAGAAAAGGTAAGGAAATGTAAAGTATTCATATTTTACCTGCATGTATCTCATCTGGTTGTTGAATCTTTTCCGCAAGGAGTGCATACCCCGAGTCTCTTAGGGAAAAGATTGGTCCCACCATTGCATTCAACGAAGGATGTCCACCCCTGAGGATGTAATGTCTTATGATGTGTTCCACCTGGTTTGTTGGATCTTTTCCGCAAGGGGTGCATATCCCGGGTCACTTAGGGAAAAATTGGTCCCACCATTGCATTCGACAAAGGATGTCCACCCCTGAGGATGCAATGTCTTATGATGTGTTCCACCTGGTTTGTTGGATCTTTTCCGCAAGGGGTGCATACCCCGGGTCACTTAGGGAAAAGATTGGTTTCACCATTGCATTCGACGAATGATGTCCACCCTTGAGGATGCAATGTCTCATGTTTTGTTCCACTTGGTAGTTGAATCTTTTCCGCAAGGGGTGCATACCCCGGGTCACTTAGGGAAAAGATTATCGTATTCGACGAAGGGTGCCTTTCCATGGAGGATATGATGTTTGATGAAATATAATTGTTGTTTGTTTACATCGGGCCGAACTACGTTTGGTCTGATTCCTTTTATAAGGATACGTAGGCAGCCTATTTCGATAGGTCCGACCATTAGAGCATTTAATTTGTATATTTGTTTAAAAACTACGATAACATGCTATAACCGACTAAATATGTCTAGGATATGTGAGATTTGAAATGCATTATAACTGCTACCTGTTGCATCACTCCCCATTATAATTTCCACAAAATTTTGGGAGTCTATTTCTTATCAACGATGTTCGTTTACTCGGTAAGCTGCGGGTTACCCGTAAACTCCATCGTTGAGGGGCTCTGTAGACAACTCAAATTTCGTACCCCTGGTATGTGACATGACATGTGATGTCAAGACATGTTAAAACTTAACAAATGTCAAGTTACATGGTTTTAAAATGCAAAAGGAAAAGTAGGATGCGCAAAACAGTGAAATGCAGGGGGCAAAGTGTCAAAAATAACCCCAAAAAGAGGCCCAGGCGCCACCCACATGCAAAGTGGGCGTGGCGCCCAGACCCCCCATGGGTGGCGCCCAAATAGTGCCTTGTGCACTGTAGCATTTTGCCTTAGTACACTTTCTCAAGCACACGATCCGGGGGGAATATTCTCCGGGGCACCCACAGACACTTATACCAAATTAAATATGATGTGAGGAGACACAATTTTCAAAATATGATCTATTTTTAACAAGTACATTTTGGCAGAATCTTGCTATATTTGATTGTGTTGATTGCTTCTACCTTTATATATATACTATATCTTCAAGCCCGGACCTATAGCACGGTGCTAGTATATCTGATTTTGTCAATTGAAATGATAGTTAAGAGATTGAGAGATTGATATCTTATAAGTGTGACTCTTCAGAAGATTAATGGCATAGTTTGACTTTGTAATATGAAGATAAAACATAGGAAAAAAGAAAAATTGGTGATTACTCATAATATTAATTGTAGGGGGTGATTTGTTATAGGGAAAGAAAAAATAGGGCTTACACATGTGAGTGTGAGGGTGAATCTCAACTGTTAATTTTTTTAAGATAATTTAATATCAACCTCTAAATAGCCCTAGTCAATTGCCAGTATATCTGATTTCGTCAATTGAAATGACAATACCTAAATAGAAGGGGTACATTGCTTTCAGTTGATGTTTTATAAGAAGTGACTCTTTAGAAGATTAATCACATGGTGTGACTTTGTAATGTGAAGATAAAATATAAAAAGAAGAAAAATGGGTGATTGCTCATAATATTAATTGTAAGGGGTGATTTGTAATAGGAAGAGAAAAAATAGGGAGTTAAAAATGGATAATCGTTCACACATGTGAATGTGAGAGTGAATTTCAACCGTTAAATGTTTTAAGATAACTTAATCTCAACCTCTAAATTGTCCTAGTCAATTACCTAGCCATTTTATAATATAGAAATATAGACTAATTTTACATTCATGCGTTAAACGCACGTTCATATATCTCTTTTAATTAAATTATACTCAAATAAAATGAATATTATAAACAAAATTTAAAATAAAGAAAAAACATGATGGAGGGAACAAATTATATCGATATAATTAGGTCTGATAATTAAAACTCAAAACCCGTTAACCTACCCAACTCGACTTGAAAATTACCCGGCACAACCCGACTTGTTATTTTTTTCAGTCGTAACGAGTTACCCATTTCGACCCCAAAAACTAGTGGGTCGGGCCGTTACCCATATATTTGCTATATAAGTGTCGTTTCTTGGCGAAAATTGTGGGTTAAAACGGGTCGACCAATTATTCATTTCGACTCGTTTAATTTTGGATTATAATGGGACACGACCCGTTTCGACCCAACCCACCCAATCGTCAGCGTATAATTGATATCATTTAATCCATTATTTTATGAATTGTTTAAGTCATTTTCTCGTTCATAATTTTCTAGAGTTTACTAATTTATATTTTTTTATTAAAATTTAGAATCTTAAGTAGTATAAATAATAATTCATATGTATATTCTTCTCTATATAACATATAGATTTATTAAATATTTATAATTTGTAGTTGCTATCTACTACTATGATTTAATCATATATATTTATATGATTTACTAATAAGTTATAATTAATTTTAGTTATTTGCAAAAATAAATTTTGTTTTGATATTTTAATTTCGGATACGATGAAAGAGACAGAAAAGTTTCAAATACAGACAAGTCATATATGAAGATTTCCATAGTTTTTATAATTAATTGCGGTAATATTTTATTTTGTAATCATGTGTATTCAATGAACATGATTTTTATAGCACATTTATTCTTATTCCAATGTCATTTGCTCATTTTAATTAATCAATAAATTAAGTATGCACCAAAAGAGATTTGTATTTATAGATTTTCAATGTGTGACTGCTCCTATTAAATACTACTATATAGAAACTCGGTATTTTCTACCACATGTGCATATTTGCATATTTTCAATAAATCTTATTGAAAGTTGTGTAATCAATTAATCAGATTTGTATTCTCAATGCATGCTAACTACTATATAATGATACTCAAATATGTTTTTCCTTTTTTAGCAAGTGTATTTTTGCGGGATCTTACCTCTTTTAGACTACCTATCTTTTATTTATATATAATATTTATATATATTTCATATACTTTTATTACAACTTTAAAATGTATTGTATACACCCCAATTTCGTACCCCTGATATGTGACTCTGACATGTGATATCAAGAACTGTTTAAAATTAACAAATGTCAAGTTACAGGAGTCAAAAATGCAAAAGGAAAAGCAGGATGCGCAAAACAGTAAAATGCGAGGGGTGAAAATGTCAAATTTGAAACTTGAACAGTCACTTGGCGCGGCCAAAAGGCTGATCTGGCGCCGTGCCAAAGGGTAGTAGGATCCGCGCCAGAGCTCCCAACAGTACCCACAAAGTTAACGCATTGTACAAGAGACGAAGGCTGGTGTACACGACTTATCATCACGCTGAAGGGATTTTTAATCCTGGATGAGTCCCTTCGTCCACCTATAAATAAAGGTGCTGGGCTCACTTCGAAGACGGAGAAATCCTCGCAAAGAAACGCTGAAGAAATTCTCTGCGTTCTTATAACGCTGAGATATAGTGAGAGAAGTGAAATAGAGAGTGTCTAGCCCATAAAGCTTTGAAACCCCGTCCAAACTCCGCCAAAACAAAAACCCACTGGTTAAAAGTGATCCCTAGCCTTTTAGTTAGGTATCCACCTCATTTCCCCAGTCCAAAAACTATAAAGTAAGTCGTTACTCTGCCCGAGTAATAGGCCGAAAAACACCCAAAATAAGTCGTTATTCCGCCCAATCAAATAGGCCAAAACCACCAAAACTAAGCCGTCATTCTGCCTAACTGAGTGAGCCAAAACTATCAAAAATAAGCCATCACTCTGCCCAAATCACAGCAGCAACAGCAATAAAAGTCTCTCTCTCCCGAGAAGGACAGAGCGAGCACACTCCGCTCTAAAAGGTAATAGCCTTTAAGGGCATTATTTTTATAAAAGTTGTTATTTAAATCCGGCCCAATGTAGACAATATAAGCCGTTGTCCTGCCCGGATTTAGTTAGAAAATATTATGTAAAAGAGCCGTTATAATGGCCAAATATTTTTAAATATGTCTGTAATTATTGTAAGGAAACGGCTGCAAGTCCGTAAATAATGTAGCCGCGGATGTATTTGCTTTTTATTTTTTGTCTTTAAATGCTTTGTTTATTTGCTAAATAAATATAACAAAAAATATACTTTAGCCAAAAACCATTTTTGAGACCGAAAGGGCGAGTTGGGTGCCTAGCACCTTCCCAACTCGTAACTTAGCCTCCGAACCCGTTTTATAATCTCTGGTTTTTCTTTTTTTGGTTTTGCTTTATTTTTGCCTTAAAATAAATATGACGACTCTATAAAACATTTTGGATCCCGTGGGGCCTCGCAACACTCCTTTCTTGCACTTTTCTGTTTTTCCCTAAAAAAGGGAAAATGAGAATGAAAGGGTGATGTATTCTCATATCCTGGTATCCCCTAAACAAGGGATAACTTGATGCGGGAAACCCAAATCTCCCATAGTGATCCGAAATAGGCCATAAGACTATTTTTTATAAAATCCATAGTGGGGGCGCCACAACATCATTTTTTGCACTTTTCCGTTTTCCCCTAAAAAAGGGAAAATGGGAATGAAAACGTGATACATTCTCATATCTTGGTATCCCCTAAACAAGGGATAACTTGATGCGGGAAACCCAAAGTTCCCATATTGGATCAAAAATCCACTAAAGTCAACCGAGGTGCATTCCAACGCTATTTTAAACAAGACATTCCTCTCGCACTTTTAATTTCGTTCTCCCTAAACAAGGGAGGATGGAATGAGAGCGATGGTGTCCGCATCACGCACGCCTGCACTCCTTTCCAAGGGGCGCGCGATCGAGCGATCACTGTAGGCTGCTACAAGTTTTCCTTTATTTTATGTATCGCACATATATCTATATACCTAAATGTTGTATTTAGATTAAATATATAAAAAGAACCTATTGAGCTTAAAAACTCATTCTAAGACCGAAAGGGCGAGTTGAGTGTCAAACTCCTTCCTAACTCGTAACTTAGCCTTCGAACTCTTACATTCTGGTATATTTGGTTTTTCTCTATGTACTCCATAAAATAGAGGTGGTGACTCTGTTTTATATTTTGAGTCCACAAATGAGGCCGAACGTATTCCACGCGCTCGAAATTTTGAAACTCGCCCGTTTCTCGGTAGTGCAGACAGGTTCAGAACGGGGCACTCACAGGGGGGGTGAATAGTCTATAGTGACAATTAAAAATATTTTTTGAGTATTCATAAAAATAGATTTTTAGGCATTGACAATCTGAACGAGAAACATGTCTCCTAATAATACAAGGCAGCAAACTTGCCACGAGTAAAGTAATGAACTCTGCTGGCGGATTGCTGATAAACAGTAAGCCAGTTTAAAGAGTTTTAGCAGCGAGAAATAATAAGGCTTAAAGGTTTATCTAAGAAGTCTTAAGTAGTTGTATACAAATATATGTTCAGGACAACAACATACTTAATCCTTCTCCAAATGCAGATTTAAGGAGTCGTGGAAACAAAACTTTCAACGATATAAAACAGTTTATAAAAGCTTAATAGATGAATCAGGGCTGAGTTTGATAAATATCTTATATTAAAATTCAGCATAGGTTTGCTCAAAGACAAACATACTTAATACATCAACCTAAACTCACAATTTAATTTATATACCCTCTTGGTCTATAACTTTAACCCCTACTCAATAATTCATTACAGAAATTCCTAAGCACATGTAGCAGTAGGAGAGGACAACGATGGATAGATATGAAAAGACAATTTTTAGGGTCACTCAGATATAAAATATCTAAGTGATTGAGTGCAAAGCACTCGACTCGCTATGATGATCTATGATTGCACAACCAACAACACTTGCAATAGGATACAAATCTGGAGGTATGAATGCAATGCGGACAGATAGCTCTTCATTTTCCTTGGGTATCATTCAAAATCTATCTTCAATGGATCTGAAGTGCTTGGCCTTTAGCTAAGAATAAATTATTTGAAGCTTTGGTAGAGACTGAGATCTTCAAAGGAGGTTGAAGAACTTAAATCAATAAGTAAGTTTTTGATCACGACACCGATCTATGTCTTGTTGATTTTATGATCTATCTCTTCTCCTTTTCTATCTTCTTCCTAGAAATCCACATAAAATGTTTTGTTAAGGTCTGAGTTCTTTCACCGTGATCTCTTGTGAAGATCTAAGTAGATCGTTGTTGAAGACGGTCTCCTTGTGGATCTTACAACCTTATTGATTTGCTCAATCACGCTTTTGTCTCGTCTTTTAGAGGGGAGAAGAGGTTTTTCTTTTATAGACATGGGTCTTTAGATCATTGAGATATGTTGAGTGATCTTCTATTCGTTGGAACAGTGTTAACGTTGAAGTATGTTGGATAAAGATTTTACTCTGAAGATCTTGAATAAAGTAGACTGAGTTGATGTGTCTTTGAAGGATATGTTTGATGAACAGTACACAGATTAATAGTCTATCCAATAAAGTAGATTCTTTTAACCTTTCGGACCAAATGTAGAAAGAAGATATATGTTGGATAGTAAAGATAATATCCAACTAGATCTTGCAGGTCTTGAGATGTCAGACCTTTAAAGTCAAATTGACTTTTGAAGTTTGAACACTTTATCGTTTCTGAACAGCTCGTACATGTAGATTAAATGTCTACTAGTATGATGTTCTTTTTAAAGATAATGTCTTGCAGAAGATAGGACTGTTGGTTGACGTAGTTGCGGTATGAACAATTAAACTATAACATGTATGTTGGTGACGAGTCTTCAGGAGATCTTTCACTTTATAGCAGGTCTGGTGGTGCTGGTGTACTGGAATCGCTAATCTGCTGATCATCATGTAAGCGTAGGACTAAAACACAGACTCTCCTAGTCTAAAACCTATGCGATGTCAAACAAGTTGCTACACTAACCGGTACGCAACCCGTATAACCACTGACATGCAATAATGGGAGCAAGTAAATCAAAGTATTCAGAATATACAAAGGAATAAGTTGCTTATACATATTCCAACAATATCATTGTTTTTCAAATGAGATGTAGAGATTAATTTATAAGATATAGTATCTAAAAGGGTTTATTAGGTAATTTGTCGCATGATATATATATATATATATATATATATATATATATATATATATATATATATATATATATATATGTATATGTATATATATATATATGTATGTATATGTATATATATATGTATGTGTATATATATATATATGTATGTATATGTATATATACATATATATATATATATATATATATATATATATATATATATATAATTACAAGGGGGATGATTGTTCAACACATGAACCAAAATAGTATTACAATCTGCAGAGAGACTTATGAAGAGAGAAATGAGGGTAGTAAGGCGATGCCTTTTCTGGACAACATGTCCTTCCCTTTTATACTGAAAATTAAAAAAAATCTTCGGCCAGGTGTCCATGGTAGAGTGGAGTCGAGCAGGGCCATGATGGATCGTGGGACAGAGCACTTAAGAAAAGCACTCAAAGCATAATGGGCTTCTTTTGAAAAAATATTGGCCAATTTTAATCCCGTGACGAAAAGCAATATTCTTCAAAAAGTAATATTCTCCATGATTACTTTGTTTGCTATCTTGACAGTAATCCCGTGACTTCAGAAAACAATAATCTTCAAATATTCTCTTTTCTGCTGACTTGACAGCTGCTTTTCTTCAATGGCAGACAAAGGTAAAATTTATTCCTCCATTCTATCCTTTCTTTTGGATTGTTGCACTTTGGCTTGAGTAATGCCAACCATGGCATCCATGTAGTCTTCCAAAGATGGAGACTCGTCTTCTTCTTCTGGCATTTGTGATTCCCCGGCCAGGATGGCAAAATTTGATCCTGTTGCTGGTGGAGAAATTGGTGTTAACTCTGGTTGAGAAGCAATAAATTGCTTCTTCATGGATTCTAATACTTTGAGTTGACACTCAATAGGAGATAGTCCTGGATGTTCTTTTTTAACCATATTCATCATATAGGTGAAAACATTTTGAATTTCAGGCTGAGCTGATTGGATCTTTTTAGTGGCTTCCTCAAAAGCTGTGATATAACTTAAAACTGTTTCTTTCAATTTAGTAACAGTTTCTTCAGTATTAAAACCTTCCCACCATTTAAAATGGAATGTTTTGTACAGAATTGGGATTTTGAATTCATCAAAGGAGACTTCTAAGTCCCATTTCCAGATCCAAGTGATCTGTAATTCTGTAAAAAAACATAAGGTATTCCTACCTATTGGTGGGTCAACTGCAGTTTTGCCTTTTAATTTAGGGTGGTAATGATACCACGGAGTAAATTGTTCTGAAATTTCCTTTGGAAGTACTTCCAAAGTAGGGCCAAATCTGTCCCACCATCTTAAGAACCAGGTGGGGAATCCATAATGCTCATGGATTTTTGGGTTGGTTACAAACAACCAAGTATGCTTACGCACATGATTTTGGTAATAGAAAGCATAAAACCATGCCTAAATGTAATCCCAGTAGTTATAATACTAGAACCATCTATGAATGGAATTTAGATGGTTATTCTGAATATCAGATATATGAACTAATACACAGAATGCTTATGTATGCCACAGTCTGTAAGACTGCATCCAATAAAGATTCTGAAACAGCAAAAATGATTGCTGCCGGTTTTGTTGGTACAATAAAAGGTTGGTGGGATAATATTATCACACTTGAACAAAAATTAGAAATTTTTAATACAGTTAAAACAGAAGGGGTAGAAATTCGTGAAGATGCGGTTTACACCCTGATCCAAACTATAATTCACCATTTTGTGGAAGTTGTCCCTCAAAGAAATGGAAAGGACAGGGAGATCCTTCAAAATTTAAGATGTCCCTCTCTCACCCATTTTAGGTGGTATAAGGATGTTTTTATTGCTAAAGTAATGCAGAGAACAGATGCCAATGCTGAGCATTGGAAAGCAAAATTTATAGATGGTTTACCTCTTTTATTTTCTGAAAAGGTTAGACATAAATTAAAGGATCAATACCATAGTGAAACCATCCCATATAATTATATTACCTATGGTAATATTATTTCTACAAGTACTCAAGTAGGAATAGAAATATGTAATGACATGAAATTACAATATCAGTTAAAAAAGCAAAATATAACTGGTAAAAAAGAAATTGGGGAATTCTGTCATCAATTTGCTTATGATACAAAAATTGATTACCCCAAAAGAAAACATAAAAAATACAGAAAAGATTTTAAAAGAAATAAATATAAATCTCGTGAGGATTTTAATTATTATAGAAATCCTAAGAAACATTATAAAAGAAAAAACTATAAAAACTCTAAAACAAAACAAGGATCTAAATCAGGTCCTAAAACTTGTTTTAAATGTGGTAAAGTAGGACATTTTGCAAATAAATGCTTTACACAGAAAAAATTAAATAACTTAGATCTAGATGAAGGTCTTAAAATTCAATTAAACAAATTATTGCTTAATTCCAGTAGTAATAGTGAAAGTTTTTCTCGAAATTACAGCCACGAGGATGAAGAAATTAATAATATCAATAGTTCGTCCTCATCCGTGAACTAATTGGATAATTGTAAAGGACAATGTTCTACAGAGCAATGTTCCAAAAATAATGATTATTGGAAAGCTATAGTCAAAATGAATGGCTTAAGTATTAATGTGCTCACTAGTGACCAATCAAAAATCCTTAATCTGATTGATAATTTAACAGATCAAGAATTAAAAGAAAAGATTATAAAATCTCTAATCACAAAGGATAATAATCCGAAGACTTATTAGTCGTTAAAGATATTAACAAAATGAAGGGAATAAAAGATTTTTATTCCATCCAAGAAGTATTTAAAAGAATTGAGAAAAAAGATCAACAACCGATCAATGTTAATGATCTTAAGAAAGAAATCAATAATCTCAAAAAAGAGATTAGTGAAGTTAAACAATTAGTAAATTTTCAAGGTAGACAAATAGACTATCTTACTATAAACTTTTTTCAAAAAGAAAAAGAGGTTGAATCAAAGCAATCAATAGATAATAATGCTAAAGAAAAAATCTCAGAAGATTTTCTTCAAATTATTAATCAGGTTACTAATCAAAAGTGGTATGTTTACATATCTATTGTTATTAGTAATGAGTATCTCTTAGATAAAGTTATTGCTTTAGTGGACAGTGGGGCTGACTTAAATTGTATTCAGGAAGGTCTTGTACCCACAAGATATTTTGAAAAAACTCACCAGTCACTCACCTCTGCTAGTGGTGACAAGTTAGGTATTAAATATAAAATTACAAGTGCTCATATTTGTAATGAAGGTATTTGTATCCCTTCATCATTTTTACTTGTTAAAAATATCCAACAACCTGTGATCTTAGGAACACCATTTTTAAACTCTATTATGCCTTTGCATAAAATAGATCAAACGGGTATTTATACTAATATCCAAAACAAAGAAATAGTTTTTGAATTTATTAAAAATCCTGAAACCAGGGTGATTAATGAATTAAAAAATTTACTTTCTTCAAAAGAAAAACATTTAAATTTTCTAAAAGAAGAAGTTAGTATTATGAATTTGAAGGAAAAATTAAATTCAAAAGATATTCAAAACAGAATCCAAGAGATCTCAAATCTTTATAAAAGGAGGAAGTAGTGAGATTCCAAATGCTTTTTGGGAAAGGAAAAGACATATTGTCTCTCTTCCTTATAAAAATGATTTTGATGAAAAATATCAGATTCCAACTAAGGCTAGGCCTAGTCAAATGTAATCAAAGTATTTAGAACTTTGTAAAAAAAATTGAAAATCTTTTACAAAAGAATTTAATAAGGAAAAGTTATTCTCCTTGGAGTTGTACAACCTTTTATGTTAATAAAAATGCTGAAAAAGAAAGAGGAGTACCTAGACTAGTAGTCAATTATAAACCTCTTAATGATGCTTTAAAATGGATTAGGTACCCTATACCTAGTAAAAAAGATTTATTAGACAGATTGCATAAGGCAGTCATATTTTCTAAATTTGATTTAAAGTCAGGATACTGGCAAATTCAAATTAATGAGAAAGATAAATACAAAACTGCCTTTACAGTTCCATTTGGTCATTATGAATGGAACGTAATGCCTTTTGGGCCTAAAAATGCCCCTTCGGAGTTTCAGAATATTATGAATGAGATTTTTATACCTTATTCAACCTTTTGTATTGTTTACATAGATGACATCTTAGTATTTTCCAGTGATATTGATCAGCACTTCAAACATTTAAAAATATTAAAAGATATTATTAAAAAGAACGGATTGGTTTTATCTTATGCAAAAATGAAATTATTTCAAACAGAAGTCCGATTTTTGGGTTTCAATATAGCTTAGGGAAAAATTATATCAATAGATACAAGTATTGAATTTGCTTCCAAATTTCCTGATGAAATCAAAGATAAGACCCAACTTCAGAGATTTTTAGGAAGTTTAAATTATATTTCTGATTTTTATAAAAATATTGCCCAAGATAGTGCTATTCTTTATAAAAGGTTATGTAAAAATCCTAGTCCATGGACTATTGAACATATTAAAGCTGTTCAAATTATTAAATTACATGTGAAACAATTACCATGTTTATGTTTGGCTCAACCAACCTGGTTTAAAATAGTAGAAACCGATGCTTTGAACATTGGTTATGGTGGCATATTAAAGCAGAAAAATCCCAGTAATGGGAAAGAAGAATTATTATGATTTACTTCCAGTATGTGGAAGAAAGCCCAATTAAATTATTCTACCATTAAAAAAGAAATGCTTTCAATTGTGAAATGCATAAGTAAATTCCAAGATGATTTATTAAATAAAAATATTGTTTCAAAACATATTTTTCATATTGCAAAATATATTCTAAAAAATATAATTCTCTTCCTGATTTTCTTACTCGGGAATTTTTGCAGGATGCATCCAGCCAAAGGTTGGAATACCCCTAAGGGGTCAAAATACAAATCTCAGTACCCCACTATTCCTGTAAAGGAAGCCATGAAGACAACATCCACTCCAGGCTCTTCATCTAAAAATAAAGAAATAAAAAAGGAATTTATTCATGTCCCATATTTGCGTAAGCAAAATATGGAAAATATTATTGACTTATCTTTCCAAGATTTGCAATGGAAAGAAGATCCCTGGTCAATTAAAGAAAGATATCTGGGTAACCAGAATCATCCAGCACCAAATACAAAGTTTCGTTATATTTACGAAGCTATTCTAGAAGATACTGAATCTGTCCAAATGGAGCATTTCCTCCATAAAGCAGATTCTGGGGGGAAGACACCCTCAAGAACACATTCAAAATGTTATATTATAAAAATTTTGCATCCCCATCAATGGAGTATGCTTGACCCTTCAAAACCTAAGACTTTGAAGATTAACAAAGCAGTAGAATATAACTACTGAGATTATATTCTAGCATGGTTTTATGCTTTCTATTACCAAAATCATGTGCGTAAGCATACTTGGTTATTTGTGATCAATCCGAAAATCCATGAGCATTATGGATTTCCCACCTGATTCCTTAGATGGTGGGACAGATTTGGCCCTACTTTGGAAGTACTTCCAAAGGAAATTTCAGAACAATTCATTCCGTGGTATCATTACCACCCTAAATTAAAAGGCAAAACTGCAGTTGACCCACCAATAGGTAGAAATACCTTATGGTTTTTTACAGAATTACAGATCACTTGGATCTGGAAATGGGACTTAGAAGTCTCATTTGATGAATTCAAAATCCCAGTTCTGAACATAACATTCCATTTTAAATGGTGGGAAGGTTTTAATACTGAGGAAACTGTTACTAAATTGAAAGAAATAGTTTTAAATTATGTCACAGCTTTTGAGGAAGCCACTAAAAAGATCCAATCAGCTCAGCCTGAAATTCAAAATGTATTCACCTATATGATGAATATGGTTAAAAAAGAACATCCAGGACTAACTCCTATTGAGTGTCAACTCAAGGTATTAGAATCCATGAAAGAGCAATTTATTGCTTCTCAACTAGAGTTAACACCAATTTCTCCACCAGAAACAGGATCAAATTTTGCTATCCTGGCCGGGGAATCACAAATGCCAGAAGAGGAAGACGAGTCTCCATCTCTAGAAGACTACATGGATGCTATGGTAGGCATCACTCAAGCGAAAGTGCAACAATCCAAAAGAAAGAATAGGATGGAGGAATAAACTTTTACATTTGTCTGCCATTGAAGAAACAGCTGTCAAGCCAGCAGAAAAAGCAATAAAGGAGAATATTTCTTTAAAAGTCACGAGACAAAGCAATTATAGAGAATATTGCTTTTTGAAGAATATTGCTTTTTGAAAGTCACGGGATTAAAATTGGCCAACTTTTTCAAAAGAAGTCCATTATGCTTTGAGTGCTTTTCTTAGTGCTCTGCCCCACAATCCATCATGACCCTGCTCGACTCCGCTCTATCATGGACACCTGACCGAAGATTTTTTAAATTTTCAGTATAAAAGGGAATGACATGTTGTCCAGAAAAGGCATAGCCTTACTACCCTCATTTATCTCTTTATAGGTCTCTCTGCAGATTGTAAAAATATTTTGGTTCATGTGTTGAACATCATTCCCCTTGTAATAAACTCATCATAAATAAATAACCCAGTTTCTCTGGCTGCATCTTAAAAAAATAAGTGTGCTGTTATTTTATTTTTTATTTCCTGTGATTGCTTTTGGTATATATATATATATATATATATATATATATATATATATATATACATTCTATAGGAGCTGGTTTGGCTATGAACTTGTTTTTGTTGCGAATTGAATGCTTGATATGTTGTGGTATCTTGTTTGTTAACGTATATTGTTTAATCTTACCACCCTTACCCACACGTGTCCTCGTTAGTTTGCATGCAAGGACACATGTATGATTAAGATCCAATGGATTCTTTGATGGGATGTGATAGAGAATTTGAACTCGAACCCCATCCAAAATAGTTTTGAAGAATGCATTTCAAAGCTCTGGTTACACGCATGGCTACAGTTGCAATTGTAAACAAAAGGTGGGAGAACGTTGACCTCTGTGCAGTGCAGTAATAATTGGGCTCACTTAAAAGTAACAACATAATGGCAACTGTGTAGTGTAACAATGAATTTTGTTCAAAAATAACATAAAATTGAAAATCACGTACTTATGGTGTCGGGTATATATTTTTTTGAAAAAAAAAACAACTTACTTAAACTTGTACTATGAAAGATGCTCATCTTAGTATAGGGCGTAATGAAGAGATTTTCAGAAGACAATGCTTACAAGGGACACACAGAATAATAAATGTCCTCCGGGTATAACCGATTAACCGAGTGGTAAAAGGAGGGGGATATAAGATTCTGGAGGCATGCAGCGTGGGTTCGATACTTGATGAAAGCACTTTGCTTTCTTCTGAGGTTGGACCTTGTATGTGTTATTAGTTGCAATGTTCTCAAACCCTGTATCATTTCGGACACATCCCGTGATTTTCCTGGTAGTAGCAACGAGGGACCAAAACTATTACCGTATGTGTTATTAGTTGCAATGTTCTCAAACCCTGTATCATTTCGGGCACATCCCGCAATTTTCTTGGTAGTAGCAATGAGGGACCAAAACTACTACCTCAGGATTCAACCTGATTTAAAAAAAAAACACACAGAATAATAAACATCTATATATAAAAATCTCAATTGAAACTTGGTGTAATAACCATTAAAAATTGGATCAATGACATTTTTACCCATGAAAGTTGTAACGCTAGTGGCAATGACGGACTCAGAAATTTTTCCAATCGGGTGCACAAATTTAATAAACTTACAAATCATAATTGTCCCCTACAAGTTTTCATATTTTGAAAACGTTTAATTACATCATCATTTGTAACGTTTCTAAACAAATATTTTTCAATAAAACATACAAGGCAATCATTTATAAATTGATCACAAATTTGGTTTCCGCTTAAAAACTTTCTCCATAATCACTAAAACCAAATTCCTTCAAATCAACCACAATTTGGAAATCTACACAAATAAAAAAAAATCTCATAAATCAACTACTTCAACCCCCAAATTAAAATGCTCTAATTTCATATTAAATAAATTTACATTTCCTACCAAGATATTAAACACACAAATTTAGGAAATAAAACAATATTATCATAATATCAATATATCATCTATCACAAATTCATAAATCACAATTCACAACAATTACATAAATTAAATACTCAATTAGGACTATTTCAAAATTATGATTATTTCAAATTAGGGATATTTTAAAATGAGGGTTATTAATTTTTTTAAAATTTAAATCACAATTATAATTTGTTTTTTATTTATGTGGGGGCAAATTGTAGAAATTTGATTCAGGTGGGAGCAAAATGTACAATATAACATATTATTTTTTTAAAAAAATCCTTCAAAGAAAAAACCCCAAGTGGGGGCAACTGCCCCATACCCTATGCCCTGTGTCCGGCACTGGCTGGTGGTAACAATTGTTGTAAATCTAACATTTTTGTTTTTTGTTTTTTAATTTTTAGACCATGCTAACTAACATTGTTTTTTGAAACTAATTTTGGAACGATAAAATTATGGTTAATTAATGTGACAATTTTTTAATGAGTGGGGCTATACACACCCCATAGTATACTCTCTACGCCCTAGTTAAAAAATTACAAAAAAGTCATTGTGTAGAATGATCATATACACCCTTATGCCACATGCATCACAAAAATTACTTTCTACACCGTTGCACAGGCCTCTGGTGTGTGCGGTCAGGGTTGCTTGTTGCACATCTCTTGGTGTGTGTGGCCAAGGCTGCTTGTACAGCCCTTGGTGTGTGCGGAAAATATCTACCGCACAAACCTACTTGTGTGCGACAAACCAGGGTTCCACACCTCATTCCACCATGTTTAAAAATTTTGAAATCAAGAGAAGGCACTTGGTTCAAATTAATGGCTATATGATTTTGTAGGTTGTCAAGATTGAATGTACTGATAAGAAGTATGTGAGGTCGGAGTTTTGTGTTTTCATTTTTGTTGGTCGGCAGTCGGCAAGTACTAATCATTTGGGTAAACATTATGTTTTTCGTGGTCGTAATACTTCAGTTGGCATATATCAAGTTCTTTAGCAGGTCCGACCCTGAACTTTTAAGGGCCCGTAGCGAAAAAAAATATAAAAGGGCCCTCTATCGAGATGTGAAAATAAAAATTTAACACAAAAATATATTGAATGTCTAGCCTAGGGTTTGAACCTATGATCTCATATCTATCTATCTATCTAATCTATCTAATTATTAATAAATCTAATTATTAATAAACAAGTATTATCCATTGGTACAACTAGAGTGACTCACCACTACGTCAAACAAGTAGTTGTTAATATTTTTAACATTAAATTATATATACAATACATAAGGCAGTTTCTACAAATTAGGGGCCCCAAGGGTCGCCCTTCCCCCTCCCCCATGTCTGGCCCTGCCTTTAGTCAAATTGGTGTGCAATTATTTGCCTTGCTGCCCTCCTTGACCGATGCTGAATGAGAAATACAAAAGTAGCACCCTGTCTTTTCATTAGTGCCAGCGGAATGCAAAGGTTTGAGCTCATGGGTGGGGTGTGTGTGTGGGGGGGGGGGGGGGGGGGGTTAAGTTGGATGTTAATTTAGAGGATTGGGGTTGGTGGGTGTAATTAATGGGAGATAATTAATTTAGTGGAAGAGTAAAAGGATAGAATAGGTAGTTAGGGTGAGGTGTAGAAACTTAGATGAGAAATTTGATTAAATAAGTGAGATGTATAGAGAATATATTTTTTGGGTGCATATAGCCTCACTCATTTTTTATGAAACGATACAAAATATCATCCGACAGTTATTACTTCTTTTTTATAAACAATCATTTAGTGATAGAGTTGATGTCAAAGATGAAAAATACTTTCTCTATTCCACTCAAAGTGTTCATGTTTGAAAAGTTTAATTATTAAGTGATACTCCCTCCGTCTCAAAATAATAGACGTTTTAGATATATATAAAAAAATTGTCCCAAAATAAATGACATTATAGGAATTCAAGAAAAAATTATCCACATTTTGCTGAAATTGCCCTTATTAATTACTCTTTAATTAATAGTGTGTTGTTCAAATTTTAAGAAAAAAATTGGATGATTTAAAGAGGGATGCTAAAAGGAAATAGAAAAATAATCATGAAACTTATCAACAATAATTGCAATTAAATAAGAGTAGATCAGTCTTTTTACAAGCTTCCATAATATATGTGCAAATTTCTAAAACGTCATTTATTTTGGGACGTAGAGAGTATAAACTAGCATTATAGTTGGTCATAATTATAATAATGCTTTGAATATAATTAATACTCCCTCAGTTCTAGGCAAATAGTCCACTATTCCATTTTGAGATGTTTCACTTATTTTAAAAAAATTAAGGCATATAATTGTCATTTTATTACTAATTGGTAATTAAATGTGTCATTTAAAAAAAAAGGTTTAACTTTTAAACTGAGACTCTTTGTCCGGGGAGGGAGTATTTTAATATCAAATGTGAATGATAAGATTAAAATGTTTTTGGAGATTGCGAACATAATTATTGAAAGTGAACTTTTTAAGGAATAATTACGGGTCGGTTATGTTTTCTAAAATGTTAACCTCTACTTTATTCTTTTTATTAACCACAAAAATACATTTTCTTTTTTTTCTTCCTTAAATGCCATTGTTCTCACTGAAGTAATACTTTTTGAAAACCGAAGCATTACTCTTGGAAGAAGAGTCAATCAGTTTGGGGAAGAAGAAGTTTCCTTCTCCATATGCGTTCCCTCTCCTTGAAACTTGGTCCCTTTGTTCACTCCACAAATTTTGAGGCTGCCACCATTCAATAATGGGAGATGTGCGCTAATTAATTATCTCCTTCCATATTATCTATTACAAAATATACTTTAGCAAAATCTAACCCAACAACCACCATTATGTCTTCTTCCACATTATCTATTCTTTTCCTTCTCATCGGAGCTGAAATTGGAGCCTTCTCTTTCATTTTGTTTAAGCTGTGCAAGGAGGACATGCTTGAAGGAAACTAATCAAGTTTGAATAAATGTTGTCGACAATCTCGTTATACATGGGACTCGATGGTGTTTTTTCTTCATCTCGAAAATTCACAATTCCAAGTACGTTCCTCGCCTTCTCTTCTTTGATACTCGTTCGATGTCCAAAATTTTGAGCGATTCCCAATGTTCTTCCTTGCGATGCCCAAATATGGGCAGTGACTTTTGCATTGTGACTCCCAAAATTTTGAGTGATGTCCAAATTTTGGACAGTGACTTTTGCATTGCGATGCCCAAAAATTTAAGTGATGGCCAAAATTTTGAACGACGCCTAATTTTTTTTACTGATGCCCAAAATTTTTGACCAACACCGAAGTTGGGACAGTGACTCTGTGTGCACGTTTTCCTTGATTAAGGGTATCTTTGTCATTTTCTCCAAAAAGTGTACTTTAGTAGTTGAAAACAAATATATGAGACTTTTTCTGTTATAATATCATGACGGGGACCGACTCGGTTATCACCCACTTTTTAAATGAAAAGGTTTAGGGGTCGTTATTTGCACCATCTAACCTCTACAGACCCCTTTAATAAACACACCCTACCGCTTTTTTTAAAATCTTTCAAATCAATTGACACTCCCCCTTAGTTTTCGTATTTTACCCTTCATAATCTAGCCTAGGTTAAAACACAATAATATTGAATACACCCCAACCCACCCTCGTTACAACAGCCCCCTACCTCACATTAACCAAAACACACGCCAACACAACCTAGGGAAGACATCAAAAGAAGAACAGAAGGGAAAAGGATAGAAGAAAGAAGACCAGGCAGGAGAATGAAAAGGAGAAAGGGAGAAGAAAGAAGACCAAACACAACCAAACCAAACCCATTCCATCTCAAATCTTCACCTTCTCATTTTATACTTAAAATACTCCACACCATCGCTTTCTTTTTCTTCAAAAAACGAGAGTCCTTGGGCACACAGCGTTTGGCTATGGTTCATAGAACATCCTTAAGGTTGTTCAGTTAGACTTGGTGGAACGTACGAGGATTGTTTGACCAACATTGATGGAGTACTTCCCAAATTGTTCCACCAAACTTAATGAAACAACGTGCAATTCTCTAAATTTTATTTTTCATCTTCAACTTGAGCTTGATCGATACGTTCATACAAACCAAAATATTTTTTATTTAAAAAGTTAACAAACAAATCAATAAATAATGCTTAAAAACTAACATTATTTTAAATTTACTTCAAATTAGAGGGTTGCATGCTATTCCACCAAGTTTGGTGGAACAATTTGGGAAATGTTCCATCAGCATTGGCCAAACAACCTTAAGAATGTACATGAACAAGGCCGAAAATTGTGCGCAGTGACTCCCAATTTTTGAAAACAACTATGGTGTAGACTATTTTAAGCATAAATGGGAGGAAATGCTTACCACTAATCAGGGCAGATATATTTATATGTTTGCGGTGTCATGTGACACCACTCAACTACTTGTGTGAAATTAGTTTGAGCACTTGTATGTAAAGTTGTGATGGTAGAGTTGGTTTAAGAATTATTCCTAGTGTGCCTATATGTAAGAAACATGGGGTTGAATCTCACTGCCAACATTGTTAACTTATATATTTTGAAACTTATATATGTTTATAATCTCATCATCTAATTATTGTTGTGTATATGATGTCAAAATTGCTTCGTAATGTGCTTCACGGTTCTCGGCAAATATCTCAAAGATGCAATGACTTTTCAATCTGAGTAGGCGGCACTTCGATACTCGGATTCCGACGAACTAATAAGCGTTTTAGAACTTCCAAGACAACATATTTTATGCAACAATATGAAATGATTTTTATCAATCTAACAATTTTGGATGCAATTGTGTTTGATTGTCAAATCGGGGGTATATATACTACTAGCGAAGAGTTGTGGTGGTCTTTCGCAAATGATTGCAACTCGGAAGCGGATTCGCTGAACCAACCGAATGCCCATTCGAGCGAAACCGGAGTTCATCGCACTGGACCCTTTCGAGTGTAACCACTTGCACTAGTTCAAACTTAGGCACGCACCTATACGAACAGTAACCACTCTAGCTAGTCCCAAGCTAAGTTAAACCCTTTGAGCATAGTGAACTTGACAAAATGAAAGGCTCCTCGGCTCCTAGCGACAACGGCGTGTGCCTCTAAAGTGCCCAATGTGACCTACACGTGCGTGTTCGGGCTCAGATGGTGCTTCGCACTGGAGCTGCGGCTTAGGTTAGCCTAAGCTATCCCACGTGTGTGACATCACTTGGTTGCACCTTGGGGAACACTTAATGATCCTTCCTAAGGTGGACCTATTAATAAAGTGCCTTAAAATTTTTTATTTTGCCAATGTGGGATATGACTTTTCATACCCTCTTAACTCTTCAATTAACAAAGTTAAGTTACCTACTTTGAACATTAATATCCCATTCATCTGTTATTGGTTTTGAGATAATAAATTTATCAACTTAATCTACTCAAAACGTAGGTTTCATATTTGTAACTTATTTTCATTTTTAATAAATGAAACTCAATTAGAAATTTGATCCAACATTGGTCAAACTTCAATTTAATGAAACCAATTTCCAACAATTATTTTGTAATTGAAATTTCTTTTTGTATTCTTTGTTGATTCTTTTTACAAAAAAAGAATAAATTAAAACCGTGAGAAAACCAATGTAGCAATTCCAATTATTTTGTAATTGAAATATTTATTGTATTATTTGTTGATGTATTTTTTTTACCTAAAGAACATCCTTTTGACGTTGATGAAAAAAAACACTATAAGAAACCCCATGTGGCCATCCATTCCTCTCTCTTTGTATGCACTGATATTTTTTTTCTTAGATCCGCCCCTAATAGCAGTTGAAATAGATTGTGACACTACTGAGCAAAATTCCTAGATTCGTCACTGCTACCAATTGTTAGAAATAGTTACACTAGCATGCTCGGAATGATTAAGGAGCATGCTTTGTAAATGCAGCGGAAAAATAGATCGACATACCTCCAGCCATTGCGTCGGAATCGAAATCGGAATGAAGTCGGAGTTTCACCGACTGAGAACTTGAAAGACTTCTAAACTCTTACTCCCTCTTTTCTACTGATGGTGTGTATTTCTCAAAATGAGAATGAGTGAGTTTAGGGACCTCCAAAAAATTTAATTTATAGTCTCTTTCCATCAAAGAGAAGTTGCTGAACATGGGTAGTTTTTGACGGTATCCACGTTCATGTAAGTGGCTAAAGATGGTGGGTGGTTACGGAGCGGTTGCTCTATTCACAATGTGGACCACTAATAGGGAAAAAACCCAAATAACTTAATGAATAATGGCGATAGGTCCTCTAACTATGAGTATTATCTTCCATGTATCACAATACATTTAGTACCTCAAACACTAACCCAAATAACTTAATGAATAAACCCTATGTTTATTCAAGGTCCAAACTTAATAATATTTTCTCAAAATGAATGTGCACAACTGAATGAGAAACATCAACTGAAGTAAGAATTTCATCAAAATAACAAACGTACTTACAATGAAGATTTACATAATGGAACCAAGTCCCATTCTAAGTATGATCCTTAAAACTCTTTGGTGGCATGCCTTTAGTTAAAGGATCGGCAACCATCAACTCAGTGCTAACGTGCTCAATGACCACTTTATTTTCCTTAACACGTTCTCTAATGGCTAAGTACTTAATGTCGATATGCTTACTTCGACTATCGGTTTTGTTCTTTTTAGCCATAAAAATAGCAGCTGAGTTGTCACAATACAATTTCAATGGCCTAAAAAATGAATCAATGATTCTAAGCCCGGACATGAAACTCTTCAACCACACACCGTGTGAGGTAGCCTCAAAACACGACACGAATTCGACCTCCATAGTGGAAGTAGTAGTCAAGGACTGCTTCACGCTTCTCCAAGATATAGCTCCACTGGCTAACATGAAAATATACGTGGATGTTGATTTGAAAGAGTCAACGGCCATGAAAATGAATCGGAGTAGCCAATCACCTCCAAATTTTCTTCCGTCTATATACATGAGCATGTAATCCTTTGTTCCTTGAAGGTATCTCATGACCTTCTTTGCGGCTCTCTAGTGGTCAATTCTGGGTTACTCGATATCTCCCCAAAGATCAACAACAAATGCAATGTCGGGTCTAGTGCATACACGAGCATACATAAGGCTTTCAATAGCTGACATGGAATATCTTTCATTTGTTCCCTTTCGAGCTCATTCTTGGGGCACCGGTCTAGGCTAAACTTATCACCCTTCTACAATGGGTGCTACACTAGGTGAACAATCCTTCATCCAAAATCTCTAAAACTTTGTTGATATAGGTCTCTTGAGACAAACCCAAAATGCCTCGAGACCTGTCTCAATGGATTTTAATGCCAATGACATAAAATGCCTCTCCCATATCCTTCATATCAAAGTTTTTCGAGAGAAATTGTTTCACATCGTATAACAATCTTTATCATTGGTTGCAAGCAAATATCATCCACATATAACACAAGGAAACAAATCTTGCACCCACTAACCTTAAGGTATATGCATTGATCCATAACGTTCTCTTCAAACCCAAATGAAGTGATGACGTTTTGGAATTTTCTATACCATTGGCGGGAAGCTTGTTTCGGATATATAGATTTATTAAGCTTACATACCAAATGCTCACCACTACTAGAGGAAAATCCTTCATGTTGTTTCATATATACCTCTTCCTCTAGATCACCATTAAGGAAAGCCGTCTTCACGTCCATTTGATGTAACTCTAAATCAAAATGGGCTACCAATGCCATAATTATTCGAAAGGAATCTTTCTTAGATACAGGGGAAAAGGTTTTCGTGTAATCGATTCCTTCTCTTTGTGAGAATCCTTTGGCAACAAGTCTTGCCTTATGTCTCTCGATGTTGCCTTGTGAGTCTTTCTTTGTTTGAAGAAGACCCATTTACATCCAATGGCTTTTACCATTTGGCAACTCGACGAGATCCCAGACTTTGTTAGTTGCCATAGAATCCATCTCATCTTTCATGGCATTGTACCAAAAGCTTGAATCGTTAGAACTTATGGCTTGTGAAAACGTTTTAGGATCATTTTCGGCTCCAATAGTAGATACACGACAGTGTGGGTTCCAG
>CM028383.1:1744678-1834830 GCA_013146195.2 Codonopsis lanceolata | reverse complement strand
CATGTTTAACCATGAAGTGGCTTTTCTCCAACTTAGGGTCAAATTAGTCTCACAACATCTCTTCAAAACCGATGTTAGATTTTCTAGGCAATAATCAAAAGAATTTCCGAATACTGAGAAATCATCCATAAATACTTCAACACATCTTTCAACGAGATCAGAAAATATAGAAATCATGCATCTTTGAAAAGTAGCTGGGGCATTACAAAGTCCAAAGGGCATTCTCCTAAATGCAAAGGGTACCAAAGTGTGGCTCTTGATCCTCGGTGCTCTGATTTGATTATAACTTAAAACCCGTCAAGAAAAAATAATATTCATGACAAATAATCTTCTCGATTTTGGCCATAAAGGGCAAGGAAAGTGATCTTCCTGGTTGCTGCATTTAAATTCCTCAAATCTATGCACATTCTATAACCGGTGATAGTTCAGGTGTGGGAACTAACTCATCTTTCTCGTTCTTAATAACCTCACTCTTAGGAACTACTTGGACTGACTAACCCATTTACTATCAGATATCGGGTAAATTATACTGCATCAAGAATTAAGTACTTCTTTTCTCCTGCTCTCCCATGTGAGGGTTAGTCTTCTTTGTCTTTCTCTAGAAGGTTTACTACCTTCTTCTAAATGAATTTTATGCATACACATAGAAGGACTAATTCCTTTCAAATCTGCTAAAGACCAACCTATAGCTTCTCTATGTGTCCATAAAACTTTTAACAAGTTTGATTCTTGTTCTTCTGTTAAATCTGTAGCAATTATAACAGGTAAAGTTTTACATTCCCCTAAAAATGCATATTTTAAATGGGACGGTAATGATTTAGTTCTACTTCAGAAGGGGATTTGACAGACGGAATAAATTCAGGAATTTCGGGTTTCGCTATCTCTTCTTTATCTTCCTCCTTAGAGTTCTCTTCTTTTTCTTCACCTATTTTTATATCATCAAAATCAGATTTTTGATTTTCCACATCTTCTTTATCATTTTCATCTATTTCTTTTCTATCATAACTAATTTTGATTAGGAATCTTCCACTTTGTTCTTATCTTTACTCTTAAGAGCTTCTAATCTTTCCTTCTCTTCTATTTCAGCTATTAGAGGATAGAAGGTTCTATCATCATATTCTACATATGTATCTTTCTCATAATAATCATCTTCATAATTTTCTTCAAAGGTTTGGGCTGTAAGATTTTCAATTTCATCAATTAAGAAACATGCATTTATGTCACTCGGTCTATTTAACGCATCAAAAACTAAAATTTCTACAGTTTCACCCATCACTGACATTGAAAGTTTACCATTCTTAACATTAATCATTGTGTTGGCAGTGGCCATAAAAGGTCTACCTAACAGAATAAGGACTTCGTTGTTAGTGCATATCTTCCTTTCCATCTCTAGAACCACAAAATTGACTGGGATGATTAATTTATCTACTTGTACTAAAATGTCCTCTACTATGCCTAA
Source organism: Codonopsis lanceolata (assembly GCA_013146195.2). NCBI lineage: Eukaryota > Viridiplantae > Streptophyta > Magnoliopsida > Asterales > Campanulaceae > Codonopsis > Codonopsis lanceolata. Next base: position 1,833,371 of record CM028383.1, on the reverse strand, counting down.
AGGATGTTAAACCGAACGGTCAGCTAACTGTAAAGACATAGTAGTGGGTTTCAGTTCACCCAACCCTAATTGTTTATAAAAAGCGAAAGGCATCAAATTAATACTTGCTCCTAGATCTAGCATAGCCTTCATCTTTTTAGAGCTACCCAAGGAGACTTGGATATTGAAACTACCACGATCTTTTAATTTATGAGGAAGTTCGGGTTGTAAAGCTGCACTCACGTTTTCAGAAACAATAATTTTTTCATTCTTTTCAAATTTGTGTTTTCTTGAGTGAAGATCTTTGAAAAACTTAGCATAAGATGGAATGTTTTTAATAACATTAAGCAAAAGGAGATTGATGTTCACTTTGGATAACATATTATAAATTTCCGTAAATTGCTTATCCATTCTGTTTTTCATAAGTCTTCCAGGAAGGTTCCTCAAGAGGTTCTGCCTCTTGCTCTTTTTCTTTAGTAATTTCTTCTTGAGTATCTTTGTTTGACTCTTCTTTTCTACTTATTTATCTTTTGCTTGATTGTTTTCACTTTTATCCTTTTCAACTTCTTTGCCAGAATTATCTATTTTATCAAGCGCATCAATAGGTTGAGTAGGGTTACTTACCTCTTCTCCAATTACTCTACCACTTCGCAAAGTAGTGATTGATTTTACTTGTTCAGTCTGACTAAGGAACTTCCCTTCTTCTCTTTCTTTTTCTTTAAGTTTTGCGAGTTGATTCCTTAAATTTTCCACTTCTTACAGCAAATATTTGTTAACCGCAGCTTGACCATTGTTGAGGATGTAGTGGCTTATTTCCTTCCCATGAAAAATTAGGATGATTCCTCCAACCAGGATTATATGTGTTGGAGTAAGGATCATTCATTTGTCTTTGAGGGTACATGTTCATTGCATTAACCTATTCAGGATACACAGCACTAGAGGGACACAAATTAGTAGCATGAGAATTTAATCCACAAATAGAACATGCTTCTTGAATGTGCCAATGTTTAAATTGAGCTTGCATATCTGGTTTTTCTTGAACTTGAAATAAACTTCTACTTTTACCTCTTGTACTTTTCTGTTGAGAATATGCACTTAATATCTCAAGCAGGTCTTCTAATGCAGCTGGTGTCATTCTATTAATAGAACCACTGGCCGCACTATCAACCATAGTTTGTAATGCAGGCGAAAGGGCATGATAAAATTGAGTTACTAACACATCTTGCGATAGATTATGATGAGGACACATGATAAGTAAATTTCTAAATCTCTCCTGGTTCATTTTGAAAAGATATAATTTGTTTTCTCTATTCTGAAAGTGATGCATGTTGATAAAATTTACCCATAAACAAATCATATAATTGAGTCAAAGTATAAACACTTCTAGGTGTTAGATTCATAAACCATCTTTTCGCCAAATCTTTTAATGCACATGAAAAATATTTCATTTTTATTTGATCTTCAATCAAACTGCCTAACGGAAAATTTTCAATCATGTATTCATAATTCTTTAACAAAACTTACTGGGTCTTCATATAATAGTCCATGAAATGAAGGCATCATATTATAATAATGACCTTTAAGTTCGAAATTTCTTACCGCTTCTAGTAAGACTAGACATGATGGTGTTGCATTCAACATAGGACGACTGTAATCACTTATAGTTTTATGATTGATTATTACTTCCATATTTCTATTAGCATGTTCTTCCATTCTTTGATTCACAATTACCGGAGGAACCGGATTTTCAGGATTTTGATTATTGTTATCCATTGGAGGATCAACCAGAGGATCCTATCGATTCAACTGTTCTTGATTAACAGGCTGGTTTTCCAAATTATCAGGGTCTTCCTGATTCTTTCCAAGATTATTTATATTTTGATTTAATTCTACCAGCTTAGGATTTAGAGATCAACGATCGTGCATAAAATAATAAAAGCAAATAAAACAAATAAAAACTAATAATTAAGAATAAAATAAAATCTTTTTGTATTTTTATTTTTATAAAAACAGAATTTAAAACTACACTACCAATAAACTAACTACGCAAACTAGCTTGTCCCCGGCAACGGCGCCAAAAACTTGATCGTGTCTTATTTTATTTAATTCCTTGCAAGTGGACAAGACTATCGTAGGACAGCTTGGGAAGCAAGGGTCGAACCACAGAGACAAGAAGAATACAATTAGCAAGAATATCGGTAGCAATTTTAAACTAAGGGGGGGGTTTGTTTATTGATTTTATCTAATCTAATTATTCTAATAACATAATAAATCTAATTAAACTACGCAGTAATCACATTTTGTAGAGATCTGATGGGGGAGGGAAATCTAGGATTAGGGTTTCACTTGTATCTATTCTATAGCTTATTTAGATAAAGTATCATTCAATAGCTTGGGTTCGTTCACGAAAGATAGATATAGCCTGTCGAATTACCATTCAGTCTCCATCTCCAAATAATTCATCCATTCTATATCCTAGGCACAAGAACATATGGATCCTAACTGTCATTTAGGTCATATATAGAACCTGACCCTAACTTATCACTCTCGTGCATCGATAGGTTCAATTTATCATGATGGTGAGTCAGTGTACGACATATGCATATGGCCGTGCAGGTATCCGCACCTCTAGGCCTTTATTACTTGCAATTACATTCATTTGTTCAAAGCGAGATAATAAAGGGGTTGATAAACACCATGATCAACAAGAATTGAACGAATAAAAATATATATTAAGCCATAGATTCGATACAAGTTACCTCCCAACTCCTAGATTAATGGACGTTTAGTTCATCTTTGAAGATGAACTGCACAACAGGATAAAGGAATACATGAATCGATCTTCAAAATTGTAATTACAACAACTAATTTACGTAATACAATCTAATTCCTAAGCTAAAGTTGTTTTCTAATAGTTCTTGAACGTTCTTTGGCTTTGGCTACAGTCCTTTATTTATACCAAAGAGTTGTAGGGGAATAGGAGGTTCAATCCAAGTCGAAAACCCCATAAAATCGGTTCTGGGGACCTTGCGGCCGCATTGGGTCTTCACCTTGCGTCCGCAAGGGTCTAATTCTGGCTGGTCTTGTTTTTGGCTACCTTGCGGCCGCAAGGTGGCCAAAATCTTTCTTCTGCCTTTTTCTCCAATGTTGCACTTTGCACCCCTCCTCAAAATCTTAACTAAAAGCTTCATAAATCTCATAAATTCACCTAAAACCCTGAAACTCATAAAATAGCTCAAAAACACATATCAGTAGCCAAAAGCCTCATGAAATTGCTCATTTTAAGTCATAAAAGTACCCGATAAAGACGTATAAAATACGTCCATCAGGAACGTTGGTGCAAATATCTGACAACTGTGGAGAGATGATCATCCCTTGCGGGCCACAACCAATACTTTCTCTCGGAGAATATGTTTTTGTCCTATACTTATCTGACATGGATACTTATGGCTGCCGAGGATCATTCCCGGGTTATCAGACGTACTCTCAGGAAAATTTTGGGAAAACGAGTAACCAGTGGCATAGATGCTCGGCTCATGGAGATTGGTGAAGATTTGGAGAGTTCTGGCTTAGTAGTCCCCCAAGCCTTATAGCAGGAGTTTCAGTGAGTGTATGACCTTGGAGCATAGTTGAAAAATGTCCCTAATGAAGCAGGGCTCAATAATGTTTAGAGCTATCAAATAGGGCAAAAGCTCGCAGGCATGCCCGCCCCGCCACCTATTAGGGGCGGGTTGGGCTGACATAATCAAAACCTGTTAGGATTCGGGCTTTGCCCATGCGGGCCGCGGGTTGGGGCGGGGCGGGCAATGGGTAGCCCGCATATTCAATTATTCATTTATGATTTATTCATCACTAATCAAAAATAAATTCAAAGCGGCCTAGCCCATTTACATTTTCATCCGTTGGCAGTAAGGTAAGGGACTTAGGGAGTTACTGAGTTAGGGTACTTAGGGACTTAGGGTTCGTCTTCACTCTTCACAGAGTCAGTCACACACACATACTCTCATTCTCAATTCGCATCTCAATTCTCTCTCAAGTCTCACTGCCTCGCCTCACTCCGTCAGACCGGGTGTCATTCATCTCACTATCTCGGTCATCTTCGTCTCGGTCTTGATTCACTGTGCTCGCCGATCACGACACGATACTGCTTCACGCTTGCCAATCCTTCGACACCATTCGCTTTCCCCATCCTGGCTTCCACCTCCACTTGTTATTTCTAGATCCCGGCTCTACCGCCATCGCCATCGCCGCGGCCCTCGACTGCCCCTCACAGAGTCACAGATCTCAGTATAGTCTAGATTCTGGATTTTGGTATTTGACATTTGAGCATTTTGCCTTCTGTGCCGGTGATCCTTCTTATTGTGTTGTTCTCTTTTAATTTAGTGGTTGTTTTTGTTTTGTGGTATTTGAGCATTTGAGCATTTTGCCTTCCTGTGGTATTTGAGCATTTTGTTCTGTTTTTTTTTTCAAACGTAATGATGTAATTTTATAAGTTTTGGTCATTGTTTGCTTTATGGAATTGTTGAGACAAAAGAAAACAAAAAGGTTGAATTGAGTTGCGATAAAAATTTCTTAGAATATTCTTTTGAGGATAACTTCATAATAAATTAGCTTTATATGAGCTTTGATCTTGATTCTATCATGTATGAGAATCTCTAGTCGTTTGGTTCTTATCAAATCAAACCAAGCCCAGGTAACCTTTAAAACTATTTTAGGTTTCTCATGGACAATACCAATCCAGCTTGAGCAGAGTAAAATAAATTTTTAAATAAACCATTTTTTTGCGGGCTAGCCCATTTTGTCTGTGGCCCTACGCGGGGCGGGTTGGGCTAGGTATTTTTAGGATTGTTGTATTCGCGGGCTTTACCGCCCCTCCCCGTTTCATAGCGAGGCTTTTCCGGCCCGCGGGTAAATCCGCCCCGCATGCTCATTTTGACAGCTCTAATAATGTTCCTCACCGATTGAGCAATGCAGGGAGACGGAGCAATGCTAGACGAAGTGATGTTGTTGGCCCGAGTAATACTGTCGTACTGGATAATGGAGATGGTGATGATGAAGAAAGTTTAGAGGGCTCTCATCCTGATGACGTTGGGGCATCTATTGTACCTTGGAGGAGTGTGTGGGCCCGGTTAGGACGACGGAGACATTGAAGAGGATGGTTGTTAGAGTGGGAGGGGTTAATGACCCTTCCTAAGGCTTTTTTTTTTTTTGGGTGGTATCTTTAGGGTGGTTAATGACTACCTCAATGTCATAGATGTGTATTCCTTGGTTGCACTTATGGACCTTCGAAATTATGTTTTTGTTGTTTTAATATGTATTCGCTCTGTAGTGGTTTTTCTTTTGTTGGCCAAGAATGGAATGTAACACCTTTTGTTGTAATATAATGAACTTTTTCGTACATCTGTACATATTCGACCTCACCCGAAGATTGCATACGTTCCTCAGTGCTGAGGCTCAGGTCGATGTAGTTCTTCCCTTGAGGGAAGACTTTTGTTGAATACCTATTTTTTGTTGAAAGCTGTAAAATGATTGCTGTAGACCATATGCTGGAGGCTGTTCTCTCTTCTTCTCTTGAATTTTCTTTTGTTGTGTTCTACTTTTTGCCTAGGCGCCCTTTTGTGGTTTTCAACCTAGAGAGCCCTTATCTCTCCTTATATATTCTTTTTTCAATGCTCTAACTTTTGCCTAGACCGCCCTTTTAGGTTTTCAATCTAGCGAGCTGAATAGAGACACAGTAACTTGATCATTTTGGCGCGTCGTGGCCTATGCATAATACCGTTTGAGCTTGTCCATGTTGAAGGGCTGAACGGGATCTTCTCACTCTTGATTAGTAAGGAAAACAACGTCTCCTGATTGTATCTATTTTACGATATATGGTCTTATCCATGGAGATTTTCATTTTCCCTTACTGTCCATATAACTAGGGGCTTTTCACGGAGTATTAGATCTTCTACTTGAATGCTTCAACCTTTGACCTTTTTGTTGAATGCTCAAGCTATTAATCTTTGGTATGCTCGAATGAGTTCTAAGGCCAGTAACCTTCGTTCATCTAATAGAGCTAACTCATCGTAGCGCTGTCTGATCCAGTCAACCTCGGCTATATTTGCTTCCATCATTACTCTTAATGATGAGACCTCAATTTCAATGAGCAGCACTGCTTCCATGCCATAGGCTAGAGAATAAGGTGTAGCCCCTGTAGGTGTGCGAACTGACGTTTGGTAGCACAAGAGTGCTAATGACAATTTTTTCAGGTCAATCCTTTCTTGTTTCAGCCATCTTTCGATAATGTTTTCTAATGTTTTGTTGGTTGTTTCGACGGCATCATTGACTTGTGGTCAATATGGGGAAGACTTGTGTCGATGTACTTTGAATTCATTGAGCAGTCGATTTACTTCACCCTCGAAGTGTGTACCATTCTCAGAGATTATTTCAAAAGGTACTTTGTAACGATATATGATATTTATTCTGATGAAGTTGGCCACTTTCTTGGCATTCAACACTTTGTAATAAGCAGCTTTTAATCCACATTATAAAGCAGTCGACTACTACTAGGACATACTCATGGTCATTTGATCATTTTAGGTGAACCTGACCCATGACATCGATTCCCCATGTTGAGAAGGGCCAAGGAATAGTGGAATTGATAGTATATGCGAGGGAACGTGTTGTAAATTGGCGAAGCGTTGGCATTTGTCGCAGTGACGCACTCACCGAATACAATCAATTTCTAGCGTACTCCAATAGTACCCTTGTCGAATTGCTTTCTTTGAAAGGATATGCCCATTCATGTGTGGCCCACAAGTACCACCATGTAGTTGGTCCATGACTCATTCTATTTTAGCTTGATCTATGCATAGCCGATTCAATCCTTGGTAATGCCTTTTGTACAAGATATCTCCGCTGATGACAAATTATGATGCCCATCTTCGTAGGGCGACCTTCCCTCTTTTGTCTAAATTAACGAGATAGTCTCATTCCTTAAGCAGATTCCAAATGTCTAAGTACCAAGGCTCATTATCTTTGTCGAGAGTTGTGTCAATTGTAAAGCAGTAGGCATGAGTTATTTTCTTCCCGACCATAAATGGTTGAATGTAGATTTATGTTGGGACTTTGACCAATAAAGCTAGTGTCACCAGGGCATTTCCAAATTGATTTCTATCTCGTGGAAAATAATGGAACGAGATATCAACGAATTCTTTTAATAGAGTTGTGAAACGAGCATGATACAGTTGTAGCCGAAGATCTTGGGTTTTCCATTTCCCTCCAACCTGATTTATAATTAGGGCGGAATCACCAAACTTCTATTTCTTTTGCTCCTCTTTGAAGAGCTTCTTCTAAACTGGCGATGCAAACTTCGTACTCAGTAGTGTTATTTGAACATTCAAACTCTTATCTTATGGCTAAAGGAGTGTGAGAATCAGTTGGATCAATTAGCAGGATTCCTATGCCAAAACCTTGTTTGTTGGCATCCCCATCAATGAACATTTTCCATTTGGTGTCATGATCTGTGATTTCAAGGATACCCTCATCTGGAAATCTGTTTCTGTAGCGTCTTCTGATTCTAGTGGTAAATCAGGTAGATGATCTGCGATCACACTCCCTTTGATAGATTTGCATGTGATGTACGTGATGTCAAACTCATTGAGTAAGAATGACCATTTAGTCAGTTGATTAAAAAGCGAAGGCTTTCCGAAGATGTATTTCATTGAGCCCATTCTTGAGATCACTTTGATGGGCCGAGCTTGCAGGTAGGTTTTGAGCCTTTACATTGCCCAAACTAGACTAGTACAATTTTTCTATGAGACTGAGTAATTGAACTAGCTACCTTGTAACTTTATACTTATGAAGTAAATGACATTTTCGGCGTAGGAATCTTCCTTTTCTTGTGCAAGCATAGCCCTACCACGGTGTCTGCGACCGTGAGGTATAACAAGAGAGGTATGTGAATATGAGGATGAGCTAGCACTAGCGGGCTAACGAGGTATTCTTTGACTTTTTCAAATGTGAGCTGACATTCTTCATCCCATACATGGTTAGTGTCCTTTTTCAGGAGCTTAAATAATGGCTCACATATAGATGTCAGTTGTTTGATGAAACGACTGATATATACTGTAATCGGCCCAGGAAACCCTTGACTTCAGTTGAAGTTCTTGGTTGTGGCATGTCTATGATAGATTTTATTTTTGCAGGCTCTATTTCAATTCTTGGCTCGGTTACCATAAACCCAAGACTTTGCCTTTTGTGACCCCAAATGTGCATTTTGTTGGGTTGAGCTTCATTTGGTGTTTCCGTAACCTTTCGAACAATTTTCGAAGGTCTTTGACATGGACACCATTTGTGTCATCAGAATGAATGATCATGTCATCCACATACACCTCGACTTCTTTATGTATCATGTTGTGGAAGAGAGTAGTGTCAGTTCTTTGATATGTAGCCCCAACATTCTATAGCCCAAATGAACATGAATGTATAGCAATATGTTCCCTAGGGGTGATGAAAGAAGTTTTTTCCTGGTCCTCTGTTGTCATTTTGATTTGGTTGTAGCCTAACATGCCGTCTACAAAGGATCTTAATTTGTGAGAGACCACGACGTCTACCACAATATCAATGTTGGGTAGAGGGAGGTCGTCTTTGGGAGATGTTTAATTGAGGTCGCGGAAGTCCACGTAGATCCGAACCTTTCCATTAGGTTTCGGTACCGTCACTATGTTTGATAGTCAAATCAGGTATTCCTAGGGGTGTAAGTGGTTCGGTTTGGTTTGGTTTATGCCAAAACCACAAACCGAACCGCCTCCTAGTGGTTCCAAAAATCTCAAACCGAACCGAACCGAGTAAGACTTGGAACCGAACCGAACCGAACCACCCGGTTTGGTTTGGTTTGGTTCGGTTTTGTGGTTTATATGTATAGATTTTTAATGAAAGTAACCAACATTGAAAATAACAATAAAAATAAGATTGTAATTTAGAATTAACGTCAAAATTAGGAAATAAGTTACTAACAACAAATTATCATAAATAAAACAATACAAATTCTAAAATAAACACAAACAATGGAAAAAATAATAGTTATCCAACAATCAAGATATTGTTTGGTTTAGTATCCGTCTATATATGAATAAATCAAAGGTTCAAAATAGTTAATATATGTAATATAATATATATTATATAATAAAAAATTAAAAATATATAGCGTGGTTTGGTTCGGTTCGGATTGGTTTGGTTCGATACCAAAAACCGTGAACCGAACCGAACCCCATGGTTCCCCAATTTTTGAAACCGAAACCGAACCGTCTTCGACCAAAACCGAACCAAACCGACTGGTTTGGTTTGGTTCGGTTTGGTTTCGTGGTTCGGTGGTTCCAATTTACACCCCTAGGTATTCCACCACCCGAATGAACTTGACGTGTAGCTATTTCATGATTTCTTCTTTCACTTTTAGTGACCATTCTGGCTTAATTTTGCAAAGCTTCTACTTAACTGGCTTAGCATCAGAGTATGTTGGTATCCGATGTTTTACAATTACTGGATCCAGCCCATGCATGTCTTCGTAAGACCATGCGAAGACATCTGAAAACTCTATGTGTAGACGGATCAATGCTGCTCTTTATGCCCCTTAAAGATAACTGTCGATCTTGATCTCTTTGATCTCATTGTTCAGCCCCAGATTTATAGTAGAAAAGTCTTCTTCTGATGCAGCTAATCTGTGCTCTTCTTGTTGCTTGACCAACTTTGTGAGCTAAATTAAGTATTCTTTATCTTTTTGGTCCACTTTGTTAAATAATTCATTATTAACTGGTTCGATTTATTCAGTTAATTCATTTTTTAGCGCATGTGCAACCAAGGAATACGTGAAGACATCGAGATTTTCATTATTAATTTCTAGGGTTACATGGTTGGCTATTTTATTGAAGGTCATGGGGATTGAGGTCCTCAATTTTAGGAGGCAGGCTGGTAAGTGACCAGTCCGAGGAAAAAAGGGAAACAGGGGAAGGGTGTATCTGAAGCGATCCACCAATTCTATTGTTGTTAGGAGTGGTCCATTAGTAGTGTACCAGTTTTGCAGTGGTCTATTAGTAATAGCCAAGAATTCTGCCGGGAGCTGAGGAGTACTCGGAGTTTTATAAGCCCCTAATCACATTCTATTTTCCATGTATGCTTCTTTATGCTTTCAGATTTATTCTTCTCGATGATGTCTTGAATGATATCTCTAAGCATGGAACTTGAGTCCGTAGTATGTTCGCTGCATCGGTGATACTCGCAATATTGAGAATGATTCCAATGGGCTGGTGGTTTAAAATTTTGGAGTGGCTTGAGCTTTCCTTGTGCTACCAATGTTTGGAAAACTATAGATCTTGGAGCGATTAAGGTATGATAATGCCTTTTCTTTCTTGGCTGTTCTTCGATACACATATCTTTATCCGGGATTTTTATTTCTCCATCCTCTTGCTCTTGATTAGGCTGATCTATTATAAACATGCCGATTTTCAGTGTTTTTTGTCTTGTTGGAGGTATTGGATTGACTTGTGTTTCATATGTCATATATTTAGTAGGATTTGTTGGACTTTCCGTGGCCTTTTGTTCTCTTGTTGTTTCTTCTCCCCTGTAGTACTCATCTTTTAGCACTACTTTGGTTTCCAGGTATCAATGGTTTTGTACTATCCTGTGGGACCTTGTGTTTTTGACCAAGTGCAAGAGATGGGTTGATCTTTGAAGGACCTTATCCTACTTGAGTGTTGCATGGGAAGACCTTTTGGACCATTGTTATTGGTGCTTCAGTCTGGATAGGGTTTTCTTGCGGGTTTTTAGAGTTTTTATGAGAGATGGCCTTTGGAGAGATTTTCGAGGGAGTTTCATTAATATTTGGATGTGGAATGGTTTGTGGTAAGTGACCACCTGTAGTTGGAGGGATGGTTTTTTGGATAGCTGGTTTGGTGTTTGATTGAGGATGTTGAGGTAGACCACCATTAATTATATTGGTGTCTCGAGGGAAGACATTTTCCATGGAAGTGAAAGTTTTGGTTTTTGGGCGAGACAATGAATTATCATTTGTAGGTCGTGAGCTCTTGATTTGTTGAGAGAATTGGATGAAGATTTATGTTAAACCTTCAAAAAGATTTCCAAATATTTGATTTACGGTCCTTTCTATATGGGTATCCAATTCTCGTTTTAGTCATTCTTGGAATTTAGGATTTGGGGTGTACCCAGGAGTTTCTGTTTCTGTACCCAAAGAGGTATGTTCGTTTTCGGTAGCCATTTTACCTAAATCTATACCATCTGATCTGATCTTTATACTCTCTGGCGTGACCTTTGTACTTGTATCTCATATCAAATGACCAGTGCTATCTCTTCCTTTCCAAATTTGTGTCAGGTTTCTGAGAAACAGGGTTGAATGTAGGGGTGTAAGTGGTTCGGTTTGGTTTAGGCCAAAACCACAAACCGAACCACCCCTATTGGATCCAAAAATATCAAACCGAACTGAACCGAGTAAGGTTTGGAACCGAACCGAATTACTCGGTTTGATTTGGTTTGGTTTGGTTTTGTGGTTTATATAAATTATTTTTAATCAAATTAACTTACATTAAAAAGAACAAGAAAAATAAGATTTTAATTTGAAATTAACATCAAAATTAGGAAGTAACCTACTAACAAAAAATTATCATAAAGAAAACAATATAAATTCCAAAATAAACACAAACAATAGAAGAAAAAATATTTTTCCAACAATCAAGATTTTGTTTGGTTTAGTATGTGTGTGTGTGTGTGTGTGTGTATATATATATATATTATGACTAAATCACATGCCTAGATTATATATATATAATAACATGATCCAAAGGTTCAAAATAGTTAACAAATGTAATATATTATATATTATATAATAAATAAATAAAAATATATAGGTTGATTTGTTTGGTTCGATACCAAAAACCGTGAACCGAACCGAACCGGACGGTTTTCTAATTTTTGTAAGCAAAGTCGAACTGTCTTCGACCAAAACCGAACCAAACCGACTGGTTTGGTTTGGTTTGGTTTGGTTTGATTCGGTTCGTGGTTCGGTGGTTTCGATTTACACACCTAGTTGAAGGTATCAGAAGGGAAGGTTCCAGGAAATTTTTTTTTGTTTAAGTACAGTGTGCTTGTATAATTTAACTTTGTTTATTTTATTCCTAAATTTGATCGGACAAGCACATGCTTTGTTTTGACAGTCTGAGACTTTTTCTGGAATAATGAATTATTTCTCCAGATTATAGAACCTTCGTATTTCACCTGGTAACCGATTTGACCAACCACTTTACAATATTCACAAATTGACCAATGTACTCAATAAGTGGGTCCATTGTGGTCTATGCCGTTAACGGGCAATCCATTTTTTTAGCGGACCGTTGATGTGGACTAAAGAAGAGACTTTATGAGGGGTATTTTTGTCTAACATGATTTATCATTATCTAACACAATATACAAATTCTTATTGACCTACCTATGATTATGATGATGATGATGATGATGCTCCTTAACCCTCGTTTTCACAAGAGGTCTTAAATGGAAAACCTTAACTCCTCTCTGCTCCCCCAATATCAAGAACCCTAATGAAACGCTAATAGAAAACATAGGCAAACTACAATCAATCACAACACACTTCATTAATTTAAGAGTCATCCCGTCCTCATCGCCTCCCGTCATTTTGATCGTGAAGACCCAAATTTTGGCGTTGGAAATTGAGTACATGGCGAAGACGTTGATTGATCCAATGAGCTTAATGGAAACACCATGATTAATTCTAAGAACCAAGATCGGTTTGATTGCACACAACGCGAGCTAAGGAGAAGGATTGAGTGGTGGAGTTGAGGATCCAAAAGCAGAGGAAGAAGGAGGCACCATGAGGACAAGGGAGGAGACGAGAAAGAGGACACAGGGGGTAGAATTGAGACTTTGGTTGTGGAGGCGAAGAAAGGTGGCAGTGGAGGAGGGAGGTGAGATTATGGTATGAGGTGGAAATGGGGAAGAGGAGGAGAAGGTGAAAGGGAAGGGTGGAGAGAGGAAGAGTCGAAGTACATGAGAGCTAGAGCGAAAGGTGGGGTAAAAGAGAAGGGAGGTGGTGGTTTGGGGAGGAAAGCAGAAGAGATTGGCGATGGTGGTGGGGGAGGTTGAGCTATCGGGCTTGAACAACAACCATTAGAGCCAGGCAAGGTAGGGGGCATATACGTCGAACAAGTCAATTACTCATATCAAGACCAAATAATTCATCGGTTAATATTTTTCACGAACAAGACATGGTGTGTGGGTTGGTTTGTCGAAGGTAACAAGGTAAAAAGTACAAAAATAGCCCTCATAAAGTCTTTTCGTTAGTATATATCAATGGCCTGCTAAAAAATTGAAAAGTTTGTTTATGACATGGATCATATTGAACCCACTTATTGAGTACATTGGTCGAATTTAAAAATATTGTAAAGTGGTTGATTAAATCGATTACATGAAAATAGTACAATTTTCCCTTATTTTACTGCGAAAAGGGAGGCAAACCAATCTATATTATAAAACAGCTAAATAATTGACTAAGATATTCAGAGGTTGAGATTAAATTATCTTAACGATTGAAATTCACTCTCACATTCACATGTGTGAGTAGTTATTCATTTTAATTCCATATTTTTTCTTTTCCTATTACAAGTCACACTAATAATTAATATTATGAATAATCATCATTTTTTCTTCTCTTTACGTTTTATCTTTACATTACAGTCACATCATTTAATCTTCTAAATAATAACCCTTTTATGAAATATTAATCCTTCAATTATCACTTAAAGCAATATATCCCTCAATTGCAACATTTTTTAAAATTATATCTTTTTATTTAACACTGTTATTTCAATTGACAAAATCAAATATATTAACATCATACTATAAACACGAACACAAAGATCTAGTATATATATATATATATATATATATATATATATATATATATATATATATATATATGGGTTTAGGGCTTTAACCATTTCCCTTTTCCCTTTTTTATTTTTTACTACTACGTTGAGGAAAATACGACCATAAGTTTAAGCACACACGAAGTCTTATCTTCTTTCCTCTTTTATTGTCACATGTCCCCGTTGGAGGAAACTCATTGTAATAAACAAGAACCATTGTAAAAAAGTAAAAAACAAACAAACAAAATTGTCCCACGGGGGCTCTCTCTCTCTCTCTCTCTCTCTCTCTCTCTCTCTCTCACACACACACACAAGCCCACCACCATTTCTATTTACTGTACACATCAAACCCAATTCTTGGATTCAAATCAAGTCCCCACCACCCTCTTTCAGTTCATCATTTTCCTCTTACAGAAAAAAAGGGTCTTTATAGAAAATTGTGTATCGGCAACTTTTTAACTACTGTACAATTTAAGCCACAGCAACGGTCCCAGTCTGTACAGCAGATTTCTTAGTACCATCCGTTGTTTGTTTTGTTGATCTCTTAGAAGAAGAAGAAGAAGAAGAAACCCTCCATCTCCTCTCTTTTGCTTCATCACTCTCTATTTGTTCTTGCCTGCACTCTTGGCTACAAAATGGAGTATCCCCTCTGCAAATTACCAATGCAACCATCAGAAATCTAAGACTAATTTAATTTTCCTTATATAAAAACAGATTTTTTATCTTCTTAATTTTCAAAAGTGAACTCTTTAAACAAACAATCCAAAAATAAAATAACAAACTCTTTTCACGGAAGAGGTGGGATAGCTATTCTAATAATACCCAAAAAATTTAGAATCCAAAAATACCCGTAAAAAATGGGTTTCTCCAAGATCCGGAAAAGGAACAAATTCAGCACGATGTACAATTATATCAAGCACGAAGAAGACCTTAAAAGTATGAAATTATGGGTGATCAAGCTCATAACTACCTGTACATGAAGATGTCACTGTTGTGACCAAGTGGTTTCTGGCAAAGAGAACAAGCTTCAAGAAAATGGGGTTCTTCGAACCCGGCGTAAGATAGCAAAGTTGACCTCATTTTGTGTAGAAAATATGGAGGGAACTGTTGGCTGTAGATGCCTATTGCTAATATGAGCCTGTGGTGGAAGATATGAGCTAGGGAAGAGAAAAAGCCGGTGAGGAGGGGAAGGAAAATTGGAGGGGAAGAGGTTATTATTTATAGAAGGATCTGAGATGTGGTAGGCTGAGGAGGTAAGGATCAGGTGGTATGCGGAGCACTGAAACTTTGTTGTATACGCTAATAACCATTTGATTTGTTTATTGGCAATCATCTTTATTGATTAGATATAATCATGTAAACAAAACAGAGGAGTAATAAAATTATGAACCTAGTAGTCCTCTAAGAACATTGACTCTAGCTTTATTATTACTCCCTCCCTCCCTAAATTATCATCTTTAATTGACTCGGCGCACAAATTAAAAAAAAATGATTGATTTGATTATTTATATTGGTTTAATGTGTAATTTCTTTTAAAGCTCATATATATGTGGCTCATAATTAAAATAGAGTAAAAAAGTAAGAATAAAATAGTAAAAATAATATTCTAAAAAGATAAGTTTCAAACTGGACAATTATTTTGGGACGAACGAAAAATGAAAGAACGACGATAATTTATGGACAGAGAGAGTATTATTTTTAGATCTATATGTCCGTGTTATGGTGTCATTTAAGTCTGACAATTGTAACACATGATCCATTAACTCATCAAACCCAACCCACTAATTATTCAACTCAATCCAACCCATTAATATTTTTGGGTTGAAGTGGGTAACCCTTTCGACTCAATAATATTAAAGGGTTGGGTTGGGTCGGACCCGTTACCCATTTTCGACTCGTGAAATTTTTATGCTATAAATGTATGTTTTTTGGGGAATTTTTTGGGTTGAGACAGGTCGACCCGCTTTAACCCGTTACCCGTTTCAACACAACTCATTCCAACCCAACCCATTTCAACACATTTGACATTTAGATTCTAATGGGTTTCGACCTGTTTTAACAAATTACTCATTCTAACTCAACCAATTGCCAGGCCTAATGTCAGTATATCTGATTTTGTCAATTGAAATAACATTGTCTAAATAAAAAATGTGATTTAAAAAAATGTTACAGTTGAGGGGTACATTTCTTCAAAGGGCAATGCGGGCCACTCTTATTTTGCACCAAAATACGAGTACTTTATGACATGGTACACTCTCATTGGTTGGAGTGGTGGGATCCACAAAATGTCCAACCAATGAGAATGTGCCACGTCATAGAGTACTCATATTTTGGTACAAAATGAGAGTGGCCCAAGCATTACCCCTTCTTCGAATGATAGTTGATGGATTGATGTTTTATAAGAGGTGACTGTTTAGAAGATTAATCGCAGTGTGTGACTTTATAATATGAAAATAAAACATAGGGAGAAGAAAAAAAATGTCACTGCTCATAATATTAATTGTAGGAGGTGACTTGTAATAGGGAAAGAAAAAATAGGGAGTTAAAAATGGATTACTACTTGCACATGTGAATGTGAGTGTGAATCTCAACCGTTAAATTTTTAAAGATAATTTAATCTCAACCTCTAAATAGCCCTAATCAATTATTTAATTGTTTTATAATATAGATCGGTCTTGTTACAATGTGTTATCGATCATATTGGCTCTTGGTTCTGAAACTAATTCTTAACTCTTCTGCTGGTCTTTTTTTTTTTTTTTTTTATCAAATGAGAGTCGAGCACAAAAGATCCTGTTACATAAATCGTTTCACATAAAAATTCAGTTGTGATCAAGTATTTCGTAGACATGTTAGTTGAGAAAGTAGAGATTACAAATAGGTCATGATTAATTTTAATTTATTTTATCAGCATATATAAAGTTATTTGTCTTATATTAACAAATAGACAAAATTATAAAATTTCCCCCAATGTTTGATGTATCCACCTAATCACATAATCAAGGTTTTAAAAATCGTTAAGCGGTCGTTAGGCGGCACACAACGCCTAACGCTTAGGGGAGTAGTCGGGGCGTAATTGGGGCCTAAGCGGAGCCTAGAATTAAGTCATAATTATCATTTTTTTTGATAATTTATATCAAAGATTAAACACATTGACTACACATTTTTTTATGTTTATTATTTTATCAAACACTTGTATATATTTGTAAAATGAACAAAAATATATAAACCTACAATTAATCTCAATTCTCAACAACCCCAAAACAATAAACCAACCAAGTTTAGAACTAAAAACAAAAAAATATTATTCCACCTACCTAATGCCCCTACAACCCACAGTCTAACATATCCTCCATAATATCTTCTCATTCTAAATTCTGAGTCTCGAGACAGCCCCCTTCTTCTTCATCTTTCCTCTATTTATCTGACAGACTGGCAACCATTTTTTCTTTTCTCTCTCTCTCTCCAGCAGACTGACTCTCCTCATTTTTTCATCCTCCAATCTCTTTCCTTTTAGATCTAACCCTTTAATCTATCCCCTCTCTCATCCCACTGAATATCCATAAAATCAAACCATTTTTTCTTTCTACCTCCATCTATGTCTCACCATTACTACTCACCCTTCCTTCTCCATTTCGCCCCCCCTTCATTCTCCGGTCACCACATGCCACAAAATCAAAGGTACAAAAATAAATTAAGGTCGGCGAGGTTTGGCATAGGCATCAACTTTGTCGATTAGGCGGTGACTAAAAAAGTCGCGACGGTAGAGAGGGGCCTAGTGCCTAGGTGGAGCTAGGCGGGGAGTTTTAGAACACTGCTCATAATGCACCCCAACTTAAGGTTTGTTCCATAATGATATCTGAAATTACATTTTTTTTCTCGTTTTTCACCCTGACCGTTATGGACGTTAATAGAAGTAACGGGAATTAATATGTGGATGTCACGTAAGGGCTATTGCAGTCATTTAAACATAAGTCGTAAGGGTATTGAGGTAATTTTCAATCCCATCTTTCAATCTTGTCTTTGATCCACCACCAACCTTCATATATCCATGTTTATCTGCATTCTTAATTTTTCGTTGTCTTCAAACACCTAGCTTAGGCCAAAGATCCACTGGATAGGTCTTAAATCAACAATACCATTTTATCAATTTCATGATTAATAGCACTAGAGATCATGCACCCAAAACAAGAAGAATTGATACAGAAATATGACGACATTGGTGGTGACAACTGAACCTTGGCGGAGTTAATCAAATGACGAAGAGGCGATAGAGATGGATGGTGACGATGATTGTGAGATCTGGCTTTTGGACAACTTTATTGCCGTCGATCCGTCAGTGACGGTGATGAGCTCAAATTTGACTCTACCATTGACAACGACAACAATGGCAAGAGCAATATAAAGAAATTGACTCCCTCTCATCTTTTGCCAGTCACGAAGGTTCTTAGGAAACAGGGAAATGACAGAAAGGGATTCAGTTGATGACTTGGAAGAGGAGGAGGATGCTGAAGTGGTCGTGCGACGCTTTTCAGAGAGGAAGGTGGAACAGTGAAAACGCTTTACATGTCCATATCTTTTTTTGCTTCCATGCTCTTCTATCATTTTGCCATAGCTCCGTTGGCTCTATATTTGTGTTGTTTATGCATTGACTTGAAAGTCAAACAGTGGGTGGAAGATTGACGTTGTGTGAGAGAAAGGGTGTAGCTAATGATAGAGATTATTAGGGTTCGCTTTTATCATATAATATAGTATAATATATATCATTAATTAAAAATTTAAGATTTTACTCCTTAATTAGTTATGATAGCTGAAAAGACCAAGATGTTAATTCCCGTTATTTTTTTAACATTCATAACCGCTAGGATGGAAAATGAGTAAAAAATGAAATGTAATACACAATTATTAAACAAACGTTAAGTTGTGGTGCGATGTGGAAATAAATGGATACATTGGGGAAATTGTAATTTGGGCTAACAAAAAATTCAGAGGAGCATCCCACGCTCAGTGAACTAGAAAGCAGTAGATAACAACCTGAAACTGAAACAAACAAAAACCAGTGTCCTTCCAGAATCCAAGGGGCTTTGAATCCACTGGCACAAGTACAATGCATCTATACGCAAAAGCATTACTAATAAGGTGCTTTTTCTTTTTTCTTTTCTTTTTTAGCCTTTTGGTTCCTTTTTTAATGGAAAATTGAACATTGCTAATAGTAGTAGTACTACATTTTTTTTTAACGGAGTTTTTTTTTTTTACTTATATAATTGGCCATTGCTCCATTTTCCATCAAAAAATAGATTTCGCTTTAAGTTTTTAAATAGGTAATTTACCAAATTTATACTTCTCACCAATCAAAATCTCTACAATCAATCATTTTTAGTTACTATTATCTTCTCATAATTTAAGCACTCCTTCTGTTCATAAATAAGACAAAAACTAAAAAAAAAAAACGGTCTTATGAATATTTATATAGACGTGTCCCTTTAACCTGATTTATCGTGTGTTGATGGGTTGAGTTGTAACTATAAGAGATCGCAGCTCCGTATTATAAATTGAGATCCGTAAGACAATCTTGTATGAGACTTACTTTCTAAATTATATATATATATATATATATATATTATATATATATATATATATATATATATATATTGGTTTAATATGTTTTTTATTTATAGTTCTTAAACATGTGATCATAAATTAAAGTAGAATAGCAAGAAAATATAAAATTCTAAATTGTTTTTCTAAAATTAAAAGTTTATAAATAACATAATTTTTTAAAACGTACAAAAATAAGGAGTAGGAAAATTATTTAGTAACAAAAGTTAGTACTAACATTTATTTTGAGAAGTAGTGAGTATTAAATTAGGATTTACTAAACTTAAGGACATGTTTGATTTGACTTATCTGAAAATGCTTATGACTTATGACTTATGATAAATTGTTTTTGAAGCGTTTGATTTCACTTATGATAAGATAAGTCATAAGTCATGTATAAGTCACTAAGCATATGTAAGATCATAAGTTATAAGCACTAAGCCTAGTGCTTAATTATACTTTTCAAAAACATGTGAATCTTCTTCTTTATTGAAATTTTATATATTCCAAGATTACCCTTCTTAATAATAAAAATAAAAACAAAAGGTAGTAATAATAATTATTATAATTATAATAAATAATAATAAAAGGAATTATAATGATATTAATAAATAATAATATGAATAATGATAATTGTTATAATAATAATAAATATATTATTAATAATGATAAATACTAATAATAATAATAATACTAAAAAGTAATATTAATAATAATATAGTAGAAATAATTGTAATAATAATAATAAAAGTAATATTAATATCAATATAATAATAATAAAATATAATATTAATAATAATAAAATCAATAATAATAATAATAATAATATTAATAATATAATAAAATAAATACTAAAATTAACAAGTAATAATAATAATAAAAGTAATATTAATGTGAATAAAATAATAATAATAATAATAATAAAGGCAATAATAATGATAATAATAATAGCAATAATTAATAATATTGATAAAATTTTTATTGTTATTAATAAAATAATAAAAAATTGATAATACTAATAATAAATAAAATAAATAATAATGATAATAATATGATTAAAATTAATAATAATAATAATAATAATAATAATAATAATAATAATAATAATAATAATAATAATAATAATAATAATAATAATAATAATAATAATAATGTAAATCACATTTTGTGATGATGTTATTTTAGTCTTTATATTTGATTTTAACACTATTTCAACTTATTAATCAAACACACATACTAACTTATGAAAACTAATCATCATTTTTAAG
This sequence comes from Codonopsis lanceolata, assembly GCA_013146195.2. Lineage (NCBI taxonomy): Eukaryota > Viridiplantae > Streptophyta > Magnoliopsida > Asterales > Campanulaceae > Codonopsis > Codonopsis lanceolata. The sequence continues at coordinate 1,812,598 of CM028383.1, read as the reverse complement.
AAGCTAAATCAAACATCACCAGTTATTAGTCATTAGTCATAAGTCATAAGTAATAAATTATCAATTATAAATAATTAATAATCAACACATATCAATTAGCTAAATCAAACATATCTTAGTTTTAAAATCTCTCTTGCATGTGTACTTGGTATCTTCTAAGATTTTCATGTCGTGTGGTTTAAAAGTTATCCTTCTTTCCGTTACAAAGAATACTTATTTTTGTGACTAATTACACTTTACTTTACTCATCTTATTTTAGTTTTAAAAAAAATATTTTACGTGAAACAACAAGATTGCTTACGATTCTTACTGGGAATAAAGTATTTAAATGATTTTTTTTTTTGTTTTGGGCAAAGAGTTCTCATCTTAAAGTCAATACTTTTTTAAAAAATAACAATTTTAGTAATTCATTAGTAATAAAATAACATTTTTATGTCTTAATTTTTGAAAATAAACTCTTTAAGTGAAACATTTCAAAATAAAATAATAAACTTTTTACCTAAAACAGATGAAGTATGAAATAGTTCTAAATATCGATCTCATAATTTTTACTGTAAAAATTACGAAAATGTATTATTACTTGTATCAAAGTTGCTAGTTAAGAATTGAGTGCACTTACTTAGCTTATTTGGTAATCATTTCGTTTCAAATATTTTTGTTTTATTTTTAATTTTTTGTGAAAAATATAAATAGAAATATATTTAACAATTATTTCTATTTCTGATAAACTAGAAATGTTTCTCATTTTCCCCAAATTTTAGAAATGAAAAAAAATTGTTTCTTTTTTAAAAGAAATGATTCTTTTTCGAAACTTAGAAGAGTCAAGGTTAGTCAACTTAAATGACGTCGAGCCTTCGAACTTTGGCATGAAAATTTTCAACCCTAATTTTTTCCTCTATATATATATGTGTGTGTGTGTGAACCCTAAACTCGTTAAACCACCGACTAGACCTAAAAAATCACATGATCCAACCGAACTCGTTAATATTTTTGGGTTGCACGTGTAACCCGTTTTGACCCAAAAATATTAATCGGTTGGGTTAAAGTGGGTCGAGTACATTACCCATATAGAACTGATAGCTTTTACTCTATAAAATTATGAATTTTTGAGAGAAAATCTCGGATTAAGACGAGTTGTCTCGTTTTAGCCTATCACTAGTTTAACCCGACACATCTCAACCCGTTTAATATTCGGATTCTAATGGATTCCAACCCGTCACCCGTTCCAACCCGACCCAACGAATAAGGAGCTGCTTATCTACATTTTTTTAATAGTAAATGAAATCAAGTGAATTATTATTCAACCTTTTTCAATTGGATATAATATACTATTATGGAAGTTGTAATATATTAATTTTTTTGAAAAAGAATATAACTTTATGAAAGGAAATAAAAAATTTGTTAAAAATGATTAACTTTTGTTTATTTTTCATAATAAAAATAGAAATGGTGCAAACGTGTTTTTGTTTCTTATCCAAAATAAAAAAAATATAAATAAAGTAAAATAAAACATGTGAAACAAAAAAAGAAAATAGAAATGTTATCAAACACTTATTTACTATTTTTAATGTTCATAAATTATTGTTATGTTTAATTTTTTGAGTCAAACAAACAATTATCTAATTTTTAGACGTATAATTTTCTATTTTTAACAAAATAATGAAATACATAATTTGTAGCATTAAAAAGTATTACGAATCATATAATTTATAATTTAGAAAAAAACTACTCTCTCCGTCCCTAAATTATAAAATAATTCAAAACTTACCTTTTAGAACATCTCTTTACCACTTTGAAGATTTAAACTATACATTAAACCAATATAAATAATCAAGTCAATTATTTTTTCTTAAACTGTGCACCGAGTCAAACATGACGATTATTAAGGAACGGAGGGAGTAATATACTTTAAAATTTCATTTGAAGAATAGTCCATTAACTAGAAAAATTTATAACAGCATCCCCACTAAGCTAAACTTCATAAGACGAGTTGATATTATGTTTTGCTTGTAAAAATTATATTTTCATTAAAAAGTAACAAAAATAATTACAAATCACGTATTTTATGACAGTAAAAATAAATAAATATATACTCTATATATATTAAATTGTTATCGGAAAAACTTTCAAACTCGAGAGAGAAAAAAAAGAACAATAATTTAAAATGAGGAGTATGATATTTAAAAATTTAAACCATAAAGTATTAATGAAGAATTTTATTTTATTTACAAGTTGAGACATAAAAAAAAGAAGTAAAAGTGTAAGGTCTACATCGTAAATAATAAAATAATACTAGTAGATGCACTTGCAAGAAGACAACTCATTGTGGCATAATGGTAATTTAGAGCCAACAATAATGGCACACAGAATAACTACAAACCAACTATGTCGACTTCACGAGTCATGATTTCTATAGACTCACCCGTCACATTCTGTCCGTTTCTCTTATCCCACCTTGGAGCTGATTAGGCGTAGGTCCCACCACTATATAAAAACATTTTGTGACGGCCCTACCACCCATTACATGCCGGAGATCACAAACATCACCTAGCTGTTTGGACCCCACATGTGGGACCAGTCCATGCAGGCACAGAACTCGAAGTCTCTGTCCCCACTGCCCGAACTGATTGCCCGTCGATCATGGGCAAGTACAATCCAACTACGTATTTTAAATTTTTCTAGGTACACGTGCTGCTTAGTTACAGTACCAGCGGAGCATCTAATAATTCATCTTTTTTACTACGTGGCAGAAAATAATGAAGGTTTTTATTTTATACTTCCCTCCGTCCCTAAATAATCGTCTGGCGCACAGTTTAAGAAAAAGTAATTGACTTGATTATTTATATTGGTTTAATGTGTAGTTTCCTTTAATGTCTATATATATGTGGTCCATAATTAAAGTAGAGTGAAAAGTAAGGGTAAAGTGGTAAAAGTAATGTTCTAAAAAAATAAGTTTCAAAGTAGACAATTATTTTGGGACGGACGAAAAAGGAAAGAAGGACGATAATTTAGGGACGGAGGGAGTATAACAATAATAAATAAAAACTGAAAAGGCGTCATCGTTCTACGTTATTGGAGATGTCACTATCCACGATGGTCGTTGGATTCAGCGGTGGAGATTGCACGATTGACCGATTGGGTGTCTTGTTATTATGCTATTGTCAGGTGGTGTACAACATTTCCTCAGTACAGTACAACTTTTGTTCCATACTGTTTTTGTTGAATAGTGACCGAGAAATATTACGGAGGTCAGACTTGTAATTTCCTGTTCCGAACAAAAAGTCAACTATTCCCCGTTTTAAAATGTTGTTTGGATTAATCCGGCATACCATTTAAAAAAAATGAATTGATTAGATTATAAATATTAGTGAAATATGACAATATATGATTTTCTTTAATGTCTTCGAGTATGTGGTCATAATTAAAATAAGTAGAAAAAATAACAGTAAAGTGATAAATGTGTTTTCCTAAAAGAGAAACTTTTGGAATATGACAATTATTTAAAAAGAAAGAAAAAAATAAAGGAAGACGATAATTTGAAAACAGAGGAAACATTATATTTTTTGATGTTTCACGTAAATAGTTTACTTTCAAAAATTCAGATAAAGTGTTATTTTATTAATAATGAACTATTAAAAATATTATTTTTTTAAAAAGTTTGACTTTCAAACTGAGACTATTTACCCACAACGGGTGAAGTATTTGTTTAAAGATACTCGTCTGTTTTTAAATAATTGTCCAACTTTTTTATCAGTTTCTAAATAATTGTTTGTTTTTAAACTTTCGTTTTAGCAAAACACTTTTATCACTTTATCCTTACTTTTTTTCTTATTTTAATTAGTGTAGAAACATGTATCTTTTAGATTTACTTAAAATCATTAAGATAAAATAGTTATCTAAATCGATTAGAACATTAAGCTATTTTTACCTAGACTTTATACAAGTCTAAATCTATCTACTCGAACATTCAACATATAAAATATCATCTGTTGTTTATGCAACAGATACCCTTTAGACTTTGTTTGGTAACCTGCATACTAGTTTTATTCTATCTGCCTAAAGCATAAGTTATCAACAACTAGAAGTTGTTGATAGACAGTGTTAGCATCTACTTTTACACTTAAATTTTCTATCTGCTGAAATCACTGTATCCGTTGAAAAATATGACATTTACGCGTATATTATAAAACATTATTTTGGTAGATTTTTTCAAATGAATAAACTATTCAAATGTTCTATCAATAAAAGACTTTAATGCATGTCATAAATAACTGGATAGCTATATAAGACGTTTGAAGCAAAGATTTGAAGAATACACCCCTTCAAAATATTACGTGCTCAAGCTTTTATAAACCTCAAATTCTCTACAGCACTCAAAAAAAGACAAACACATTGAAGCCTCCATTCAAACCAAGAACTTCAATCTTTCCTTTGAAGAGCTTCTTCTCCAAAACATTTACTAGACACTTTCACTCATAAATATTATTTTCTAGTTTTTGTTTTGAACAATCAATGATTATCCGTTCCTTTATTCTTTTCAAATCCTTAAAAGGATCTCAGATTGTTGCACGAGTTTGATTCTTTCTAGATCAAACTCTTCAAACATTGGTTTTTGTTGTACATTGATCCGTTATTGATCACTTAGCATTTATATATTTTTAGTGCACTTCAAAATCCAAATTTGACCAACTTGGTAGTGAACGTAACAGTTTTAACACTATGAACCACTCCAAATATTGTGTTCTGTCTACCTTATGTTTTTCATGTTCATACACTTAAGCAGCTTCTATCTACTTAAGTGTTTAACAGTTATATTCCTGAATTCTTTATATGGTTGATCTTATATATTGTCCTTTAATTTAGTCCCCATACTTAAGCGATAAAAAACAAACCAAACCAAACTGTTTTAAGTTCAATAACTGCTACCTGCTGATTACATCAGCTACTGAAAACTTATATTTTTTCGCTGTAACTTTTAAAGGTTTTCAAAACAACCCTCAAAGTTTTAAAAAGACTATTCACTCCCCCCTCTAGTGTTATTTCGTTGCCATTTGGACTTACAATTAGGGTCACTTGCATAATGAGCTTGAAAATAAAAAAGGCTTAATTCTCAATTTGGTCTTCCTACTATTGCGAAAAGTTCGCTAAGTTTTCCTTATTATTTTTTTCACAGTTTGGTAACTCTACTTTACAAAAATGTCAATTTGTTTATGCCGATAATTTTGTTGGACGAAACACTTTGAAAAGACTAAAATACCCATAACTGTGACACATGACGTGCACATGGACTTGAGGCCTCCTAAACAAAATCATTTTTTTTTTTTGTGTTTTACAACTTTGTTTGTATTTTTTTCTCATCCTCTTTCTCACCCCTAACCCTAACCCTCAAATCCCATCACGACTGTAATCTCATACCTTTTTGCCTCACCGCCTCTGACCAACTAGACTTATTTATTTCGTTTCGAACTCTCAACTCCTCTCTCTTCCTAAATCAAAATTGAGTTCACACACATAGTACATGCACATAAATGCTCCAATTAAGGCAAACCCAATATCAAAATCAAAATCACATATAAAATGACCTATACATACAACATTTACGCACATATATATATATAGAGATAAACAAACAAACCCACAACATCAATGGACTTGTTTGGTAAAGACGAAGAGTGTGAAACCAACAAATACAAAGGATAAGAAGAAGAGGAGAGCCATTAACAGACTCTTCGTCCTTGTTATCATCATCGTCTAACGAAGTAGTAACGGCAGCGGCAGAGAGGAGGTATGGAAAAAATATATAAAAAAAAGAGATTATATTGAGGTTATTTTCAGTTTTTTAGAAATATTTTAAGCGGTCCATCCAAAAAAAAAAAAAACATTGTGATTAACGTCACACTTTTGATAAAGTAGAGTTACCAAACTATGAAAAAACATAGTAGTGTGAGCTTAGCGGACTTTTCGCAATAGTAGGGTGACCAACTTGAGAATCAAGCCAAAATAAAATATATGTAATACCAATATTTATAATAAAGTAAATATTCATCCACCAACGGTATATAATCTTTTTCTTTTCACAAGCGACCGTTGAATCACGGCATATGCTAATCACAAATTATGTCTTGATTTTTAAAGATTTTGATTGACACGTGTCATGATAAAGGACTTCTTGTATAAAATAGATCATACATCGCCGGTGAATGAAAATTCAATTCCTTATAGGGAAAATTATCCAATTAATCATCATAGAAATTGAGGGTAACCAATTTGACCAACCACATTACAATTTATAATATCTTAAATATGACCAATGTACTCAATAATTAGGTGTGATACTGTGATATGGTCTTGCTGTTAATGCCACATTAAATTTTTTAACGAGCTATTGATGTAGACTAACGAAGTTGTTGGTCCTATGGATGTGCTCAAATAGTCTAGAGGGGGTGAATAGCCTATGTTATCACTTTAAAATTATCTCACAATTCAGTTAAGAATATGGGTGAAACATTTTTAAATGATAAGACAATCTGGGGATGAGACAGGTATGCTGGTAGTACTGAGAAGGAGCTATGTTCATAGCCGAGTAATGAACTCTTTTGACATATTGTAGATAAAATGTTTACTTAAAAAGATGTTTTGGCAGTGGAAAGGTTCTGGTTAAATAGATTTATTTTTAGAAGGTTTAAGCAGTTGTACACGAATATATGTTCAGAACAACAACATACTTAACTCTTCTTCATATGCATGTCATATAGGTTTCAGAATAGATAGCTTTAGTAAATCTAAATCTTTTAAGAACTGGAAAGATAGATCAGAGTTGAGTTTGAAGAGTATAGAATATTTGCAAATTCAACAGAGGTTTACTCAAAGGCAAACATGCTTAATACATCAATTGAGACTATCTAACCTAGCTATCTACTTTTTTTCCCCTAGATTTCCATTCCCCATTCAAGAACTCCTTTTCCTAGAGTTTAATGAACAAGTCAGGAGCAGGTGGAGTCAAGAAGATACGACACGAGAAGACAATTTTATGGTTTGCTCAAATAAAGAATATTTAAGCAACTGAGTGCAAAACACCTGACTCACTACGATGACCTATTATTGCACAACCAACAGTCCTTGCAATGGAATACAAGTATGTTGATATGAATGAAATGTAGACAAACAAATCCTCATCTTCCTTGGACATCTTTGGAGATTTATCTTCAACGGAATATGGAGTACTTGGTCTCTATTAAAGGATTGGTTTCTGAAGTGCTGTAGAGACTGGATTCTTTGAAGGAGATCAAAGATCTCAAATCAAGAAAGGGGTTTATTGATCAATACATTATTTTCTATCGTTGTAGCTTTTCAGATCACTCTTTCTTTCTTCAAACTTTTCATCCTTGCAATCCACATAATGTGTTTTGCAATGGTCTGAGTTTATCATAATGATCTCAAAGATTGCTTAAATGTTGATCTAGCAATATCTAGTGGTCGATCTCTGATTTCTCTTAGTGTCTCTCTATCTGTTCACTTGTTGTTGAAAAAGGGAGGAGAGGTTTTTATAGACGAAAAATGATAGATTCATTGAGAGTATCTTTGAACAATCTTTAGATGTTGGAGTTGTAGTTTGGAAAAGAATAAATCTTATAAACTGTAGGGTAAAGATATTCTGGAAGATATTTCTTTGAAAAGGTTGTCCAAAAGTCAGACTAAGTGGATATGTCACTGTTGTGCAGGTCTGACGGAATAGTACACTGACATTTGGTTTTCCAATAAAGTAGATACATTTGAACTTGAATACAAAATGTGGAGACGAATATCTATTGAATAAAATCCAACTAGATCTGCAGGTATGAAAGTTATCAAGACTTTTCCATAAGTTGAATTTAGGAGAAGCTTGAGCTTTATGTCGTTACTGGCGTCTGCGATGATTCCAATATAGTTTGCATGTGCAGCCTAAGAAGGATCGAGGTCTGCTGATTTGATATTCCTTTAATGATTTTATCTTCTAGTAGACAAGTCTGTTGGTTGACATAGTTGAGGAAAGAACTATCAACTTGTAGCAAATCGGTATGATGTCTTGAAGAGGCTATCATCCTGTAGCAAGTCTGCTGGTGTTGGGGTACTGAATAACTGGTCTGCTGAGGTCATCACGTAAGAGTAGGACTAAGGCTCGGACTCACCTAGTCTAAGACTTATATAATGTTCAACAAGTTGCCACACTAACCAGTATTCGCAACCCTTTTAGTCACTTGGTAGAATATGCAGTAATGTGAACAAGCAAATCAAGGTGTTTCAGAATATGCAAATGAGTAAGTCAAGTTTCAACATGCATATTCCAACAGAAGTGACTTTATCAATGATTTTTTTCCATCCAATATAATTTATTAATAACTCGTTTTTGCACCCGTGCGCTAAACGCACAACATATATTTTTTACAACTAAACTATACATAGGCAAAATGAATAGGAAAATAGATCAATGGAAGTGATTTCAGATGCCTAATAAATGCTTTAGCTTTGTGCTCATTTACCATGCATCAAACATAATTAATTTGTTTCCAAGAAATGAAGAGTAAAAACTAAATATAAGGTTTCGTGATTTTCAAATTTTTTGACTAATCAATAAATTAATGTTTTATATTTTTTTATTAATATCTTAAATGTTATCTAGATTTTGGAGACATAGAAAGTCGTGTGTACATTTTCATATTCCCACATGGTAGGTAAGACAAAAAGTGATGTTCTGTTTTTGGTAAGTGATTTTAGGCGGAAAATTGTCTTATTTAGCAGTGTTACGTGATCTATATATATATATATATACTATATATATATATATATATATATATATATATATATATATAGATCTTTAACAAAAAAAAAAATTGAATGTTTTTAATTTTTGGTTCAATATGTGAAATGACAACATTATCACATTGAACAAGATGTTGCAATTAGTATAAAGAGTTAATATGGTAACTTTGACCTCATCTTCTTCATCGAACCAACTCTTCACCTTCCTAGATTCTTCTCCACCATCGACCAAGTCATTGTCGACGCTGCCAATTAAGCAAAACAAGACTTCTCTCTATCTCTTTCTCTCTTTAGCACCAACTCACCTCCACCCTATATAAAACATGCTCCACCTGATCTCCCCCACCACCCAAATCATCCCTCTTTACAATCAATGTGGATGATGATTCAAGTGTCAAGGTTTGAAATAAGGTGGGGATTGGGGTAGATGAGGTCGACATCGAAGATGGAGGCGAAGAATTGGGATTCGGCAAGAACTCTGATGGTTTCAATGCTGGGGAGTCGGGGATAATCAAGTCTCAACATCCCGTTGAACCTGTAGAAGATGATATTGTACTAGTCCGATTGTGGTGGCCGGAGTCAATACCCAAAGTTCAGACCAAAATGTATGCCCTTCGAAAGACGTTCACATTGCTTGATTTAGAGGATGAGAGCATGGAGGATTTAAAGCTTTTGCTTACATAAAGCTTCATACGTTCGGTGGGTTGTGAACAAGGTTCTAAAAGTCGCTAGACGGGTGTTAGGCGTCAGACCGGGGCCTAGTGCCTAGGCGGGGTTGAGGCGGGGCCGAGAAATTAATGAATAATTACAATAGTTTTTGATTTGTCTAATATAATTTAACTAACAAGTATTAAAACCTTCATATATACTAATATTACATATCATCTAATAATCTAATAATATTAAAATAATAATTATATTACAAATTTACAATTTAAAAGATTAAAAATTTAAAGCTAACAATTCAATTTCGTTGCAAAAAGTGCAAATCCCTAAGAAAATATGAGTGCCAAAAAACTAATTTTGAGTTAAAGTTATAAATTATGTATTTAGATAAGAACAAGGGGAAGAAACCAATGAATGAGAAAGGTAGAGGGCATATTTGAAAATATGAATCAATATTGAATCAATAAACATTAAATATCTCTTTCACTGATTTTAGTTTATTAATAAAAAATGAAAAACTTTTGGGGATTTTTTATGTTTGCACAGATGACGAAGCAGTAGGCCATCATTTCTCCATTTTTGAAGAAGACGAAGCAGCAGGCCATTTCTCCATTTTTCGCAAAAAGGCTAAGCATCAATATTTAAGACAATACATATCTCTCATCTTTCTCCCTAGGTCAGAATGCAAATGTCTTCATTCCGTCTCCAACGCCGACAATTTCAGGATTTCTTTTTTCTTTCCCAGGTTAATAGATCTATTCAATTCATCAAGAAATTGGGAAATCACAAATATCATCATCTTTTTCTCTCTCGGGTAGATCTATCACCGCCGCCGCTTTGTCGCCCTCCATTCTCTATCTTTTCTTTCTCGTCCCTCCATCTCTCGCTCCCTTGCTATACAGCCTGTACTACCATCTTTTGAGGGGCGAAGAAGAAGCTTTAATGGCTATTTTGTACAGCGGCGCCGAGGACGACTAGACGGCGCCTAACACAACTAGGCGGCGATTTTTCTTTCGGTGACTTTTTTGGACGATTTGTAGGAAATCGCGGCGTTGGAGTGGCGCCTAGCGCCTAGGCGGCCGCCTAGGTCGATTTTTAGAACACTGGTTGTGAATCATGTGATGTACTGTTCATTGAAGGGAAAAATGTATGGTGAAGAAAGGGTGCATGAAGGACAAAATTATCTCTCTTAAAGTCTCTCTGTTAGTATAAGTCATAAAAATGACATCATAAAAATTTGGATGTGACGTTAACGGCAAAGACTATATCACACTCAGTTACTAAGTGTATTGTCACATTTGAGATATTATTGGTTGGTCAAATCGGTTGCCCCCAATTTGTACGATGGTTAATTGGATAATTTTTTCCTTCTTGATAATTAATTTACAAAATACCTAAACATAACACATAAATCCCTAAACGTAACACCATTTAAATGATAAAAATACATAACTACCCCTAACTACATTTACACATTACCCATTTTTCTATTAATTCCCTAAACCAACCACACCCCTTCCCAGAAATCACGTCTCCCCCAACCGATCTCACTGTCATCTCTCACTCTCTAACTCCAACCAGCCTCCACACTCTCTCTCAATCTCCCCAAACCAAATTCGAGTGAGAGAGTCTCTCAAAACCAGAAAATCAAATTGGATTAAAATGAGGAGCAGTGCAATCTAGTCGAATTGAAGTGTTCATGAACCTGTGTAATCTTTCAATTTCTAGGTAAGTTTGAACTTTGTTTCAATTTGTTATTGAATTGTTTTAAGCCTGGGTTTTTTTTCAAGTTCACGCAAGAACGCTAGGGCACAGCGGATGTTTTAGAAAACTACCGCGATTTAAAAGCGGTAGTTATATAAAACATCTGCAAATTTGTAGTGGATGTTCTATATAACTACTGCTTTTGAATCGCGATAGTTTTCTAAAACATCTGCATGTTTGTAGTGGATCTTACATATTAAAACCGATGGTCTGTAACAGTTGTTTTGTACGAAAACCGCTATGTTGTAGCGGTTGTTTTGATATATTTTTGAACAAAAGTTATGTGATATGTGTAATATGTGTGTGTGTATGAGTGTGTAAGTGTGTGTGTGCATATATATATATATATATATATATATATATATATATATATATATATATATATATATATAGGATGTTTTATATATAACTTATCACTTCATAACTTAAGTTGTAATTATTTTTTTGAAATAGAACCAAAAGTAGCAGATGTTTTGTGTATTTTTTTGAAAAACATGTTTTTAAAAAAACTTATGTAATATATGTGTGTATATTATAGAATGTTGTATAGATAACTTATCACTTCATAACTTAAGTTCTATTTTTTTTTTGTAACAGATGGAACCCGGACGTCGACGAGGGAAACGTCCAGGTAGAGGATCTGGGTAGAGTACGTAACAGGGTTGTGACTGCTTCAAAATGTAGGAAAGTTACTGATCAGGCACATACATCCACTAATGATGGAGATGGGAGTGCTTATATGCGAACCCCCATTCACGGAGATGATAGGAGGAGTCCAGACCATACCGATATTCCATTTGAGCCTCCTTATAATGCTTCATTGAGGGGGGAGATGACATTCACCTATTACGAGAGAGGATGAGGAGATATAAGCCTCATTAAACATGATGGGTGGCATGGGTGACATGAGTGGCATGGATGCTATAGGTGGCATAGGTGGCATGAGTGACATGAGTGGCATGAGTGGCATGAGTTGTATGGGTGGCATGGGTGGTGTGGGTGGTGCGAGTGGTAGTTCAAGTATGGTTAGCAGGTGTGGGAAGGGTCTGATAAATGTTGATGTATTTACTGCACTACGACATAGACAACATTTAATTGATGAAAAGGAGGAGGATGATTTGGGTTTTGGTCAACGACAGAGAGGGGGCCGAGCACCTAGTAGAGGCAGAGGCAGAGTGGGTGGTTGTGGTGATGGTGATGGTGGTGATGATGACGATGACAATTCAGACGATGAAGTGGATGGGTATGGTTGCATGTTGATAAAGTCACATGGAGGTGGACCCGAGAACACTGAGTTACTTACTGGATTTTGTGATCATATTACATCTGCAATATGTAATGGCGAGGTAATTTATTATATTGACGATGATAGTATTGGCTCAAATTTATTATATTGACTTTGTAATATTGTTTTAATATTGATGAGGATTTATTTCATTATGTTCAACAGGAAAGGCCAGTATTGAGTTGTCATAGCTCCGTGGACCGCCGCACAACATTGCCTTGGAGTATAGATGATATTCTCACTCTTCAGTGGATCGCCCGGAGTAACTTGGGACACTTGATGGAGTGTATGTTACAGCACCTGAACATGCCGTTGATATCAGCCTTTATGGAAAGATGGCAACCGGAAACCAACAGTTTCCATTTACCGTTCGTGGAGATGACACTGACATTGCACGATGTGCATTACATTTTACATATCTCAATGGTCGGGAAACCCATTTTGGCAAGTACCAAGTTAGCTCAGATCAAGTGTACTCTAGCCATTCTCCTACGCATAACACCTGCCAAGGTAGATAATGAGGTGAGGGGAAATGGTATTAGATTTTTGACATTGCAAGAATATTTGGGTGGCGAGACTGTTGCAGCTCAATCGAAGACGATCGGTTATTTTTTGTGGTTGATGGGGACGACGTTGTTCATGGACAAGTCGTCAAACCAGATAAATGTTCACTTTCTACCGTATGTGATGGATATTCCTGATATGCCCCATCACGCTTGGGGTGCAGCGACTTTATCCTTTCTATACCGTCAGTTCGGTATAGCATCAAGGATTGGTTATAGATAGATGGATGGGTGGTTGTCTTTACTCCAGGTATAAAAATGAATACTCTGGATACTGTAAATTTTAAATTATTTTATTTGACGCTATTTTATTGTAGGTGTGAATCTATGAATACTTTCCTCAATTCAGACCAAGTTGTTCAGCAACATAGACCCCTCAAGAGCCATACACTAAGAGATGGGCCTCTTCTCTCGGTGGCAAAAGAAATGATCCCAAGACTCTGTTACAGTATCAAAGAGTCCTCGATCGGATGACTGTTGATGTCGTAAGCATTTATCATTTATAAATAAGGTATCAAAAAAAAGTTTGGATATTTATATTAATATTTGTTTTTCTAGGTTATTTTGACTCCTTTTACACGTAAGCCATCACAGGAGGTACCGATCAGTTTGTTCTTGGGCATAATTCATTGTCATAAAATTACTGAGCCATACATGCATGACCGCTACTTAAAACAATTGGGATATATCCAAACGATTCCCGACCATGTATTCCAGACGATGAAGGTTTATAGAGATCCGAAGACTTTGAAGTACATTTGTGTCCACGATGAGATGCTTCGCAATTTCTAACAATGGGAGCATCATTCTATAAACCTCAAGAGGGTTGGATCGATGGTAGCCAACATTCCGTCTGCCACCGTAGATGGCTACAAGCTTTAGATTTGGGAGTGGACATATTATCGTGTGACGCCGCCGGTTGATGACGATGACGATGATGAAACTGAGGTGACGGGGGATCATCAACCATCGTGGATCACCCATGATCGCTGGCAGCCATCACAAAAGGGATCCCATAGGCCTTCTCATCCATCGAGAGCGGCCGCATGTGCGCGTAGATCGTTTAAGGATCGATTTGAGTCTATACTTCCTCAGCTTAGAGCACTCCATCGTTCCAGACGAGATGCACTTGTGGTCTAGGGTACTTATATGGATAATGTTGATGAAATTGTTCAACAGTTTGAGGATGCATTGTGATATACTTTATATTTGTGTGATGTACTTTATGGTACTTATGTTTTGGTCCTGTATTTTATTTGAACTCGGAGTGTAATATAATTTATTTGGACACCATTGTAATGTATTTTATTTGAACTCGGACTGTGATATATTTTATTTGGACACCATTGTTAGATAATTTAATTTCGACTTTATGTGATGAATTTATAATTAAGCCACTAAACAATTAACAAATAACAATTAACCCATATAAACTTTACAAAATTTACAGTTAAGCCCATAAACTATTAACAAATAATAATTAATCCACATAAACTTTGCAAAATTTACAGTTAAGCCCCTAAACTATTACCAAATAACAATTAACCCACATATTTTTTTGAAAAAACAATAGTTAAGCCCCTAATAATGTTTTACACCATAATTAACCATTAACCCTCTACACTAAGGTAAGTAGTAAATCGATCATGCCAAATTGATAGCCAATGTCGTATCGTTGGGTGACAAAAATCTTCACACCTCGGATGAATGGGAAGACGAGGCAGGGGACTAGAAGGCTTCATCCGAAGTGCTATGAAGTGATTAAATTGACCCACCCAAAGTCAATTCTCATGGTTGGCAGTTGTCCATCATCAGATTGTGCTTGCAACGGCAACCATATATTGCAACCAATCGGTATATTACACAAACAAGTCACAATCCTCTGATACCGTGTAGCAATCACATATCCAAGCATGCCTAGACTCAACCAATGCTCGTTTGAAGCCGGAGAAGTATGCCAATTACATAGTTGGTAAGATCATTCAATGCCACCTTCCAAGAAGTTGATGGCTGAGTAGAAGTCCCAGTAGTCAGTAAGTTCCTGCATCAAGTCATTACGTACCTGATCTCATTTTTCTTCGTCCTTAAAAATAAAGTGGGCAATAACTCGAAAGCCACAGTTTCCATGTTCTTTGACATCTACAACAATTGATATGAAAGTGATCATCAATGGTGGAAGCTGAGAGGCGCATGCAATTGAATTACCCGTTGATGCTAATGAACTACGACCTCTTCCTCTACCTTTACATCTACCTCCTGATTCTCTTTCTGGTTGACGGTTAGCATGTTCGTAACCTGTTTATTTTGTATGGTTAGGTGACAATTATAACCATTAAAGCATAAATCATTTACTATAAAGAAATGTAAAAAGTAATCTGACGTAAACATTTAACATTTTTAAACCTGAGAGGTCTCTCTTTGTCGAGTTCTTCTTTGAACGCCCTTTGTGTCGCACTATTTCTGGTTCAAAAATGTTAGTTGAGGAATGTACACCATCGAAAAAAACTATTTAGCATATTGATATTGTTGCGATTTTGGAGACCCGTCCATATCTGATAAAAGGTTTTTTTTTTTATCAAATCAGCCGCAGATTCCCTTGGTGTACTCATATCTTGAACTCCACCCATAGACAACGTCCTCCAAAACACATGGATATCATGGGGTTCAATCTGGACATTTGTCTGTTGCATGTGTCACATTTCACAACTACATGGTAAACTCTAACTTGTCCTCAACAAACACTCACACTTCTTAGAATCACCCTCAACTGACTCATCTATACACTGTGTTGAATTCCAATCGTATTGTAGCAACTCAAGGGCATGAGACGATACCTTAAATCTCAATCGACAAAGAAGAAAATTTGAGGATGTCAAAGGATGAGCTACATTCAAAGACCTTTCAAATAGAGTCAAGATCTTATTGAACTGAAACTCGATAGGATCGTGGATTTGATTGAAAATATGATCGAAACCCCCAGCTGATGTGCATAACCATCTCTTCAACTGGGAGTGTGCACTCTCAACTCTGTAACATATTGTACAGTTACAAAATTTTTACATAATGTTCATAAATATTAAATCTATTGCATTCATAAGCGTATAAGTTTTACATGTTCGTCGTTTGATAACTGAAATACATGTATTGTTTGGTACAACCACAAAAAAATCTATCCTTATAGGGCTCCAACCACGTCGAATTAACATATCGAACAACTGCCTGGATATTTTCCCACGACTCCTCCATCTCTTGACAATGTATCAAGTATTCTTCTTCAGTTTTCGACTCAACTATATCCATCCACCTCTTCATAAATATGGCTGCATAACTCTCTTTCCCAACAAGTTCCTTACATACTTCTCGACATCTTTAGCTATGTGTCTCTTACACAACATATGTCGAGACATTGGAAAGTAATCTCGTATTGCATTCATGAGAGCCAGTTCCCTATCCGTGACAATGACATTCGGCGGGCGAACATGAACTAATAAAGCACGCAACTGATGTAATGCCCAAACAAATGTTTCACTTTTCTCATTCTGCAAAAAGACAAATGCAACATGAAAGTTCTTCCCCACAGATGTAACTCTGATAATTTCCAATAACGCCAAGTCATATTTATTAGTCTTGTATGTTGAATCCATAAGGAAAACACACGGAAATAAAGTCAACATCTGTTCAGCCTTTGGATGAGCAAATATAACATCAGTCAAAATAACTTTTTCTTTGCCAACTCTCTTTGACCTGAACCAGAAAATATATCCACGTAAACTAATCTCATCTAAAAAATACTCAAATTTTGATTTATTTCTCATTTTCTTCTTTCTTATACTTACCAAAGCATTCTCTACATGCTTTCTCGAACTTTTGTTATCATGATTTTTCATCTTCAATAGATTTAATGTATGTTTCGACTTCACATTAGCACTATAAAGTTGATCAACTCTTTTAATCTCAGCCTTTGTCAACTTCGATCCAGAAGTGTGTAATTTTCTTCCCATTGAAAGTGGATGGTTGTAAGTGTTGTTAATCTCTCTAAATTGAACTCTCCAACCATCATCTTTTACCTCCTGCAAATACACTTCAAATTTACACAAAACCTTCTTCGAACCATTTTTCTTTATATCTTTTAATTTTTTTTACCATCATACCGAGGTTTTCCACCATTCTCATAACTCAACCACATTTTACGAATGTTATCAAATTTAGTTTTACTTCTAGACACATAAAAGTGCATATCCTCGGCACGTCCAGTATCTCTAACCCATTTTTCTGTCGCCTCTCGATCAATGAATTTCTCATCTGTCACAAAAAAATGTGATACATCCGGAAATAGATTATTATCGTTTTCAAACCGGTAGTCCTATAAACAAATTACAATAAAACCCTATATATATATATATATATATATATATATATATATATATATATATATATCCTGCAAAATCAACAAAATAGCCGCTACAAAGTAGCTGAACTCATGCTGAACATCCGTTACTAACAAGCGGACCTTTTTAATTACATCCGCTTTTTAAAAACGAAATTAGATCAATACATCCGCTACATGGTTGCGTTAAAAGGCCGCTGGTGAATGACGGTACTTTGGCTAAACATCCGATGTGCCCTAGCGGATATTTAGCCTAGTTACGATTTTTTTAATTTTTTTTTATGAAAATACATTTAAAAATGAAAATATATTACCTGAAAATAATCATGCTTGTTAGCATTTTCATCTTCATTGGGATTACAATCATAATCTATTAGAGTGGGGAAATTTATTTTTTTTAAGAGAAAGATGAAGATGATTTTTTTTTTGATTGAGTTGGTCACTAAGTGTTAGGGTCACTCTTAGTGAGTTAGGGTGGGTGGAAGTAATTGGAGGGGGGGTGATTGGTTGGGGGAGTAAATGAAGGGTTGTTGAGGAAATAAATGTGTAGAGTGGTAATTTCATTCATTAAATGGTGTTATGTTTAGGGAAAAGTGTTACTTTTATGATGACTCTAAATTTATAACTTTTCTTAGGGGTGGGCTATCGACACCTCATTTCTTGTAATGTATAAAACAAGGTACAATATCTCATTGTAAGAAATGGGGTGTGAAGAGCAAAGTTTGGGTATGGATAACCCCACCTCTCTTCTTAATCTACGTGTTCAGCCAAACATGACAATTATTTGAAAATAAGGGGAGTATGATTTAATTTTATGTGACAAAAAAAAATGTACCCCCTTAGTTCCAAAATTATTGTTCTACTTTCTTTTTTCGTTGGTTCTGAAATAATTTTCTTATTTAAAACTTTCTTTTTTATAATAACACTTTTATCACTTTATCCTTAATTTTTCATCATATTTTAGTTATGTGCATCATACTTTAATTATAAGTCATATACACATGTGCTTTAATTAATAATCAAATCAAATGTATTTTTTAAATTATGCATCAAGTCAAATCAGACGATAATTTAAGGATGGAAGGAGTAATAGATAAGGAAAGTTAAAACATTGTTTCAAAATTAGTGTTTTTTCTTCTTTAATAAAGTTAGTTAATTCATATTTATTATTTATCGTATAATTTGTACTTGCAATGCAACACTAAAGATATTCATTCACTACTAAAATAAAAGTCAGCTTTCTTAATTGATGCAAAAAATTTAAAAGAGCCACTCAATTCGAAAAAAGGACAACTAGTCTAAGACTAAAGAAATGTAACCACGACCAGGTCGATCAATTCACATGTTAGCTAAAATTCTGAATTGTACCACTTGTTTCAAATCAATAAACAACTTTTTTTTTTCATTCAATCTATTCAAACATAATTACAATTTATAATTGACACTTAGTTGTACTACATATAAAACGATGACATATGAATGACTCATAACTTAGGTTTAAATTTATTTGGCGACACTTGGAGGAGTATACAATGTGATACATGGGGGTGGATCTAGAGGGTGGGTGATGTAAACCTCGGTCCACGTTAAAATTTTGTAAAAAGAAATAAAATGTTAAACCTCATTATTAATCGTAAGCTTTTATATAATAATGTAGGTAATAAGTAAAGATTATTAAGTCACCGATTATATATAACTCATTTTTCGACTAATAAAATTATTTTACACCATTATTACGATTTATAACATATTTTAATTACCTAGCCCACGTAGCACAAAAATCTTAGATGGAGATGGTAAAGAAGATGTTAACCTATAGCCTATAGGTGATGGTGAAAGCTTGAGTCACTATGACTCATGAAAGATTTGACATGATATAATGTAAGTTGAAATAAATTTATTTCTTTTAATATATATATATATATATATATAT
Source organism: Codonopsis lanceolata (assembly GCA_013146195.2). NCBI lineage: Eukaryota > Viridiplantae > Streptophyta > Magnoliopsida > Asterales > Campanulaceae > Codonopsis > Codonopsis lanceolata. The sequence continues at coordinate 1,793,201 of CM028383.1, read as the reverse complement.
ATATATATATATATATATATATATATATATATATATATGATGTATCCGGTCCAAGCCGGGTCGTAAACAAGGCACGAGCTAGCATCATGTGCCAATCACGAGCACAATATGTATAGGGCCCACAGGCCCAGCGGGCAAAATAATAAGAGCATCAAGCAGCGAGCAGCGTAACTCTCATTCAAGCTTGGCCGGGCAAAGGCCCTGCCTGTCCGACCAGGGGCCATGCCCGGACGTCACACATATTTAGCAAAGAAACGATTCATCTCCCCAAACAGTCGAGCATTGGCCTTGCCCGCCCGAGGCCGTCCCTGGACCTACAACAAGTTCAAGAGCAATGCAAGTGGAATAGCCGGGCAGAACAAGTCAAATGTTTCCATGTTTAGGCAGAACACTTGCCTTAACTGCTCCTACATTTACGCGGCCACCCGCCTATCATGCATAAAATCAAGGGATTCTCTCCTTGATTGACTTGGTAACTATGGAAACTGAATCTTAGACGGATTCAGCCACCTTGGGGGCCTATAAATACCCTCTGATAATCCTTAACAAGGTACACACACTTTCTTGAGTCTCGACACTCTGTCAATTTGCTTTCAAGCTCACACACGAGACTTACTCTCACGCCGGAGGGGTTTCGCGAGGCCCTGCCTTGCACTTCCACTCAGATTTTCTTGTGCTCTTAACAGGCTCAAAGAAGGTGATCCAAAGCCCAGATATTCTACCCAACTCAAGGACGGCCCAAGCTGTGATTTCGCCACATCAATATATATATATATATATATATATATATATATATATATATATATATATATATATATATATATATATATATATATATATAATTCATTTCAAACATGTGCCAGATTATAGCTATATTTAAATCTTTGGGTTAATGTCACCATCCGTTCATGTACTTTTCGACTTTCTAGTATTAATCCATGTTTTAGAAAAGTGAAAAATTTGGTCCAAATTAGACTTTTGTTGTACGCTAGTATGGTTCCTCTGTTGCACGCCGTTACAATTTCAGTCGTCAGCCCACTTGTGTTGCTCACGTGCATTTTTTGAGGGCAAAAGGACAACTTCCCTCTACTATGCAATTCATTCTCAATGTTTTAAATTTGTTTAATCATTTTCTCAAACATTTTCTTAGGTAACCCAATATTGTGTTTTTCAAGAATCAAAGTGGTTTCACTGTTGTTCTCCACACGACGGTATCATAGTGTGGATTTGATCAAGTATCTACGCCAGTTAGAATTTTCTTTTTTCCATTTTCTGTGTACCTAGTTATTCTACCAAAGAAAATCTCCAAACTTTTTGACGAAAGTCAGTGGAATAAGAAGAGATTAAACATTCAAATGGGTCAAATGGGTTTCAGTCAAATTGACAACAAGGGTTAGAAATTTATTGAGATTCGTCAATGATTAGGATCTGGGTTTAGGACACTAGGCATGGAGATGGAGACGGCGAAGTCAAGTAGGCCGACCACAATCCGACGGCTCCGACAAGAAAGTTGGAGATGGGTTGAAGGGCGTGACATTTTCAGTTGGTCGTTTACCACTAGATCCGCAATTAAGAATCACAACTACTCATTTTATTTTCCAAAACCGATCAATTTCGATCGAGATCCATCCCAAATTTTAGACGACATCTATATCTATAATAAGAATAATGCCTTTATCTATCTCACTGTACAGAAACTAAACACAAGGTTTGATAGGAGCATTGAACAAGAACCAAAAAGGAAGGGAAGAAAGAGAGAGTGAGAAAACACATTACAATCGACGAGATGAAATTGGCCAGAGCCGCGAAGTGTGAGCAAGAGATTGGAACTCAATTGGGTTCAAATGAGGGAAAAGGGAGGTTATAAGACATAAGTAAGCAAGAAGAATCCTTGCGCTAAAATGAAAGTGAGGACTCTTTACTACTTGACCTGCTTGCAAGTGAGCAAAATGATATTTGTATAATTGTATGTATGTAAAAATTGGGGAAGTCCACGTTATATGATTAAAGTCTTGGTGTAAAAAACAAAGATTTTGAGATGGGTTTTGCAAGTTCTAAGTTCTGGAAATGGTAGATGCGTTTTTGTTGAAGATGGGTGAGTTCAATTCAAATGGGCTTTTGTTGAAGATGGGTGTGTTCAAAGGTTGAAGATGAATAAAAAAATATCTTTGATGGAAATGACTAGTTTGTTCTTTAAAAAAACTCACATGGTGTGCACATGTTCACTTAACGGTTGAGGAACTAACGGCATCCAACCGAAGGACCATTAGTGTACAATAAATTCCTATTTTGACCCAATTTTTCACTTTTCTAAAACAGGAACTAATGTTAGAAAGTCGAAAAGTACAGAACGAATGGTGACATTAACCCTAAATCTATACATATATAAAAGGAGATGAGCAAATAATGGAAATATCCCACCAAAAGTGACTTTCCAAATTTAGAAACATTTATAATTTATATATTTGTCATATATTTTTTAGAAATTGGAATGAAAATCAATTAATGAAGTTGACAACAACTCTTCAGATTCAAATGACTTTACAAATATCTTTAGTGCATTTAATGTAAACAAATTGTATAACATTTAATTACGAAATGGCAAAAAATACAATATCAAAATAATATCAAATATTGAATAATTTATTCTATATCCGATTTCACATTTCTTTTTTTTTATATATATATATTTTTGCATTTGTAATTGACATATTAGCTTCTAAATTTTCACAACGGTAATATAAACTCCCAGAAATAAAATTAAATGATGAAACAGTCGATTCAATATAAATTATTTACCACCATTATTAATAATAGTCTTGATAAATAATTACAATGTAGTATTATTCAAATCAGTTTAAAATCATAAATTAAAGTAACATAGTTACTTCTAATCACTAACGAATTAGTTAATGGTTTACTAAAGAAATATTTTTGGTAAACATCCAAAATAATGATAATATTTTTTTCGCTTAGTAAAAATGAATTACATTATCAAGCTTACTAAATAATGTGTTGTTCAATATAAAATATTATTATAACCTCATGAAGTATTTAATATTTTAACTAACTTTATTTAAAAGTTATTCATCGATGTAATAAGAAGTATAAAAGATGGATGTCAGATAAATTTGTTAATAGACAAAGACAAATTAGTAAAAAAAACACATGCATTAAATTAATGTTTCTTTAAGGAGTATATAAAATGATTGTCAGCATAGTTATTTGCAACAGTATGAAGTGTACAAACTAAATGAAATAAATATTTTGAAACAAATCATTTTGTTTAGATGTTTTGAAGCTTAATTTATGAGTAATATGAGTAGTTTTATGAAAAGTTTAATTCTTCTTCATTCTTATAAATTTTAGATTCTTATAGTTATAAAATTTAAAGATTTTTAGAACTAGTTTGTTGTTCGAGGTGCTTAGGTATTTTTATTATTCTAAAAAAATTTTCTATATTTTATAACAAGTTTATATATCAATAATATCAATAAATTATATAACAGTCACATTTCAAATAATTTACTCCATACAATAGTAATATAAACATACATAATTATGACATATTATGAAATTTAAGGACAATTTCATATAAATTAGTAAATAGAATAGATAAATTAGTTACTGAGTATCTACCAACGAGCTCTAACTCATTTACTCTCCTAACATCGGGTTACTTACCACCGATAATCTTCGGTTGAAGCCTAGTCCGAAAAATAATTATTGTATCAAGTATTAGCCTATGCACTATTCCTAACCTTTAAAAAATAGTCGAGTATCACAATAAATTTACTCTTAACATTTACCTGTCACCAATAATGGTAATTGTCCAGAAAAATAATTATTGTATAAAATATTAAAGCAATTTTATATGTAAAATCTATAGATCATGAATAGGCTAAGGTTAGATTAAACAAGTAATTAAAAATTTTATAAGAAAATAAATATATATCTGATCCAAGGGGTGAAAGAGATGGTAAGACTAGGGGCAACACTTACCTATCAAAAAATAGATAAATAAATAAATATTTACTCACACACACACACACACACACACACACACACACATATATATATATATATATATATATATATATATATATATATATATATATATATATGAGATTTTTTCTACTCCATTTTAATCAAATTTGAAGCTAAAAAATAAAATTCTTAATATATTTGTCTAGCCTACATGTTTAAAAATCTAGGTCTAACATATGCAAAAAAAAATTAACCTAAATTAACAATAAAAATCTTAGTATATTTGTCCAGCCTACATGTTTAAAAATTCAGGTCTAATATTTGTAAAAAACTTTAACCTATTAAAGTTAGTTTACAAAAGATAAATATTTATTCAACTTAATCGGTAATAGGCCAATGTTAATTTGAATTTTAATTTTACAAATATTTACCAAAATATACAGATCTAGGATGGTTTTCTTCATTTTCATCAGATCTGAAGTCAAAAGTGCATAGCTTGATATTTATTTTTCTATTTTTGTTAAAATTAAATTTATAAAACAAATGTCCAACATAAAAAGTTGGGATCATAATTTTTTTATCCATTTTGAAAAACAAATTGGGAAAAAAAATCATATGCTTAAATTTTTTCTCAAATATGATAGATCTAGGTTTCTATTTTTTTTCTCTTTTTTTTAATAATAATCAAAATTCAAATTTGTATCATACAAATTTATCTCAAAATTTTATTTTAAAAAAATAAAAAGGAAATAAGAAACCTAACTGTGAAATGGTTTGAAGGTATTCAATGTTATGGTTTATTGGGGGATGATGTTGCTACATATTCTAAAAAAGGGAATGGGACCTAGCGAAATATCAACTTTCTGTTATAGGACTTCTCCCAAGGCACACTAAGAATTTAGACTCAATAACTTTTGTTATTGAATAGTTGTATAAAAATTATGTTGCATAATATGTTATTCATAACATTTTAGTGTTGGAGGTTTTGTTTAGAGTCAATTATTTCAACTTCAATTCCTTTTTTTATTAGATATAACAAACAATTTGATATTTGACTATTTAATATCTATATCTATGTTATTAATGAGCCGAGAGGCGCTGCTAAGGATCACTAACTCAACACACTGTGATGCATCAATTTGTTAATCACAATGCATTAATTTAAATCGCGATACACAAATTGGATTTGTGATCCATAAATTGGTTTCAATTAGGGTTCTGATGCACAAATTGGATTCTCGCTCTTTAAATTGAATTTTATTTTATGGATTGCGATGTAAAATTGATGATGCTTAAAATCCCGATGCACAAATAGGATTCGAATTGTGCATTGTGATGCAAAATCGATGCATGAAATGATACTTTGCGCACACGTGTTTGGTTCATTATGGGTATCGTAGTATTTTCTCCCAAAAAATGTCTTGAAAACTTTAAAAAAAGGGACCGACCTAATTTCACCCCAAAAAATTTGCTCACCCCTAATTGTCGTTGTGGTGTAATTTATATCTTTCAAAGTAAAAGAGATTGGGTCAAGGACATATCGGGGCCATCTAAATCTTTTGTGTAATTTATAATTGAAAACCGATTTGATTATTAATATTGATTTAATGTGTAGTTTCAAAGCAAATGTGAGTAGGGTGCAATAATCTAAGGTAAGTTTCAAATTTGACAATTATTTTACGATAATTTTGGAGTATTTTAGTTGTCCAAATAGTATAATCAAGGATAAGTCATTCCCAAATTTTATTTTTTTTTATAATGGAAATGTTGTTTCTTTAAAACTTATTTGTACTTATGAATTTTTAAATGAAATCAAATGTTCTATAAATGTTAATCATGTGTTGAATGAATGTTGGAACTTCGGTAATATTGCTAGGTAACATATATATCATAATCTTAATCTTTGCGTTAAAATTATTTAACTAATATATATATATATATATATATATATATATATATATATATATATATATATATATATATATATTTAGTTACAATTATTTGTCTATTTCGTTATCATTAATTTTTTTTTCAAATTTTATATTATGTTAGTGATAGTTGTAATAATTATGCATGTTCAACGATAAATGTTGTATATAATGAAATATTTTAAATTTATAATATATTTTTTTTCAAATTCATGCAATTTTCTTTCTTTTATTTTACTGTTTATTATAGTTTATTTATTTTGTTCATATTAAAGTTTTTAATTGTATATTATTCAACTTTAATTAATATATAATTTTACATCTATGTACAAAACCATGCAACATACGAATGTATCACTAGTCTTTAATAAAGTTCATGTTGGTTCAACCGTTGGATACTTTAGACTGGTTACCCATTTTTACCTTTTTTTTTCTTTTTTAAATTCAATTATTGATTCATAAATGTTGTGATATGTGGAACTGAGTCAGAACATATTCTCATGAGCCCAATTTGATTTTGACTACTTAAACAGGACTCAAAATATCAAAAGTCATAATTTAAAAACTCACAAGTTGGAGCACTTTTTATTTTTTATTTTCTTTATTGAGACTGCTAACAACTTCTACGCATGCTCTATATAAGAAAATCCAAAGTATTTCTTCCGTTCTACCCAAAATTTAAAGAGCTTAATTTTAATGTGAGATATAAACATATTAAAGTTTATTATAATTATAAAAATATTTGGTATAGCCGATATGCTTAAAAATACCACACGTGGAAGGTAAAGTTAAAATGTTAAGAAAATCGTAGGTTTAATTTTTAATGTAGGTCTCTTTCTGTGAAACATCTCAAAATAAAATAATGAACTATTTATCGAAAATAGTAATCGTTATATCATATATATATATATATATAAAAAACTCATTTAAGACTTGATTTATTTGAGTAATTGTCGAACAGATTTTAATTCGTAAGATGAAGTTTCACTCTCTCACAAACCAACCCACCAAATAGTCAGGTCAATATGATCCGTCTTACATAAAATACCCGTAAAACCGTATTTCCTAAGTTTTTACCAATTTATTTAGGAAAATATCAACTATCTCTATTAAGTTTAGTTAACAACGGAGTATTATATAGATCTCCATTTTCCCAAGTAATCTTAGACCTCAGAGTTCTCTTAAATACACTTGTAGTTTCAAAATAAATGTTGTTTTATTCGCATAAAAAAATTTGTTAAAAAATAAGTGTTGTTTTAAGTTTTTAATACATTTATTGCCTGATTTACCCTTTCCTCCCAAGTCCTAACAATTAGTCATCTCTTCATTAAATTCTATGCAGTGCTAGAACCACTTGATGGATACCTAATTTCGAGCCAAACCACTTGATGTCACATCATTTTGTGCATGAAAATAAATACTCCCTCCGTTTTTAAATTATCTTTCTTTTAGACTCGACAAACCATTTAAAAATAATAATTGACTGAATTGTAGATATTGGTGTAATATGCACTTTACTTTAATGCTTTTGAATATATAACTATAACTAGAGTAGATAGAAAAGATAAGGATAAAGCGGTAAAAACACTTTCCTATTAAAAGAGATTAAAAAGAGAATAATTGTTTTAGAACCGAAAAAAAGAAAAGAAAAAAAAGGACCGTTATATGAAAATGGAGGGAGTACTTAATAAGTGCATATAACATTACTAGTACTTAAATACTTCATCTTCTCCGATTAGTTATCCCCTTCTAGTTTAATTTTTCAATTACTCTTGATGATGTGACATCATTAGCACAAAATGGTCCTGAACTTCATCGAGAGAAAATGGTCCTAAATTTCTCGACCACCATTTGATTCTGAAATGTTGAAGTGCTAAAACATAAGAAGTAAAGAGAATGTTCAAAAGGTTTTAAACTTAGTATTGCAATGTGCATAAAGCCACATTATCTCATTTCTTATGTTCTGGTTTACTTTCCAGAAAACCCACATCGATCGATTCTATTCAAAGATGATCATCTCATCCCACATTCAAGGCGGAAGTACAATATCAAAATATTCAGGAAAAAATTTCGTCATTAACAGATCCTACGAGCCAACAGAGCATGTCCAAATAGGCAAAAGGAGAAGTGATCGATAATTATTGAATCAAGGACGCTCAAAGAAAGAAACACCACACCAAACTTAGCCTGCGAGAGCATAGTTGAGAGCACTATGCAATTCCACTCCAATTTGGGCTTCTGCCTTTTCTAAATCGGTCGAGGCAGAGTTCAGCTTCTGTGTGAACTCGGCGAGCCCCTTTTGAACCTGGGCTGGATCAATTCGATCAAGAGGAACAGCCTCGACAGCAACTATATCAGCATAAGAGTTGGAATGGACGAAAGCAAAGCCACTGCTAACAAAGTACTTTGTCACTGTGGTGCCTTCATGCACTGACAAGAGACCAGGTTTAAGCTCTGCTATGGTAGGTACATGTCCAGCTAAAATACCCATCTGCCCTGTTGTTGCTGGAATTATGACCATATCGACCTGTAACATCACAAAAATCAGTAAGACCATTAGGACAACGATGTACAGATATTTTCTTTAATCAGAAAAAGGAACAGATTACATTAGCCTGGAAGAGGATATAAAGAGACAGACGAGAAGTTCATACAAACAAAACAAAGGAAAACGAAGAAGAGAGGAAAAAAAATACAGAGAAAAAAGCTAGACCAGCAACACAGTCCAATCACCCGGAATCTCTGGAGCCGGAACCCCACAGAAAATGCCCCCAGCTAACACCCAGAGAGATGCCATAACTACAACTTTATCCAACAAAAGAGTTAACGTCAAAGCAAAATTCTGACATTACGTTCCGTCCATCCAAATGCACCAAACTGTGGCAAACACTCCACACTGCCACTGCCAAGAAAGAACACAACCATCCTCTCCTCATCCAAAACCTCTACCCTGCATTTGAAGAAACAAGGCAATTGAAGGAGGACTAAACTTCTAACCACGCCTCCCCAACCACCCCAAAGAGATTGTGCCAAAGGAAACAAGTAACACCACAATGGCAAAGCAAATGATCATGCGATTCTGAGAAAAGAACAAGTGAACTAGAAACATCTAAAACCCACGTCAGAGAATCTCAGAAATATCACACCTGGGAGAGAGTGTCAAGTAGGGTAGTAATCATCTGCCTTGTGGTCCTTCAGGTGCCGAAAAAGTGGAAATCCCAAGAAGTAACATTGTCTCAATCCCTTGAGAAAAAACTCTGGAATAGGAGCAACGTAAATTACGAGAGTCAAAACAAGTGTGGAAAGCAGAATGCAACAGAATGTTCACCAGCCACACGTCTTCTCAGAAACGAACACAGGTCCCATATACCATTCCCCACTCCGAATCAGGTTAGAATTGATGGATAAACTTCCATGGACTTGTATTCACTGAAGTGCTTTGATCCACCCCAAATTAGCTTTTGATGACTTTATGCCAAGTTCCTGGGTAAAGCGCCAAAATCACTAGCCTACAAATTACTACCAAACCAGATTCCCAATTGCCAACCCACCTTCCTCCTTATTCAGTCCCCCTTATCCAAGACACTAAATGGTCCCACCCTCCCTTCCCACAATGCTTCCCACAAGAAGTCTCTCATAATTCTCTCAACTCTCAAGCCTATCAACCACTCTCACCACAATATTGGACCTAGAGAGAATAATAAAGCAGAATGCTCGAATGACATGATCTAATAAGCATAATCCTCTTGCCAACGGAAGAAAAAACCGACTTCCAACCATCAAGACGCTTAGCAACACTCTCAACCAATGAATTCTAGAAGAAGATAGATCTAGGCTTCAAACTCCTGATAATCATATTAATCCCCGGTACAATATTCTTGGGAAAAATACCAAAAAGTCCCAAAATTATAATTTTAATACCAAAAAGTTCAAAACTTAACGTACACAAACGCCGTTATGTTAAAAACTTTCATTAGGACGGAAATTTATTTTTTCTTTTCATTTATGACAATGATCATAAAAATTGTATTGCATATTTTTTATTATTACGTTAATTATTATAACAATAATGCTATTATTATAATAGTAATATTATTACCTGCATTAATATTATTAGTATTAAATACCAAAAGTCTATTTAAGAAATTCATTTCCAAATTAATATTTTTATACATCCTAATATTAGTATTTAGAATTTACAAAACAAAATGTTTTAAATATCTATTATTGTATTTTTATTATATTGGATTCAATTTATTGATTATAAGAATTAAAAATGTTAATCCATATAATGATATAATCTAAAAGTAATCTTTTCATACCAAAAATTCAAAAAGTTCATCTTTAAACTTTTATAAAATTGTGGTAGTAATATTAGTAGTTGTAGTGATAATAATAATAATAATAATAGTATTATTAATAAATAATAATAATATTTTTAATAAAAATAATCATATTAATAGCAATTTTTGAAGTTATTGTTATTATTAATATTAAGTTATTTGTTGTTCTTCTTGTTATTTTTTTTAATATTAATATTATTACTATTTTATCTAAAAAATTGAATCAAATCATTGAAGTTAAACATAAGTCTGCTTTCAAATAAAATCTCATATTCAAACGATGTTAGTAGAAACGTTAAATTTTGGATTTTTTGGTATTAAGAGTTTGACTTTGAACTTTTTAGATAGAATAATTATTTTTGGGACTTTTTAGATATGAGAATTTTTAGTGGGACTTTTTGGTAGTTTTCCCACTATTCTTTGTCCCTTGTGCCCTACAACAATAAAAGAACCTGGTCACCACCAAATTGCAAATGGACACGCTGTAGTACTTTCTCCACACCGGACATCCCTCAACAAGCACAACCTCCTCTCCACTCAACATCAGTCGGCTAAGAATATTAGGGACAAGGGTAAACAAAAAGGGGGGAGGGGTACCATGACACAATCTCCTTGAAGCACTATAACACTCATGAGCCTTACCAGTTAGCATTAACAATGACTGCAAATGATTAAGAGCAAAACACCCATGTATCCACTGCATCCATCTACACTGGTCCCAAGCCCCTCACACTCCATAACTTAGTGAAGAAAACACCAACTCACTCAAAGTCAAGCTTCAGTAAATTGTAAATACAGCAAATTGGGTCTGCTTTAGTGAATAATACAGCACATACAATGTGACTTGCAAAAATCTAAAAGTTAAGGCTTAATAATGTTGCCGCAAGGACTATAGGAAAATGTTATCGATTGGACTATCTCATCTCTCATTCTTCGATAGACTCAAAAGACACTAACAAATAAGGCCTATAAGAAGAACAAATATTCTTCTTCACCTCTATTCTATTGGATGAGAGAGCAGAGACCAAAACATAATATATTCCTATGGGCCCTACAAAGGTATACTACGCCCTAACTTTCAGATTACTGTTGGTCACATTTAGATAGTGCTGTATCATTCTAAAGTAGACACAATTTGCTGTCTATTAAATTACTGAAGATGAGATGGCACTAACTTCCTTATCCAATTCAAGAGTGCCCATCTTAAATAAGCCATTTTAGGTCTTACATCATTGTCCAATTATGCACTTGAGAGTAATCATATAACAAATCATCCATTTGGGTTAAATCTAGAAAAAACAAATTTCAAAGATTTGGTTACTTGTGTGGGTAACGAATCTATGATGAATTCTCCTTAAGAGAATAAGGCTGGGACTCTTTAAATGTGCATCCACAAGAGAAAAGGGTCTCCCCTAAGATGATGGAGAGAGTACTAAAAAACACCCGAAAATTCACAAATGGATGTCACAGAAGATTATTGAAGAAGCACTTTATCACCATATATTGGCAGCCTAGTACAATATAAATCATGCTTTCAAGGTGGAATATATTTAGCCACATGCAAAACATTTTTCTCCAAAATCTAATGAAGCTGTAAGACCCAGCCAACTCCTGTCTCCAATAATTTGGACCGAATATCTATGATGACAATTCAGTTAGTAAGATACATGGATAATAAAAAGTTTGTTTCCTGGAACTATCTCCTACAGATGTCATTGGTAGGAACATCTTCATCAATTAATAATTTGAAACAAGTACACAATACCTACTTGGCTTCAAATCTTTATTTATTTTTGGTGCCTTCGGGCATGACATAGACCCTTAAAATGAAGGTGTGGTACATATGAAGAACCGCACACACCAAACAAGTAGGGAGTATATATTACCTGATTGTTTGCTAGTTCAACCTCTTTTACAAGTAGTGATGTCTTGGCCATCTCATGATGTTGACAAAGTAAAATGCTGGAAAGAGTTAGATAGTAAATTGGAACCTGCTGGCAAGTGGCCTATGTACACTCTTGCTTTTGGAAAGTTTATGCAGTCCGACTCTGACCATCTCTAACAGATTCAGATTCATGCCGGACGGGAAGATGATCCAAACTCCAAGAATTTAACTAAATCCATCCTCATAAAGTAAATAAAGACTGACCCTCCCATACAACCAGGAAACACTTAATTATTTTTGACAAGTAAAGTTAGTATATATAAATAAAGGCGACTAAACAGGTGACGCGTCCTATGTACACAAGAAGTATACAATCAAACCCCCACTAACAAACAAAAATACTATCCACAAACTCTACAAAGGGGCTAGATCCTTGCAACACCGCCTCGCAACACCAAAAATACAACGCCTGAATAATCTGGTTTTTGAGCCCCTCGATACTCCTTTCCTTGTTCTCGAAAGCTCTTAAGGTTTCTTTCTTTCCAAATAAACGCCAACGGAACAGTATCCCAAAAACTGTTTTTTCTTTCCAGGAAACACTTAATATTAAATTAACATAGACAGACACCTAATAATAACCTCAAATCCTGACTGATAAATCAATAATGATCAGGTAAGACACCCAATTCTGAACACATTCACTTTGAAAGGGAGGAGCTAAAAGCAACCATAAATGACTCGCTACATTGTTTGCCTAATTACCACAGACCTAGCAGGTTCATTCATTTTATAAACAGATAAAAAGCTAATTATTTCCCTCCTTTTGAGTGGAATTAATGTAGTACACCTCCAACAAAGCTGATATCCAACCTTTAAATAAGTTTCACCTTCTTTTTTTTTCAATAGGTAAGTGTAACCCCTTGTTGGTATGGGGATTGGAACCAAGGACCTCAAGTTCATTGCTTGAGTGCCCTTGCCATCTCTCCCACCCCATGCTTAAGAGTATACAGCCTAAGAAAGAGTAAAAACCGAGAATAAGAACAAAAATTCAAGACTGTAAGAGGGAAGTCTTGAGACAATCACCCCATTCTCCAAAACGTAAGTATTTCAATCCTTATGGTAAATAAGTCATGTTCATGTGTATAGAAAAAGAAAAACACCAGAAACATAGTCTTATAATACCAAATGCCAAGGACATTAACTAGCAGAATTTATCGAATAACCTTCTGGGAGGAGGAAAGAAATATAGAGAAAACGAAGCTTAAGGAAAAGTCAAGAGCTCCTAATTTGCCAGTAAACATCAAAAAACAAACTCGTTATTCATGAATTCAACAAGGTCCTGTGGTCTTCTGAGACAAAACAGAAGAATTTAAAACCTAAACTTCTGGACTACTACAAATTGTGCCAGCAAACAAAAAAACCAGACTCCTCGTCACAAGAGAACAAAAAGAAACTAGAAAATGCTATTATTAAGGGTGATAGATTCACCAATTTCCTTGGGAAATAACTAACGGAGACAATTACTCCGTAAAAAAATCAATATATATCCTGATACACATTCTTAAAAGGGCCAAAGCTTATATCCCCGGACATTGTGCATAAACAAAAAGATAAATGGTCACACACCTATAATGCAACTCAAGATAAAATTATCAACAATGCTAGGTTTACAACTATTTCTGCAACTTTTGCTTCAACTAGTCCTTGGCGATGGGAAAAGTTGTTTTAGAGAAAGACAACTTTGTCATTTATCAAGGCTTAGTTGTAGTAAAAATTGTAGAAGTAGGAAACTTAGCATTTTTGTAAAATTATATATATGTCACTGTGTGCATATGTGTATGAGGGTAGAATTTCATCAAATTCCAAGAAGTAATCCTCTCATAAATAAAGTGGCTCCACTTATGTGATCAGAGCACTGAGCACCAGAAAGAAGTATTTTGCTATTTGCCCTACAATATCACCAAAGAAAGAAAACAAACAATAGCCAAAACCTACACCACTGAACATCAATAGAATCCCAACTTTAATCAAAAACAATATCTAGTTTCCCAAAGTTAAGGAAATACATACCGAAGGTCACATACAAAGAAACAATCTTGCACAAATAACTAACAGAGTACATTTGATTGAAACATTTGTCTTAGAGGATGACAAATCCGAGAAAACATAACTACTTAATGTAAATCAATGAACACATCAAGTAATCCTAGGTAGCCTCATGTAATTCTTATCCCACCAATGACTTCCAAATGATATGTCAAGCTATGATTGGTAGTGCGGCAAACCAAACTACTTGCCGATGGGGCTCACTGAATACCCATTCAATTTCTAACACCTGGAGTCAAAGTTGGGGCGATTATAGTATTACACCCCAAAACCCATTGGTTTTGTGTTGAACCATAATAGGCATCAATAACACGAATTGAAAAAATCAATTACAGCCAAATTACTATAAACTTGAAACCTACATACAATCCGATTAATAATATAATTATATAAGTTAACACAACAATGAAACCAAGATACAGTAAAATAAAACCTACCTATAAAAGGCGGAAATCACACACTTATATGCAGAGTGTGATAACTTATCAAAGAAAAGAATTGACAATAAAAACAGCACTCTCGATCAAATTACACAAATTAAGATCGAAGTAAAAGAATCAACATAAACCAATATAACTTGGCGAGAAACCGGGCCCATAACATGAAACTGAAAACAATTAACATCATAAACAGCAAACACTGCCAAAATTAACAGATATTACATCAAATTAAGACAATCCAAGACAAACCCAGATACAAATTAGAACGTCGAAAATGGGGACTGACCTCTTTGTTAGCGAGTTCAGAAGAGTACGGAAGGACAAAGTTGACAGTGAGCTTGGTGGGTATATTAGAAGGAGTGGGAGGACGAGGGGTCATGAAGGAAAGAGGGGTTTTGGGTGGGTCTAGGTTTGGGGCCACCTTCTTCCATGCGTCGGCAAAGGCACTGTCGGCCGGCGATGCTTCGGAAACGTCCGTTGAGAATGGCTAGCTCCTGCCCTAGTAGCGGCGGCGGCGGCGGTAGGAGAAAAGGTGGATCGGGAGAGGAAACGGGTAGCGGCTTGACGCAGCATGGTGGTTGGTTACGGGATCGCTCGGCTCGCAAGGTCGGAGATCCGGAAATGGGGAGAAGGTCGTCGAGTCTGCGATTGTTGTGTGTGTATGTGTGTTTGAAATGAGGAGATCCTTGTAAAGATTGGGTTTTTTCCCACAATAGGCACTTCGGTTTTGTTTCCCCAACTAACATAAAGGAGTCAAAAATAAATTAATAAATAAATAAATTCCCCCATTTTGTAAATTCTTGTTAGGAAATAAAGGCGGCATTAGAGTATTGTGTTGTGTGCTAGGACAGTTGTACCTTAATCTCAATAATTAATTTGTTTAAACAATTTCTTTCTCTTATTCCCTATTATACGATTGTAAGAGCGTCATGATAGTTCTCACCCTTTATATAACCCCTAAACCTTTTTTCTTTAAAAAGTTTCAACTCCAATGAAGCCCTCTATATAACCCTTTGAATTGGTGACATCTTAACTAACAAACCTAACTATCAATATATTTCTATTTTTTATTTTTTATTTTCTTACCGCAATTGAAATAAAATATTTATACATTTAAATTTTATATTTTATGAAAATTATATTATATGTTTTGATTATATCAATTATTTTTATTTAAATAAAGTTTTGTCACACTTTTTAATATTATCAATATACCCATAATTTTAAGTTATAAATAATAAAAAGGGAAATGATACGCAAAAAATACACTAAATTAATTGAAAAGAAAATGGAAAAATGGGAGCATACCATCATCAAAGTGATGATGTGAGTTGAGTTGTTTATTTAATTCATAGACTCTCCACTCTAATACATCAAAATTTTAGCCAAAAACTGGATGCTCTGATCAAGTCAAAAATTTTCTTTTTGCCGCTTTTTAAATTTTGGAACAAATTTTTGAAAGGGAACAAATACTTGGAAGAAGAACAATGGAGGAGATATGTGGGGGAGATAGAAGAAAGAGATGAATGGAGTAAGGCTAAAACTCACCCAATAAGTTGGGGAGAATTAGTTTTTTAGGGATAGGGTGATTGATAGGGTGTCACTGTGGGCTTAAGTGTGGTAAAAAAACTCTAAAAGGGTTTTAGGGTGTTAATAAAGGGAACACGTGGATCTTCTAATAGTTGGATGGCATGTCACAAAACTCTATTATAAAACTCTATTATCTAGTTATAATTAAGGTTCCTCACGTGTAATTACCTCTGATAATTTGGTAAATTGGGTTAGGTTGGGATATGTAATAAGTCAAAACTCATTAAAATATTAATATTAAACGGGTCAAAATAAGTCAGGATGAAACATGATCGTTTATGACATTTTATTGGTCTGGGACGAGTAAACAAATAAAAGCCTTAATGAATTGATAAGAATTAAATACTCCCTCCGTCCCTAAATAATCGTCCTGATTGATACGGCGCACAGTTTAAGAAAAAGTAATTGACTTGATTATTTATATTGGTTTAATGTGTAGTTTTCTTTAATGTCCATATATATGTGGTCCATAATTAAAGTAGAGTGAAAAAATAAGGATAAAGTGGTAAAAGTGATGTTCTAAAAAGGTAAGTTTCAGAGTGGACAATTATTTTGGGACGGATGAAAAAGGAAAGGAGGACGATAATTTAGGGACGAAGGGAGTAATATTTTGGTCATTGGACATGTCAAAAAAGAATTTTTTGTCCTCGAACCTTAAAACAAATTAATATGATTCCTCAACTTGTTTTTTTAGATCAATTTCCCCTCCCACCGTTGCCTTTATATTTTCCGGCCAATATTATTTTAAATGCCAAAAATACCCTTACTAAAAAGTTTAATATGGGCCAACATTTCAAAATATCCAAAGTATAAGGGGTTAATATGCCAATTCAAAAAGAATTCATCACCAACCTTTGGGTACCCCGCATGAATGCATGATCCCAGGCTTCATCCATTTTCACATACCTTGTCATCTCTCTCTCTCTCTCCTCTAATCTCAAATCTCTGCAACTACTCCCTTCAATTCATCCATATTGATCAAAATCTCATCTAAGAGAAAACAAGAAACTAAAAACCCAAAAATCTCTTCAACCAAAAGCCTATTTAACCACCAGAAGAAATTAAACCCTGGCCAGAACAAGGGGAGAAAAAGAAAGAGATTAACAAAGAGAGCTAAAGAGAAGAAGAAGAACAAGAAGAAGAAGGACAAGAATTGTTAAGGGCTTGTTTGGTCGTTGACAAAAATGAAGCTATTTCCAGCACACCCAGACCTATCCCTACAAATCAGCCCACCAAACCTACATCAAGTTGGAGATCAAGAACAGAAGATGAGATAGATATGGGGTTTTGGAAAAGAGCTTTAACCTCACAAAGCTCGGTATCTTCAATGGCGAAACCCGATACATCGCTCAGTGCCCTCCTCTCCCAAAGTAGCAAAAAATGAGGACGGGAACATTGACGCCGTAATCACCGACAGGATTCGATTGTCAACTTTATTTCAATTTCGATTCACGACTCGCCCCCCCAACCAATCCCAGAAAGCTTCTTCCACCCATCATTCTCACTCTCTCTCCTCGGTATCTGGTCAGAAAACTCTTTCAACTACCAATTCTTGTGTAAGGTCCTCTTCCTCAAATTCTGTTAGTCACTCCATCGTTCAATGGGAGAAGCAAGATCCTCTAGGTGCAAGAGCGTAGCCACTCGAAGAGGCGGAGCTTGCTGAATAGTTGGAAGAATTTCATCGTCGACTGTCTAATTTAGATTGAGACCTTTGCAGCCTTCGTCTTGCCCAGTCTCAAGTTCCGTGCCGAAAGCAGCCTTTTTCTTTTGAGCCTTTCGTACAAGTAATTCGTCGAGTGAAGGGGGATCTGGTTCCCAAAGGTGGAGAGGGAAAGCAGATTGGGAATTCAGACATTCAAAAAATTCATCAATTTCAATGCAGAGATTAATTTTCAACTTTTGCAGAATCATTTGTGGCATTGGTCAAATATGATCATTTGACCCGAATGATAAACATATATGGCCTTTGACCATAAATCACTTGAGGTCGATCTGATAAACCAGTTGTCGATCAAGTAATTTACACTAGTTTATTGATAAACCAGTTGTTGGTCCATAAATGGTCGATCTGTCGACCACTTGATAAATTAGTGATTTCGGATATTGAGGGGTGCATTTTTACTGATTTACCAATAAATCAGTCGTGGTTTATCAGTGGTTTATCAATAAACCAGACCATAAAAGAGTTTTTTTTTTAAGTAAAGCTACAAATAATCAATCATATTTAACTTGGCCATTTTTGTAAATTCCCCGAATAATTTATAAAAAGTAGGGTTATGAAAAATGGGAGATTATTTTGGGTTTTGTGTTGGAATTTGAAATTATTATGAGATCACTCGGGTTGAATATGAACTTCTTTTTAAATTGATAAATTGACCCTTTATATTTTGGACGTTTTGAAAAGTTGGATTAAATAAATTTGAAATAAACATAAGGGTATAGTTGGTATATCTATATATAATGGAAATGGTAGATTTCTCTCTTCAAAATCTTACTTTTGAATTATTAACTTTTGAGTTACAATTTTACTCTTTTTCTCTCCTATCTTCTCTGGTTGTATTTCTCTTTATCTCTCTCGTCTCCTCCATATTTTCTCTCTCATCACTACCATCTTATCTCTTTTAATTATGTTTAAATATTTTTTTCTCTTTAAATATAAAAAATAGTAACTAAAACAAAAATAATAGTTTCGGAGTCAAGAAAACAAAAATATAAGAGGTTAGTAAAATAAAAATAATTTATAGAACAAGCCACTATAAAAATAACAGTTGCAGAATCAACAAAACAAAAATAATTTAATGCAGATGTTAGTAATATAAAATAATTTACGGAACAAAACTTTAAAACAAATTCTTAAAAATATATATGTAAAACAAAAATACGTTAGTAAAATAAAAATATTTGATAGAACAAAAATAATAGTTACAAAGTCAATAAAATAAAAACAATTTAAACCGAGGTTACTAAAATAATAAAAATAATTTATGGAACAAAATTTTAAAACAAAATCTTAAAAATATCTATGTAAAACAAAAATGTATTAGTTAAATAAAAATATTTGATGGAACAAAAGGAATAGTTACGGAAGTCAATAAAACAAAAATAATTTAAACTGAAGTTAATAAAATTATAAAAATAATTTAAGGAACAAAAGTTTAAAACAAATTCTTAAAAATAGTTATGTAAAACAAAAATACGTTAGTAAAATAAAAATATTTGATGGAACAAAAATAATAGTTACACATTCAATAAAACAAAACAATTTAAACCGAGGTTAGCAAAATAATAATAAAAATTACAGAACAATTTTTTTTTTTTGTAAAACTAATTCTTAAAAATAATACTTACGAAGTCAATAAAACAAAAAATATAATGGCAATTATTAAAATCAAAATAATTTACAAAACAAAAATAATAGTTAACGGCAAAAATAATTTTGTTATTTTGATTTTTGCTTATTTATTCTCAAAAATTTCTTTATTCATAAAATACAAATATAATTTAGTAAAAGTAATCATTCAAAAGGAAGAACTTATTTGAGTTCAGATTCTATTTCCAGAGAGGAAAAAATTAAAATTTGTTCGAAGACATTAATTATACAGAGTTGTCAAGCCATGAATTGACACTTAAAATTAGTGTTCTAGTAATGCTATTGAAAAATATTGACCATGCTGCAGGGTTATGCAATGGAACAAGACTAATCATCGTAAATTTTGAGAATCACATTGTTGAAACAATTTTTTTTAAAGGAAGCAATGTTGAAGAAAATGTTTTTATCCCAAGATTGTTATTAACTCTATCCAATCTAAGACTGTTAATTTCAAGTTTCAAAGAAGACAATTTACATTACCGGTATTATATGCAATGATAATTAACAAGTGTCAAAGTCAATAATTGCATGTAGGTCTCTTTTTGAAAAAATCAGTATTTAGTCACAGACAGTTATATATCGTAGTTTTTAGAGTAATAAATTATTTTGGTTTGAAAATATTGATATGCGGTGAAGATGAAAAACCAACTAATAAGATAACAAATGTTGTGTATAAGAATTTTTTTGTAGAATCTATAATGATTAGTGATATACTTATATGTAATTGTCAATAAACCGATCTTCCTTATTTTGTTTATGTACGATTTAGTTTACGTGCATTTAACGCACAGGTTAAAAAAACTAGTTAAAAAAATCAGACGGTAAAACTAACGGTAACGGTGGGAGGGGAAAATTAATCCAAAAAAAACGAGTCGAGAGACCACATTAATTTGTTTTAAGGTCCAAGGACCAAATAATTTTTTTAAACATGTTTAGGGACCAAACAACATATTAATCCAATGGATAATATGCAAATGTGAATATCTATAATATAAATTTCATACTTCAAAAATATGTACTTCTTATTGCATTTAACAATAATTACCGTGTTTTTTTTTACAAATCTCAATAAATAAATCAAATTTCAGTTTGAAATTTTCATCTGCCAGCAAAGCTATCCATTACCTTGAAATTATTTTGTATGTTGCAAGTGGCTAATAATATACTTAATTCCACAAATAACCAAAAAGTCAAATGTTGATGTTGAGTTGAGTCCCAATAATTTTGGAAACAAAAAAAAATCTAATAAAGTTAACCAAATTAGAAATTGAACAAGCAGAACGTTTGCTGCTTAAGTTTGAAAATAGTCCTTAACGTATTTACTTATATACAGATATACTACTTCTATAGTTCCATTCGGACCATTCCAATTTTCATTTACCATTATAAGTTTGCAATCAATTATCAACTAATCAAGCCGATAATATTTATATAAAATTCCCAAATTGAATAGTTAAGAGTTACAACAAAATAGCCAACCAAATACAAATAATGTTCATGAATCCTCAATTTGAATGGTTAAATAAATTAGGGATAGACTAATTCCACCACATTTTTTGCTTATCAACTATATAATTAGTTATTCCATTAAATAATGATATATTTGGACAAATATACCCATAATTACTTGCTCATATTAATTTGACTAATAAAGTTACTTTTTTAATTAATTACCTTTTAACATTATTTTTTAATGAATAACATAACTATAATATTTTTAGGGAGAGGCTATTTCCACTACATTTTTTGCTTTTCCACTACATAATTAGTTATTTCATTAATTAATGATATGTTTGGACAAATCTACCCAAAATTACTTGTTCATATTAAGTTGACTAATAAAATTACTATTCTAATTAATTACCTTCTAACATTATTTTTTAATGAATAACATAGTTAGAATATTTTTATTTTCACTTTTTATTAAATTCTTGATCAATTAATCTTATGACTAAATTATCTTGGTTAAAGAATAAATTAATATGTTAAGAACATCATTTGTTTACCAAACTTTGAGAAAATGTGTACAATTTGGTTATTAAAAGAAAATTTTAAAATTGAGATTTATAGGATATAATAGTAAAATATTTTTGTCCAATAGTAAAATAATAGTGCGAAATAGTATCGTGAAATTTTAAAATCTTTTGTCTACCAAAAAAAATGATTTGATAGTTTAATTATTGAGTTGAATGAAACCAATATTCAATATAATATTTAGAATATTGTTATTATTAAATTTATTTTTTAGAGTAATAATTTTTTATTAAATTAAATTATTTTGATGATAAATATTCAATTAATATTCTCTATAGTTTTGGTAGACAAATATCTTGATAATACTATTTTTACGATAATGGAGTATGAGACATGAATCATAAACAAAATTGATTAAACATAATTATTACAAAAAAAAACCTTGTTTGTTGAGACTTAAAAAATATTTGGGAAAAAAAATAGGAAAAGAACAAGTATCTTGTTTGTTGAGAATTAAAAATTAATTTAAAAATAAAACATACATATATATATATATATATATATATATATATATATGAGTACTTTATTTCAAATGACAAGTTTAGAAATTAAAGGGCAATTATGTCGAAAGATATAATTATTTAACGCAATAACTCATGATGTAGTGGATAAGAGAAAAATACAATGGAAATAGTCTCTCCCTGTTTTTATTTTCACTTTTTGTTAAATTCTTGATCAATTAATCTTATTCTTATGATTAAAGTTATCTTGCATAAATAATAAATTAATATTTTAAGAACATCATTTGCTTACCAAACTTTGAGAAAGTGTGTACTATTTGGTTATTAAAAGAAAATTTTAAAAGTGAGATTTACAGGATATAATAGTATAATATTTTTGTCAAATTGTAAAATAATAGTGTGAAATAGTATTGTGAAATTTTAAAACCTTTTGTATACCAATAAAAATGATTTGACAGTTTAATTATTGAGTTGAGTAAAATCAATACTCGATATAATACTTAGCATATTGCTATTATTGAATTGTTTTTTAGAGTAATACTTTATTAATAAATTAAATTATTTATTTTGATGATAAATATCCAATTAATATTGTCTATAGTTTTGGTAGACAAATGTATTGATAATATTGTTTTTACGATAGTGGAGTATGAGACACGAATCATAAACAAAATTGATTAAACATAATTATTACAAAAAAAAAAAACCTTGTTTGTTGAGACTTAAAAAGTATTTTGGAAAAAATAGCAAATAGAAAAAGAACAACTATATTGGTTGTTGAGAATTAAAAATTAATTTAGAAATAAAGCATACTCTCTCTATCCCAAAATTATTGTCTTACTTTCCTTTTTCGTCCATCTCAAAATAATTGTCTTGTTTGAAAGTTTTATTTTTAGAACATCACTTTTACCACTTTACCCTTACTTTTTCTTATTACTTTAATTTTGGGCCACATATCTATGAGTTTTAAAGAAAACCGCACATTATTTCAATATTAATAATCAAGTCAATTATTTTTTCTTAATTCGTGTGTCGGGTCAAACAAGACAATAATTTTGGGACAGATGGAGTATACAGGAGCACTTTACTTCAAATGACAAATATAGAATGGACAATTATGCCCAAAGATGCAATTTATAATACAATACAGCTCATAGTCGCATGCTCGCAATTGACTAAAACTATTTAGAGGCTGAGATTAATTTATTTACTCAGATCCTACGATCATTATCACTCCCCGAGTTCACATGTGTGAACGGCGGTTGAGCAACTACCCCCTTTCTCTCTCCAACTCCCCCCACTATTCACGGTTGCGGTTGGTGGCCGCTAATCCTTCCTCTACCAAACTCACGTCCATTTTCTTTTCGATATTTTAATTAATTAATCAATTTTATGCAAAAAAAAATTGTAAGTTTTATAATTTGAAATATTTGTTTTTTTTTTCTTTTTAACTGTTATCGTAATTAACTTAATCAATTTATTTTTTTAAATTGAATCTCAATTTAATTTATGTCTAAGTTTTGAATATTTCTATTTTAGTTTTTTTCTTTTTTAATAGTTATTGTAATTAACTTAATCAATTTAATTTTTTTCCAGCCCGTAATTTCGTATACAAATAATTTTTTTTTTAAATCGTAAGTTTTGTTGTTTGAAATATTTGGTTTTTTTTCTTTTTAATTGTTATCATAATTAACTTAGACAAATTATAAGTAAGTATTAATTCATTTCCACATTATCTGCTTAACTTATTGATAAATTCACAAACTGGCACCGTGTCATCGGCACGGGTAAGAGTACTAGTTATTTAATGTAATAACCCGTGATGTAGTTGATAAGAAAAAAATATAGTGGAAATAGCTTCTCCCAATAAATTAATACTGGAAATTGAGGATTGAAGCATGTAGTTCCTTAATCGAAAGAATCGGACAAATTGAAGATGTCAAGAGTTGAGGCAAAGAGAAAGAGTTGAGATAGAATTAGAGAAAGAGAGAGCTTTGTGAGTTGTGAAGTAAACAAACGTGGTCGATTTTGTCACCGAACTGTTTTATCTTGACGCCATCAATCAAGGAGATAGAAGAGTCGGCGATTGAGTCGTGATTGTCTCTCTCCATCCGCACGTCTCTTGCTAACTCACATTCTCTCTCCGGTATCGGAAAATATTATTTTTTATAGAAAAAAAACTATATATATATATTCCCTCCATTCCACCTAAAGAGTTCTCATTTAAAAAGTTTAATTATTAAAGAGATATTTTAATGTCATTGGAGCTAGACATAATTACTAAAATACTTAAGCACAAGCAATGTTCTTACAACACAAGTGAATGATAAACATAAAATGTTATAGCAATTGTAAGCATAATTTTTAAAAGTGAAATTATTAAAAAAAAAGTGAAACATCTCAAAATGGTATAGTATTAGTCGACTCTTTACCTAAAACAGAAGAAGTACCTACTATGTAAATGTACAGTACAAATTTGGGCCCCAAAATTATGAGGGCCCAAGGCCGTTGCCCCACTTGCCATAGCCCAGGATCAGGCCTGGATTGAGTCAGGCTTGTTATAACGTACAATGGGTTAAAAGGATCAACCTGATTTAACCCGAATATTTCCAAAAAATTCATATATTTATAGAGTAAAAATTATTAAGTCAAAATTAGTTTGGTCCTACATGTTGCGTTTTGTTATTAGATTCATCAATTTCCCTATTAACGTTTAAATTTCCGTCTAACAACAAAACGTTAATATTTGACAGAAATTTAAAGTTAACGGGGAAAGGAGGAATCTAACAACAAAACGCAACATGTAGGACCAAATAAAAAATTTAGAACAAGTCGAAGAACCAAATAATGAATTAAACCGGCGAAATACAATGGCTACGGATGTCTGTCACCTCATTTTCATTTGTTTTTTTCTCTGGCACATAATTTCTATACATGGCATAAGAAGTGTTACATTTTCGGATAATGAAGCAACAGATGGACCAAAAGTTACAAAACTCCCCAAAAGACAAAGGAGGCACATTTCACTAGTAGGCAAATCAGATGTTGTTTTAATCAAACTGTCTATAAACTCCGTTGGTTTCCTGAAACTTGGTAAGCAAGAGTCTGCATTTCTGTTAGACCCGTGGATAGCATCTCAACATGTATATTGTCAAATTTGTTATTTGAGACTCTCAAATATGTTCAGGCTAATGTGTTTGGCAAAGCTAGATGAACTTGTTCAAACTTATTTCATAACTCTATATGTTTGCTTAATTATATAACTCTATGGGCATAAACAATTTCAATCACAAACCCCTAAGTTGTCGTGGTTTTGCAGTTGGTTTTTAGGTTTAAGATGTTCGTTTTGTAATGATGGAATGAAAAGTAAGATAAATATATAGATAAGTTGGTAGGTCCAAAGAGAGGAAAAGTTAAAGTAGTCGTTTGGTCATGCTTAAATAAATTAGTACTTAATAATAATATTATGACAAAAACTTGGGTAATAAAATAGTACTTAATAAATAAAGTAGTTGGTAAGCCCTAATATTATTTATTTTATTTATACATGTAATTGTTGTCAATTGATCAAAATGCGACTTTGAGCTTCTTCTGAAATAAGGGTACTTTCCCAAAAAAAAAAAAAAAAAGGAAATTAATTGTATTTTCTTCCAAATTTTCAGAAAACTTAATATAAAATTTTAATAGTTATATTTGGCTAATAAACATATTTGGCTCCCTAAACTAAAATTCATAGATTCACCATTAATATTTTGGGTCGATGAATAGTGTCACCCCAAATTTGGGGCAACACTATTAATCTAACCCCAAATTTGGTTGATGGGACCACTCTTTTTTAAAATAAAAAATTGATTTTTACAAGCAAAAATATTAATAATTTATATTATGAATTTAAAAATATTTTAATTGATTAATAACTAATAATAGCTATGTAATAAATATTAATAATGTAATTTATTTTAAAGCATTAAACACTATAAATTCAATAAAGTAAAATAAATTGATTTATTATGTAAATTGTTTTGTATTTATTATCAATAAAGAAATAATTATACTAAATATTTGGACAACACAATCTCATATTTAAATTTAACAATGACATACAACTTGAAAATAAAAAAAGACACATAACTCGAAAATTAAAAAAAAAGACATACAACTTGAAATTAAAAATGACATACAACTTGAAAATAAAATATGACATACAACTTAAATTACTAGTTTTAAAATATAATTAATTATATAAATAATATTATAAAAATAAACTTATTAAATATAATAAATTATTAATTGTGTAATCTTAATGATTATAATTTTAAATGTTAGTAGAAAATCAAAATAGAATATGTTAAGGAATATATTTTTTTGGTGTAAGATTTGAAGTGAAAGGTTGGAGTTAGAATAGTGGATAGTGTTGAAATTACCCCAAATTGGGGCTGAAATTGCCCCAAATTTGGGTTTTTAGGTTTTGGAGTTGTTCTTAAGCCAACTATAGGTGGCTTCATAGAGAAATCACCGTGTTTGATTCGCAACCAAATCGGGTTTTATTTATTTATTATTAGGGAATATCATCTTTTTGACCACCGTACAAATTGGGGAAATCCAATTTAACGAACAACGTTTCATAATGATCAAATTAACCAATCAACTTTTAATTTGGTTGCAATGTCATCCTCGCCATTTCATAACAACCAAATTAACCAACCAACTTTTATCAATATCGGACCAAGAAATTGCTATAGAAGGAAGATATTGACAGAAGTTGGTTGGTTAATTTGGTTTTTATGAAACGGGGAGGACGACATTGCAACCACATTAAAAGTTAGTTGGTTAATTTGGTCGTTATGAAATATCGTTGGTCAAATTGAACTTCCTCAATTTGTACGATGGTCGAAAAGGTGGCATTCCTTTATTGTTATTATTATGAAAGTTTGACAAAGTAACAATAAGGTGAAAGGGGTTTAGATTTTTCTTTCCAACATTTGAATCGTAGGATTTCAAGAATGCCAAACCCCATTTTGCACCATTAATATCATTAGTTTAAAGTACTTGTTGCATCAGTGTGTTAAACGCACAATATAACATTTTTTCAATTAAATTAAACTAAAAAAATACTAAGAAAAAACAAAATTAAAATAATAAATTAAGAAAAACATCATAAGTACAAATATATCATTGTAAAATTAATTATGAGATAATTGTAAAAAAAAAACCTGACCTATTTTGTGTTTTGCAAAATTAACCTCGTGTTTTGATTTTCGACAAATTGAACCTCCACCTATTTTTTTTTTGCAATTCAAACCTTAGTTAAAGTGGAGTTAATTTTTAACGTGATGATGAGTTGGCTGGCGGCGTGGGCATACACATTCAAGCGATTTTTCACGCTTTTTCATTGCAAATTAAACCACGTACATTTGTTTGTATTGCAAAAACAACATTTGTCAAGCCGTAGTTTATTTCCGCCGTTTTTGATTGCAAATTAAACCACGTGTACATTTGTTTGTATTGCAAAACCAACCTTGGTCAAACCGTAGTTTATTTCCCGCCATTTCGATTGCAAAATAAACCCTGTACATTTGTTTGCTTTTGCAAGACGAACCTTGTTCAAAACCGTAGTTTACACACGTGAGTTTCATGTGATCAATTAAAATTAATTCTTAACCTCTAATTGAATCAGTTGGCGATTTCTTGGGAGAGAGAAGGAGGCGATTTGTAGGGTTTTTTCATCAAGACCAAATTCTTCATTCAGACTTGAGATTATAGTGAATCGAGAATAATAGTGAGTGCAATGCGGTCTCTAAGGTTGTTGAATGATCATGGAGCCCCTAATTATGGTAAGTAAACTAACCATAGAATTTTTTATTTCATTTGTGCTTTGGTATTCGATTTCCCAAATATGAATCATGATTTTTTAATCACCTATGTTACGCTTTGGTAAACTAACCATATGTTACGCTTAATGGTTTATTAATCACCTATACTTGATATAGAATGTTGCATTCTGAGAATGTTAAGTTGTCGACTTTGTTAGGGTTGTGTTAAAAATTAGACATACTCTCTCTCTCTCTCTCTCTCTCTCTCTCTCTCTCTTTGCATTTTGCTTGATATGTGTGTTTTGTTATCATGTGCTTTGTGGTTCACTCCACTTGGAGAAATAATTTATTTTTGTCATATTGAACTTTTTCAGATGTTGATGGCCCTTTTTTTACCGTTAAAGTGCATCATGGTGGTCAATTTGAGTGGGGCAAATATGTTGGGGGAAATGTGAATTTTTTTGATAACTGTGATATAGATGAATGGTCATTGATTGAGATGAAAGATATGGCTGAAACTTTAGGCTATGATCCAAGGTCCATAAATTTTTACTACAAAATTTGTCTGTCCATAATGGGGATGAATTTGTGCGAGATAAAGGATGATAAGGAGTTGATGGGTTTAGTCTCTGAACAAATTATTGTCTTTTACTTCATCAAGGCTAATAGTAAAAATATTGAAATATCGAGATTGAGGAGGATTTTGATTTAGGACTTGATATAGATGTTGATTTAGGATTACAAAATCAGGTAGTTGGGGGCCAAGTCAATATAGGGGATGTCAATACAATGGAGGTAAATCTGAGGGGATGATGATGATGATGATAGTGATGAGTCATTTGATAAGGATGATAATTTTATGGCAGATGATTATGATCCGGGTGATGATGGTTTGTTTGATGCAAATATTGATAAGGATCTTGAATGGGGTGGTGTAAATAACAAAAAAAATGACAAAGGAAAAGGGGTTGTTATTTGTTCCATTGATGTGGAAGGAATTGAGAATTTTAATGATAAGTTTCACGCAAGTGATGATGATTTGGCTAGTTTAGATGGTGAAAGTGATGAAGAAACAGGGAAAAAGTTGTAACATTTCTTGAATTCAACAAAGATCTTGATATGGAAGACCACAGGTTTAAAATTGGGATGACATTTAGTAGTATTGCGAGTTTAAGGATCTTGTTACACAACATTATTAAGTGGGGAAACTTCATAAGATATGCCAAAGTGAGAAGAATAGGGTGAGGGTAATGTGTAAGGATGGATGTGATTGGATGGTTTATATATCCAAGGTTCAAGGCAAGAATCGGTTTCAAGTGAGGACATACAATCCGGTCCACAAATGTTATAGGACTTTCTATAATACAAATGTCGAGCAAAGTGGATTGCTAAGAAATATTTGGAGAAATTTAGGTCCAATACTCATATGCCATTACACACATTGCAAGGCGATGTTTTGGGTGAGCACCAAGCAAAGTGTCAATACATAAGTGTTTCGGGGCTAAGCAAATGGCATTAAAAGGCGTCTGAGGTGCAGAGGAGGAGCGATATAACGGGTTGAATGATTATTGTGAGGAATTAAGGAGGGCTAGCCACAGTTCAAGCTGGAGTTGATGACGAGATGAGCTTAATAGATTTCGAGATGTACATGCCTTGGACCATTAAAGAAAGGGTTTTTAGAAGGGTGTAGACCAATAATTGGTGGATGGTATGGCGACCGACCGAGTCCCAATCTGAGACCAGGAGTCGTGCCGCCTAGAAAAGGCACGTAACATAAACAAATAGCAAATAGTGGGTAAGGCCATAACGGCGATGCATAAAAACTTTAACACATGCGGGCGTATAATATTTAAGCAGTGGCGCCCAGAGCTAACAAGCTCAAACTAATACAACCTTAGAGATAATGAATCTCTTGGTCCAAAAATAAAATCATGTGACGCAACAATAGGCACATATAACAATTTATGGCAATTATATATCAAGTCATCGGCGGCGCTACGGCGAGCAATATTAAACTAAGTCTAGAACTCTAGTCTAGCATGCTTGGCTAAAAACATGCCGGATAATAAACATATTAAACAAACCAATACATGGTTAAGACAACAAAAGCATGATCAACATAAATACATAGGCACGACTAACATATGTCGGCTCTCAAAACAATAAGTACTAATATCACACAATCAAAGTCTTGCTACCCCACATAAAGTTTATATAACTTTATGTCCCGTCGTCCTTGCCAAAGAAAAGGTACTAAAATTAACAAGGTAGCAACCTCGTCAAAGCTTCACCAATCGCAACTTCACAATCACTTGAACCACTTGCGGCTCGGATCTAGGGAAAACAATCAAAACAAATAGGAGTAAGTCATAAAGACTTAGCAAGTTACTAACAATAACTTCCTGTCATGGCATCATGCTCAACAATAATAATTCATGCAATTGACATAATATGCATTTCATAAATAATCATGTCAAGGCATTCATACTTAACAATCTTGAATATCATGTTATCAACAAGTATAACATTTCATTAATTCCATCAACCATCATTTCATATCGTATCATATTCACGTAGCACATTATTCACATATAAGCACTCGTGAGTCAATTCATACAAAAGGGAGGTGATATCGTTACCCTTTTTCCGCGCATGTTGCTCCTGCAAAAACATGTGCCAAACTTATGTGTCCTCGATATCCCTTTCGTGGATATCGACGTCCCGAGACATTTCCCGCTCGAGTTCGATAGTTATCAAAGTCATGTTTCCATACTACAACTAAGATCAACTACTTCCCTACCGTGGCCATCGAGAGGGTGTGTGCAATCGGCTGGCGATCCATCAAAATCACGAATCTCACAATTCGTGAAGATCATGCATCGTCCGCCCCAAAGACTCAACAAACCGACTCCAGGTGGACTCAAACTTCAAGCACACGTAATTCATGTTCATATGCTCAAATAAGTAGACAAGTACTCTACAATCATCTAGTCATGCTTTTAATTCACAACTAGCACATAATCACATTAGAGATAAATCAAGACTCTAATCATCAAGTGTTCTTCATACACTTTAAAATGCTTGGAGGCTTAACCTCCATTAATATTACCCCAAAATTCGTAGGACTTAGGCATATTACTCCTTAATGTCATACTAACTCAATGGTCAACTCCGTTGAGTTATAATCAATCTTTCAAAATTAAGGTATAGAAGCCATTGGCCTCAATACTCTCCTATGTCCATACTAACGTAATTAAATAGGTTACTAAGGTCATTAAACCCATAAAACCCCAATCAAACAATCAAGTATGAAACATAGAATCAAAGTCACAAACTAGGCATATACATTCTTGCCATTTCATCAAATATGCACCCAACACTTAAACAACAAGGTAGGGTGATTTAGCATACATTATCACACATAAATAACATTCTAAACATGGTTTACAACCTGTTTATAATCTGATCATACGACTTAAAATGTAGCATTTAGCATGTACGTGATCATAGCATCTCAACAAGTCTAACTACTTCATCAAACATGCTCCCAATGCTTAAACAACAAGGTAGGGTGATCTATCATACTTTATCACACATAAATAACATCTTAAACATGGTTTACAACCTGTTTCTAACATGTTTATAATCTGATCATACCATCAAAAATGTAACATCTAGCATATACGTGAACATAGCATGTCTACTAGCCTAACTATTTCACCAAACATGCTCCCAATGCTTAAACAACAAGATGGAATGATTTGGCATACTTTATCACACTTAAATAACATTAAAATCATGATTTACAACCTGATTATAATCTGTTTACACAACCCAAAATACATCATTTAGCACATACAAGATCATGGCATCTCTATAAGCCTAACTATCTCATCCAATATGCTCCCAATACTTGGACAACAAAGTAGCATGATATATCATACATTACTACCCTAAATGACATTAAAATCATGGTTTATAATAGGTCTATAATCTGTTCATACAACCCAAATTCATCACATAACATAATCTAGAACATGGCATCTCTACAATGTCCTATGTGCTCTCATTGACCTCATATAGCAAGATTGTTTTCCCTAGGGTCAATGAGGCTAAAAAAATAAGAAGAGATGTTGTAACTTACCTTAAACAAGTCCTACAAGTTGTACAAAAACGTCCATGCAAGGTTGGGTATGTGTTCTCCTTGCTCTCCTCTTCACTTCTACCGAATCTTGCGGTTTGGAAATGGCTTCTTCAATAGTTGGCCACCATTGTTGATCACTCAAGAAGCTCCAAGAACTCTCTATAACTCTCAAGAAATGTTCAGCCACGAATTTGGAAGTGAATGACTGAATATGGTGGGTTTAGTGGAGGTATTGGACATGCAATGGCTGATGTGGGGTGTCCAATGCATGTGTGTGCATGTTGGAGGTCTTTCCTTGCCAAGTGTTGTACATGCATCCAAACCACTTGAAACTTGTCAAGCATGCATGAGAGGATGTGTAGGACAAACTAGGGTGGTTTAGGGTGGGTTAGGTTGGGTTTGGGTGGGGTTTGGTTGGACAAAACTTGAAGAATGCAGAAAATCCGTAATGGAAAGGACCAATGCGGTCGCATGGGTCAAGAGTGATGCGACCGCATCACTCTGGCATACTTTTATCTTTGCATTTTACCCCCTCGCAAGTTCTAGGCCTCTCCCCCTTGCACCCTCAAGTCCTCCAATGCACAAAATGGTCCAGAATTCAACCTTAAAGTCCTCTAATCAATAACCAAAGCAAATCAATGTTCAAACCTCACTCAAACAAGGCTAAGAACTTAGGAAGATCACTCCCGAACGACAATCGAAAAGGTTAAACGAAGAAGGGTTAACGCTCGAATCAAACTAGCAATCAAACCGACGATGCAACTAGCAATCAAACCGACGATGCAACTAGCATTCAACCAACATCTAAAGCGTGTTAATGATGTTAAGAATGGTTTCTAACATTTATCCAAGTGTTTATCACATAAAACACAAACCCGAGTTCCAAGGCAACTCGTGAAGGAAAGGTGCAAACGAGCATCCCAAACGACGTCAATGATCATGCTATCGACGTTAAACATATAAGTGAGCTTAGTTAACATACTAATGATGATTATTAATGTATGAACTCATGCAATAAACAAGCAAGCAATAAACTAGGGTTTTACAATGGCTGCCATTTGAAAGGTCCTGGGGGAGGGATATTACTGACTGCTGTGGGCATAGATGGAAATAATTGTACTTATCCATTTGTGTATGCTGTTGTGGAAAGTGAAAACAAGCAGTCCTGGTTGTGGTTTATTGATTTGTTGAAGAAGGATATCAAAATGGTCAACTCCTACCATTGGAGTTTTATGTCAGATAAACAGAAGGTACATTACCCTTGAACTTTTTACCTTTTACCTTTGTTTATAATATATTACAACCTGCTTGTATTGTTTAATTTAAGAACCATGTTAAACTCTTAATTGTTTAATTGTTTAAATGTTTAATTATAGGGATTGGTTCCTGCACTTGAACTCTTGTGTCCAAACTCAGAGCATATGTTTTGTGTTAGGCATTTGTATAACAACTTCAAGCTTATACACAAAGGTCTTGTATTGAAAGATAGACCGTGGGACTGTGCAAGGGCTTCAAATCCCGCTTTTTGAGAAATGTATGGAGAATTTAAAGGATACAGATGTAGAAGCATTAGAAGCAAGTGGCTTAATGCAAAGCCACCTCAACAGTGGTCTAGGTCACACTTTAGCACATGGCCAGAATGTGATATTCTGCTAAATAATTTATGTGAGAGTTTTAATGCAGCAATCCTAGAAGCTAGGGATAA
Organism: Codonopsis lanceolata; assembly: GCA_013146195.2. Taxonomy (NCBI): domain Eukaryota; kingdom Viridiplantae; phylum Streptophyta; class Magnoliopsida; order Asterales; family Campanulaceae; genus Codonopsis; species Codonopsis lanceolata. The sequence goes on along the minus strand of CM028383.1, from coordinate 1,759,395 downwards.
GCCTATAATCACCATGTTGGAGAACATTAGGGCAATACTGATGAGAAGAACACATGTGTTGAGAGATAAGATGAAGAAAAAACAAGCTTGTTATGTCCTAAGATTCATGTCATTGTAGAGAAAACCAAGATAGAGTCCACACATTGTGTACCTACAGACAGAAATTCAAAGTTTGAGGTTTTAAGTAGGGAACACAGTTCATAGTTGACATGGAAAAGAAGACATGTTCTTGTAGAAGGTGGGAGCTCACTGGAATCCCATGTGTTCATGGTATGTCAGCCATGTGTTATAGTGGTTTGGAAGTGGAGGACTTTGTGTCACACTGGTATAAGAGAGAATTGTACATCAAGCTTTACAACAATACACTGGATGCAATCCATGGATCTGCAATGTGGAAAAAAACAGGGCTACCACCTATCCTTGCTCCAGTTAGGAAGAAGAAAAAATTTGGTGGGAGGCCAAAAAATTGAGGAGGACGTAACCTAATGAGAATCAAGATAACAGTACACCTGTTGGGATTCAGAAACTAGGTAGAGGGGGTGGGTCAGTCACTTGTTCTTATTGTCAGTTACTTGGACATAGTGCAAGAAAGTGTCCAAGTAAACCTGGTCAACTTGAGAGCAATGTCAAAAATACTGTGAAATGCTCCATTTGTAAGGAAATTGGGCATAACAAAAGAAAATGTCCAAGTAAGGAAGTAATCAATCCCAAACCGATCATCAACCAATGGAAGACCAAGAAAATGTATCGCATGAGCCACAACAAGAAAATGTCCAAGAAAATATACTGCATGAGCCACAACAAGAAAATGTCCAAGAAAATGTACTGCATGAGCCACAACAAGACCAAGAACCTGAGGAATTTACTATGAGCCAACTTCTTTCAACACCACCACCACCTTCTACACAACCTGAACCTACTCCAAGACAAGCTGCAGCTGCTTCAACACAGAGCCCTAGGAGGTCTTTCAGATTGCTTAATGTCAGGTTCTCAACCAAATCTGGATTCAAGCCTGGAGAACATATTGTCCTTCATGAGTAGACTCTTTTAGGTTAGTCTATTATTTTAATTATTGCTTGTTGTTGGTGTATATTTGTATAATCTCATCTGACTTATTTTATTGCATTTTCTGTGTTTTGCAGTGATCAGGGTATTACTTTTTGGACATAGTGCATGGAATACGAGCCTTTTGAACATAGTACATGGAATACATGAGTGGCTATCTTGGGGATTTTTTTGTGTTTTGTAGTGAAGTCTGGGTATAATACATGGAATTGTGTTTGTGTTTCATTGTCTTTGTATAATATAAATAATTAGGTGTTTGTTGCAGCAGTTTGTTGATGATATACATATGCATGATCAGGGTATTACTTTTTGGACATAGTGCATGGAATACAGGGCCTTTTTGAACATAGTACATGGAATACATGAGTGACTGCTACTGGGGATTTATTTGTGTTTTGTAGTGAAGTTTGGGTATAATACATGGAATTGTGTTTGTGTTTTATTGTCTTTGTATAATATAAATAATTTGGTGTTTGTTGCAACAGTTTGTTGATGATATACATATGCATCAAGATTTCTTACATTAAAAAAAAACAAAAACATTCCATTCATTTCCAATAGGCAAAATAAAGAGAATACATTAGGGGTTTAATAAGTTTCCATTTTAACACATCCAACAAAAAATATACAATACCACAAAATTAACCCCAACCATTTCTTAATACTTCCATACTCCGAAAGCTTAATCATGCCCGATTATGATTAAAATGAAGATGATGTTGAACACGAATGATAACACAAAACAAAACCAAAGGCATTTGTTGCTTTTTTTAGTTTCCACTTCAACTGCCTTTAGAGGAGGATCAAACCAGAGGAAAAATCGACATCCACTTTCTAGCTACAAGAACAGAAAAAATAAAACAAATAAATAAAAAAAATAATTTTTTAGAAAATTAAAATTTTTAAAAATCAATAACTTACCCCATATTTTTCACAACCCAAGAACCTCCTTCCTGGATTTTGATCCGTCCATGATGTTCAGTATGATGACCATCCTTCCACAATGGCGTAACTGTGTTCATCGTGAAATAAAAAATATAATTAATGAAATGGATTGTTAGTTAGAGAATGAGATGAATTTTTTAGGATGAAATGAGTATATATATAGCCAAAATCGGTTTTGGCAAGGTTTATGTTGCAAAAAAATAATTATACAAGGTTTACTTTGCAATAAAAAAGGCGGGAATTACCAAGTAATTTGACCAAGGTTCATCTTGCAAAAACAAACAAATGTACAGGGTTTATTTTGCAATCGAAATGGCGGGAAATAAACTACGGTTTGACTAAGGTTGGTTTTGCAATACAAACAAATGTACAGGGTTTAATTTGCAATCAAAAAACGGCGGGAAATAAACTACGATTTGACAAAGGTTGTTTTTGCAATACAAACAAATGTACAGAGTTTAATTTGCAATGAAAAAAGCGGAAAAATCGCTTGGAATGTATGCTCACGCCACCGCCAACCGGCAACCAACTCATCATCACGTTAAAAAATTAACTCCACTTTAACGGAAGGTTTGAATTGCAAAAAAAAAATAGGTGGAGGTTCAATTTGTCGAAAATCAAAACACGAGGTTAATTTTGCAAAACACAAAATAGGTCAGGTTTTTTTTGCAATTATCTCATTAATTATTATACATTTTGAAAAAATTGGCGGTGACAAATTACAAAAATGACCCATAACTCAAAGGACCAAATTTGTTAGGTATTTAATTCTGCCCAAAAAACAATGGTGACTAACTGCAATCACAAAGACATATTTTTATTTTATAATTTAAAGTGGGCGACATGCTATATTTGATGCTCCCTACGTTCTGAGCAAAGAGTCATCGTTTGAAAGTCAAATATTAAAAGAAAAATCGTATTTTTAGTAGCTCATTAATAATAAAATGACACTTCTATGACTTAATCTTTTAAAGTAAACTCTTTAAGTGAAACATTACAAAATAGAATTATGGTTTGTTCGGAACGGAGGGAGTAATATTATTTCAATTATTAATAAGTCTTACAGTTAATTAAAATTATAATGTAAAATCTTTATAAAATAATTGTTGCACGTAATCTTGACGTTATGAATAGTAATATAAGTAAATGCATAGTGCTCACGTGTAGTAATTTGTAATTAACATATTATATTATCATCTATTTTGAATGTAGCAAAACTTACGTTTAATTTTGTTTTCATTTTAAGTGACAATGATTAAACTCTAGCCTATTAGCCCAACCCAATGTTAGGCCCACTCCTTGGCAGCCCGGCTGAAAGCTTGTGCAAAACCGGGGAAAGGTGAGTTATTTATGAATCATTCTAATTTTGTTGACCTACATATTTATAACAATTCTCTCTATTAATTGTGTCCTAATAGAGAGAGGTGAGGATAGCAGAACCGCCACCTATACTTTCCTTCTCTCGTTTTTTTTTTTGTTATTTGGTTTTACAGAATACTCATAATGGTAACTCGCCCTCACTCTCTTCTTCTGTTCATCTTTTTTTTTTGGTTTGGGTTTGGTGGCGGCTCCTATTTCTCTCTCCATCTTTTTTTTGTTTGGTTTGGGTTTGGTGGCGAGTAGGTGTGTGAAGACTCCAACCGTGTTTTGTATCGTCGGAATCATTGACTTTGTGGACTGATATTTTGGGCTCTGCCCTCTCCTAGATTTGCCGATGTTCAAACAATGAATTTTCCGGTGTACACGGTCGAGAAATGGTGTTTGAGCCGAGTAGCTCGAAGCCTAGGCCTTTATGCCTTTCTGTTCAGTAGCTTCTGATTTATCTCTTTTTTAAATATGTATTTTTTTAATCCTATTGTTCATTTAACATGTTGTGTTTTGCATGATTTAACTTTTTGTTTTATTGTGCTTTAAACCCTGAAGTTTAGGCCAACTGTTACCCCCACCCCTAATGAATAATCTATTTGTAATTACCTAGGATTTTTATTTATGAATTGTAATCTTTGTACATTCTGTTCCGTTACGATGCTCATTTTATGTTGGCTTCCACGGTACGAAAACATAACTTTTTTTCTCTAAACGTTTATTTTAAGTACATTGAGATTTTTTTTTGTGATGTTTTTTTTTTTAGAAAAATGTATTAGATCTGTAAATTTGAAATACTGATTCTTCAATTTTAGATACATTCTAATATTCATAGTGATGTGCATATTTTGGATCCGCCTCAATAGTGTTTGAGCCTCGTTTAATGACCCACTGTATTTTGCATGGTGCCCGAGGGATTGGGTCGGGCCCATGCACAACGAGCTAAATCCATTCTCGCAGGTATAAATAACCCCCTGTAGTTCATAGAGTGAGGGCTCTCTTTTCTTTTGATTTAGAATCACACACGTACTTGGGGGCTACGTACCCTCTCTTTCATACTCAGTGTACTGATGAACACGCCGGAGGGTTTTTGGCGGGGGCCCTCCTCGCCGACTCACTCTGTTTATTTTACAGATAATATAGTCAAATATCCACTATCGACGATAATATGGCCTCCGGATGGCAACTCCGACGATTCACGTCCATCGCGACCTTCGATACCCCCGGTATGATTTTTTTTTGGAAACATCAGTTGGTTCCATTGCCGGGAACCGAACCCGGGTCTTTTGGGTGAAAGCCAGATATCCTAATCGCTAGACGATAATGGAGCCAACTGATGTATCCAAAAAAGCATCATACCGGGGGTGCCGAAAGTCGCGATGGACGTGGATCGTCGGAGTTGCCATCCGACGGCCATATTATCGTCAATGGTGGATATCTGACTATATTATCTGTAAAATAAACACCGTGAGTCGGCGGGGAGGGCCCTCGCCAAAAACCCTCCAGCGTGTTCATCAGTACACTGAGTATGAAAGAGAGGGTGCGTAGCCCCCAAGTGCGTATGTGATTCTAAATGAGAAGAAAAGAAAGCCCCCACTCTATGTGATAAAATCTATCTAGTAATAACCAATTTTGACAACAAAAAATGGTAAAAAAAACTTTTATCACGTATAAAGGAGACACCGGTTTTAAAATCTATCCGATTTTAATTTTTGGCAGAAAAAAAATTATATAGTGATGCGTCCAAAGTAATCTGGACCCACTGAAACAGCCCAATCCAAGCACCTGGCTTTCAACGTGCTTACAAGTCCTCTGAGCCCAACTCTGCAATGAGAAAGAAGAAGAGTAAACTGGGCAGGGGCACTCCCTGCAAAAGCCCTCCGGCGTGTGAATCAGTACAATAAGCTCACAATTTGACAGAGTTTAGGCTAGGGAAATAAGATTGCGCATACCTCTCTCCGAATTTTGACAAGGTTTTTATATGTGCCGGAGGCGTAACTGCCCATGATCATGATTAACTGCCCATGATTAGCATTAACTGCCCACGATCGGCATTAACTGCCCACGATCGGCATTAACTGCCCATGATTGGCATTAACTGCCCATTGACGAGCATCAACTCTTCCGCAAACCGTCATGGCTTATAGTCGGATTATTGCTCGGTGTAACCACCCTCAATCAGATCTTGATCTTTTCCCGCATCGCCCTCAACTGTTTATGACTTACTTGGTGCCATCGAGCAACGTTGCCCGCTCATCGATATTGCTCGCATAATTAAAGCATTTATCCTGACCAAAACGGAGACTTTACCTGATAGTTCGCGTGATATGTTTGCTCGCTTGCTCGGAGGATTCCCACGACTGACACGTGGCTCCTGGCTTGGGCCTAATTGGGCCGAGCAGCTCAGTAGCCCCCAACTCCTTGTCTTATCGAGTATTCATGCTCACGACGAGGAGGATCCCAAAAATCTCACAGTAGTTCCCCCCAAATATTTGAAAACCCAAAGTTTAAGTTGGCGGCGATTCACAAAGCTTCTTGAACAAGCGTTTCCTAAAAGAACGAAGCGCCACCGTCACCGTCACCGTCAAAAGACGAGTTCAACTTCCCAGCCCATTAAATGCGGCCTCGCTTCACCGCGCCTCGTGCTTCGAGCCTAATGATTCAACTTTCAAGCGGCGCTACCTTGCGATAAAAGCGAGGACCCGATCCTTTTATTACTTTACGCTCCTTTGCAACTTCATACAACCATTCAAGCTGATAGACGAAACAAGTGGAGTTTTCTGCAAATCTTCATCCAGAACCACATTCCAGATTGCATCCTTGCCGCGCTTCGACAACAAAATCAAGATCCTCATCCAATTCTCCAGGTATTTCACTGCCCCTTCCTCATCCTCTTCTTGCATTACACTTTTTTAAGTTCTAAGTTAGGGTTTACACAACGTGAACCCAACATTCACATTCAATTTCTTTTTACCAATTAGCAACCCAAACCCAAGGAATCGAGAATACCATGATTGGTACCCCGCCATCGATCTCGAACCCCTATGTCAACCAACTTTCTTATTTCCTTTCTTGCCACCCGATCAATTTTTAACTAACCCGTAATTCTCGATTCCTTTTCTGTAGGATGTCTAGCGAAGGAACCGCTTTGAAATTGAAGGACAATGCTACGACCATAGAGCTCAAGTAGAAAGGCCTCCGTCCTCATCTTCCGAAGAAAGCGAACAAGATGTAGCTCCATTGATCACGCCGCGAAAAACCCTCACAAAATAGCGAGCAATCAATACCGAACAATACCGAACAACTACGGACCAAGCCGGACTCTATTCATTCCCCGCCTCCTTTTCCTCTCCTTCAATCGGATGGGAGGATCCGAATTCCGAGGACGAGTTAGTACCGGTTCTACTCGCTAGGTATAGACCCCAAATTGTACCGTGTTCGTGCTTTTGATTTAGACCTAGAAAAAGGAAGGCCACAACTTTCAAGGAGATAAGATGGTGTTTTATTTTGATTTTTTCCAAGACGGACTCGGACTCCGACTTCCCCTTGACCCATTCATTGTTGAACTGAATGCTTCCAACACCCTACCTTGTGACCTAACCTTAACCACGGGTTCCTAGTATCCTTCATCAGCTGGTCACTCGGGTTCGAGCCCGATATGACCTTGTTCGAAAGTTTTTTCTTCTTTCCTTGACAAGAAAAGCGGCCGCATCACCCGCTCAAACCATGGTTTCTTCAAGCTTCTCAGCCGGCCCCAACAAGGTCGATGACGGGAAAGCCTTACTCGTCGAATCGAGCATTGGGCGGCCATTCGCGCCTTATATCGGCGACTACGGGCTTCCCGAACATGACAAACACGCCTACCGAGGGGAACCCAAAATAGTCAAGGCGTTTAGGAAAGTTAGGCGCACGAGAGAGGACAAGCCGGGCAAGATTTTGTGTTGGACCGGCGGTTCTTACTTCGACCTCGGTCTTTGCTTCGAGCCGCTGATTTCTTACCTCCCGTTGAAGGAGTTGGAGCCCCGGGTTACAATCGACCAAGAAACCCCTCACCCATACTTGGGGTTCTTGCCATGGAAATAGATTTCCCAAGCGATTGCGAAGGATTGTGCTCGCACCGAACCCTTTGTAGACCTCGACTTTTCACTTTACGGTTACCTCTCATTTTCGCCCTTTTCCTTTGATAATTCAATATGCCGCACTTTCCTTGATGCTAATATTCTTTGGCCTTGTGCGTAAATGAGGCAATATCGACGCCTCCAAATTTATGCAAGCGGCCAAAGAAGCTCGAGCAAGCGAGCCAAACACTGCTTATCAACTCAACTCGCTATTAGTCTCCCTCGTCTCCGCGAGCTCAAGCCGTGGAACAAAACGCCCACAACCCGAACAGTCTACATCAAACTTCATTCCTGCGCCTAATGCGAGAACCAAGGTAAGTGTACTCCCCTATCCTCAATGTCGAGCAATCTGAGAGCCCGAAGAACGACGCCGGCGGACAAAGCCGCGATCGAGAGAGCACTCCCCCACTTCCTTCCCCGGCAAAGAAGAAGGCTTTACCATGCCCGATGATCAACCCAAAGCCGCGGCCCTCATCAAGGAACTTGCTAATGTGTCGCACTGACGATTGCTGCTCACAAGCGAGGAGGATTCAAGCTACCACGGACTTGGCCTCGATGAAGCGCCTTCACCACAAGCATCCGTAAAAATACACGGACCAAGCGAGCTCGTCTTAATCGGTGAAATGGGCCTCTGTCTTTACCGAGGTAAAATAATTCTTATCTTTCCCTTTCCTTCTTTCTTTCTCCTCGCTTCTAATCCACAATTTTTCAACAGATCGCAAACAAATCTGTTCTGATGTATGAGCGATTAATCACCAACCTGAACAAGACCAACTCCCTGACAACCGAAAAGGATACCTTGGCCTCCGAGAAGAACGCTCTGGAGGAAAAAATCAATTGCATCCGGGCCGATCTCAAGAACAGCGAGGAATCCCTTACCACCAAAGTGACGGAGCTTTCCAAAGTTGAGGCCGAGAAAACAGCGCTAGAAGCCCAACTCAACCTGTCCAAAAAATCAGAAGAAGCTGCTCTCAACAATATAGCCGGGTGCGGTGAGCCGCGGCTTGTCAAAACGATCTGAGGCGCCAACGCCACTGTCACAAAGCTCGAGCAACTGGTATCAGAGGTCGGTTCTATGACGACCGACGAGCAAAAGCAGCAGATCATTGAGGACTACAAAAGATCATCCGACTTTACCAACTGTGTGGACAGTGAAGCCTACCCGTTTTTTGTACAGGGGATGAACCACATTTTGAGGCAGCTCGCCTGTAGTGGGCTAGAGATTAGCCCCGAGCAACTCGCCGAATGGGGAGCCAACCCCCTTTTTTGCTCGTCTGCCCGGGCCGGCCATTCCCAAGTACCCTTTAACGAAGATGAACTAGAAGGGTTGGTCGCCGATGCCGCCAAGGGCCTGCCTCCATGGATCCTCCGCCGCCGATACTACAGTCACCGACCTCATGACAGAGATTTGGCGATCTCAAGCTCCTTCAACTACCACTGATGGCGCCGAAGACCAAGCTGATGATGAAGTTACAATTCTGAACGCCACTACAAATACCGAGGAACCCACCGCTGCTTCAACTGAGGACAACACTGCCTCCGCTGTTTGAATTCCATCCTCGCGCGCTTTCGCCTTCGTGCCTTGTCTCAAAACAATTTTACTTCTTGTCTGTAATATTTTAACTTCTTTTACTCTTGAATGTCTGCACGATATTAACTTTAGCCAAACCAATGGCCTTTTACTCGCTCTTACAACGATCAACATTTAACCAAGCTTTTACTCGTCTTAAAACGATCATCCTTTAACTAAGCTTTTACTCGAATGCTCTTCTTATGCGCATAGAGCCCTCTATGCTCGTAACAAAGGGTATTCGATCAACCTTCATTCGCCTTAAAAAGCGATCAACATTTAACCACACTCGAATGCCCCTTTATTACGACCATAGAGCCCTCTAAGCTCGTAATAAAGGGTTACTCAATCAACTTTTACTCGCTTTAAAAAGCGATCAACATTTAACCATACTCGAATGCACCATTATTACGACCATAGAGCCCTCTACGCCGTAATAAAGGGTTATTCAATCAATCTGAAATATCCTTTCAAACACATAGTTGAAAAGACAATTGAGTTTCATCACTACCACGAGAGAAAAAAAATCACAGAATTACAACTTTATAAATCAATTACCAATAATATTTCTTCAAATGATCCGCATGCCATGGATGCTTCAACTCATCACCATCCTCTGTTCGCAACATGTAGGTGCCCTCCTTAACAATTCTCGAAACTTGAAAAGGACCTTCCCAGTTTGGTGACAACTTCCCCCACTCAGCTCGATGGCCCGTGGCCTCAATCTTACGAAGAACCCAATCCCCCACAGCAAATGATCGACCACGAACTCGCTTATCGTGGTGAGCCTTTGCTCGTTGCTTATAGTTGGCCATCCTCATTTTAGCTTCCAACCGTCTTTCCTCCAACAAGTCCAAATCTGCTGTTCGAGCTGTATGATTAGAATCGGCATTGTAATTTAGGACCCTATGAGTGGGCAAATACATCTCTACTGGAGCCATAGCATCAGACCCATAAGCTAAAGAAAATGCGGTTTCCCCGGTTGGACCCTTTACTGTTGTCCTTACTGCCCACAAAGCTGAAGGCAGCTCGTCTACCCATCTTCCAGCTTTTTCCTCCAAATTCCTCTTCAAAACATGCAAAATTTGCTTATTCGCAGCTTCTGCTTGACCATTGCCTTGTGGATATGCCACAGATGACTGCCAATGTTTCACCCTCATTTGCTCGCACGCCTTGGTAAACTTTTCCGAAAACTGGGTCCCATGATCAGACACGATTGCTCGCGGAACCCCAAACCGACACCATATGTGCTCGTGTACAAAATCAATGACGTTTACCTCGCTTATGGTCGCCAGTGGCTTTGCTTCCACCCACTTCGTGAAATAATCCACGGCAACCACCGCATATTTGAACTTCGATCGAGCAACGGGAAAAGGGCCAATCAAGTCAATTCCCCACATGTCAAATGGCCAAGACGCAATAACAGGAGTCTGCTCGGTTGATGGCAATCGTGGAATATCTGCATAACGCTAACACTTGTCACAGCGACGAACATACATCTCAGCATCCCTTCGCAAAGTTATCCAATAAAATCCTGCTGCTAACACTTTCTCAGCTAACGATCGTTGGCCAGGGTGACCTCCACACTTACCTTCATGCACTTCGCCCAAATTCCCTCCGTCATCTCTGGGCGGACACACCTCAACAAAGGTCGCGTATAAGATCTCCGATACAGGACGTCATCTAAGATAATGTAACGGCACGACCGCTTTTGGACGGTTCTAGCTTCCTTCTTGTCTTCGGGCAATACCTCATGCTCGATGTACGCTCGAAGATCATCTATCCAACATTTTGCAGCTGGCTCTATGTCCATGACCACCTCCTTCTCTATGACAGGAATTTCCAGATGCTCGATCATGACTCCAGGATGCAAAGACTGAATTTCATCCTCAGCCATCTTCGACAAATAATCTGCTCGCATGTTATCCTCCCGAGCAATTCTTACTAATTCCCAGTAATCGAAATCTCTTAAAATTTCTTTTACCATCGCACAATAACGGACCAAGATCGGGTGATGCACTCCGTAATCGCCTTTGACTTGATTCACCACCAGTTGTGAATCACAATATACCACTACCGCCCGAACTCCAATGTCTTGTGCGAGCTCGAGACCGGCAATTAGAGCTTCATATTCAGCCTGATTGTTTGATGCTGGGAATTTAAAACGCAATGCCTTCTCGAATTCTACATCTTGCTCGGGTGGGACTAGCACTAAACCAAAGACTACTCCCAAATCGACTAGCCGAACCGTCCACATGAAGTTCCCAACAATATTCCGGCCTCGGCTTTGGACTTACATTACTCGTCGCTGTTGCTTTTCTCTCCACCTCTTCCTCGATAGACTCCTTAAAGCTTGTCTCAGCCACGAAGTCTGCTATAGCCTGCGCCTTGATTGCTCGCCGTGGCTGATAATCGATGTCAAACTCAGTTAACTCAATTGACCAAGTAAGTAAACCGACCGTAGGTATCCGGCTTGTGCAAAATCTTTCGCAAAGGCGAATCCGTGTATACAACAATGGAATGAGCAGAAAAATAAGCTCGAAGTTTCCGAGCAGCAACAACAAGCGAGTAAGCCAATTTCTCTGCATTAAAATACCTTCCCTCTACATCGGTGAGGGCTTTGGATACATAATAAACAGGCTTTTGTACATTGCCTTCTTCCCTAATCAAAACAGCGGCTACCGCCTGCTCGGTAGCTGCCAAATAAACATATAATCTTTCCCCACATACCGGGCTACTCAACAAGGGTGGACTTCCTAGATACTCCACCAACTCCTTGAAAGCTTTCTGGCATTCAGGAGTCCATTCAAACCCTTTATTACCCCGCAAAACCTTGAAGAAAGGCAAGCAACGCTCGCCGACCTCGAGATGAACCTTCCTAGAGCGATCACCCGCCATTTAGCCTCTCGCACATCCTTAACACAACGAGGAAGTTTCATAGTAACCAATGCCTCTATCTTCTCAGGATTTGCCTCAATTCCCCTCTCAGTAACCATGAAACCGAGGAACTTGCCAGCTTTCACTCCGAACACACATTTGCTCGGATTCAACTTCATGTTGTTCCTCCTGAGATTAGCAAAAGTTTCCCCCAAGTCTCTCAGGTGCTCGGCCCCTGGTCTTGACCACCATATCATCAATGTAGGCTTCAACATTTCTCCCTATCTCGCAGGAGCCGAAATACCCCTGTTGACCATCCTTTGATAAGTGGCCCCAAAGCATTCTTCAAACCGAAGCGGCATCATCTTATAACAATACAGCCCCTCGCTTCTGAAGTCATAGAGCTTTATCTGAACCAGCCATTTTAACTTGATGATACCCAGTAAGCATCTATAAAACCGAGGAGCTCGAACCCCGCAATGGCGTCGACCAACTTGTCGATTCTCTAGAGGATAACAATCTTTCTGCAAGCCTTTGTTCAAATCTGCGTGAAGTCAACACACATCCGCCACTTGCCATTTGACTTTTTTCACTCATAACCACATTAGCCAACCAGTTGGATAATGTATCTCCTCAATAATATCGCCTTTAAGCAATTTCACTTCCTCCTTGATCGCTTGATCCTTTTCTACCGAATAAACCCTGGTCGCTGCCGGATTGGCCTAAGTCGGATCAACATTCAACTCGATGCAAAGGCCACATCCTCGCCACCCCTCAGATGTCCTCTGGTCGCCAAGCGAAGATATCCAGACTGTCCTGCAATTGCTTAACTAGGCTTTCCCTTGCTTCTACCGCCAAAGCTCGACCAATCTTGATCTTCTGCTCGTGATAGTCTGGATTGATGACTATCTCTTCTAGCTCGCCTGGAGCCGTAAACTCGGCTCATCTCGCATTTGGAGCGTATCACACTCCACTTTTTCATCCTTCTCGCTCGATCCTCAACTTTATCCGGGTCTACCTCCATAGCCTCAACTCGGCTCTTCGACATGGCACTGGCGAAAGATTCATCAACAGGTCAACGACCTCATCCGCTCTGCCAAATCCCCCGACGCCAATGTCGGCAAAGGATTATTACACCTTCCTGCCACCTCCTTCGCCTCGCCCCCAAGACATGCACTGACGGCAGAGATGGAACCTCAACCTCTATTCGAGCAGTGACTATTTCTGCATCCTCTTCATTTTGACTTGTCTCCCCCGACTTCAATGTCGGCATGGAGCTGCTTCCATTTCCAAATCCTTCCGCACTGCCGCTACCACCGATGGTCCTACCATATGAGAAGTTTCCTTGGTACTAATAGTAACCTTTGCTCGCCATCTTCCAAGGTCAACTTCGCTTCTTCCTCTCACAGATCCCGAACATATTCAAGCACTGCTCGCGGTTGACTCCGCAATACTCCCACTCCTTGATCGGTATAAAATTTGGCTCTCTGATGCGGGATTGAAGCGACCATCTGAAACTTAGTCATGCTCGGTACGCCCAAAATAATGTTGTAAGGAGATTTCAAGTCGACACCATAAAGGTAATCTTTTTCAACCCGGGTGCTCGAGCCCTCACCAATGAACATCTCCAAATGATAGTACCCTTTTACTGACCTTATGATTTGTGAAAACCTCTAAGCCCCCTACAACCTCGCGATCATCGCCAACTCCAATCCCCGAAAGCAGAATAATACATCATATCCCTAAGATGCTCCAAGATCCACTAGTATTCTCGGTAATTACGACCCAACCATCAACCAACGCCGAGACAATCAACGATCGCTGCTCAGCAACATTACTCTCCGCCAACTCACCGCGAGTAAACTCAGATAGCTGCTTTCTCCATCTTGCAAAGTTGTTGGGCGGGCGATCCACCACTTTTGACAAGGAATAGATTTGCTTTCCCAAATTGTGGTTGGAGTGAGCTCTTCATCCATTATGACATTGATAACCCCTAATAGGTGAGCCTCCCGCCTAGGAGAGCATTCCCCTATCGCTCGCGATTCTGAAACGAAACCTAACCGCCTCATTGATTAATCTCCGAATGGCCTTTTCAACGGCCAAGATTCTTCTCGTGGTATGCCCATAATCATCATGATAGGCACACCTCTTCGCCGATCCTCTCTCTGCCAGATTTGATTCATACGAGGCGGATTGAAGCTCTGCTCTAATCTGCATGATATCCTCGCAAGCAATGTATGAGCGGGGTCAACTGACTCTCGAAGAAACTCTTTCTTTGCCGATCATACCGAGATTTACTCTTGTTATAACCGCCACTTTCTCGCCTCGTCTATTTTCTTAGCCCCTCGCAGCCTTTCATCGCTTCTTTCCTTTCAAATGCATTCATCTCATGCATACTCAATTTCGACCAAGAACCGCCTTTCCCTCTAACAATCCTGCTTTCAAAACACAACGTGACCTCTCGCTTTGCTGGAACCTCGGTAATTGCTGAGAACCTTATGCTAATCGAAGGCTGTGGCTAATGCACCCATCCAAGCTAGAGCCCAATTATTAATCCCTGGTAACGCACCATCCAAGCTCTAATTTTCTCTAATAAAGCTTCACTCAAGTCACCAGCTAACTGAGACTCAAAGACATCAACCAGCCCCTAGCTTTGGTTTTGCTCCAGATATTCCTTAATGTTGGGGAAAATTAACCTCCCGCTACCGGTGGTGCATTCTCATCCACTGGCCAATCTGGCCGGCCGATGTACCCTAAAATTCTTATCTGAGCCTCGC